>CM075332.1:82884169-83513812 GCA_037788925.1 Mytilus galloprovincialis
CACTTTATATTCTGTCACCACACTTTATATATCTGCCACCTCACTTTATATATCTGTCACTGAACTATCTATATCTGTCACCATACTTTATATATCTGTCACCAAACTTTATATTTCTGTCACCACACTTTATATATCTGTCACCACTCTTTGTATATCTGTCATTACACTTGACATATCCATCATCACACTTTATATCTCTATCACCACTTTAAATATCTGTCACATGACTTTATATATCTATCACCACACTATATATATCTATCACCATACTTTATATATCTGTCACCACGCTTCATATATCAATCAGCACACTTTATATATTTGTCATTATACTTAACATATCCAACACCACACTTTATATATATCCATAATGTCTTTATATATCTATCACCCCACTTTATATATCTGTCACCACACCTTATATATCTGTCACCACACTTAACATATCCATCACCACACTTTATATATCAATCACCTCACTATATATATCTATCACCTCACTTTATATATCTATAATTACACTTTATATATCAATCAACACACTTTATATATCTATCACCACACATTACATATCTGTCACCACACTTTATATATCTGTCACCACACTTTATATATATCTGTCACCAGACTCTGTCACCACACTTTATATATCTGTCACCACACTTTGTATATCTATCACCACACTTTATATATCTGTCATTACACTTGACATATCCATCACCACACTTTATATATCTATCACTACTTTAGATATCTGTCACCACACTTTATATTCTGTCACCACACTTTATATATCTGCCACAACACTTTCTATATCTGTCACCACACTTTATATATCTGTCACCAAACTTTATATACCAGTCACCACACTTTATATATCTGTCACCATACTTTATATTTCTGTCACCACACTTTATATATCTGTCACCACTCTTTGTATATCTATCACCACACTTTTTATATCTGTCATTACACTTGACATATCCATCACCACACTTTTTATATCTATCACCACTTTATATCAATCAGCACACTTTATATATCAATCAGCACACTTTATAAATCTATCACCATACTTTATATATCTGTCACCACACTTTATATATCTATCACCATACTTTATATATCTGTCACCACACTTTATATATCTGTCACCAAACTTTATATATCTGTCATTATACTTAACATATCCATCACCACACTTTATATATTCATAATGTCACTATATATCTATCACCCCACTTTATATATCTGTCACCACACCTTATATATCTGTCACAACACTTAACATATCCATCACCACACTTTATATATCAATCACCTCACTATATATATCTATCACCTCACTTTATATATCTATATTTACACTTTATATATCAATCAACACACTTTATATATATTTCACCACACTTTATATATCTATCACCACTTTATATATCTGTCACAAGACTTTATATATCTATCACCACACTTTATATATCTATCACCATACTTTATATATCTGTCACCACACTTTATATATCTATCACCATACTTTATATATCTGTCACCACACTTTATATATCTGTCACCACACTTTATATATCTGTCATTATACTTAACATATCCATCACCACACTTTATATATCCATAATGTCACTATGTATCTATCACCACACTTTATATATATATCACAACACTTTATATATCTGTCACCACACTTTATATATCTGTCACCAGAATTTATATATCTATCACCACACTTTATATATCTGTCACCACACTTAATATATCCATCATCACCCTTCATATATCAATCACCTCACAATATATATTTATCACCTCACTTTATATATCTATCATTACACTTTATATATCTGTCACCAGACTTTATATATCTGTCACCAGACTTTATATATCTATACCCACACTTTACATATCTGTCACCACGCTTTAAAAATCTATCACAACACTTTATGTATCTGTCATCAAACCTTATATACCTGTCACAAGACTTTATATATCTATCACCACACTTTATTTATCTGTTACCACACTTTATATATTCATCACCACACTTTATTTATCTGTTACCACACTTTATATATCTCACCAAACTTTATATATGTGTCACAATATTTTATATATATGTCACCACACTTTATATATCTGCCACCACACTTCATAAATCTTTCACCACGCTTTTAACATCTGTCACCACACATTATATATACATCACCACACCTTATATATATATATATCACCACACTTTATATATCTGTCACCAGACTTCATAAATCAATCACCACACCTTATATATCTGTCACCACACTTTATATATCTGTCATCAGACTCTGTCACCACACTTTATATATCAGTCACTATACTCTGTCACCACACTTTATATATCTGTCACCAGACTCTGTCACCACACTTTATATATCCACCACCTCACTACATATATATCTATCACCTCACTTGATAAATATTTTACTCCATTATTTATGACTTTATAAATCTATCACCACACTACATATATCTGTCTCCATACTTTATATATCTGTCACTACACTTAACATATCCATGATCACACTTAACATATCCATGATCACACTTTATATATCACTCACCTCACTATATCTATATCTATCTATCTACTCACTTTATATATCTGTAACAACACTCTATATATCTGTCACCACACTTTATTTTTATCCACCAGACCTTATCTGTCACCACACTTAACATATACATCATCACACTTTATATATCAATCACTTCACAATATATATCTATCACCTCACTTTATATATCTATCACTACACTCTATATATCTGTCACCAGACTTTATATATCTATCCCAACACTTTATATATATATCACTACACTCTATATATCTGTCACTAGACTTTATATATATATCACCACACTTTATATATCTGTCACCATACTTGACATATATATCACCAAACTTTATATATCAATCACCTCACTATATCTATATCTATCACCACACTTTATATATCTACCTCCACATCTAATATATCAATCATCTCACTTTCTATATCGATCACCACACCTTATATATCAATCACCTCACTTTAGACACTTTATATATCTTATCACCACTTTATGTATCTATCACCACATTTCTATATCTATCACCACACTTATATATCCATCAACTCTCTTTGTACATCTGTTTCTACACTTTACATATCTATAATCTTACTTTCTTTATCTATCACCTCACATTCTTTATCTATCATCTCACTTTCTTTATCTATCACCTCACTTTTTTTATTTATCACCTCAATTTATATATCCATCACCTCGTATGATATAGCCATCACCACAGTCTATATATTTATCACCTAACATGATATCTTCACTTCATTTATCTATCACCACCTTCTATATACATATCACCTCAATTCAATTTATTTTTTTTCTATCCCCATACTTAATATGTTTGGTATATTCTCTTTCTGTATAAGGCTATCACAACTCTATGTGTATCTGTTAAAACCATGTTTATACCAATTTGAAAGTGGATATAAGCATACTAACGATTGATTTATATTTGCAGCAATCTGTGTATGTTTGCTGAAAACTAAAAATGATTCAGTTCGGCACCTATCATTGTAACTATTTGTTTTTCAACATGGTTGATTTTGTTGCACAATCATACACATTTCAATTTTGAAAACTATTATTGTCATCGTAGAAAAGACTGGTGTTTGTGTGTGTATCTTTTCAGAAAATGGGTGGGATTCTTATTGCTATATAGAGATATTTGAAAAACAAACAGAACATATTAAAGCACACCACATGACTGATATCTAGATAGTATATAAATACAGCCTAGCGATATATGTAGGACTGTATCTGTAGGACACCAAATTGAGGAATAGATATCTATGACCACACTCTACATATCTATCACCACTCTGTATAATTAATAACCTTACTGTATATATCTATCACCACTCTGTATCATCAATCACCAAACTGAATATATTTTTCACCACTCTGTATCATCAGTCACTATATTGTTTATCTCTATCACCACACTAGACATCTATCCCCACTCTGTATCACCAATTACCACACTGTATATAGCTATCACCTCTCTGTATATATCTTTCACCACTCTGTATCATCAGTCACCATATTGTTTATCTCTATCACCACACTAGACATCTATCCCCACTCTGTATCACCAATTACCACACTGTATATAGCTATCAACTCTCTGTATGTATCTATCACCACTCTGTATCATCAATCCTCATAGTACATATATCTTTCACCACTCTGTATCATCAGTCACCATATTGTTTATCTCTATCACCATACTAGACATCTATCCCCACTCTGTATCACCAATTACCACACTGTATATAGCTATCAACTCTCTATGTATCTATCACCACTCTGTATCATCAATCCTCATAGTGCATATATCTTTCACCACTCTGTATCATCAGTCACCATATTGTTTATCTCTATCACCATACTAGACATTTATCCCCACTCTGTATCACCAATTACCACACTGTATATAGCTATCAACTCTCTGTATGTATCTATCACCACTCTGTATCATCAATCGTCACAGTGTATATATATTTCACCACTCTGTATCATCAGTCACCATATTGTTTATCTCTATTACCACACTAGACATCTATCCCCACTCTGTATCACCAATTACCACACTGTATATAGCTATCACCTCTCTGTATGTATCTATCACCACTCTGTTTCATCAATCCTCATAGTGTATATATCTTTCACCACTCTGTATCATCAATCACCCTACCCTTTATATGTATCACCACTGTGTATTACCTTTCAACACTCTGTATCATCAATCACTTCACTGTATATATATATTACCACTCTGTGTCATCAGTTATCACACTGTATAATAATCACTCTGTCATTAATCACCTTACTTTATATATCTATCATCACACTGTATATATTTATCACCACACTATATACAACTTTCACCTAACTCATCATATGTCAAAACAACTTATGTATCTATCACCACACTTTATATATCTATCATCAAACTTTATATATCTATCGTCACACTTTATACATCTATCACCTACCTGATCATATGTGACAACACTTTATATATCTATCACCACACTGTATATATGTCACCACACTTTGTATATCTATCACTTCATTCTATATAAGAAAGACCTCATTTAATTGATACACCATCTCAGTTTATATATCTATCATCTTATTTAATATATCTATCAATACACTGTACATCTATCACTACATTTTATACATATATCACCACACTGTGTATCTGTTACCACAATTTGTATATCTATCATCTCACTTTATATATCTTTCTATTAAATTTATATATCTATTTCCTCATTTTATATATATATGACAACCCTGAAAATATTTTATTGACCTCACTGTTGATATTTTTTCACCATATTTTATATATGTATCCCCTCCACATATGTCATGTATGTATCTTTTAACTAACTGCACTGTTTAAATCAATCACAACACCATTGATATATATGTCACCACATAGTATATATATATATATTTTACAGATCTAACATTGTTGGATTGATGTTTAGATGAGTTGTATATACATTATGTACACAGCCATGTATCACCATCATTGATGGCGATCCGATGGATTAATCTGTTGGAAAGTTGTCACTGACTCAGACGTACTTATATATATATCAGCAGGGTTAAAGAACATCAGTTGTTCGACTTGTTAGTCAAATGCGTTTTGTTTAAAAATACTTTTTCACTTTGTTGGTCTTTTGGAAAATGTTGTTTGTGCTGTTTTTAGACCCTTCTACAATGAAATTTGTTTGACATGCACACGTATAAAAATTGCGGTTTTTATCCAACGCAATCATAGGTTTGAACGTAGTTTTCAATTTAGACTCGTTTATATATATATATATATATATATATATATATATATATATATATATATATATATATATATATATATATATATATATATATATATATATCATCCTTTTGTTTATATATCATCATACTGTATATATCTTAATACTATTCTGTGGACCCTTTACCTCACTGTATATACACATAACCCCACTATAACTAAGTCCACACTTATCACCTATCTATATATATTTATCACCATCATATCATATTTATAGTAACACAATGATTATATCTATCATCATTCTTTATCTATTTTTCACAAGACTGTATACTATAACTATATATATGTATTTTCTCTAAGTCAGAGAAATGTACTGGTCATTGTATAATTTGCAGTGGAAGGAGATATGCAGATATGCAATGTCCACTGAGATATGTTTGTATAAGCTTGTATACTTGTTATGTAGCAATTATCAAATTCATTATTTATATTTGTGTTCTTCTTGCAGAAATACCAAACAACATTTTGCAGGGATTTAGAGGTCATTGGTGAAAATGGAAAAAAGGAAATGGTTCATCTAATTTTAAGTGAAATAACAAGAATAGTTAAATGATTTACAACCAAGCAGCACTCAGAAATAGTGATGGTAAAGTATTTTTAGAAAATAATACTCGAAAAAAGATATATACAGTGTGGTGCTTTATAAATTATATATTCTTCCATTGCTACAGTCGCTGTATTTAGCACCACATTCTTCATATATATCACAACAGTCTCAATAGGGACCCCCATACTATGATTATCTATCACTACAGTCTCAATAGCTATCCCCATACAATGATTATCTATCACTAGTCTCAATAGCTATCCCCATTCTATGATTATCTATCACTACAGTCTTAATAGCTATCCCCATACTATGATTGTCTATCACTACACTCTCCATACCAATGCCAACAGTCATTATGTATATATCATAATAGTATCATAATATTCTCTATGTATATCTCGGGATAATACAAACGCTACCCCCTTACTTTATTTATCAATCACCTCACTTCATATATTAATCACCACACTCTCTATATATATCCCCAACTCTCTGTATCCGCCCCAAAAGTCTCTCTGTATATCTCCACAAAATAAACACCTATCATCTTACTTTATTTATCAATCACCTCACTATATGTATCAATCACCACTCACACACTCTCTATATCTATCCCCCACTCTTTTTTGTATACCCCAAAAGTCTCTCTGTATAACTCCACATAATAAACACCTATCACCTAACTTTATTTATCAATCACCTCACTTTATGTATCAATCACCACACTCTATATATATCCACAACTCTCTATATTCGCCCTAAAAGTCTCTATGTATATTTCCACAAAATAAACACCTATCATCTTACTTTATTTATCAATCACCTCACTATATGTATCAATCACCACTCACACACTCTCTATATCTATCCCCCCACTCTTTTTTGTGTACCCCAAAAGTCTCTCTGTATATCTTCATATAATAAACACCTATCACCACACTTTATTTATCAATAACCTCACTTTATATATCAATCAACACACTCTTTATATATATCCCCATAATCTCTGTGTCACTCACCACACTGTCAATATCTATACCCACAGTCTCTATGTTTTTGACCACATTATCAACACCTATCACCTTACTTTATTTATCCATCACCTCCCTTTATATATTTATCACCACACACTTACTATATATATCCCCATACTCTCGATATATATTCCCACAGTCTATATGTTTATGACCACATCATAAACACCTACCACCTTACTTTTTTTAATCCATCACCTCACTTTATATATCAATCACCACACACTCTCTATATTTATCCCCACACACTCTCTATATTTATCCCCAAACTCTCAATATCTACCCCCATAGTCTCTATGTTTATGACCAAATAACAAACACCAATCACTTTACTTTATTTATCCATCATCTAATTTTATATATCAATCACCACACACTCTCTATATCTATCCCCATACTCTCAATATATATCCCCACAGTCTCTATGTTTATGACCACATTTTAAACACCTATCACCTTACTTTATTTATTCATCACCTCACTTAATATAATGATCACCACACACTCTCTATTTCTATCCCAATACTTTCAATATCTATCCCCACAGTCTCTATGTTTATGACCTCACAATAAACACCTATCACCTCATTTTATTTATCCATCACCTCACTTTATATATCAATCACCACACACTCTCTATATTTATCCCCAAACTCTCAATATCTATCCCCATAGTCTCTATGTTCATGACCAAATAACAAACACCAATCACTTTACTTTATTTATCCATCATCTGATTTTATATATCAATCACCACACACTCTCTATATCTATCCCCATACTCTCAATATCTATCCCCATTGTCTCTATGTTTATGACCACATCATAAACACCTATCACCTCATTTTATTTATCCATCACCTCACTTTATATATCAATCACCACACACTCTCAATATCTATCACCATACTCTCAATATCTATCCCCAATGTCTCTATGTTTATGACAACATCATAAACACCTATCACTTCATTTTATTTATCCATCACCTCACTTTATATATCAATCACCACACACTCTCTATTTCTATTACCCCTTCTCTATATCTACCCCCACAGTCTCTATGTATATTTCTACATATTAAACACCTTTACTTTATTAATCAATCACCTCACTGTATATTTTCACCTCAATTTATATATTATTTCTATCACACCACTGGGTATACCTTTCAAAGCCCTATTTATATCATTTTAAAAGTAGATATGAGCATGATAATAATCCACCTTTCTGTACAGAAATCTGTTTATGTTTATTCAGATTTTAAACTAAAAATGACTCAATTGTTATTATTTTTTTTTCTTCAGAAAAGTGAAACTAGATTTTTGAAAGATAGAACATAGAAGAAAAAGGAAAAGGTAATCTTCATTAAAATTAAAAGTATTACTCATAGTTATCAAAGGTACCAGGATTATAATTTAGTACGCCAGACGCAAGTTTCGTTTCTACATAAGACTCATCAGTGACGCTCATATCAAAATAGTTAAAAATCAAACAAATACAAAGTTGAAGAGCATTGAGGATCCAATATTCCAAAAGTTGTGCCAAATACGACTAAGGTAATTTATGCCTGGGATAAGAAAATTCTTAGTTTTTCGAAAAATTCAAAGTTTTGTAAACAGGAAATTTATAAAAAATGACCAAATAATTGATATTCATGTCAACACCGACACTTTACTCTTTACATATGTATGTAAAGAGTTAATAAGCAATTAAACAATCCTGGTGGAAATGAAATAATTTAAAAGAAATGTTTTTTAAAGAATAACTGCTCCAACATATCGTGCAATATTTTATGTAAATATCATGTCAGATATCTTTTCAATAAAAGTAGCAAATATGGTATACTAACTGTCAGTCAAAGATTCTATCATTCAAGATGAGTAAACCTTAAAAATATATTGTTTCAGTGTTATTGTACTTGTAACTATGTCTACATGATACTTCTGCTGGCACACACATAATGGATATACCACCACATATTATGTATCTACTGCAACACATAGTATAATTATGGCCACATATAATATATCTACCGCCACACATAATCAATCACCACACTACATAAGTCATTCACCACAGTCTGTGTATTTATCACCACAATATTTTTGTCTATCACCACACTATTGTCTATCACGACACTATGTGTTGTCTGTCACCACGCTATGTTTGTCTATCACCACAATTTGTTTGTCTATCACTTCAGTATGTTTGTCTATCACCACACTATTGTCTATCACCATGCTTTGTTTACCTATCACCATGCTTTGTTTACCTATCACCACACTATGTATGTCTATCACTTCGGTATGTTTGTCTATCACAACACTATATATTTTAATCATCACAGTTTACATATTCACCAACACATTCTTATTACCAATACTTGATAAAAAGAAATAGTTATGATGAAGCCTTGTTTTCTCTCACATTGTCATTTCATAAAACAAAAAGGTAAATCATTTGAGTCATGGTTCTGTGTAAAGTCATTACTAAAGAAAAAAATAATTTTAACTTTTCATTTAAATGATTGGTCTCACAAATGAATTGTATTTCTGCATTACAAATTTTACAATTTGATACAATCTTGGGATTATGTTGTTTTTGCACTGATGAAACACGCTTTATTCTTAGATGGAAAATAAATAACAACTGTTTGAGGCATTGAAATTCTGTATTGTATTGGACTAATTATATATTCAACTGAACCATATATTATTTTGTAGGTTAAACAAGATTTAGTGCCGGCCACACAATTAAGAAAGAATACGAACAAGAATTCTTTACAGAACAGGGGAGACTATTTTACTGTGCTTAGATCTGTGTTTTTGTTATAATTAATTAATATTGTAATTTGTTCTTGGATAAAATATCTGCAATGTGGAGGACAACTGAACTGTGTTCTTTTATATTGAAGACGTGCAATGATTTAAAATGCATTTAAGATGAACTTTTTACTACTCGGAAAATGGTTATCATTAAAGAAACAAACATAGAATTCATTTACATGAATACATTTTATGTTCTATGTATAAAATGTTATCTAAAAGGTGAAAGTAAACAGATTCCTGGCTGTTTAAAATCAAATCAAAGCAGTTTTATTGTGTAGTTAAGAATGTGTATACGTTGTTCATGCATTTATGTATTTGAATATTTAGAATTGTACAATGTATTGAGTTTAGTGGATCTTTCATTCTATGTTATTTAGGTTTGATTTTCGTGAAATAAAAAGTTCTAAAATTTTATTATAACTTTTACTTTGTATCAATGTGACAATTTTCCAGCAACAATCCTATATGATTGCTTTTCTGTATATATAATGAAATTCCTCATCTCTTTATTGACAAGAAATAAATATTGTGTCTATGATGATGATAAGAAAATGTAAACAGTCTTATGATAGGGAGACTTGGAAAATCTTGAAATAATTGTATATGAAGCTCATAAAATAGAGTCAGTGGTTTCCTAAAATATTCAGATTATTCCAGAGGGAACATCTACAATCTTTTATGCACATTTTATATGTTATCGACTGTTAGTAGATATAGGAAGATGTGGTTAGACATGCATAGGTACTTTAGTCAGGGTGAAATATATCCAAAAGACACTTATAGAGTAGGCTGTATGTGTTGAAATTCTCCATGAAAATTTATTCAGTAGGCTGCAAGTGTCAAACTTTGAGGACATCTACAATGCTTCATACACATTTGATATTTTACTCACTGCAAGGGATATATAGGTACATGAAGTCTTTCCACAAACATTTATACAGTAGGCTGCAAGTGTTGATATTTGAGAGGGAAAATCTACAATGCTTCATACATATTTGGTATTTTCCCAACTGCAAGATATATATTAAAGAGGAACGAAATATACAAGAGGAACAGTCAAACTCATAAATAGAAAATCTTAGGTACATTAGTAAGGATCAAATCTTTCCATCAACATTTATGCAGTAGGCTGCAAGCGTTCATATTTGAGATAGATCATCTACAATCCTTCATACACATTTTGTATTTTACTGACTACAAGACATGTAAAAAAAACATGAATATGAAATATTTCCAGGAAAATTATAAAGCTGTGGTTTGTGCTCATAGTTGAAGGCCGTATGGTGACCTTTAGTTGTTATTTTCTGTGTCGATTTGGTCTCTTGTGGAGAGTTGTCTCATTGGCAATCAATACCATATCTTCTTTTTTTATAATAAGGCGGATGTAAGTGTTGATATTTGAGAAGGAACATCTACAATCCTTCATATATAGATATAACAAGATGTGATATTAGACAAATCTTCATCCAAGTCCCAAGTTGTAAAAGTAACCAATTATAACATGTTTAAGTCAAAGTTCGGTTTTCAACACAGAGTTTTTGCTCACACCGAACGGCAAGCTATATAGGGCCCAAACTATTATGAACCATTCAAACGGGAACACAAACGAATTTATCTAAATGAAAAAAACGAGAAACACTTATGAACCACGTCAACAAACAACAACCACTGAACATCAGGTACCTAATGAGGACAGGCGAATAACAAATGCAGCGGAATTAATTTTTTTGATAGGTACCAAGCTTAACCCTTAACAGAACAACAGTGTGACATCACAACATAGAAAGACTCACTATGAAATATGAATTAAAATGGGTTAACTTAATAAAAAAAATTCTAAGGGTTCCGCAGAACCCAGTGTCTCGCCTACTTTTGCTGTAAATCGCAGGCTCAACAACAATGAGGAAAAAAATCAATAAAAATATTCCTCTTGATACTATCTTATGATTGTAAGAACCTTCTGTCCAAGTTTGGTAAATATCTAGGATAGTTAATGAATCTAATAAGAAAAATTTAACTGCAGACTGTATGTAATGTTAACTGGAAGAAAATCTAAATCCATTTAAAAGAAAAATACAGAAAAAATGGAGTTATCTTTCTACAAAATTTACTTCTGGATACTATCTTATAAACATAAATAAGCTTATGTCCAAGTTTAGTACAAACCCAGGATAGTTTAAGAAAGTTATTAAAATTTTAAAAACTTTAACCACAGAGTGAATGTAATGTTTCGCCACAGAAAAACTAAGTCCATTTAAAAGTAAAATACGGAAAAAATGAATTTATTTTTTTACAAAATATACTTCTGGATACTATCTTGTGATCACAAACAAGCTTCTGTCCAAGTTTGGTAGAAATCCAGTATAGTTTAAGAAAGTTATTAAAATTTCAAAAACTTTAACCACAGAGTGAATATTTGTGGACGCCGCCGACGACGACGCCGACGACAGAATGTAGGATCGCTTAGTCTCGCTTTTTCGACTAAAGTCGAAGGCTCGACAAAAAACATATAACCACAAACTTGAATGTACACACTGAAGGAATGAGTTTGATACATGCCACAATGATAATACAAAATCATTAGAATAAGGGATTATATGTTAAACAATTTCACATGGATAACCACAACCTTTATTGTAAAGGATCACGTTTGGGAGTTTACCGACTACAGGAGCTATATTGATACTAAGGTATAACTGAAATCTATCAATGTACATTTATACAGTAGGCAGTATGTGCTTGAATTCGAGAAACAACACCTACAATCCTTTGTGTACATTTGATATAATACAAATTGCAGGATAATGGTCAGAATTTGTTCAGTAGGCAGGATGAGCTTAATTCGAGAAACAACACCTACAATCCTTTGTGTACATTTGATATAATATAAATTGCAGGATTATGGTCAGAATTTGTGAATCTGCACAAACTATCGTATCGTTTATGTTGGCACCACCCACAAAACATAAACCGTTAGTTCTTTATCTGTATTTTTATCTTCAAGTTGTCTTTGTGTTTACTTTTGTAGGACATGTATCTGCTCATTATATTACTCGTTGTAATTATCACCATCTACTCTAAAACTCCTAACCGAAATGTAATAATCTTTTGGCATAATGTTAACTTTCTAATGTTGTAGTGCAATTTATATTGTAGTAGATTTTTTGAAGCATGAACGTATTTTACAATAGGTTTATTTGAGAGATACACAGTGTTAAGGATTTGTATAGTGAGAAGGATTTTGCGGTTTATACAAATTCTTGCCAATATTTATCCATAAATTCTGAAAACCCTTTATTACAATAATTTATACCTTCTTATAATCTTAACCATATTACATGTTAATGGATTTTACACTCATTTTCTGAAACCCTATATTACAATAAATTAAAATTTCTCATAATCTTAACCATATAATCTTTAAGCATCTCATTCTTTTATCAGATTTTTTATAGCGTATACTTTATACACTTGGAGATTCACTTATATTCCCATGAAAAGCCTGAAATTAACAGGTACGCAAGCTCAAAATATAATTGTAGTTATCTTTATTCGTTTTGGCATTACTTATATCTCAATTATTATATAAATTCGGTTAAATCTTAAGGAGTTAATATACAGTTACACGAAAGGCTGTTCTCTCAGTCGTATTGATTTAAATCAAGAAAGGATTTGTCTTCAGAATAACCGATATTGCTTCAATTTAATACGCCGTTTCACACTGTGTTCCTTTTTTGAATAGCAGGTACACTTGTTCCAAGTTGGGGAGTAATTTTTAATCAATTATGCGACAGTTATATCAGTTGTTCATATAGCACTTGACCCTTTTTCAACATGGTATTGAAAAGTCCAACATTATAGGGGTAAATCATATGTCAGCTGGTGTTCGCACACCAAACTTCAAGATCATTTAAGATCGACAGGTTATAGTTTATAAAGTATCATCATTCATCGAAACATTTAACAGAGTGTTATAAGCAATTAAGATATTTTCTTCATTTCATTGTAAAATATGTTATAAATCTGAACATCGGACAGACGCTAAATTAATTTTCAGTCAAGCAAATCTGTTAATGCTACATCCATTTCTATGATTACTGATAGAATAACTGAATGCAAACAAACAGAAAAATATATTGAAAACTTCTTCAAATCTTGTATCTTGTACGTTTTAACAAATTACAAAGTTTAGTCATATATTTTTTTAAAGATTATTCATATGTACCATGACAAATGTACACGTATCAAGTTGAACTTCTAACTAATTTTACTACTGACTTCTGTGCGTGAAATATTCGTCGCTGGGCGTTGAACATTTGTTCTAAAAACAGTTGTTAGCATGACACGGGTTATGTTCTTCTCATATATGTTATGATGGTATGATGCTAAACCCCTAACGGGAAGGATTGTGCCTGATGTTCATATGATGAAATCATAATCTTTCAGTCAGTTTAATTGAAGTCTGGAGCTGGCATGTCAGTTAACTGCTAGTAGTCTGTTGATATTTATGTATTATTGTCATTTTGTCTATTTTCTTTGGTTACATCTTCTGACATCAGACTCGGACTTCTCTTGAACTGAATTTTAATGTGCGTATTGTTATGCGTTTACTTTTCTACATTGGTTAGAGGTATAAGGGAGGTTTGAGAACTCACAAACATGTTTAACCCCGCCGCATTTTTGCGCCTTTCCCAAGTCAGGAGCCTCTGGCCTTTGTTAGTCTTGTATTATTTTAATATTAGTTTCTTGTGTACAATTCGGAAATTAGTATGGCGTTCATTATCACTGGACTAGTATATATTTGTTTAGGAGCCAGCTGAAGGACGCCTCCGGGTGCGGGAATTTCTCGCTACATTGAAGACCTGTTGGTGACCTTCTGCTGTTGTTTTTTATTTGGTCGGGTTGTTGTCTCTTTGACACATTCCCCATTTCTATTCTCAATTTTATGCAACAGGAATTAATCAATATATATACCATTAAAAAAATCAAGTACTCAGAAAACGTAGAAAAGTTGTTCCAGCTAATGATTTAGTAACAAACAAATGTGGTAGTCGTAAGAGGTAATACTTAGTTAAATTCCATAAGAGTGAAATTATCTTTATTCATGATAGCAAGTTATCTATGTCAAGTAATTTTATATCACAACCAGATCTGAGCTTAAATCATGCCTTGAACATTCAACGATCCGTGTATATGAGAGAGTCGACAATTTGCTTAAATAAAATGACTATCTTCAGTTAAAAACCAAATCCTCTAAATATTTGCGGCTTCTGGTTGGTACTCCACAACATATATATTTTTTTATCTTTTTATCTGTATCTCTATTATTAACAAATATCAGTCTTTCTTCAATAATTCTAAACCACCCACGGAAAAAGATATATTCAGTGAAGATTTTTGGTGTGGTTTGTGTTGCTAAGTCTTCAGTTTTTTTATGTTTTTTTAAAACTGTTGTTTGTGTTTGTGATTTAGTCTTTTTCTTTTTTATCCCTGGCGTTGTCCCTTTATTTTCTACGTCTCAGTTTGTTAGTCCCTTTGGTATGGATCGCCTCTCTTAAGCTTAACTTCTGCGAGGTTTTGAATAACTGCATCTGCTGTATGTTCCCTTCAAATCGATTGATAGTTGTGACTTTTTGAATCGCTATACTACATTTTCAATCAAATGGTAGAAGTTTTTTTTATAAATAGCCATTTATTATCAGCAACTAATAATTGTATGTCCACTTCGGTCAGGAAAATGATGAATACGGCATATATACTTGTAAAGAACTATGACGAAATCATGTTAGCTATATATTTTCTCCATAAAACTGTATATTAATGTTCGGCAAATAAGTTAAAATGCATAACTGTAGTTTTTCGTATTTTTCGCCATTGTCCATAGATTTGTTCGTGTGTTCTGTACAAAAGTGTATTATCAAAAGACATTTTCTTCATGAAAACTGAATATCAATGTTCGGCAAAAAAAGTTAATAAACGCATGACTACTTTTTTTGTATTTTTTTCACAATTACCCTTAGATTTGCTCGTGCACATGTGTTGTTATGAACAAACATGTATTATCAAAAGACAGTAAAGACCGTGTAGATTCCATTCACTACAAACAAGTTAAAAATATCTAACGGTACCTTTATGATTTTTTTGCTTTGAATAATTAAGACTTGATTTTCTCAATTCTAGTATGAAGAGATCAACTCTTTCGACATATGTCTTTCGGGATTAGATATTTCACTTTATAATAAATTCCAAGTATTACCTAAATTATGAAATAACGTCTTTTGAGTAACAAACAAGTTTTAACTAATCAACTGTATAAATTCTTCAATGGTTTCAGTACATACAAATAAACAAAAAAATATTCAGAACCACGGCTGATACAAACTGGTTCCTAGAATTCGAAACAATACCAACTGCCTATATCTCATAACCATAAACAAAACATATACAGACTGTATATGGGATTCACAGACAATAAAAAGACTAGATGTATCTTACAACCATAGAAATGCAAAGACTGTTTTAAAAACCATGTGCAGACTATTTACATTCAGATAACTTTAAAGAACCACAGACAATACATTCAGACTGTGAAGGAGAACCACAGACAAAACACACTAACGTACCTTACAATTAGACAATACTTAAGAACACATGCAATACATATAAGTTTGAGCGGATTAACGACCAACTATAATGTAAGTTTTTTTTACACATTGTTGTCAATATAATCGAATTTTATACATGTGAGAGGTTAAGCTAGATATAAAACCAGTTTCGTTTAAAGCCACCAGTTTCAAAATCAGAAAATGTCTGTACCATTTCAGTAAAAAGACAGGTATTATACCAAATATGTCCGTTTTTTAAGCATTGTTATAAATAAATGGAATTTGATGTGACAGTCATTCAAGCGAGAGGTTTAGCGCTATAAAACCAGGTTAAATCCACCATTTTCTGCATTTGAGAATGCAGGTACAAAATCAGGAATATACAAATACAAATACAAATATAACAGTTGTTGTTTATTCATTTGATGCATTTCATCATTTGATGTATTTCATCATTTGATTTTGCCATTTGATTGCTTTCCTTTTTGAATTTTTACTCGGAGTTCAGTATTCATTTATTTCACCTTTTATGCATTCTGTTTGATGTGTTTTTGCCTTTGATCAGGAACGTTCCATTTCTGCTTTTCCTAGGAGCTCTGTATTTTTTTATTTTACTTCATACAAATCAAGCATATTCTTTTTGCTCTGCATGTTCTTAATTTGTGTCACGGAAGGAGACCCATATCATGCGTTATTCTAATACATGAAGAAAATCTTGAAGTAATCTTTCAATTAAACATTGTTTTACACATGCTTAAAACTTAAAAACTTGAAATGTGATATGTTTATCAAGAAGATAACTATCCAATGGAGACTTTCAACAATGGCAAAACACATACAATATTGTATAATGTAGTTCAAAGGAGAAAACCAACCATGTCATTAGTGTAGACAACACATTTAGAAAGTGAGTAGGTTAAAATCAATCCAGTTTAGTCTGATGTAAAATCATTCTGTAATTGCCAAAAGTGCATTTGATATAAAACATGTATAAGGCAATTTCCTATAAAAATTTAATTTCCAAGGGACATTACTAATAGTGAAAAAGTGGATTTGAAATGAATTTCAATCTAACCCTAATACTTGCTAAGATAAACCTTCAATATAAATTTCGTAGCAATCCTATGAATGATGTAGATTTGAAAAGGCTTTCCATGCAATTTTTCGTATAATTTATATTTCCAAGGGGAATAGCTCCTTCAATAATAATTATTTGGAACTGAATATGACTCCCCTATAAAAAGAATTCTAAACACTAACTTTCCTAGGAGCTACATTCAGTTAAAGGGTAATCAAGTATAAAGGTATATTAAAACTGCTTCTGCATCTTCTAGTTGTTACAGATACACATGTTAGAAAATGGTTAAAAAAGATATGCATTTGTCACTTTACTAGGAGAATCCAATGTTGTCAAAGAACACCAAGCATGAGAAGGAGAATTGACATAAAGTATTTTTTAAAGAACATAATATAACATGATTTATTGTACATAACTCTTTAATACTAATTGAATATAACTATAACACAAATCGAAGTGCAGTACAAATAATCTCCTCTGTTCTGTAGACATTCTTGCCTCTCATTCTTTCTTAATTGTGTGGCAGGCACTAAATCTTGTTTAACCTAAAACATAACAATATGGTTCAGTTGAATAAATAATTATTCCAAAACAATACAAAATTTAAAAGTCCCAAACAGTTGTCATTTGTTTTCCATCTAAGGACAAATAGGAGTGTTTCATCACTGCAATGGCAGAATCCCAAGACAGTATCAAAATGTAAAACTTATAGAAATACAATTCATTTGTGCGACCAATCATTTAAAGTTCAAATCATTTTTTTCTTGGGTAATTACTTTTCTTTGCTTTACAACTGTGATGATTAAAATATAAAGTGTGGTGATAGACAAACATAGAATGGTGAGAGACAAACATAGTGTGGTGATAGACAAACGTAGTGTGGTGATAGACAAAGACAGTGTGGTGATAGACAAACATAGTGTGGTGATAGACAAACATAGTGTGGTGATAGACAAAGATAGTGTGGTGATAGACAAAGGTAGTGTGGTGATAGACAATAGTTTGGTGATAGACAAACATAGTGTGGTGATAGACAAACATAGTGTGGTGATAGACAAATATAGTGTGGTGATAGACAAACATAGTGTGGTGATAGACAAACATAGTGTGGTGATAGACAAACATAGTGTGGTGATAGACAATAGTGTGGTGATAAACAATAGTGTGGTGATAGACAAACATAATATGGTGATAGATATACACAGTGTGTTGATTTATTATGTGTGGCGGTCGATATATTATATGTGGCCATAATTATATTATGTGTGGCAGTAGATACATAATATGTGGTGGTATATACATTATGTGTGTGCCAGCAGATGTATACTGTAGACAATGCTTCAAGTGCAATAACACTGAAACAATATATTTATAAGGTTTACTCATTTTGAATGTTACAATCATTGACCCCCAGTTAGTATATCATATTTGCTGTTTTTACTGAAAAGATGCCTGACATGATATTTACATAAAATATTGCATGACATTTTGGAGCGGTTATACCTTAAAAAACATTTCTTTTAAATTATTTCATTTCAACCAGGATTGTTTAAGTGCTTATTAACTCTTTACATACATATGTATAATACTTTGCTAATTAACTCTTTACATACATATGTATAATACTTTGCTAATTAACTCTTTACATACATATGTATAATACTTTGCTAATTAACTCTTTACATACATATGTATAATACTTTGCTAATTAACTCTTTACATACGTATGTATAATACTTTGCTAATTAACTCTTTACATACGTATGTATATTACTTTAAATTTCAATGAAGATTACCTTTTCCTTTTCTTCTATTTTCTATCTATCAAAAATCTTGTTTCACTTTTCTGAAGAAAAAAATAATAACAATGATAGGTGTCACATTGAGTCATTTTAAGTTTAAAATCTAAATTAACATAAACAGATTTCTGTACAGAAACATGGATTATTATCATACTCATATCCACTTTCAAGTTGGAAGTTGAGAGATATACCCAGTGGTGTGAAAGACATAATGTATATATTTAGGTGAAAATATTAACAGTGAGCTGGTAGATATTTTGAGTGAGGTGATACATATAAAATGAGCAATTGATTTACAAAGTGAGGTAATTGGTATTTTCAGTAAGGTGATATGATATATTGTGTGGATATATACATAGAGAATTTTGGGTAAATATAGAGAGAATGGGGATATATATAGAGAGTATGTGGTGATTGATATATGTAGTGAGGTGATTGATAAATAAAGTAAGGTGATAGGTGTTTATGTTGTGAAGATAAACATAGAGACTTCTGGGTTAGATATAGAGAGTGTGTGGTCATTGATAATTTTTGCGAGGTGAAAGTATATAAAGTACGGTGAAAGGTGTTTATAAAGTGGTCATAAACATATGGACTGTGGGGATAGATATGGAGATTATGGGCATATTATACGTATATAGAGAGTTTGATGTGATTGATATATTTAGTGAGGTGATTGATAAAAACAGGAAACTGATAGGTGTTTATGATGTGGCCATAAACATAGAAACTAGTGGGATAGATATTGAGAGTATGGGGATGGATATAGAGAGTGTGTGGTGATTGATATATAAAGTGAGGTGATGGATAAATAAAGTAAGTTGATATGTGTTTATAATGTGGTCATAAACACAGAGACTGTAGGGATAGATATCGAAAGTATGGGGATAGATATAGAGAGTATGTGGTGATTGTTATATAAAGTGAGGTGATGGATAAATAAAGTAAGGTGATAGGTGTTTATAATGTGGTCATAAACATAGAGACTGTGGGGATAGATATCGAAAGTATGGGGATAGATATAGAGAGTATGTGGTGATTGATATATAAAGTGAGTTGATGGATAAATAAAGTAAGGTGATTGGTGTTTATAATGTGGTCATAAACATAGAGACTGTGGGGATACATAACAAGAGTATGGGGATATATATAGAAAGTGTGTGGTGATTGATATATAAAGTGAGGTGATGGATAAATAAAGTAAGGTGATAGGTGTATATAATTCGGTCATAAACATAGAAACTGTGGGGATAGATATCGAAAGTATGGGAATATATATAGAGAGTGTGTTGATTGATATATATAAAGTGAGGTGATTGATAAATAAAGTGAGGTGATGGGTGTTTATTATGTGAAGATATACAGAGAGACTTTTAGGATAGATATAGAGAGTGTGTGTGTGGTGATTGATATATAAAGTGAGGTGATTGATAAATAAAGTAAGGTGATAGGTGTTTATTGTGTGGAGATATACAGAGAGACTTTTGAGGCAGATATTGGGAGTTGGGGATATATAACAAACAAATGGAAGTTTTTAGCGACCTTGACTGGCTATACAGCCCTTGCACGGTTGGTGGGGATATATATATAGAGTGTGGTGATTGATACATAAAGTGAGGTGATTGATAAATAAAGTAAGGTAATCTAAGGTGTTTATTATGTGGAGATATACAGAGAGACTTTTGGGGTAGATATAGAGAGTATGCGGATATATATAGAGAGTATGGGGATATATATAGAGAGTGTGGTGATTGATATATAAAGTGAGGTGATTGATAAATAAAGTAAAAGAGAAGCTTTTGTATTATCCTGAGATATACATAGAGATTATTATGATATATACATAATGACTGTTGGCATCAGAATGGAGAGTGTAGTGATAGATAATCATAGTATGGGGATAGCTATTGAGACTGTAGTGATAGATAATCATAGTATGGGGATAGCTATTGAGACTGTAGTGATAGATGGTCATAGTATGGGGATAGCTATTGAGACTGTAGTGATAGATAATCATAGTATGGGGGTAGCTATTGAGACTGTAGTGATAGATGGTCATAGTATGGGGATAGCTATTGAGACTGTAGTGATAGATAATCATGGTATGGAGATAGCTATTGAGACTGTAGTGATATATAATCATAGTATGGGAATAGCTATTGAGACTGTAGTGATAGATAATCATGGTATGGAGATAGCTATTGAGACTGTAGTGATATATAATCATAGTATGGGAATAGCTATTGAGACTGTAGTGATAGATAACCATGGTATGGAAATAGCTATTGAGACTGTAGTGATATATAATCATAGTATGGGGATAGCTATTGAGACTGTAGTGATATATAATCATAGTATGGGGGTAGCTATTGAGACTGTTGGGATAAATGATCATAGTATGGGGGTAGCTATTGAGACTGTTGGGATATATATGGAGAGTGTGGTGATGAATGCAGCGACTGTAGCAATGGAGGAATATATTAAACACCACACTGTATATATCTTTTTTTGAGTATCATTTTATAAAAATACTTTACCATCACTATTGCTGAGTGCTGCTTGTTTGTAAATCATTTAACTATTCTTGTTATTTCATTTAAAATTAGATGTACCCATGTCCTTTCTTCCATTTTCACCAATGACCTCTAAATCCTTGCAAAATGTTGTTTGGTATTTCTGTAAGAAGAACACAAATATAAATAATCAATTTGATAATTGCTACATGATTAGTATACAAGCTTATACAAACATATCTCAGTGGACATTGCATATCTGCATATCTCCTTCCATTGTAAATTATACAATGACCAGTACATTTCTCTGACTTATAGAAGATACAACAAGTTATAGTATACAGTCTGGTGAAAAATAGATAAATAATGATGATAGATATAATCATTGTGTTACTATAAATATGATATGATGGTGATAAAAAGATATAGATAGGTGATAAGTGTGGACTTAGTTATAGTGGGATTATGTGTATATATACAGTGAGGTAAAGGATCCACAGAATAGTATAAAGATACATACAGTGTGATGATATATAAACAAAAGGATGATATATATATATATATATATATATATGCTGTGTGGTGACATATATAGCAATGGTGTTGTGATTGATTTAAGCAGTGCATTTAGTTAAAAGATACATATGTGGAGGGGATACATATATAAAATATGGTGAAAAATTATCAACAGTGAGGTCAAGAAAATATTTTCAAGGATGTCATCTAAAATACTAAAATTACGAGGTCCAATTTGTCAGCTGTCATCACGTAAAAACGATGAATCAAAGAATTCAACTTTATATATAAATAATATAGTACAAAGGTGTAGATTAAAAATTACACCACTCCAGGCCCTTTTGTTTTCCACGTAATTAATATTGCTAATAATTAAGAAGTTCCGGGTCGAGTCCGATACCGATACCAATAGTATATTCATCTGTTTAATTTTCTGCATTTGACAGGCGCACCACCAAACGGTGTATTCAGGATATGCTGTATACACGGGTCATAATCACAGGGTTGACAATACTAAATTGTCAAATTGTTACCTATTGTAGTATTTTAATCAGTAAGACTTTATAAGATAACAATACGAATACTAAAAATAAGGCGTATAGGTACAGTTTTCAATTTGTTAGCGGACATGACGTAAAACAGCGAATCAAATAATTCAACTTTATTTATAACTAATATAGGACAATGCTGTTGATAAAACAAATACTCCATCCCAGGACTTTTCATTTTCCAAATAATTAATATTACCAATAATTGATTAGTTCCAGTTAGACGGGTTCAAACAGAAAGATTTGAAAGCAGAGAAAACTGTGATAGCTATATCTTATAATCGGCATGACTTTATCAGATGACAATACTAATACAAAAATAAGTCTTGCGCATAGTTATATACTTTAATTCAGTCACGGACCCATGATATCACGGGTGTGTTCTAGTATATATATAAAATGAGGAAATAGATATATAAATTAAGGTGAAAGATATATAAAGTGAGATGATAAAGTGAGAGGATAGATATACAAATTGTGGTGACAGATACACAGTGTGGTGCTATATGTATAAAGTGAGGTGATAGAGATATAAAATGTAGTGGTAGATGTACAGTGTGGTGATAGATATATTAAATAAGGTGATATAAAATGAGGTGGTATATTAATAAAATGAGGTCTTACTTATATAGACTGAGATGATAGATATACAAAGTATGGTGACATATATACAGGGTGGTGATAGATATACAAAGTGTTGTGACATATGATCAGTTAGGTGATAGATGTATAAGGTGTTATGATAGATATATAAAGTGTGATGATAGATATATAAAGTGTGATGATAGATATATAAAGTGTGGTGATAGATACATAAAGTGTTGTGACATATGATGAGTTAGGTGATAGATGTATATAGTGTGGTGTGGTGATAGATATATACAGTGTGTTGATAGATATATAAAGTAAGGTGATTAATGATAGAGTGATACTAGATTATGCCACTGTCCCAGATTAGGGGAGGGTTGGGATCCCGCTCACATGTTTAACACCGCCACATTATATATGTATGTGCCTGTCCCAAGTCAGGAGCCTGTAATTCAGTGGTTGTTGTTTGTTTATGTGTTACATATTTGTTTTTCTTTTATTTTTTTCTAACATGAATAAGACCATTAGTTTTCTCGTTTAAATTGTCTAATCGGGGACTTTATAGCTGACTATGGGGTATCGGGTTTGCTCATTGTTGAAGGACGTATGGTGACCTATAGTTGTTAATGTTTGTGTCATTTTGGTCTTTTTGTTGGTAGTTGTCAGTTGTCTCATTGGCAATCATACCACATCTTCTTTTTTAAATATAGAGTGTGATGATTGATGATACAGAGTGGTGATAGATATATACAGAGAGGTGAAAACTGATACAGAGTGATAATAGATATATACAATG
This sequence comes from Mytilus galloprovincialis, assembly GCA_037788925.1. Classification (NCBI taxonomy): domain Eukaryota; kingdom Metazoa; phylum Mollusca; class Bivalvia; order Mytilida; family Mytilidae; genus Mytilus; species Mytilus galloprovincialis. Next base: position 82,908,996 of record CM075332.1, read on the forward strand.
TTGTGATTGATGATACAGAGTGGTGAAGGATGATACACAGTGGTGATACATATAAACAATATGGTGACTGATGATACAGAGTGGTGATAGATACATACAGAGAGGTGATAGCTATATACAGTGTGGTAATTGGTGATACAGAGTGGGGATAGATGTCTAGTGTGGTGATACATATAAACAATATGGTGACTGATGATACAGAGTGGTGAAAGATATATACACTATGACGATTGATGATACAGAGTGGTGATAGATACATACAGAGAGGTGATAGCTATATACAGTATGGTAATTGGTGATAACGAGTTGGGATAGATGTCTAGTGTGGTGATACTGATAGAGATAAACAATATGGTGACTGATGATACAGAGTGGTGAAAGATATATACACTATGACAATTGATGATACAGAGTGGTGATAGATATATACAGTAAGGTGATTAATTATACAGAGTGGTGATAGATATGTAGAGTGTGGTCATAGATATCTATTCCTCAATTTGGTGTCCTACAGATACAGTCCTACATATATCGCTAGGCTGTATTTATATACTATACAGATATCAGTCATGTGGTGTGCTTTAATATGTTCTGTTTGTTTTTCAAATATCTCTATATAGCAATAAGAATCCCACCCATTTTCTGAAAAGATACACACACAAACACCAGTCTTTTCTACGATGACAATAATAGTTTTCAAAATTGAAATGTGTATGATTGTGCAACATAATCAACCATACTGAAAAACAAATAGTTACAATGATAGGTGCCGAACTGAATCACTTTTAGTTTTCAGCAAACATACACAGATTGCTGTAAATATACATTAATCATTAGTATGCTTATATACATTTTCAAATTGGTATAAACATGGTTTTAACAGATACACATAGAGTTGTGATAGCCTTATACAGTAAGAGGATAAACCAAACATATTAAGTATGGGGATAGACAAAAATAAATTGAATTGAGGTGATATGTATATAGAAGTTGGTGATAGATAAATGAAGTTAAGATATCATGTTAGGTGATAAATATATAGACTGTGGTGATGGCTATATCATATGAGGTGATGGATATAAAAATTGAGGTGATAAATAAAAAAAGTGTGGTGATAGATAAAGAAAGTGAGGTAATATATAAAGAATGTGAGGTGATAAATAAAGAAAGTAGGGTTATAGATATGTAAAGTGTAGTAACAGATGTATAAAGAGAGGTGATTGATATATTATATGTGTTGATAGATAATAGAAAGTGTGGTGATAGATACATAAATTGAGGTCATAAGATATATGAAGTGTAGTTACAAATGTATAAAAAGTGGTATATTGGGTATGGTTATAGATATATGAGGTGATGTAAATTAATGTGTAGTGACAAATTATAAAAAAAGGTGACAGATTTATAAAGTGTGGTGACAGATATATATAAAGTTAGGTGAAAGTTAGTTGATTGATATATAAAGGGTGGTGATATATATAATATATTGTGTAATCATACGTTTTTTGATTGAGTAAAGTCTGCCAATTGATATTTTATCGTATGTTTTTCTATGTTGTGATGTTATGCTATTGTTTCAGAAAAAGGGAGAAGGTTTGGATCCATTAAAACGTTTAATCCCGCTGCAAATGTTTGCACCTGTCCTAAGTCAGGAATCTGATGTACAGTAGTTGTCGTTTGTTTATGTAATATATACGTGTTTCTCGTTTTGTTTATATAGATTAGACCGTTGGTGTTCCAGTTTGAATGGTTTTACACTAGTAATTTTGGGGCCCTTTATAGCTTGTTGTTCGGTGTGAGCCAAGGCTCCGTGTTGAAGGCCGTACTTTAACCTATAATGGTTTACTTTTTAAATTGTTATTTGGATGGAGAGTTGTCTCATTGGCACTCACACCACATCTTCCTATATCTATATATATATAAAGTGTGGGGACAGATTTATAAAGTGTGGTGACAGATATATTGAGTGAGGTGATAGATGTATTTAGTTTGATGATAGATATATAAAATATAGTGATAGATATATAAAATGAGTTGATAGATATATATATAGTGACCTGATGGATATATTAAGTGTGGTGATGGATATGTTAAGAGTAGTGACAGATATATAAAGTGTGGTGACAGATATAAAATGTGTAGTGACAGATGAATGGTGTAGTGATAAATGAAGAATGGGGTGATAGATGTATAAAGTTTAGTGAGAGATAAATATAAAGTGAGGTGATTGATATATAAAGTGAGGTGATAGATATATAAAGTGTGGTGAAAGATTTATAAAGTGTGGTGACATATATATATAAAGTGAGGTGATAGATATATAAGGTGTGGTGATGTATATATAATGTTTGGTGACAGATATAAAAAGTGTGCTGAAATATTTATTAAGTGTGAAGACAGATATATCAAGTGTGGTGACATATATATAAAGTATGGTGACATATATATAAGGTGTGGTGATAGATATAAAAAGTGTGGTAATAGATAAATAAAGTGGGGTGACAGATAAATTAATTTGGGTGAAAGATACATAAAGTATGGTGACAGATATATAAGGTGTGGTGACAGATATATAAAGTGTGGTGACAGATAAATAAAGTGTGGTGTCAGATATATAAAGTCTGGTGACAGATATATAAGGTGTAGTGATAAATATATAAAGTGAGGTGATAGATATATATATATATATATATATAGTAACGTGATAGATATATAGAGTGATTGATATATAAGGTGTGGTGACAGATATATAAAGTGTGGTGATAGATATATAAAGTCCGGTGACAGATATATAAGGTGTGGTAAAAGATATTTAAAATGTAGGGATAGATATATATAGTAACGTGATGGATATATAAAGTCTGGTGATGAATATGTTAAGGGTGGTGACAGATATATAAAGTATGTGACAAATATATTAAGTATGGTGACAGATATATAAAGTATGGTGACAGATATATATAGTGAGGTGATTGATATATAAAGTGTGATGATGGATATATATAGTGAGGTTATTGATATATAAAGTGTGAAGATGGATATGTTTAGTGTATTGACAGAAATATGAAGTGTGGTGACAGATATATTAAGTATCGTGACAGATATATATAGTGAGGTGATGGATATATAAAGTGTAATGACAGATATATAAAGTATAGTGACAGATATATTTAATCTGGTGACAGATATATTTAATCTGGTGACAGATATATAAAGTATGGTGACAGATATATAGTGAAGTGGTAGATATATAAATTGTGGGGATAGATATAAAGTCTGGTGACAGAAATATAAAGAGAAGTGATAGATATATATATATTGCGGTGATGGATATATAAAGTGTGGTGATGGATATGTTAAGTGTAATGACAGATATATAAAGTATGGAGACAGATATATAAAGTATGGTGACAGATATATATAGTGAGGTGACATATATATAAAGTATGGTGACAGATATTTATAGTGAGGTGATTGATATATAAAGTGATCAGGTGATAGATATATATAGTGAGTGAGTGAGGTGATTGATATATATAAAGTGTGATAATGGATATGTTAAGTGTTTTGACAGAAATATTAAGTCTGGTGACAGATATATAAAGTATGGTGACAGATATATATAGTGAGGTGATGGATAAATAAAGTGTTATGACAGATATATAAAGTATAGTGACAGATATATAAAATATGGTGACAGATATATATAAAGTATGGTGACAGATATATAGTGAGATGATGGATATATAAAGTGTAATGACAGATATATAAAGTATAGTGACAGATAAATAAAGTATGGTGACAGATATATAAAGATGGTGACATATATATTAAGTATGGTGACATATATATAGTGAGGTGTTAAATATATTAAGTGTAGGGATAGATATATAAAGTGTAATGACAGATATATAAAGTATAGTGACAGATATATAAAGTCAGGTGACAGATATATAAAGTGTGGTGACAGAGTCTGGTGATTGATATATAAAGTGTAATGACAGATATATAAAGTATAGTGACAGATATATAAAGTATGGTGACAGATATATAAAGTGTGTTGATTGATATATAAAGTGTAATGACAGATATATAAAGTAAAGTGACAGATATATAAAGTGAGGTGATAGATATATATAGTGAGAAGATTGATATATAAAGTGTGGTGATGGATATATCTAGTGAGGTTATTGATATTTAAAGTGTGGTGATGGATATGTTATGTGTATTGACAGAAATATAAAGTCTGGTGACAGATATATTAAGTATGGGAACAGATATACAAAGTGTAATAACAGATATATAAAGTTTAGTGACAGATATATAAAGTGAGGTGATAGATATATATAGTGAGGTGATGGATATATAAAGTGTGATAATGGATATGTTAAGTGTAATGACAGATATATATAGTGAGGTGACAGATATATAAAGTGTGGTGACATATATATAAATTATGGTGACAGATATATATAGTGAGGTGATTGATATATAAAGTGATCAGGTGATAGATATATATAGTGAGGTGATTGATATATAAAGTGTGGTGATGGATATATTAAGTGTGGTGACAGATATATAAAGGCTTGTGACAGACATATAAAGTGTGGTGACGGATCTATATATAGTGAGGTGATTGTAGATATATAAAGTGTGGTGATGGATATGTTAAGTATAATGACAGAAATATAAAGTCTGGTGACAGATATATAAAGTATGGTGACATATATATAGTGAGGTGATAAATATATAAGGTGTGGGGATAGATATATAAAGTGTAGTGATAGATATATAAAGTGTAAAGACAGATATATAAAGTATAGTGACAGATATATAAAGTGTGGTGACAGAGTCTGGTGATTGATATATACAGTGTAATGACAGAAATATAAAGTATAGTGACAGATATATAAAGTATGGTGACAGATATATAAAGTGTGTTGAATGATATATAAAGTGTAAAGTGTAATGACAGATATATAAAGTATAGTGACAGATATATATAGTGAGGTGATGGATATATAAAGTGTAATGACATATATATAAAGTATTGTGACAGATATTTAAAGTATGGTGACAGATATATAAAGTATGGTGACAAATATATAGTGAGTTGATGGATATGTAAAGTGTGGGGATAGATATATAGTCTGGTGACAGATATATAAAGAGTAGTGATAGAATGGTGATAGAGATATACAGTGTTGAACAAAGTGGTGATTAATACAGAATGGTGATGATTAAATAGTGTGTTGATAGATTAATAGAGTGGTGATAAATATACAGAGTGGTGTTATATATATTCAGTGTGGAGATTTTAATATATTGGTGATATAGAGTGTAGTGATAAATAAAGTGAGGTGATAGATATTTATATTGGTGATACATATAAAAACAGAAGGGTGATAGATATATACACTGGTGATAGATGTTTGCAATGGTGATATATATATATACAATTGGTAACATATGTTTACATTGGTGATAAAAAATAAATATTTTTTTTATTATGAAGATTTTTTCAACTCGTTTTATGGCATTCCCGACCTGATGATTATTTTCATTTAATCTAGGTGTGTTTAGTTTTATCTTAGTTGTTCATTGGTCAATATTTGATTATGACGTCAAATTTTCAGGCTTTGGAAATTCCCATTGTGACGACATGAAGACAGAAAAACAGATTTCACCACCTAATCTCTTACAATACCATATTTATCCACTCTTGACAGTGTCAAAATTAATTGATTTTGATATCACCTAAAGGAATGTGTACATTTTTATAGTCATGCACCCAAAACTACTGTTATAAACGTCATTTGCCAATTTTTTTTACGGTTATTTGTGATTTCCAGATTTCCCAGGGATTACAAGTATCACCCTCATACATGACCAGGGGTAGGAGGGGTCCTGATCCCTTAAACATGAAATCCCGATTTTTAAATAAATTTAAATTCTGACATCCAGAAATTCAAAAATAGAATTCCCGTATCTCATTATAGATCCCAAAATCCTGAGCCTAAAAACACCAGATCCTGGAGTCCCGATAAAGGTCCTCTCCCCCCATATACATGCATGATCCATATCCATCTTTTTAAAACTTCCTGGACGCCGCAAGAAATCATTTGGTCACCTCCTATGAACACTGACATGATAATTACACATGAAAAGTATTTATTGTCGGACTCTTTTGAACCAGATCACATTTTGTAGTTTGAAAAGGAAAAGGGGGGGGGGGGTGAAGCCTCCTTTCCTAGTTAAAATGTTATTTTGCATTTTGAGTTGATCATGTATGTTTTCATTGTTACAATGCATTATTTTTCAAACCTTTCACATGTTTTTGTTATGTGTGCTCTTAAGGACTCGAAAGAGAGCCACTTCAGCAAATGAGCACGACGTGTATTTTCTTTCGCAGATAAATGTAAATAAAAGCGTACAAATCTATCTCCACATAGGAGATTTTTTTTCAAAAAGTGAAAGTAGAAATAACCGGATCCGCCCAATTCCGGCCGCGCATGCGCACAAATGCGAGGTTACAGTCCGGGTTACAATATCTATAACCTTGTATATTATATACCTCAGGTTATAGATATTGTAACCCGGACTGTAACCTTGCATTTGTGCGCATGCGCGGCCGGAATTGGGCGGATCCGGTTTTTTCTACTTTCACTTTTTGAAAAAAAATCTCCTATGTGGAGATAGATTTGTACGCTTTTATTTACATTTATCTGCGAAAGAAAATACACGTCGTGCTCATTTGCTGAAGTGGCTCTCTTTCGAGTCCTTAAGAGCACACATAACAAAAACATGTGAAAGGTTTGAAAAATAATGTATTGTAACAATGAAAACATACATGATCAACTCAAAATGCAAAATAACATTTTAACTAGGAAAGGAGGCTTCACCCCCCACACCCCCCCCCTTTTCCTTTTCCTTTTCAAACTACAAAATGTGATCTGGTTCAAAAGAGTCCGACAATAAATACTTTTCATGTGTAAATATCATGTCAGTGTTCATAGGAGGTGACCAAATGATTTCTTGCGGCGTCCAGGAAGTTTTAAAAAGATGGATATGGATCATGCATGTATATGGGGGGAGAGGACCTTTATCTGGACTCCAGGATCTGGTGTTTTTAGGCTCAGGATTTTGGGATCTATAATGAGATACGGGAATTCTATTTTTGAATTTCTGGATGTCAGAATTTAAATTTATTTAAATATCGGGATTTCATGTTTAAGGGATCAGGACCCCTCCTACCCCTGGTCATGTATGAGGGTGATACTTGTAATCCCTGGGAAATCTGGAAATCACAAATAACCGTAAAAAAAATTGGCAAATGACGTTTATAACAGTAGTTTTGGGTGCATGACTATAAAAATGTACACATTCCTTTAGGTGATATCAAAATCAATTAATTTTGACACTGTCAAGAGTGGATAAATATGGTATTGCAAGAGATTAGGTGGTGAAATCTGTTTTTCTGTCTTCATGTCGTCACAATGGGAATTTCAAAAGCCTGAAAATTTGACATCATAATCAAATATTGACCAATGAACAACTAAGATAAAACTAAACACACCTAGATTAAATGAAAATAATCATCAGGTTGGGAATGCCATAAAACGAGTTGAAAAAATCTTCATAATAAAAAAAATATTTATTTTTTATCACCAATGTAAACATATATTACCAATTGTATATATATATCACCATTGCAAACATCTATCACCAGTGTATATATCTATCATCCTTCTGTTTTTATATGTATCACCAATATAAATATCTATCACCTCACTTTATTTATCACTACACTCTATATCACCAATATATTAAAATCTCCACACTGAATATATATAACACCACTCTGTTTATTTATCACCACTCTATTAATCTATCAACACACTATTTAATCATCACCATTCTGTATTAATCACCACTTTGTTCAACACTGTATATCTCTATCACCATCACCATTCTATCACTACTCTTTATATATCTATCACCAAACTATATATCTATCCCCACACTTTACATATCCATCAACCCACTATATATTTGTCACCATACTTTATATATCTGTCACCATACTTTAAATATCTGTCACAATACTTTATATATATGTCATTACACTTTATATATCCATCACCTCACTATATATATCTGTCACTATACTTTATATATCTGTCATTACACTTTACACTTTATATATCATTCAACACACTTTATATATCTGTCACCATACTTTATATATCTGTCACTATACTTTATATTTCTGTCATTACACTGTATATATCAATCACCAGACTCTGTCACCACACTTTATATATCTGTCACCAGACTTTATATATCTGTCACTATACTTTATATATCTGTCTTTACACTTTATATATCGATCACTACACTTTATATATCTATCCCCACACCTTATATATTTATCACCTCACTATATATATGTCACCATACTTTATATATCTGTCACCAGACTTTATATTTCTGTCATTATACTTAACATATCCATCACCACACTTTATATATCTACAATCACCTCACTATATATAGATCCGTCACCACACTTTATATGTCTGTCACAAGCCTTTATATATCTGTCACCACACTTAACATATCCATCACCACACTTTATATATCAATCACCTCACTATATATATCTATCACCTGATCACTTTATATATCAATCACCTCACTATATATATCTGTCACCATAATTTATATATATGTCACCACACTTTATATATCTGTCACCTCACTATATATATCTGTCATTACACTTAACATATCCATTATCACACTTTATATATCCATCACCTCACTATATATATCTATCACCTCACTTTCACCTCACTTTATATATCTGTCACTAAACTTTATATATCTGTTATTACACTTTGTATATCTGTTCCCATGCTTAATATATCTGTCACCAGACTTTATATTTCTGTCAATACACATAACATATCCATCACCACACTTTAAATATCAATAACCTCACTAGATATATCCATCACCACACTTTATATATCAATCTCCTCACTATATATATCTATCACCTCACTTTATATATCTGTCAATTTACTTTATATATCTGTCATTACACTTTATATATCATTCAACACACTTTATATATCTGTCACCATACTTTATATATCTGTCACTATACTTTATATATCTGTCATTACACTTTATATATCAATCACCAGACCCTGTCACCACACTTTATATATCTGTCACCTGACTTTATATATCTGTCAATATACTTTATATATCTGTCATTACACTTTATATATCTATCCCTACACTTAATATATTTAACACCTCACTATATATATGTCACCATACTTAATATATATGTCACCATCTTTATATATCTGTCACCATACTTTATTTATCTGTCACTATACTTTATATATCTGTCATTACACTTTATATATCCATCATCTCACTATATATCTGTCACCATACTTTATATATATCTGTCACCATATTTTATATATCTGTCACTATACTTTATATATCTGTCATAACACTTTATTTATCCATCACCTCACTATATATATCTGTCACCATACTTTATATATCTGTCACCAGACTTAATATTTCTGTCAAAACACTTAACATATCCATTATCACACTTTATATATATCAATCACCTCACTCACTCACTATATATATCTATCACCTGATCACTTTATATATCAATCACCTCACTATATATATCTGTCACCATACTTTATATATATGTCACCTCACTATATATATCTGTCACCATACTTTATATATCTGTCTCCATACTTTATATATCTGTCATTACACTTAACATATCCATCACCACACTTTATATATCCATCACCGCAATATATATATATCTATCACTTCTCTTTATATTTCTGTCACCAGACTTTATATCTATCCCCACAATTTATATATCTACCACTTCACTATATATCTGTCACCATACTTTATATATCTGTCACCAGATTAAATATATCTGTCACCAGATTAAATATATCTGTCACTATACTTTATATATCTGTCATTACACTTTATATATCCATCACCTCACTATATATATCTGTCACCATACTTAATATATCTGTCACCACACTTCATATTTCTGTCAATACACTAAACATATCCATCTTCACACTTTATATATCAATAACCTCACTATATATATCCATCATCACACTTTATATATCAATCACCTCACTATATATATCTGTCACCATACTTTATATATCTGTCACCATACTTAATATATTTGTCACATACTTTATATATCTGTCACCACCCTTAACATATTCATCACCAGACTTTATATATCCATCACCAGACTTTATATATCCATCACGTTACTATATATATCTATCCCTACATTTTAAATATCTTTTACCACACCTTATATATCTGTCACCGGACTTTATATATCTATCACCACACTTTATATATCTGTCACCACACCTTATATATCAATCACTCTATATATCTATCACGTTACTATATATATATATATATATATCTATCACCTCACTTTATATATCTATCACTACACCTTATATATCTGTCACCAGACTTTATATATCTGACACCACACTTTATTTATCTGTCACCACACTTTATATATCTGTCACCACACCTTATATATCTGTCACCATACTTTATGTATCTTTCACCCAAATTAATTTATCTGTCACCCCACTTTATTTATCTATTACCACACTTTTTATATCTATCACCACACCTTATATATATGTCACCATACTTTATATATATGTCACCACACTTGATATATCTGTCTTCACACTTAATAAATATTTCAGCACACTTTTTATATCTGTCACCAAACATTATATATACATCACCACACCTTATATATCTATCACCTCACTTTATATATATGTCACCACACTTTATAAATCGTTCACCACACTTTATATATCTATCACCTCACTTTATATATCAATCACCTCACTTTATATTTATCTCTCACTAAACTTTATACATCTATCACCCCATTCTTCATTTATCACTACACCATTCATCTGTCACTACACATTTTATATCTGTCACCACACTTTATATATCTGTCACTACTCTTAACATATCCATCACCACACTTAATATATCCATCAGGTCACTATATATATATCTATCAACTCATTTTATATATCTATCACTATACTTTATATATCTATCATCAAACTAAATACATCTATCACCTCACTCAATATATCTGTCACCACACTTTATAAATCTGTCCCCACACTTTATATATATATAGATATAGGAAGATGTGGTGTGAGTGCCAATGAGACAACTCTCCATCCAAATAACAATTTAAAAAGTAAACCATTATAGGTTAAAGTACGGCCTTCAACACGGAGCCTTGGCTCACACCGAACAACAAGCTATAAAGGGCCCCAAAATTACTAGTGTAAAACCATTCAAACCGGAACACCAACGGTCTAATCTATATAAACAAAACGAGAAACACGTATATATTACATAAACAAACGACAACTACTGTACATCAGATTCCTGACTTAGGACAGGTGCAAACATTTGCAGCGGGATTAAACGTTTTAATGGATCCAAACCTTCTCCCTTTTTCTGAAACAATAGCATAACATCACAACATAGAAAAACATACGATAAAATATCAATTGGCAGACTTTACTCAATCAAAAAACGTATGATTACACAATATATTATATATATCACCACCCTTCATATATCAATCAACTAACTTTCACCTAACTTTATATATATCTGTCACCACACTTTATAAATCTGTCACCTTTTTTTATAATTTGTCACTACACATTAATTTACATCACCTCATATATCTATAACCATACCCAATATACCACTTTTTATACATTTGTAACTACACTTCATATATCTTATGACCCCAATTTATGTATCTATCACCACACTTTCTATTATCTATCACCACATATAATATATCAATCACCTCTCTTTATACATCTGTTACTACACTTTACATATCTATAACCCTACTTTCTTTATTTATCACCTCACATTCTTTATATATTACCTCACTTTCTTTATCTATCACCTCAATTTATATATCCATCACCTCATATGATATAGCCATCACCACAGTCTATATATTTATCACCTAACATGATATCTTAACTTCATTTATCTATCACCAACTTCTATATACATATCACCTCAATTCAATTTATTTTTGTCTATCCCCATACTTAATATGTTTGGTTTATCCTCTTACTGTATAAGGCTATCACAACTCTATGTGTATCTGTTAAAACCATGTTTATACCAATTTGAAAGTGGATATAAGCATACTAACGATTGATTTATATTTGCAGCAATCTGTGTATGTTTGCTGAAAACTAAAAATGATTCAGTTCGGCACCTATCATTGTAACTATTTGTTTTTCAACATGGTTGATTTTGTTGCACAATCATACACATTTCAATTTTGAAAACTATTATTGTCATCGTAGAAAAGACTGGTGTTTGTGTGTGTATCTTTTCAGAAAATGGGTGGGATTCTTATTGCTATATAGAGATATTTGAAAAACAAACAGAACATATTAAAGCACACCACATGACTGATATCTGGATAGTATATAAATACAGCCTAGCGATATATGTAGGACTGTATCTGTAGGACACCAAATTGAGGAATAGATATCTATGACCACACTCTACATATCTATCACCACTCTGTATAATTAATAACCTTACTGTATATATCTATCACCACTCTGTATCATCAATCACCAAACTGAATATATTTTTCACCACTCTGTATCATCAGTCACTATATTGTTTATCTCTATCACCACACTAGACATCTATCCCCACTCTGTATCACCAATTACCACACTGTATATAGCTATCACCTCTCTGTATGTATCTATCACCACTCTGTATCATCAGTCACCATATTGTTTATATGTATCACCACTGTGTATCATCCTTCACCACTCTGTATCATCAATCACAACATTTTATATATCTATTATCACTCTGTATCAGTTTTCACCTCTCTGTATATATCTATCACCACTCTGTATCATCAATCATCACACTCTATATTTAAAAAAGAAGATGTGGTATGATTGCCAATGAGACAACTGACAACTACCAACAAAAAGACCAAAATGACACAAACATTAACAACTATAGGTCACCATACGTCCTTCAACAATGAGCAAACCCGATACCCCATAGTCAGCTATAAAAGTCCCCGATAAGACAATTTAAACGAGAAAACTAATGGTCTTATTCATGTTAGAAAAAAATAAAAGAAAATTAAATATGTAACACATAAACAAACAACAACCACTGAATTACAGGCTCCTGACTTGGGACAGGCACATACATATATAATGTGGCGGTGTTAAACATGTGAGCGGGATCCCAACCCTCCCCTAATCTGGGACAGTGGCATAATCTAGTATCACTCTATCATTAATCACCTTACTTTATATATCTATCAACACACTGTATATATCTATCACCACACCACACTATATACATCTATCACCTAACTCATCATATGTCACAACACTTTATGTATCTATCACCACACTTTATATATCTATCACCACACTTTATATATCTATCATCACACTTTATATATCTATCATAACACCTTATACATCTATCACCTAACTGATCATATGTCACAACACTTTGTATATCTATCACCACCCTGTATAATTGTCACCATAATTTGTATATCTATCATCTCAGTCTATATAAGTAAGACCTCATTTTATTAATATACCACCTCATTTTATATCACCTTATTTAATATATCTATCACCACACTGTACATCTACCACTACATTTTATATCTCTATCACCTCACTTTATACATATAGCACCACACTGTGTATCTGTCACCACAATTTGTATATCTATCATCTCACTTTATCATCTCACTTTATATATCTTTCACCTTAATTTATATATCTATTTCCTCATTTTATATATATACTAGAACACACCCATGATATCATGGGTCCGTGACTGAATTAAAGTATATAACTATGCGCAAGACTTATTTTTGTATTAGTATTGTCATCTGATAAAGTCATGCCGATTATAAGATATAGCTATCACAGTTTTCTCTGCTTTCAAATCTTTCTGTTTGAACCCGTCTAACTGGAACTAATCAATTATTGGTAATATTAATTATTTGGAAAATGAAAAGTCCTGGGATGGAGTATTTGTTTTATCAACAGCATTGTCCTATATTAGTTATAAATAAAGTTGAATTATTTGATTCGCTGTTTTACGTCATGCCCGCTAACAAATTGAAAACTGTACCTATACGCCTTATTTTTAGTATTCGTATTGTTATCTTATAAAGTCTTACTGATTAAAATACTACAATAGGTAACAATTTGACAATTTAGTATTGTCAACCCTGTGATTATGACCCGTGTATACAGCATATCCTGAATACACCGTTTGGTGGTGCGCCTGTCAAATGCAGAAAATTAAACAGATGAATATACTATTGGTATCGGTATCGGACTCGACCCGGAACTTCTTAATTATTAGCAATATTAATTAAGTGGAAAACAAAAGGGCCTGGAGTGGTGTAATTTTTAATCTACACCTTTGTACTATATTATTTATATATAAAGTTGAATTCTTTGATTCATCGTTTTTACGTGATGACAGCTGACAAATTGGACCTCGTAATTTTAGTATTATAGATGACATCCTTGAAAATATTTTCTTGACCTCACTGTTGATAATTTTTCACCATATTTTATATATGTATCCCCTCCACATATGTATCTTTTAACTAAATGCACTGCTTAAATCAATCACAACACCATTGCTATATATGTCACCACACAGCATATATATATATATATATATATATATATATATATATATATATATATATATATATATATATATATATATATATATATATATATATATATCATCCTTTTGTTTATATATCATCACACTGTATATATCTTTATACTATTCTGTGGATCCTTTACCTCACTGTATATATACACATAATCCCACTATAACTAAGTCCACACTTATCACCTATCTATATCTTTTTATCACCATCATATCATATTTATAGTAACACAATGATTATATCTATCATCATTATTTATCTATTTTTCACCAGACTGTATACTATAACTTGTTGTATCTTCTATAAGTCAGAGAATTGTACTGGTCATTGTATAATTTACAATGGAAGGAGATATGCAGATATGCAATGTCCACTGAGATATGTTTGTATAAGCTTGTATACTAATCATGTAGCAATTATCAAATTGATTATTTATATTTGTGTTCTTCTTACAGAAATACCAAACAACATTTTGCAAGGATTTAGAGGTCATTGGTGAAAATGGAAGAAAGGACATGGGTACATCTAATTTTAAATGAAATAACAAGAATAGTTAAATGATTTACAAACAAGCAGCACTCAGCAATAGTGATGGTAAAGTATTTTTATAAAATGATACTCAAAAAAAGATATATACAGTGTGGTGTTTAATATATTCCTCCATTGCTACAGTCGCTGCATTCATCACCACACTCTCCATATATATCCCAACAGTCTCAATAGCTACCCCCATACTATGATCATTTATCCCAACAGTCTCAATAGCTACCCCCATACTATGATTATATATCACTACAGTCTCAATAGCTATCCCCATACTATGATTATATATCACTACAGTCTCAATAGCTATTCCCATACTATGATTATATATCACTACAGTCTCAATAGCTATCTCCATACCATGATTATCTATCACTACAGTCTCAATAGCTATCCCCATACTATGACCATCTATCACTACAGTCTCAATAGCTACCCCCATACTATGATTATCTATCACTACAGTCTCAATAGCTATCCCCATACTATGACCATCTATCACTACAGTCTCAATAGCTATCCCCATACTATGATTATCTATCACTACAGTCTCAATAGCTATCCCCATACTATGATTATCTATCACTACACTCTCCATTCTGATGCCAACAGTCATTATGTATATATCATAATAATCTCTATGTATATCTCAGGATAATACAAAAGCTTCCCTTTTACTTTATTTATCAATCACCTCACTTTATATATCAATCACCACACTCTCTATATATATCCCCATACTCTCTATATATATCCCCATACTCTCTATATCTACCCCAAAAGTCTCTCTGTATATCTCCACATAATAAACACCTTAGATTACCTTACTTTATTTATCAATCACCTCACTTTATGTATCAATCACCACACTCTATATATATATCCCCACCAACCTTGCAAGGGCTGTATAGCCAGTCAAGGTCGCTAAAAACTTCCATTTGTTTGTTATATATCCCCAACTCCCAATATCTGCCTCAAAAGTCTCTCTGTATATATCTCCACACAATAAACACCAATCACCTTACTTTATTTATCAATCACCTCACTTTATATATATCAATCACCACACACACACTCTCTATATCTATCCTAAAAGTCTCTCTGTATATCTTCACATAATAAACACCCATCACCTCACTTTATTTATCAATCACCTCACTTTCTATATATCAATCAACACACTCTCTATATATATTCCCATACTTTCGATATCTATCCCCACAGTTTCTATGTTTATGACCGAATTATATACACCTATCACCTTACTTTATTTATCAATCACCTCACTTTATATATCAATCACCACACACTTTCTATATATATCCCCATACTCTTGTTATGTATCCCCACAGTCTCTATGTTTATGACCACATTATAAACACCAATCACCTTACTTTATTTATCCATCACCTCACTTTATATATCAATCACCACATACTCTCTATATCTATCCCCATACTTTCGATATCTATCCCCACAGTCTCTATGTTTATGACCACATTATAAACACCTATCACCTTACTTTATTTATCCATCACCTCACTTTATATAACAATCACCACATACTCTCTATATCTATCCCCATACTTTCGATATCTATCCCTACAGTCTCTGTGTTTATGACCACATTATAAACACATATCAACTTACTTTATTTATCCATCACCTCACTTTATATATCAATCACCACACACTCTCTATATCCATCCCCATACTCTCAATATCTATCCCACTAGTCTCTATGTTTATGGCCACATCATAAACACCTATCAGTTTCCTGTTTTTATCAAACACCTAAATATATCAATCACATCAAACTCTCTATATACGTATAATATGCCCATAATCTCCATATCTATCCCCACAGTCCATATGTTTATGACCGATTTATAAACACCTTTCACCGTACTTTATATACTTTCACCTCGCAAAAATTATCAATGACCACACACTCTCTATATCTAACCCAGAAGTCTCTATGTTTATCTTCACAACATAAACACCTATCACCTTACTTTATTTATCAATCACCTCACTACATATATCAATCACCACATACTCTCTATATATATCCCCATTCTCTCTATATTTACCCAAAATTCTCTATGTATATATCCACACAATATATTATATCACCTTACTGAAAATACCAATTACCTCACTTTGTAAATCAATTGCTCATTTTATATGTATCACCTCACTCAAAATATCTATCAGCTCACTGTTAATATTTTCACCTCAATATATACATTATGTCTTTCACACCACTGGGTATATCTCTCAACTTCCAACTTGAAAGTGGATATGAGTATGATAATAATCCATGTTTCTGTACAGAAATCTGTTTATGTTAATTTAGATTTTAAACTTAAAATGACTCAATGTGACACCTATCATTGTTATTATTTTTTTTCTTCAGAAAAGTGAAACAAGATTTTTGATAGATAGAAAATAGAAGAAAAGGAAAAGGTAATCTTCATTGAAATTTAAAGTAATATACATATGTATGTAAAGAGTTAATTAGCAAAGTATTATACATGCGTATGTAAAGAGTTAATTAGCAAAGTATTATACATATGTATGTAAAGAGTTAATTAGCAAAGTATTATACATATGTATGTAAAGAGTTAATTAGCAAAGTATTATACATATGTATGTAAAGAGTTAATTAGCAAAGTATTATACATATGTATGTAAAGAGTTAATAAGCACTTAAACAATCCTGGTTGAAATGAAATAATTTAAAAGAAATGTTTTTTAAGGTATAACCGCTCCAAAATGTCATGCAATATTTTATGTAAATATCATGTCAGGCATCTTTTCAGTAAAAGCAGCAAATATGATATACTAACTGGGGGTCAATGATTGTAACATTCAAAATGAGTAAACCTTATAAATATATTGTTTCAGTGTTATTGCACTTGAAGCATGCCACACATAATAAATCAACACACTGTGTATATCTATCACCATATTATGTTTGTCTATCACCACACTATTGTTTATCACCACACTATTGTCTATCACCACACTATGTTTGCCTATCACCACACTATGTTTGTCTATCACCACACTATGTTTGTCTATCACCAAACTATTGTCTATCACCACACTACCTTTGTCTATCACCACACTATCTTTGTCTATCACCACACTATGTTTGTCTATCACCACACTATGTTTGTCTATCACCACACTGTCTTTGTCTATCACCACACTACGTTTGTCTATCACCACACTATGTTTGTCTCTCACCATTCTATGTTTGTCTATCACCACACTTTATATTTTAATCATCACAGTTGTAAAGCAAAGAAAAGTAATTACCCAAGAAAAAAATGATTTGAACTTTAAATGATTGGTCGCACAAATGAATTGTATTTCTATAAGTTTTACATTTTGATACTGTCTTGGGATTCTGCCATTGCAATGATGAAACACTCCTATTTGTCCTTAGATGGAAAACAAATGACAACTGTTTGGGACTTTTAAATTTTGTATTGTTTTGGAATAATTATTTATTCAACTGAACCATATTGTTATGTTTTAGGTTAAACAAGATTTAGTGCCTGCCACACAATTAAGAAAGAATGAGAGGCAAGAATGTCTACAGAACAGAGGAGATTATTTGTACTGCACTTCGATTTGTGTTATAGTTATATTCAATTAGTATTAAAGAGTTATGTACAATAAATCATGTTATATTATGTTCTTTAAAAAATACTTTATGTCAATTCTCCTTCTCATGCTTGGTGTTCTTTGACAACATTGGATTCTCCTAGTAAAGTGACAAATGCATATCTTTTTTAACCATTTTCTAACATGTGTATCTGTAACAACTAGAAGATGCAGAAGCAGTTTTAATATACCTTTATACTTGATTACCCTTTAACTGAATGTAGCTCCTAGGAAAGTTAGTGTTTAGAATTCTTTTTATAGGGGAGTCATATTCAGTTCCAAATAATTATTATTGAAGGAGCTATTCCCCTTGGAAATATAAATTATACGAAAAATTGCATGGAAAGCCTTTTCAAATCTACATCATTCATAGGATTGCTACGAAATTTATATTGAAGGTTTATCTTAGCAAGTATTAGGGTTAGATTGAAATTCATTTCAAATCCACTTTTTCACTATTAGTAATGTCCCTTGGAAATTAAATTTTTATAGGAAATTGCCTTATACATGTTTTATATCAAATGCACTTTTGGCAATTACAGAATGATTTTACATCAGACTAAACTGGATTGATTTTAACCTACTCACTTTCTAAATGTGTTGTCTACACTAATGACATGGTTGGTTTTCTCCTTTGAACTACATTATACAATATTGTATGTGTTTTGCCATTGTTGAAAGTCTCCATTGGATAGTTATCTTCTTGATAAACATATCACATTTCAAGTTTTTAAGTTTTAAGCATGTGTAAAACAATGTTTAATTGAAAGATTACTTCAAGATTTTCTTCATGTATTAGAATAACGCATGATATGGGTCTCCTTCCGTGACACAAATTAAGAACATGCAGAGCAAAAAGAATATGCTTGATTTGTATGAAGTAAAATAAAAAAATACAGAGCTCCTAGGAAAAGCAGAAATGGAACGTTCCTGATCAAAGGCAAAAACACATCAAACAGAATGCATAAAAGGTGAAATAAATGAATACTGAACTCCGAGTAAAAATTCAAAAAGGAAAGCAATCAAATGGCAAAATCAAATGATGAAATACATCAAATGATGAAATGCATCAAATGAATAAACAACAACTGTTATATTTGTATTTGTATTTGTATATTCCTGATTTTGTACCTGCATTCTCAAATGCAGAAAATGGTGGATTTAACCTGGTTTTATAGCGCTAAACCTCTCGCTTGAATGACTGTCACATCAAATTCCATTTATTTATAACAATGCTTAAAAAACGGACATATTTGGTATAATACCTGTCTTTTTACTGAAATGGTACAGACATTTTCTGATTTTGAAACTGGTGGCTTTAAACGAAACTGGTTTTATAGCTAGCTTAACCTCTCACATGTATAAAATTCGATTATATTGACAACAATGTGTAAAAAAAACTTACATTATAGTTGGTCGTTAATCCGCTCAAACTTATATGTATTGCATGTGTTCTTAAGTATTGTCTAATTGTAAGGTACGTTAGTGTGTTTTGTCTGTGGTTCTCCTTCACAGTCTGAATGTATTGTCTGTGGTTCTTTAAAGTTATCTGAATGTAAATAGTCTGCACATGGTTTTTAAAACAGTCTTTGCATTTCTATGGTTGTAAGATACATCTAGTCTTTTTATTGTCTGTGAATCCCATATACAGTCTGTATATGTTTTGTTTATGGTTATGAGATATAGGCAGTTGGTATTGTTTCGAATTCTAGGAACCAGTTTGTATCAGCCGTGGTTCTGAATATTTTTTTGTTTATTTGTATGTACTGAAACCATTGAAGAATTTATACAGTTGATTAGTTAAAACTTGTTTGTTACTCAAAAGACGTTATTTCATAATTTAGGTAATACTTGGAATTTATTATAAAGTGAAATATCTAATCCCGAAAGACATATGTCGAAAGAGTTGATCTCTTCATACTAGCATTGAGAAAATCAAGTCTTAATTATTCAAAGCAAAAAAATCATAAAGGTACCGTTAGATATTTTTAACTTGTTTGTAGTGAATGGAATCAACACGGTCTTTACTGTCTTTTGATAATACATGTTTGTTCATAACAACACATGTGCACGAGCAAGTCATGCGTTTATTCACTTTTTTTGCCGAACATTGATATTCAGTTTTCATGAAGAAAATGTCTTTTGATAATACACTTTTGTACAGAACACACGAACAAATCTATGGACAATGGCGAAAAATACGAAAAACTAGTCATTCATTTTAACTTATTTGCCGAACATTAATATACAGTTTTATGGAGAAAATATATAGCTAACATGATTTCGTCATAGTTCTTTACAAGTATATATGCCGTATTCATCATTTTCCTGACCGAAGTGGACATACAATTATTAGTTGCTGATAATAAATGGCTATTTATAAAAAAAACTTCTATCATTTGATTGAAAATGTAGTATAGCGATTCAAAAAGTCACAACTATCAATCGATTTGAAGGGAACATACAGCAGATGCAGTTATTCAAAACCTCGCAGAAGTTAAGCTTAAGAGAGGCGATCGATAACAAAGGGACTTACAAACTGAGACGTAGAAAATAAAGGGACAACGCCAGGGATAAAAAAGAAAAAGACCAAATCACAAACACAAACAACAGTTTTAAAAAAACATAAAAAAACTGAAGACTTAGCAACACAAACCACACCAAAAATCTTCACTGAATATATCTTTTTCCGTGGGTGGTTTAGAATTATTGAAGAAAGACTGATATTTGTTAATAATAGAGATACAGATAAAAAGATAAAAAAAATAACAACAACCCGACCAAATAAAAAACAACAGCAGAAGGTCACCAACAGGTCTTCAATGTAGCGAGAAATTCCCGCACCCGGAGGCGTCCTTCAGCTGGCTCCTAAACAAATATATACTAGTCCAGTGATAATGAACGCCATACTAATTTCCGAATTGTACACAAGAAACTAATATTAAAATAATACAAGACTAACAAAGGCCAGAGGCTCCTGACTTGGGAATGGCGCAAAAATGCGGCGGGGTTAAACATGTTTGTGAGTTCTCAAACCTCCCTTATACCTCTAACCAATGTAGAAAAGTAAACGCATAACAATACGCACATTAAAATTCAGTTCAAGAGAAGTCCGCGTCTGATGTCTGAAGATGTAACCAAAGAAAATAGACAAAATGACAATAATACATAAATATCAACAGACTACTAGCAGTTAACTGACATGCCAGCTCCAGACTTCAATTAAACTGACTGAAAGATTATGATTTCATCATATGAACATCAGGCACAATCCTTCCCGTTAGGGGTTTAGCATCATACCATCATAACATATATGAGAAGAACATAACCCGTGTCATGCTAACAACTGTTTTTAGAACAAATGTTCAACGCCCAGCGACGAATATTTCACGCACAGAAGTCAGTAGTAAAATTAGTTAGAAG
This sequence comes from Mytilus galloprovincialis, assembly GCA_037788925.1. Taxonomy (NCBI): domain Eukaryota; kingdom Metazoa; phylum Mollusca; class Bivalvia; order Mytilida; family Mytilidae; genus Mytilus; species Mytilus galloprovincialis. The sequence goes on from CM075332.1 coordinate 82,931,545, forward strand.
TTCAACTTGATACGTGTACATTTGTCATGATACATATGAATAAACTTTAAAAAAATATATGACTAAACTTTGTAATTTGTTAAAACGTACAAGATACAAGATTTGAAGAAGTTTTCAATATATTTTTCTGTTTGTTTGCATTCAGTTATTCTATCAGTAATCATAGAAATGGATGTAGCATTAACAGATTTGCTTGACTAAAAATTAATTTAGCGTCTGTCCGATGTTCAGATTTATAACATATTTTACAATGAAATGAAGAAAATATCTTAATTGCTTATAACACTCTGTTAAATGTTTCGATGAATGATGATACTTTATAAACTATAACCTGTCGATCTTAAATGATCTTGAAGTTTGGTGTGCGAACACCAGCTGACATATGATTTACCCCTATAATGTTGGACTTTTCAATACCATGTTGAAAAAGGGTCAAGTGCTATATGGACAACTGATATAACTGTCGCATAATTGATTAAAAATTACTCCCCAACTTGGAACAAGTGTACCTGCTATTCAAAAAAGGAACACAGTGTGAAACGGCGTATTAAATTGAAGCAATATCGGTTATTCTGAAGACAAATCCTTTCTTGATTTAAATCAATACGACAGAGAGAACAGCCTTTCGTGTAACTGTATATTAACTCCTTAAGATTTAACCTAATTTATATAATAATTGAGATATAAGTAATGCCAAAACGAATAAAGATAACTACAATTATATTTTGAGCTTGCGTACCTGTTAATTTCAGGCTTTTCATGGGAATATAAGTGAATCTCCAAGTGTATAAAGTATACGCTATAAAAAATCTGATAAAAGAATGAGATGCTTAAAGATTATATGGTTAAGATTATGAGAAATTTTAATTTATTGTAATGGGAAAGTTTAATTTATTGTAATATAGGGTTTCAGAAAATGAGTGTAAAATCCATTAACATGTAATATGGTTAAGATTATAAGAAGGTATAAATTATTGTAATAAAGGGTTTTCAGAATTTATGGATAAATATTGGCAAGAATTTGTATAAACCGCAAAATCCTTCTCACTGTACAAATCCTTAACACTGTGTATCTCTCAAATAAACCTATTGTAAAATACGTTCATGCTTCAAAAAATCTACTACAATATAAATTGCACTACAACATTAGAAAGTTAACATTATGCCAAAAGATTATTACATTTCGGTTAGGAGTTTTAGAGTAGATGGTGATAATTACAACGAGTAATAAAATGAGCAGATACATGTCCTACAAAAGTAAACACAAAGACAACTTGAAGATAAAAATACAGATAAAGAACTAACGGTTTATGTTTTGTGGGTGGTGCCAACATAAACGATACGATAGTTTGTGCAGATTCACAAATTCTGACCATAATCCTGCAATTTGTATTATATCAAATGTACACAAAGGATTGTAGGTGTTGTTTCTCGAATTAAGCTCATCCTGTCTACTGAACAAATTCTGACCATTATCCTGCAATTTGTATTATATCAAATGTACACAAAGGATTGTAGGTGTTGTTTCTCGAATTCAAGCACATACTGCCTACTGTATAAATGTACATTGATAGATTTCAGTTATACCTTAGTATCAATATAGCTCCTGTAGTCGGTAAACTCCCAAACGTGATCCTTTACAATAAAGGTTGTGGTTATCCATGTGAAATTGTTTAACATATAATCCCTTATTCTAATGATTTTGTATTATCATTGTGGCATATATCAAACTCATTCCTTCAGTGTATACATTCAAGTTTGTGGTTATATGTTTTTTGTCGAGCCTTCGACTTTAGTCGAAAAAGCGAGACTAAGCGATCCTACATTCTGTCGTCGGCGTCGTTGTCGGCGGCGTCCACAAATATTCACTCTGTGGTTAAAGTTTTTGAAATTTTAATAACTTTCTTAAACTATACTGGATTTCTACCAAACTTGGACAGAAGCTTGTTTGTGATCACAAGATAGTATCCAGAAGTATATTTTGTAAAAAAATAAATTCATTTTTTCCGTATTTTACTTTTAAATGGACTTAGTTTTTCTGTGGCGAAACATTACATTCACTCTGTGGTTAAAGTTTTTAAAATTTTAATAACTTTCTTAAACTATCCTGGGTTTGTACTAAACTTGGACATAAGCTTATTTATGTTTATAAGATAGTATCCAGAAGTAAATTTTGTAAAAAGATAACTCCATTTTTTCTGTATTTTTCTTTTAAATGGATTTAGATTTTCTTCCAGTTAACATTACATACAGTCTGCAGTTAAATTTTTCTTATTAGATTCATTAACTATCCTAGATATTTACCAAACTTGGACAGAAGGTTCTTACAATCATAAGATAGTATCAAGAGGAATATTTTTATTGATTTTTTTCCTCATTGTTGTTGAGCCTGCGATTTACAGCAAAAGTAGGCGAGACACTGGGTTCCGCGGAACCCTTAGAAATTTTTTTATTAAGTTAACCCATTTTAATTCATATTTCATAGTGAGTCTTTCTATGTTGTGATGTCACACTGTTGTTCTGTTAAGGGTTAAGCTTGGTACCTATCAAAAAAATTAATTCCGCTGCATTTGTTATTCGCCTGTCCTCATTAGGTACCTGGTGTTCAGTGGTTGTTGTTTGTTGACGTGGTTCATAAGTGTTTCTCGTTTTTTTCATTTAGATAAATTCGTTTGTGTTCCCGTTTGAATGGTTCACAATAGTTTGGGCCCTATATAGCTTGCAGTTCGGTGTCAGCAAAAACTCTGTGTTGAAAACCGAACTTTGACTTAAACATGTTATAATTGGTTACTTTTACAACTTGGGACTTGGATGAAGATTTGTCTAATATCACATCTTGTTATATCTATATATGAAGGATTGTAGATGTTCCTTCTCAAATATCAACACTTACATCCTCCTTATTATAAAAAAAGAAGATATGGTATTGATTGCCAATGAGACAACTCTCCACAAGAGACAAAATCGACACAGAAAATAACAACTAAAGGTCACCATACGGCCTTCAACTATGAGCACAAACCACAGCTTTATAATTTTCCTGGAAATATTTCATATTCATGTTTTTTTTACATGTCTTGTAGTCAGTAAAATACAAAATGTGTATGAAGGATTGTAGATGATCTATCTCAAATATGAACGCTTGCAGCCTACTGCATAAATGTTGATGTAAAGATTTGATCCTTACTAATGTACCTAAGATTTTCTATTTATGAGTTTGACTGTTCCTCTTGTATATTTCGTTCCTCTTTAATATATATCTTGCAGTTGGGAAAATACCAAATATGTATGAAGCATTGCAGATTTTCCCTCTCAAATATCAACACTTGCAGCCTACTGTATAAATGTTTGTGGAAAGATTTCATGTACCTATATATCCCTTGCAGTGAGTAAAATATCAAATGTGTATGAAGCATTGTAAATGTCCTCAAAGTTTGACACTTGCAGCCTACTGAATAAATTTTCATGGAGAATTTCAACACATACAGCCTACTCTATAAGTGTCTTTTGGATATATTTCACCCTGACTAAAGTACCTATGCATGTCTAACCACATCTTCCTATATCTACTAACAGTCGATAACATATAAAATGTGCATAAAAGATTGTAGATGTTCCCTCTGGAATAATCTGAATATTTAGGAAACCACTGACTCTATTTTATGAGCTTCATATACAATTATTTCAAGATTTTCCAAGTCTCCCTATCATAAGACTGTTTACATTTTCTTATCATCATCATAGACACAATATTTATTTCTTGTCAATAAAGAGATGAGGAATTTCATTATATATACAGAAAAGCAATCATATAGGATTGTTGCTGGAAAATTGTCACATTGATACAAAGTAAAAGTTATAATAAAATTTTAGAACTTTTTATTTCATGAAAATCAAACCTAAATAACATAGAATGAAAGATCCACTAAACTCAATACATTGTACAATTCTAAATATTCAAATACATAAATGCATGAACAACGTATACACATTCTTAACTACACAATAAAACTGCTTTGATTTGATTTTAAACAGCCAGGAATCTGTTTACTTTCACCTTTTAGATAACATTTTATACATAGAACATAAAATGTATTCATGTAAATGAATTCTATGTTTGTTTCTTTAATGATAACCATTTTCCGAGTAGTAAAAAGTTCATCTTAAATGCTTTTTAAATCATTGCACGTCTTCAATATATAAGAACACAGTTCAGTTGTCCTCCACATTGCAGATATTTTATCCAAGAACAAATTACAATATTAATTAATTATAACAAAAACACAGATCTAAGCACAGTAAAATAGTCTCCCCTGTTCTGTAAAGAATTTTTGTTCGTATTCTTTCTTAATTGTGTGGCTGGCACTAAGTCTTGTTTAACCTACAAAATAATATATGGTTCAGTTGAATATATAATTAGTCCAATACAATACAGAATTTCAATGCCTCAAACAGTTGTTATTTATTTTCCATCTAAGAATAAAGCGTGTTTCATCAGTGCAAAAACAGAACATAATCCCAAGATTGTATCAAATTGTAAAATTTGTAATGCAGAAATACAATTCATTTGTGAGACCAATCATTTAAATGAAAAGTTAAAATTATTTTTTTCTTTAGTAATGACTTTACACAGAACCATGACTCAAATGATTTACCTTTTTGTTTTATGAAATGACAATGTGAGAGAAAACAAGGCTTCATCATAACTATTTCTTTTTAAGTATTGGTAATAAGAATGTGTTGGTGAATATGTAAACTGTGATGATTAAAATATATAGTGTTGTGATAGACAAACATACCGAAGTGATAGACATACATAGTGTGGTGATAGGTAAACAAAGCATGGTGATAGGTAAACAAAGCATGGTGATAGACAATAGTGTGGTGATAGACAAACATACTGAAGTGATAGACAAACAAATTGTGGTGATAGACAAACATAGCGTGGTGACAGACAACACATAGTTTCTTGATAGACAATAGTGTGGTGATAGACAAAAATATTGTGGTGATAAATACACACTGTGGTGAATGACTTATGTAGTGTGGTGATTGATTATGTGTGGCGGTAGATATATTATATGTGGCCATAATTATACTATGTGTTGCAGTAGATACATAATATGTGGTGGAATATACATTATGTGTGTGCCAGCAGAAGTATCATGTAGACATAGTTACAAGTACAATAACACTGAAACAATATATTTTTAAGGTTTACTCATCTTGAATGATAGAATCTTTGACTGACAGTTAGTATACCATATTTGCTACTTTTATTGAAAAGATATCGGACATGATATTTACATAAAATATTGCACGATATGTTGGAGCAGTTATTCTTTAAAAAACATTTCTTTTAAATTATTTCATTTCAACCAGGATTGTTTAATTGCTTATTAACTCTTTACATACATATGTAAAGAGTAAAGTGTCGGTGTTGACATGAATATCAATTATTTGGTCATTTTTTATAAATTTCCTGTTTACAAAACTTTGAATTTTTCGAAAAACTAAGAATTTTCTTATCCCAGGCATAAATTACCTTAGTCGTATTTGGCACAACTTTTGGAATATTGGATCCTCAATGCTCTTCAACTTTGTATTTGTTTGATTTTTAACTATTTTGATATGAGCGTCACTGATGAGTCTTATGTAGAAACGAAACTTGCGTCTGGCGTACTAAATTATAATCCTGGTACCTTTGATAACTATGAGTAATACTTTTAATTTTAATGAAGATTACCTTTTCCTTTTTCTTCTATGTTCTATCTTTCAAAAATCTAGTTTCACTTTTCTGAAGAAAAAAAAATAATAACAATTGAGTCATTTTTAGTTTAAAATCTGAATAAACATAAACAGATTTCTGTACAGAAAGGTGGATTATTATCATGCTCATATCTACTTTTAAAATGATATAAATAGGGCTTTGAAAGGTATACCCAGTGGTGTGATAGAAATAATATATAAATTGAGGTGAAAATATACAGTGAGGTGATTGATTAATAAAGTAAAGGTGTTTAATATGTAGAAATATACATAGAGACTGTGGGGGGTAGATATAGAGAAGGGGTAATAGAAATAGAGAGTGTGTGGTGATTGATATATAAAGTGAGGTGATGGATAAATAAAATGAGGTGATAGGTGTTTATGATGTTGTCATAAACATAGAGACATTGGGGATAGATATTGAGAGTATGGGGATAGATATTGAGAGTGTGTGGTGATTGATATATAAAGTGAGGTGATGGATAAATAAAATGAGGTGATAGGTGTTTATGATGTGGTCATAAACATAGAGACAATGGGGATAGATATTGAGAGTATGGGGATAGATATAGAGAGTGTGTGGTGATTGATATATAAAATCAGATGATGGATAAATAAAGTAAAGTGATTGGTGTTTGTTATTTGGTCATGAACATAGAGACTATGGGGATAGATATTGAGAGTTTGGGGATAAATATAGAGAGTGTGTGGTGATTGATATATAAAGTGAGGTGATGGATAAATAAAATGAGGTGATAGGTGTTTATTGTGAGGTCATAAACATAGAGACTGTGGGGATAGATATTGAAAGTATTGGGATAGAAATAGAGAGTGTGTGGTGATCATTATATTAAGTGAGGTGATGAATAAATAAAGTAAGGTGATAGGTGTTTAAAATGTGGTCATAAACATAGAGACTGTGGGGATATATATTGAGAGTATGGGGATAGATATAGAGAGTGTGTGGTGATTGATATATAAAATTAGATGATGGATAAATAAAGTAAAGTGATTGGTGTTTGTTATTTGGTCATAAACATAGAGACTATGGGGGTAGATATTGAGAGTTTGGGGATAGATATAGAGAGTGTGTGGTGATTCATGTATAAAGTGAGGTGATTGATTAAAAAAAGTAAGGTGGTAGGTGTTTATGATGTGGTCATAAACATAGAGACTGTGGGAATACATATCGAGAGTATGGGGATATATATAGTAAGTGTGTGGTGATAAATATATAAAGGGAGGTGATGGATAAATAAAGTAAGGTGATAGGTGTTGATAATGTGGTCAAAAACATAGAGACTGTGGGTATAGATATTGACAGTGTGGTGAGTGACACAGAGATTATGGGGATATATATAAAGAGTGTGATGATTGATATATAAAGTGATGTTATTGATAAATAAAGTGTGGTGATAGGTGTTTATTATATGAAGATATACAGAGAGACTTTTGGGGTACACAAAAAAGAGTGGGGGATAGATATAGAGAGTGTGTGAGTGGTGATTGATACATATAGTGAGGTGATTGATAAATAAAGTAAGATGATAGTTGTTTATTTTGTGGAAATATACATAGAGACTTTTAGGGCGAATATAGAGAGTTGTGGATATATATAGAGTGTGGTGATTGATACATAAAGTGAGGTGATTGATAAATAAAGTTAGGTGATAGGTGTTTATTATGTGGAGTTATACAGAGAGACTTTTGGGGTATACAAAAAAGAGTGGAGGATAGATATAGAGAGTGTGTGAGTGGTGATTGATACATATAGTGAGGTGATTGATAAATAAAGTAAGATGATAGGTGTTTATTTTGTGGAGATATACAGAGAGACTTTTGGGGCGGATACAGAGAGTTGGGGATATATATAGAGAGTGTGGTGATTAATATATGAAGTGAGGTGATTGATAAATAAAGTAAGGGGGTAGCGTTTGTATTATCCCGAGATATACATAGAGAATATTATGATACTATTATGATATATACATAATGACTGTTGGCATTGGTATGGAGAGTGTAGTGATAGACAATCATAGTATGGGGATAGCTATTAAGACTGTAGTGATAGATAATCATAGAATGGGGATAGCTATTGAGACTAGTGATAGATAATCATTGTATGGGGATAGCTATTGAGACTGTAGTGATAGATAATCATAGTATGGGGGTCCCTATTGAGACTGTTGTGATATATATGAAGAATGTGGTGCTAAATACAGCGACTGTAGCAATGGAAGAATATATAATTTATAAAGCACCACACTGTATATATCTTTTTTCGAGTATTATTTTCTAAAAATACTTTACCATCACTATTTCTGAGTGCTGCTTGGTTGTAAATCATTTAACTATTCTTGTTATTTCACTTAAAATTAGATGAACCATTTCCTTTTTTCCATTTTCACCAATGACCTCTATATCCCTGCAAAATGTTGTTTGGTATTTCTGCAAGAAGAACACAAATATAAATAATGAATTTGATAATTGCTACATAACAAGTATACAAGCTTATACAAACATATCTCAGTGGACATTGCATATCTGCATATCTCCTTCCACTGCAAATTATACAATGACCAGTACATTTCTCTGACTTAGAGAAAATACAACAAGTTATAGTATACAGTCTTGTGAAAAATAGATAAAGAATGATGATACATATAATCATTGTGTTACTATAAATATGATATGATGGTGATAAATATATATAGATAGGTGATAAGTGTGGACTTAGTTATAGTATATACAGTGAGGTAAAGGGTCCACAGAATAGTATTAAGATATATACAGTGTGATGATATATAAACAAAAGGATGATATATATATATATATATATATATATATATATATATATATATATAAACGAGTCTAAATTGAAAACTACGTTCAAACCTATGATTGCGTTGGATAAAAACTGCAATTTTTATACGTGTGCATGTCAAACAAATTTCGTTGTAGAAGGGTCTAAAAACAGCACAAACAACATTTTCCAAAAGACCAACAAAGTGAAAAAGTATTTTTAAACAAAACGCATTTGACTAACAGGTCGAACAACTGATGTTCTTTAACCCTGCTGATATATATATAAGTACGTCTGAGTCAGTGACAACTTTCCAACAGATTAATCCATCGGATCGCCATCAATGATGGTGATACATGGCTGTGTACATAATGTATATACAACTCATCTAAACATCAATCCAACAATGTTAGATCTGTAAAATATATATATATACTATGTGGTGACATATATATCAATGGTGTTGTGATTGATTTAAACAGTGCAGTTAGTTAAAAGATACATACATGACACAGTCTGCACCAAAAACTTTTTAAAACTACTAGTCCGAAGACCAATATTCTGACATTTTTCTTATTGGGCCAAACAAAGTTTTGCAAAAACTTACTAGTCCGAACCAAATTTGACAAGTCTGGGGCATCGGATGACATATGTGGAGGGGATACATATATAAAATATGGTGAAAAAATATCAACAGTGAGGTCAATAAAATATTTTCAGGGATGTCATATATATATAAAATGAGGAAATAGATATATAAATTTAATAGAAAGATATATAAAGTGAGATGATAGATATACAAATTGTGGTAACAGATACACAGTGTGGTGATATATGTATAAAATGTAGTGATAGATGTACAGTGTATTGATAGATATATTAAATAAGATGATAGATATATAAACTGAGATGGTGTATCAATTAAATGAGGTCTTTCTTATATAGAATGAAGTGATAGATATACAAAGTGTGGTGACATATATACAGTGTGGTGATAGATATATAAAGTGTTGTCACATATGATCAGGTAGGTGATAGATGTATAAAGTGTGATGAAAGATATATAAAGTTTGATGATAGATATATAAAGTGTGGTGATAGATACATAAGTTGTTTTGACATATGATGAGTTAGGTGAAAGTTGTATATAGTGTGGTGATAAATATATACAGTGTGATGATAGATATATAAAGTAAGGTGATTAATGACAGAGTGATTATTAAACAGTGTGATAATTGATGACACAGAGTGGTAATATATATATACAGTGAAGTGATTGATGATACAGAGTGTTGAAAGGTAATACACAGTGGTGATACATATAAAGGGTAGGGTGATTGATGATACAGAGTGGTGAAAGATATATACACTATGAGGATTGACGAAACAGAGTGGTGATAGATACATACAGAGAGGTGATAGCTATATACAGTGTGATAATTGGTGATACAGAGTGGGGATAGATGTCTAGTGTGGTAATAGAGATAAACAATATGGTGACTGATGATACAGAGTGGTGAAAGATATATACACTGTGACGATTGATGATACAGAGTGGTGATAGATACATACAGAGAGTTGATAGCTATATACAGTGTGGTAATTGGTGATACAGAGTGGGGATAGATGTCTAGTATGGTGATAGAGATAAACAATATGGTGACTGATGATACAGAGTGGTGAAAGATATATGCACTATGAGGATTGATGATACAGAGTGGTGATAGATACATACAGAGAGTTGATAGCTATATACAGTGTGGTAATTGGTGATACAGAGTGGGGATAGATGTCTAGTGTGGTGATAGAGATAAACAATATGGTGACTGATGATACAGAGTGGTGAAAGATATATACAGAGAGGTGATAGCTATATACAGTGTGGTAATTGGTGATACAGAGTGGGGATAGATGTCTAGTATGGTGATAGAGATAAACAATATAGTGACTGATGATACAGAGTGGTGAAAAATATATTCAGTTTGGTGATTGATGATACAGAGTGGTGATAGATATATACAGTAAGGTTATTAATTATACAGAGTGGTGATAGATATGTAGAGTGTGGTCATAGATATCTATTCCTCAATTTGGTGTCCTACAGATACAGTCCTACATATATCGCTAGGCTGTATTTATATACTATCCAGATATCAGTCATGTGGTGTGCTTTAATATGTTCTGTTTGTTTTTCAAATATCTCTATATAGCAATAAGAATCCCACCCATTTTCTGAAAAGATACACACACAAACACCAGTCTTTTCTACGATGACAATAATAGTTTTCAAAATTGAAATGTGTATGATTGTGCAACAAAATCAACTATGTTGAAAAACAAATAGTTACAATGATAGGTGCCGAACTGAATCATTTTTAGTTTTCAGCAAACATACACAGATTGCTGCAAATATAAATCAATCGTTAGTATGTTTATATCCACTTTCAAATTGGTATAAACATGGTTTTAACAGATACACATAGAGTTGTGATAGCCTTATACAGTAAGAGAATATACCAAACATATTAAGTATGGGGATAGAAAAAAATAAATTGAATTGAGGTGATATGTATATAGAAGGTGGTGATAGATAAATGAAGTGAAGATATCATGTTAGGTGATAAATATATAGACTGTGGTGATGGCTATATCATACGAGGTGATGGATATATAAATTGAGGTGATAAATAAAAAAAGTGAGGTGATAGATAAAGAAAGTGAGATGATAGATAAAGAATGTGAGGTGATAGATAAAGAAAGTAAGATTATAGATATGTAAAGTGTAGAAACAGATGTACAAAGAGAGGTGATGGATATATAAGTGTGGTGATAGATATAGAAATGTGGTGATAGATACATAAAGTGGTGATAAGATATATAAAGTGTACTTACAAATGTCTAAAGTGAGGTGATTGATATATAAGGTGTGGTGATCGATATAGAAAGTGAGGTGATTGATATATTAGATGTGGAGGTAGATATATAAAGTGTGGTGATAGATATAGATATAGTGAGGTGATTGATATATAAAGTTTGGTGATATATATGTTAAGTATGGTGACAGATATATAAAGTGTGGTGATATATATATAAAGTCTAGTGACAGATATATAGAGTGTAGTGATATATATATAAAGTGTTGGGATAGATATATAAAGTCTGGTGACAGATATATAGAGTGTAGTGATAGATATATAAAGTGAGGTGATAGATATATATTGTGAAGTGATTGATATATAAAGTGTGATGATGTATATGTTAAGTGTGGTGACAGATAAGGTCTGGTGGATAAAAATAAAGTGTGGTGACAGATATATAGAGTGTTGTTACAGATATATAAAGTGAGTAGATAGATAGATATAGATATAGTGAGGTGAGTGATATATAAAGTGTGATCATGGATATGTTAAGTGTGATCATGGATATGTTAAGTGTAGTGACAGATATATAAAGTATGGAGACAGATATATGTAGTGTGGTGATAGATTTATAAAGTCATAAATAAAGGAGTAAAATATATATCAAGTGAGGTGATAGATATATATGTAGTGAGGTGGTGGATATATAAAGTGTGGTGACAGAGTCTGGTGACAGATATATAAAGTGTGGTGACAGAGTATAGTGACTGATATATAAAGTGTGGTGACAGAGTCTGATGACAGATATATAAAGTGTGGTGACAGATATATAAGGTTTGGTGATTGATTTATGAAGTCTGGTGACAGATATATAAAGTGTGGTGATATATATATATATATATATAAGGTGTGGTGATGTGTATAAGGTGTGGTGATGTATATATAATGTGTGGTGACAGATGTTAAAAGCGTGGTGAAAGATTTATGAAGTGTGGTGGCAGATATATAAAGTGTGGTGACATATATATAAAATATTGTGACACATATATAAAGTTTGGTGAGATATATAAAGTGTGGTAACAGATAAATAAAGTGTGGTGATGAATATATAAAGTGTGGTAACAGATAAATAAAGTGTGGTGATAGATATATAAAGTCTTGTGACAGGTATATAAGGTTTGATGACAGATACATAAAGTGTTGTGATAGATTTTTAAAGCGTGGTGACAGATATGTAAAGTGTGGGTATAGATATATAAAGTCTGGTGACAGATATATAAAGTCTGGTGACAGATATATAAAGTGTAATGATAGATATATAAAGTGAGGTGATAAATATATATTGTGAGGTGATTGATATATGAAGGGTGATGATGGATATGTTAAGTGTGGTGACAGATATATAAAGTGTGGTGATAGATATATAAATTCTGGTGACAGATATATAGAGTGTTGTGACAGATATATAAAGTGTGGTGACAGATATATAAAGTGTTGTGATATATATATAAAGTGTGGTGACAGATATATAAAGTGGGGTGATAGATACATAGTGACATTATGGATATATAAAGTGTGGTGATAGATATATAAAGTGTGGTGATAGATATATAAAGTCTTGTGACAGATATATAAAGTGGTGATAGATATATAAAGTGTGGTGAAATATATATAAAGTGTGTTGATTGATATATAAAGTGTAAATATAGATATATAAAGTGAGGTGATAGATATATATAGTGAGGTGATTGATATATAAAGTGTGGTGATGGATATGTTAAGTGTTGTGACAGATATATAAGGTGTGGTGACAGATATATAAAGTGGGGTGATAGATATATAGTGACATTATGAATATATAAAGTGTGGTGATGGATATGTTAAGTATAATGACAGATATATAAAGTTTGGTGACAGATATATAAAGTATGGTGATAGATATATAAAGTGTGGTGACAGATATATAAAGTATGGGGATAGATTTATAAAGTGTGCTGATTGATATATAAAGTGTGCTGATTGATATAAAGTGGTGATAGATATAAAAAGTGTGGTGATGGATATGCCAAGTGTAATGACAGATATAAAAAGAGTGGTGACAGATATATAAAGTGTGGTGACAGAAATATAAAGTATGGTGACAGATATATAAAGTGTGGTGACTGGTATATAAAGTTTGGTGACAGATATATAAAGTGTGGTGACATATATAGAAAGTGTTGTGGCAGATATATAAAGTGTGGTGACAGAATATAAAGTGTGGTGACAGATATCTAAAGTAGTGATAGATATATAAAGTGTGGTGATGGATATGTCAAGTGTAATGACAGATATATAAAGTGTGGTGATAGATATACAAAGTGTGGTGACAGATATATAAAGTGTGGTGACAGAGTCTGGTGACAGATATATATAAAGTGTGGTGACAGATATATAAAGTGTGGTGACAGATATGTAAAGTGTGGTGATAGATATATAAAGTGTGTTGATTGATATATAAAGTGTAATTATAGATATATAAAGTGAGGTGATAGATATATATAGTGAGGTGATTGATATATAAAGTGTGGTGATGGATATGTTAAGTGTGGTGACAGATATATAAGGTGTGGTGACAGATATATAAAGTGGGGTGATAGATATATAAAGACATTATGGATATATATAAAGTGTGGTGTTGGATATGTTAAGTATAATGACAGATATATGAAGTGTGGTGACAAATATATAAAGTGTGGTGACAGATATATAAAGTATGGTGATAGATATATAAAGTGTAATGAGAGATAAATAAAGTGTGCTGATTGATATATGAAGTGTGGTGACAGATATATAAAGTATGGTGATAGATATATATAGTGTGGTGATAGATATATAAAGTCATGTGACAGATATTTAAAGTGGTGATAGAGATATAAAGTGTGGTGATGGATATGTCAAGTGTAATGACAGATATATAAAGTGTGGTGATAGATATACAAAGAGTGGTGACAGATATATAAAGTGTGGTGACAGAAATGTTAAATTTTGGTGACAGATATATAAAGTGTGGTGACAGATATAGAAAGTTCAGTGACAGATATATAAAGTGAGGTGGCAGATATATAAAGTGTGGTGACAGAATATAAAGTGTGGTGACAGATATATAAAGTAGTGATAGACATATAAAGTGTGGAAATGGATATGTCAAGTGTAATGACAGATATATAAAGTGTGGTGATAGATATACAAAGTGTGGTGACAGATATATAAAGTGTGGTGACAGAGTCTGGTGACAGATATATATTACGTGTGGTGACAGATAAATAAAGTCTGGTGACAGATATATAAAGTGTGGTGACAGATATATAAAGTCTGGTGACAGATGTATAAAGTGTGGTGACAGATATAGAAAGTTTAGTGACAGATATAGAAAGTGTGGTGGCAGATATATAAAGTGTGGTGACAAAATATAAAGTGTGGTGACAGATATATATTAAGTGTGGTGACAGATATATAAAGTGTTGTGACGGAGTCTGGTGACATATATATATAAAGTGTGGTGACAGATATATAAAGTCTGGTGACAGGTATATAAAGTGTGGTGACGGATATATAAAATGTGCATGTGGTGACAGATATAAAAGGTGTGGTGACAGATATATAAAGTGTGGTGACAGATATATAAAGTCTGGTGACATATATATATAAAGTGTGGGGACAGATATATAAAGTATGGTGACATATATATAAAGTCTGGTGAAATATATGATAAAGCGTATATAACATGGCAAAATCCGTATCACATGCCGCATCACCCTCGACCAATATCATAAAGTGACAGAAGAGATAAATCAAGGTCCTAGATATATAGCAATTATCTATCATATTGAATACACCTTAATTATTGGTAACACCGGTTGACCCGACTGCATAGAACTTTTGACGAATACAACAATCATTTTTCCTTTGTGGCTTCAGATATTTTTTTTTACTTCAAAATTTTACTACAACCTGTGTGATATCCAGTAATGGCGGACAAATAGTGATAAGGTGCAGTGGCGGATCCAGGGGAGAGTTCAGGGGGGTTGGACCCCCCCCTTTTTTTAACGATCAATGCATTGGAATGGTGACTTATAGTTGGACCCCCCTTTTTCAAATGGCTGGATTCGCCCCTGATAAGGTGTATGAAAAATTACCATCAACATCAAACCACTCTCGTTTTACAAGATTTGTTACATTTTCACCAGTTTCAAGTTTCATGTCGTCCTATTAACACAAATCTATCTCCACATAGAAGATTTTTTTTCAAAAAGTGAAAGTAGAAATTAACGGATCCGCCCAGTTCCGGTCGCGCATGCGCACAAATACGAGGTTACAGTCCGGGTTACAATATCTATAACCTTGTATATTATATACCTCATAACCTTGTATATTATATACCTCAACTGTGAATAAGATTAAAAGAAAGCGTATAAGAGACGCAGTTAATCGATATTCGATGTTCTCTGTTTTTATCTTCTGATTTAACGAACGTAAAGAAGTAAAACATGTGAAGTGGCACAGTTTTTTTACGCTGTAGTTGTTTGTACTACCAAACCCTTACCTATATGCTCAATGTTAATTTCATCGTGTTATCCAATATCTGATAAGAATATTCAGGTAGATTTGTTCAAAACCATGTGCAATCGAATATTTTCAAAGTTATTCTGACAGGAAATGGATCCGGAAGTTGCGAATTTACAATCATGCAAGAAGATTTTGTTTTTACTGAATAAAAAGGAATTATTTCTTGATAAATTGTTGTCTTTAATTATAATCTTCCTTTATCATGTAAATTAGATGCCCTTTTATTCAAATAGTTCAAATTTACAAGTCTCATTTATAGACAGTCAGCACGTTGCTGTTTGGGAGAATTTGATAAAACTATAATTGCTCACAGAATCAGAAATATAATCTTAACTGAATGTAGATCCTTCTGAATAATTTATTGCAATATAAATATAAATCCCTTTTGACAAGAGAAATCTGACTTTTGTCAGAAATATTTTTTCACATGTGCAAAAGTAAAAACATGTTATGGACGCCATATTGGATTTTTATACAACTTGTGAGGAAGCCTCTAGAACTATGACCTAAAAATAAAGTCTTCAGAAAACGTTAACTTTATGCAATTATATTTTTATCAATAATGATTATTTTCAAAAATTTAAACTTGATTATTTAAAGAAAATAAAATTATAACAAATACGTTTTTAGTTTGGAGATTCTACAGAACATGCTTTGGTCTATTTATAGCCAAATTAGTTTACCTGTGTGATAATGTAAAATATAAATTTGTTTTCAAAACATAAAAAGACACAAACTAAGGATGGTAGATAATAATTCATATAAATATTTTAGGACATTTAATCTATTTTAATAGAAATAGGATTTAAAAACTGCAAACAAATTTAATCATTACATAATCAGCTGATATTTTTTTTACACAAACATCGTGTTGATGGAACTGTTGAAAATCACTTCACAAATCCAACAGCCCTTTCACACAGTTAGCAATTGTCAGGGTTATAAACATATCAGGATACAAATCATATAGTAGACTAATTTATTTATAGAGGTTTTAAATTCATGGCTTTTGGTTGTCTCTACAAAGGTTTGACAGAGAAAAAAAAGATATGCTGTTTTAAGATCTTTTAATATTTTCATGCAAATTCGGATAAAAAAAAAAAAAAAAAAAAGAATTTGCCTACCTACCTACCCACACCCAGTCAACATGGGTCGGGTTTGGGCAAACTGAAATATTTTTAATTGTGGCCTGATTTTCATGTGAAATTCACATGAGTTTCACATGAGAATCACGTGAAAATCACAAAAATTGTTTTCACGTGAGTTTCATGTATAAGCTCGTTTGAGGTGAAATTGATGTGAATTTCACGTGAGATTCACATGAATTTAAATTCACGTGAAATTGATGTGAGTGAAATTTGCCTGTGTATCATGTCCTCCTTGGTTCATATTTGTATAGTATAGATTTGTTTTATATAGATTAGACCATTGGCTTCCCTGTTTGAATGGGTTTACACTAGTAATTTTTTGGAGCCCTTTATAGCTTGCTGTTCTGTGTGAGCCAAGGCTCTGTTTGAAGGTGGTACCTTGACCTATAATGGTATACTTTTTATAAATTGTTACTTCGATGGAGAGTTGTCTCATTGGCACTCATACCACATCTTCTTTTATAATTATAGCCAGGATGTCATTAAGACAGGTTATATGGAGTCAAAAGGCTGACTTGAAATGGTCAAACTTCAATCTGAATCTAAATCTTAAGTAGGTTTTGTTTTCAGGGGACTGGTTGTTCAAACCATGTATTTGACAATCAAAAATCATGACAAGGTGGTTAATCCAAGCCACCAATTTCTCCTCTTTCATAAGTTTTCTGAAAAAATTAGTTCTTTACATTTACCAAGTTTGGAAAAATAAATGTTCCATAATAACAGGTGCCGTCTTCAACATATGTGCAGTCTTCCTTTCAGTTGAAATTTGTAAAAGGTGTTTTCACAAATAGATAACCACCTTTTCCCAACTGCCTACCCACCCGACATTGTCATACTATAAGATGGTGTTGCAAAAACTCAAAATCTTAATGAAGCTTTCTTCCACCAAATTCAATATTCCATACAAATATCATTAAATAAAACAATCCCATAATACATGTAGCAGGTGCCATCTTCCTCATATGACATTCTATAGTCCTGTAAAGTTTCAGTAATCTGGATTGAAAATTGTAAAGCTGTGAACACAAATAAGTACCCTCCCTATCCCTAACTGCCCACTAATCCAAACACTATTACCTTTCTATGATGTTTGGACAGATGAACACAGGTATACCATACATAGTACATCTGGTGTTTGAAAGGCATACAAAAATGTCTATGTCCCAAGTACAAATGAAGAAGGAAGCTTCTAGGAAATGGTCTTATTAAGTTTCAGACAGATGAAGGGATAGAAAAGACATAATGATTGATTGATTGTTGTTTGTTTTACGCTACATTAGCACAGAAAGCTATATTGCGGCAAGAGCTCATTTAAATACATATTTAAACAAAACAGAAATCACAACTAGAAAGTTGGGAACAAAACATAACTTTACATTACATTTGCAAAAACAAAAAAATCAAAAAATCTTTTAAGTTTTTCTTTTTAATTCAACATGAATGGTATTGTTATTAAAACAATAACCTGATATGAAATTCAAAACAAACAAACAAAAACAAGAAACATACAAAGTTTTCACAAAATTTAAAAATAAGACAATATTAAATCATAACATCACAGATAAGTCTTATATTATTAAACAGGAATAAAATAAAAGCCAAAGCAACTTAATCCAGCATAACATGCATAAGCTTTATAATCAAAATGATTGTTAAAAAAAAAGATTGTTCATTAATAGTTTAACATGTAACATTCAGCATTAATTTTGTCAAGTCAGTACTTAATTAACTTGGGATGTTTCCTTAAAATTAATTTCTCAGAAGTCAATTATTTACAATGATTTCTGAAAATATAAATTAAGTATTCTTTGAATACTGTAACCTTATATCGGAATTATATACCTAAAAATTATCACTGATATTTGTTTTGTTATTTTTATATCGTAAGAACCTTTGTGTGAAACGGGTAAAACAGGGGCGGATCTAGCCATTTGGAAAGGTAGGCCCAACTTGGGAGAAAGGAAGGATTCCAAATATATGTCCTTATTCAAATGCACCGATCTTCAAAAATAAAAGGGGGTTCCAACCCCTGGATAATCCCCCCTTTGGATCCACCACTGTAAAATGTTTAAATTTTTGTATTTTTAAAAAGAAAGGTAAACTTCATGAATGTTTGACATGCACTTTATCAAGATTTATCAAGAAATAACCAACATGAATTTTAAGATGATTATATAATAGAAACATTATTTTAGCTATTAGCATGATTAGTGCTGTGCTACCAATTATCCCTAAGGTCACACTGGTCATGCTGGTCAGCTGTCTGACCACTATTGAATACAGCTAGTATTAAAACCACATGACTATAATCACATGATAATTGAGATTCTTACATAATGAGTAGAGAACTTTGGCTATATAAGTATGGATTTCCTAACATTAGCTAACTAATTCAAATGGATTTCTACATTATCATACACAAAATGTACCCTGACCAACAATATACAAAGGAATGATCAACAATCCATAACAAATTATAGGACAATTAATATATAAAAATTGCCATAAGTAGTCCTATAATATAAATCAACGATAAAAGTAAATAATTGGTAAAATAATTGTCTTTAAAATGTACATGTACAATGTAACATGTTTATGAAGATTAAAGAACTGTTGATTCAATTACTTTTGTTGGTACTAAATTTTTAAATGATTGAGGACAATGTGTATTCTATACACTTGGATTTCTGGTTTTGAAAATTGTGGCATATAACATTCGGATAGAAAATTTATATTTTGTTGTACATTTGATTTTCTGGTTAATCTTAATTGATCCACGAAATCCAAGAAATTTAGTACCCCACTATAAATAATGAATACACAGTATTCAATACCAAACATACCAAAAATAAACGTGAAAGACATATATTAAAAGAACTAGTCTATAACAATTAATGCATTTTTTACAATTTAACAGTTACAGTTTCTATCAAGGTAATGCCCAAAAAACATCAATAGTACATCAGCATATTTTTAACCCAGCAGTACATTCAGACAGTTTGTTTAAATACAATACTAACAATAGTACCTTTCAATACAGGTGTTATAAGATTGAGAATTATTCAATTGTGAAATTGTTTAACCTCTGGAGTTCACATGTTTAAACTTTCTACAGCTTTCCAAAATTCACATATATAAAACAAACATAACAAGATTTAAAAGGCTATGACAATTATATTATAACACCTTGGAGAAAACCCAATTAAAAAATTTATCTGTGTCTTTAAATTTCTAAATGTACTTCAGTATGCTAGAGAGTATTGTGACACAAAAACTAATTATTGAATTACTCCTTGTTTTATTTATGCAATCTTAAAAACAAATCCGTGAAATGCATGTACCTTAGGCATGTTAGGAGCCAAAAGTAATTTTAATCCTTAATATTGTAAATGTAACGTCAAAAACATGTATACCAGTACATGTAGTTATGTATAACATGCATACAAAACTCTTCAATGTGAAGAATACAAGTACAATCAATCATAATAAAACAAGCACTTATGAATTAAAGTTATCAAACTATATCAAATACATTAATGCATACATTTGTAACTTTGCTGTTTTATATACTTTTTAGGTGTCCATATAGAATAATTGGTGTTTTGCAAACCATGCAAATAACATATCAAATGTTTTTTTCAAAGTAAGGGTATGGATAAGGCCAACAGAATAGACTAGAAGAGTAAAAATATAGAGTATAAAAAAAATAACACAACCTTAAAGAATAGAGAATACTGACATGACGTGAATGTGGTGCATAAAATTAAGATAAGAGAATAATTTGGTGTTTAAATCTTAAGAAAGATCTTGAGAATATTGGGCAACAAATAAAGAATACACAAAAATTACCAACCAAATATATGAGATTACAGAAATGAAAACCTTACAATTAATACCCTCATGAATGTGTGTATGCTTAATTGTTATGCTATTTATCTGATTCCCATTATAGTATTTAAACATAAAACATGTTATGCTTGTAAAATGTCAAGAATTTTATAAAAAAAAAATATTGCAAAAAATGAAAATGTGAGTTTTTAACAATGATTTGGCAGTATTTTTTTTTTATACATTTCTTTTAATTTATTGGCATCATAATCAAAAGTTAACTGAAAATCCATCATTTTCACATTTCACAGCTTCAAATACCCAATATAGTCTGAATTTTGTATTTAAAGGAACAAGAGAACAAATTTAAAGACCATAGTCTACTTAACCTCCAGTGGCAAATAAATATAATTCATGTATTATCATAATTCTGGACAATGAGAACTGTACACAATCTTTTACATGTATTTGTTTACAATTGCTGTCACTTAGTAAACAAATTTAAATACTGAGAGGAATTAAAATCATGTACATTAATTTCAACCAAGGTCATCCTAATACAGCTTATTTCATTTACTAAATTATTTAAGATTAATCAAAGGTCAATGAATCAATAAACAAGTAAATACAGCTGTATCTGATATAATATTACCAGTAAGTGACCTTTAAACTTAGATGACCAGGTCATTATATGAAATAAAGGAGATTTCAGGTTAAATTAACAGATGTATAACAATATGTTCCTTGAGACATGGGAGACAAATAAAATTGGGCTAATAAAAATTTTAAAAAGTCATAAAATGAAGTTGATGTGGATCATGAATTAAGCAAAAAATCTTTAAAATGGATTGATTTAAGACCGCAGCGCCTTCATAATATTTTTTGTAAATCCTGCAGCGTCTTAATTGGCCGCTGTCCCTTGATACTTGATCCTGCAGTGTGTATATTTTTACATTTTCATAATAAATGTTGGTTAAATTGTCAAGTTGCTGATTATCGCTGAGAGGTCGGTCAGTGTAACGCAATATCTGACAATTAGTTTTACCTGAGCCACACTAATCTCAGCCTTGTGACTCTGTTATCATGTAATAGCGTTAATGATCATCAAGAAGATAGATATTTTTAAAACAAAATTTATTATTTTTTTATACTGAATTTACAACCTACTAGCCTACAACATTTTGTAGAAAGTTTATTATTATGATTATCTAAACTTTAAACATTGTCAAATATATATACATGTATATAAATTGTCAGCTGACGCTGGAAAATATTTCTATGAGACAATTTCAACTTAAGGTTGAAATAAATAGTTCTGTTAGCATTTCGTTGTGAAAGAAAACTTAACAATAAGTTGTAATATATGTACAATATTTTTGAGGGAGAATTTTAACTTTTGGTTGTGAAAAATATTTCTGCAAGCATATTCAAAATTTGACAGGTTATAAGCTTGTATTTCCTTTTAAATTAAATACAAGCTGACTTGCATTGACTTGGGACTCATTAACCTTTTTAGGTCTAACATCATTGGAGAGACAAGATCATCTTTAGAAGAAAGCAAAGCAATTGTATTAAAAAAGCCCTTGCCATAAAATTATGTTGAGGATTGAACACAAGAAAGATTGCCTTAGTTTATATGGCATAATTGCCAATGAAAAAACTCTCTACCATGCAGATACCAAATAACATAGAAATTAACAACTATAGGTAAATGAATGACCTTCAACAATGAGCAAAACCCCATATCTATGTCTATGGTACAAAAATGTACATCCATAACATTCCATACATGTACATGTATCTATTTAGTAAAATAACTACATTATACATGTATCTAAACCCAATTAATTTCTCTAAGAATCATCAACATACAAACTTGTATATAAATAACAGAACTAACCGATAAATCAAAATATAAAAGACAGTTTGTATGTAAATTTTGGACATGTTTGTCCATGATAATAACGACATTTTCTTTTTGTTTCATGTGGTTTTAAGTTAAATCCTTCTTCTAAATAATCATTCTCTAGACATCTTATGAACATTTCTTCATCTGTATCACCCTCCCAAGGTCCAACTTTAATATGAGCTAGTTCCGCAACACATCCATGTTTTGGATTAAAGTTTGGAGCTTTTGCCACAAATTCAGTTTTGAACATATTAATTATTATCTCCCCTGTTCTAGAAGTAATAGCATGATCCATGGCTATTTTCACAATATTTTGTTTTACAGCAAAATAATTTGGAAAGAGTTGTCTGTGAGCTTCTTTAACATGCATGGTGGCAATGTCAGGCTTAAATTGTAACTGTTCTACTAGTTCGTGTAAGCCAAAGTAGTTGGCGTCTTTGAAAACACTTACAGCAACTTCATTAGGTGGGATTGTTCCATTCCTTAAGAAATCTAAAATATTACCAAATATATGTCCATTGCTATCTAGAAAATAATTCCCATATTCATCTTTGTCAACAATATGTCTTCCGCTAAACATAGCTGCCAGCATTGAATCTTCATATTTTCGCAATGTTGACAATCTAGTTATGTATTTAATGCCACCAACATTTAATGGAATCACAGGGGGAAACGTCCTATCTCCATGGTCATGGTTCATTTGAACATTCTGAAAAAAAAAGTGTATGAAAATCAACATGATCAATGTTAACGTTCAGCTGTATTGAGTATAAAAATCCTGGACAATATAAAGCTCAGGTGCATACCCAGGTGGTTGCGATGGCAGTGGCAGATCCAGGACTTTTCATAAGGGGGGCCTGCTGACTGACCTAAGTGGGGCCCGCTCCAGTCATGCTTCAGTGATTCCCTATATAATCAACCAAATTTTTCCCACGAAAGGAGGGGCCTGGGCACCCCAGGCCCCCAACCCGACCCACCCCGCAGGCCGCCCCCCGGATCCACCTATGGATGGTTGGCAAAATGGTTGGAACCTACATGTATCCTTTTTATGACGATCACTGAATGGGGACATATGGTTTGAACCCCATTTGTAAAATTACTGGATCCTCTCATGAAGATAGGGTTTGAAAAAAATGAATACTATTTTTTTTTACCTGAGACAATAATTAAAATTTCATCTTTAACTTATTTTAACTCAATGTTCAATCACATTGTCTAACTAAACTCAGCAAAATACAATTTTTTTTTACACTTTAAAATCTTAATATTCCAGGTACATGTTTTTTGTATACATGTATTTAGATGCAATAAATTCATGAAATATATGATTTCAATTAAGAATACCCATTGGAAATTCAATTATTATTGAAATTCTTTTTATAAAGCACAATGTAACAACGCTTTCTGTTACTAGAAAAGTGATGAAAAAAATCATAAAAATGAAATTCAATAAAAAAAAACTGACATTATTCTAAGTACGGTATGTGGGACAAATTATCAGATTTCTATATTACATTTTCAATGTTGAAAAATGTACTTTATAAAAATAATTCTCAAATATGAGTATTAACAGCATTTCTGTAGTTTTATATTTAACTGTATTAACATACCACATTCTTTTCATTCATATAATTATTCCTGGTTAAGCTTAATTCAGAAATTTGTCTTGGAATTTCATGTCCCTGTGTGACAGATACATTTCTTCTGACATCGGTGTTGACGATTCTTGAGGGCTGAGGTTTAGGTTGAATAGGTTTAAGTTGTATGTCTTCCATCGAGTCAGAAGACTCACAATCACTAATGTTCGCCACACTACTCATGGTAAGGCATGACACCCGCTTGAAGTTCAAGAAAGTCAATGTTTGTTATTCCGGAATTCAATAAGCACCTGTTATTTACTGGTTTCTTGTCAAATCAAAGGTACTCACTCGGTAACTCTCAAATCGTACCAGTTTATTGACGTTCGAAGATCTCGTACTTTTTCATCATAATATATATGCCCAAGGAAGTAAGTTATCATTTTATGGGCGTTCTCTAGCTTTTTCATTAGGATTTGATTATGGCGTCTGCAAATTCAGATAGGGTGTGTATTCACAATTGGAGAGTTCTATGTCACGGTAAATCAAAACAGGGAAATGGAAGACACGGCTCAATTTACAGGTCATCTAGGCCTGATCTTATGGACCCTCTCGACTTAGAAGAATTCAAGAAACATGGTATTAAATGCATTATTGATTTGAGATCGGATAAAGATTATGAAATAGCGTCTGGATCCAAAGTCCTCGACAACTATTATAAGCTATACAAAGTGGTTCTACCGAAATCCAACTGTTACAAGCAACAGGAACCTGTAATTTGCCAAGCCATTGAAGGAAAAAAGAAGAAAAAGGCAACGGTACCAGCAACCGAAATTTTGGAAAAGAAACATTTTCTTATAAATTTCTTTACTAGTGAATACACATCAACATTATTCAAAAGAGCGCCGTGGTATATTCAACTTATATCTCTTTTTATTGCAATATTTGACTTCATATTTAGAACGGGCTTTAAAAATTTCGTGCGTTTATTTGCAGTAACTGTTATAAATCGTGCAGGGATAGCAGCTTCTTATTTAGATATTGCTGAAATGAGCAAAGGAGGAATATGTGCTGGTAAGTAATGTGTATATCGTGGAATACACAAATATCGTCATCGTCCTCCTCATACTCCTCATCATCGTCGTCATCATCATCATTATCGTCATCATCATTGTTGTCATCGTCATCATCATCGTCGTTGTCCATGTCCACATCATCATCATCGTTGTCGTAATCGTCATCATTATCGTCATCAATCATCGTGTTTATCACCATTATCATCGTAGCCATCGTAATAATTATCGCCATCGTCGTCATCATTATCGTCATCTTCACCATCATGGTCACTCATCATTTTCAGCATCATCGCTGACATCGTCGTCATCATATCAGTATTAACTTATACGACCAGTTTCTAATGTTTTTTCTTCTTCTTCTATTTTACTTGTATTTGGAATCAGTGTACGCTAAACCATAGAGATATTATACATTTCCCCCCCGTGTGTGAGGGAGATATGAAGATATGTTCACCCAAGAAAAATCATATTTCACGATTGGTACCTAAGTTGTCACACGAGAATATAAGTACCATACACGACTTAGGGACGTTTCTTTGTTAAATGTAGTTTAAGATGGTTTACAATGGTTTAGAGGTTCTCCATTGCGCTTCAGTGTTGAAATACTCCCATATTGCAGCATAGTGAGTATTCTGCAAATTGTTGTCCAGTTGGTACTAAGTCAACAACTCTGGATACAGGTACATGTATCTCACAATAAACGTTTCTGACATAACAAATACAATTCGATTTTAATTGGTCCATTTGTCATTTTTATACGACCGCAAAATTTGAAAAATTTTTCGTCGTATATTGCTATCACGTTGGCGTCGTCGTCGTCGTCGTCCGAATACTTTTAGTTTTCGCACTCTAACTTTAGTAAAAGTGAATGGAAATCTATGAAATTTTAACACAAGGTTTATGACCACAAAAGGAAGGTTGGTATTGATTTTGGGAGTTTTGGTCCCAACATTTTAGGAATTAGGGGCCAAAAAGGGCCCAAATAAGCATTTTCTTGGTTTTCGCACTATAACTTTAGTTTAAGTTAATAGAAATCTATGAAATTTTGACACAAGGTTTATGACCACAAAAGAACGGTTGGGATTGATTTTGGGAGTTTTGGTTTCCACAGTTTAGGAATTAGGGGCCAAAAAAGGGCCCAAATAAGCATTATTCTTGGTTTTCGCACAATAACTTTAGTTTAAGTAAATAGAAATCAATGAAATTTAAACACAATGTTAATGACTACAAAAGGAAGGTTGGTATTGATTTTGGGAGTTTAGGTCCCAACAGTTTAGGAATTAGGGGCCAAAAAGGGACCCAAATAAGCATTTTTCTTGGTTTTCGCACCATAACGTTAGTATAAGTAAATAGAAATCTATGAAATTTAAACACAAGGTTTATGACCATAAAAGGAAGGTTGGTATTGATTTTGGGAGTTTTGGTCCCAACAGAATAAGGGGCCCAAAGGGTCCAAAATTAAACTTTGTTTGATTTCATCAAAATTGAATAATTGGGGTTCTTTGATATGCCGAATCTAACTGTGTATGTAGATTCTTAACTTTTGGTCCCGTTTTCAAATTGGTCTACATTAAGGTCCAAAGGGTCCAAAATTAAACTTAGTTTGATTTTGACAAAAAATGAATCAGTTAGGTTCTTTGATATGCTGAATCTAAAAATGTACTTAGATTCTTGATTATTGGCCCAGTTTTCAAGTTGGTCCAAATCGGGGTCCAAAATTAAACTTTGTTTGATTTCATCAAAAATTGAATAAATGGGGTTCTTTGATATACCAAATCTAACTGTGTATGTAGATTCTTCATTTTTGGTCCTGTTTTCAAATTGGTCTACACTAAAGTCCAAAGGGTCCAAAATTAAACTTAGTCTGATTTTAACAAAAATTGAAATCTTGGGGTTCTTTGATATGCTGAATCCAAAAATGTACTTGGATTTTTTATTATGGGCCCAGTTTTCAAGTTGGTCCAAATCAGGATCTAAAATTATTATATTAAGTATTGTGCAATAGCAAGTCTTTTCAATTGCACAGTATTGCGCAATGGCAAGAAATATCTAATTGCACAATATTGTGAAATAGCAAATTTTTTTTTAATTAGAGTTATCTTTCTTTGTCCAGAATAGTAAGCAAGAAATAGCTAATTGCAAAATATTGTGCAATAGCAAGATTTTTTTTTAATTGGAGTTATCTTTCTTTGTCCAGAATCAACGAGTAGTTATTGTTGCAAACTCCATTAGAAATTTTAATTGAGATTAGTTTTGGAATAAGGGAAAGGGGGATGTGATTAAAAAAATTGGGTTCAATTTTTCTCATTTGAAATTTCATAAATAAAAAAGAAAATTTCTTCAAACATTTTTTTGAGAGGATTAATATTCAACAGCATAGTGAATTGCTCTAAGAGAAAACAAAAATTTTAAGTTCATTAGAACACATTCATTCTGTGTCAGAAACCTATGCTGTGTCAACTATTTAATCACAATCCAAATTTAGAGCTGAATCCAGCTTGAATGTTGTGTCCATACTTGCCCCAAACGTTCAGGGTTCAACCTCTGCGGTCGTATAAAGCTATGCCCTGCGGAGCATCTGGTTGAGTTTGCTGCAGTGGATATGTAAGCCTCTGCCTAGGGAACGTTCATACTAACTTTGTTTTTGTATCAGATCTAATGTGACGACTTTTTGTAAGCACCTTTCCCGTGGATGCAATTCATTAAGCTGTTAATCATAAAACTTTGTGCCAAGGAACACTGACAATGTACTATTTTCAAGTCAGTAAGAAGCTAATTTTGCTTCAGTTGTCGTGGAGAAGTTCAAAATGTTATAGCAAATGTGACAAAGATTACATGCAGAAGTTCAATATAGCAATAAGAATATGTGGTACATTGTATGCCTATGGTATGATTATCAGAAACCAAATACGTTTATTATTAAACTAATCGGGCCAAATTAACAGGGGAGTGCTGTTTTGGGAACAAAAACATAGTCACTGCCACATGTTTAAATGCTTGACTGAAATCGTGAACCACGTTGGTCATTGTCTTTAGCTGATATATTGTAGGCTGATTGTCATTGAGATTAAATTTTCTGCTTTGAACACGACGAGTTAAATTTTATCGTGCCGTCTCTCTCAAGATAACAGTCTGCATGAAGACATGACAGCTTCAGATATACCAGCTTACCTAACACATTATTTTGACTCCGTGATTTTGCTCTAAAAGTTTCATGTTAAGTGGGGAAGCAGCAAATAAATATATATTTTTTATTTGGCCCAGCAAGGGATCGAACTCACGTGGTTTACTAGGTGCTGTTTGTTGCAGTATTATTGATGCATGCACACCTCACATATTTTTTTAATTCATAATCATGTCATTCAAACTGAAAATGAGGTGTTGTTTTTTCGATATTCCAGGACTTAAACTTTTAACGGATAAAAACAACATGCCTGCAATGATCAACTGTGCGCATGGCAAAGACAGAACGGGTATTTTGTCAGCAATGGTTTTATCTGTGTTAGGAGAAACAGAAGAAAATATCATAACAGATTATGCTCTATCACAGGTACATGCGTATGACTATATATTATTAATTAATGTTCATGGTTCATGAACAAGGAGACTCGACTTGAAGATGTAAAAATTAGTCATTGACATTTTGCAAAAGAAACTTGTGCAATTTGTGAGTAAGTAATACATACCTTGAATTTAGGTTTAAGTTCATTCCATGCAAAAATATTGTGTAAACTATCATTGATTGATTGTTGGTTGCTTAACATCTGCGGCAAATATATCATGCAATGATACATATGTTTACTCAGGAAGATTAAAATTATGAATTTCAGTCGATCTTGGCCAACACAGAAATAACTACTTTTTGAGGAACGGCGATGATAGTCCATCGGAAGGGGATGATAAATGGCCGACCCGTGTGAAGAGAGAGCCATCCACATATCTTGCACGTAAAAGACGCCCTTGTAGATTTCGAAAAAGTGCAGGCCTAAGGTAGCACTCGCACCCGCAAAGTGGAAAGGGATTGATATAAGTTTCAATAACTTGTTTCCCAATCCACTTTAAATACATATGTTTAAACTAACTTAGTAACTACTGTACAATAAATATTTCATACAAATAATATTTATAATAGCCTAACGTCGATGAATGCAGAATTCCATTATAGTATACACGGCATATGCACTTTGACGTGTACACGATATTTAAATTATCCGACTACACCTTAAATTATTAAGGCATCATGTAGCATCCACCAGAAATATGTGCAGGGAAGAACTATTTATCCGAAATTGTTGTTAACGAAATAAGCGTATACATATCGTGCATAAAACGTTGTCCCCTCATCATTTCAATTGATTGATATACTTTTATGATTACTTTGTAATTTTGCATTTTGAACCTTTAGGAAGGACTTCTACCCATCAGAGATCGAGTATTTAAGGAGGTTGTAGAAAGATATTACTGGGATAAATCGTTCTGTGATGCAAACCCAGAGAACATGAGAATGTTGTTAAATTACTTAAATAAAACGTAAGTTTGAATATATATGTCTCTGTTTTTTTGTAATTTTAATTTTAATGACATTAGTTTCTTGACTTGTGTAACAATGTTATAACACCAATACAGTGTAAAAATGTAATTACAGCAATAACATGGTAAAAATGTTATTACATCAATGACAATATAAAAATGTTCATTACATCAATGACAATGTAAAATTTTTCATAATTACATCAATGACAATGTAAATAAATTTTATTTAAAGTCATTGTTAAAAAATATTTTTATGGGCCAGACCTTTCCAAATATCTAAGCATGACTATCCCATTTTGAAATATCAGAAATAGTTGCTATACTCAAAATTATTTAATATATTGAATATTTTAAAATAGCATATGTCAATATTTTAAAGATACTGCATATAAGATATATGATCATATATAGTATACATTCTTCAAGTATTGTTATTGTTCAGTTTAACAATTTCAGGTATGGTTCAGTAAAAGATTATTTAGTTTCCATTGGATTCAGTGAAGAAGAACAAGAAATACTTAGAAAAAACTTATTGGAACATGAATAGTAATGTTTATACTACATGTATGTTTTGCTAGAATATTTCATTGTACTATATCAGTGTTGTAGTGTGGCAAAACATGTTATTACCTCCATGGTATGCACATTTTTTCACTTTTACCACTTGATCTCAGAGGAAGGGCAACCCAGGACAGGGAAAACATGCCTGAAAATGCATGAGGATCTGGAAAGAGGATCCTCATTTTCTGTATTCTTAAATTTTGATGCCATTTTTCTCTAGTCTTATAATATTTTAGCACCTCATTATTCTCTATTCCTAATCTTTTTGATTATTGTTTTGGCTTTTCTGTAAACCAATACAGGCCCTCATGTATCATTTTCTATTATTTATATCTATTATTAAAGTGCTTCCTTAAAATAATATTTATAATTATCATTATTCTTTTGTCATATTCATATCCTCACAATATTTAAGTTTAATCCTAGAAGATGACATTAAGAGGTAAGTTCAATCATTTTTGTGCCAACAAAGGGCTACAAGAATTTACCTCTTGGCACAGAATAGCTGATATGTATTATTACTTTGTACCAAACTTATATATGACTGTGATATGTGTAATGTGTATTTTTAATTTTGTATGAAAATATTTGTGAGATTGGAAAGTTTTTTTCCTCATTTTAACATCATTACATTTTTTTCATGGAGTTGATTATAAAATTATCCAAAGAGTGGTGTTAGGAAAAAGCCATCATTACATTATTGCTTTATCAATTTTTTGTTGTTGAGAGATATAAAGCTGAACTCTGTACCAAAACATAGATTGTGTAATTTTATTTTTTATTAAACATCCCGACAATAGGTAAAAAAAAACCATCTTGATAATCAGACAAATTCCTATATCCTTTCTTCAACTTTTCTAGGATCGCTCAATTCATGCTTTTCTCAGCAGCATAGTATCATTTTCTTGTTTTTGGTATAATTACCCATTTATTCAAAATTTACTCTCATATTATCCAAATATAAACATGTAATCAGAAAGACAACAAAGTGAGACAGACGAACATGTGTCAAAACATTTAATTAGTTTTATACTCGCCATGATCATGCTTTGTGTTGTATAATTGATACACTCTGTCAACCTTAATGTGATTGCATAC
The DNA here is from genome assembly GCA_037788925.1 of Mytilus galloprovincialis. NCBI lineage: Eukaryota > Metazoa > Mollusca > Bivalvia > Mytilida > Mytilidae > Mytilus > Mytilus galloprovincialis. The sequence goes on from CM075332.1 coordinate 82,963,313, forward strand.
TAAAATTAAAACTTACTTGTTTATGGTTTATAAACTTAATATAAATCCTGGTGAATGATCATGAATGTGTACTTGTATCTACTCTTAGCTCGTAGATAATGTACATGTACCTAGTACATTAATAAGGTTTGAAAATAAAAATAAATCTCTACAAAATCAGCTAGAATGAACTACTGATTCTAAAGCTATTGTAATATATCTTATATTTTTTTATTGAAATATTTGAACATTTCTTGATTTCTCCAACAATAACCTCAGATCATATATCAGGATAGAGTTTAAAACTTTTTTTACTGTTCATCAGGCTTTATTATACCAAATTAATATGCTGTGATATTTTTATGTTTATTGTTATTTTGTTTTTTTTAACATAACAACAAGACTAAGATTGAGACTACTTAATGGTAAAAAAGGTTGATTTTCCGCACCTTTATAATATGCTTATTTCAATAGAAGTTCATTCCTATATTCATATACATGTAGTCGTATAGTTTTCTAGCCTAAATTTGCGCTTATTGTATTGCATTATACTTTTTAATAATTTATAATTCATACATATAATTCTTTATGTCCATGTTTAATGTATGTTTTTTTATGACCTTCAACAATGAGCAAAACATTGACAGTGTGTATGTATAATCAAATTGTGTACTTTTGTATTGATGTTGTTTTATACTATATATTTAGAGCTACTTAATTGTCAGGAAATAATATACTTTAATAATGAACCTAATTTATTAGATTTTTAATATATTTCTATTTACCATATGTTGATGTTTTAAATTGATTATTTAATTGTTATAAATTAAAAGTATCAAGAAACTTATCTTCTTTTGTGAATGTTAGCACAGTGGTGGATCGAGCCAGGGTTTGAACCCCCGGTGTTATTTTGACAATCATTACATTTGAATGGGGACATATAGTTAAAAAAAACCTCCTTTTAAAAAATGACTGGACCCGCCCTGTAGCGAATGATTAAAAACCCCTAGATATCAATGGCATGAGTTTACTACATAACAACAAAGAATTGACATGTAAGAGACAGTCTAACCCACAAGTCAAATTGAACTGACAATGACGAGGCTAAAAATGAGAGATGTCCAAAAGACAAATAGTAAACAAAACACAGCATATTATTATAAGAATTAACAACAAGAACCCAACAAAAACAATTCTTTTTGTGAGAAAGTAAAGATAAGACTGAACAGTTGGGAGTCTGAATAATATTTAACCATACAGTGGACTTTTATCTCATCTACTAAGATATTATTATACTTTCTCATAAGCTAGTACTTTAATAAATAATTTGGAATTATCTTTTTAATCATGTTTTCTTAAGCTATTTAAAATGCACACTTGAGCAAAAAGAGTGTTAAATTCCTCTATGTTTGACAGTCTTTGATATTTGTTTCTTATAATTTAAATTGTTATAGTTGATGCTTCTCTTGATGCAGCAATGGAAATGAGAAATGTTGCTTGTAAAGAAGATGTTTTTGAAATAAAAAAGCTCTCCACACAACTCTGTTAGCATTAATAAATACAATGTCTTGTGATGTATCATTTTTAATATTTTACAACAAAACTTAAAACAATACAAATTATCACAGAATTTAGATACTTACTGTTTTACTTAAGAAGTAGTAAATATAAGAATCATGCAAAATGGTAATTTTATGATATACTGTAGAGGGCTACAAATGTTTTTTTCTCCATCAGTTGCCAGATGAATGCTGATTAAAGGAATGAGTAATATCTTCCATTTACTGCCTTGCCAGGACTGATAGTTGATAACATTTTACAATAGATTATATAGATTATTTTTGTAGTTATCTCCCTTTGACTGAATGTTGTAATGCATTCTTCAGATATTATAATTCACCTAGTTTTAAAGAGTCTGTATAAAAACCATTTACATTAAATAAGAAAATGTGGTATGATTGCCAATGAGACAATTATTAAATGCAGTCCAATAACATGGATTTAATCAATTATAAGTCACCTTGCGACCTTCAACAATTAACAAAACCCATACTGTGGATTCATTATTATTCGTTGGTTACCAATTTTCATGTGTTTCATGGGTGCAGGTGAATCACAAATTAAAATGTTAAACATAATACCTAATTTCTATTAGGTTGTATGAAGACTTTGGCAGAACCACAAAATCACATATCACATATCCATAAAAAGGCAAGTTTTCAGCAATCCACGAAAATTGGTTCCCACAAAAATAAGTGAATCCACTGTACATGAATTCCTTTTATCCTACCTTAAAAATCATGTGTAGGCTTTCAACCCATTTATTACATTTTGCATGATTCTTACATGGAATAAATATATTTACAAACAATGCCCCTGTATAAAAAACTAGATTGTCTAAAGTATACAACATTCCATCACAACATTAAAGAGGATATGTGCACATAAGAGATCATACAATAGAATCTTTCCTTAAACAAGGTCAAGGAGCAAAAACAAATTTTATCTTTTATACACAACAAAATTAATTTATTATGCATAAAACCTCTTGAATAAGATGCATCATGGACAGCAGTTAGTTAAATTAACAATCAAAAAATTACTTTGGATGCAAATGAACCTTTAAACTCATGATACACTTATGAAATCAAAATAATTACCTGTACTACATATAATCATGTCTAATATAAGGCTTCTTCTAATAAAGTTATTCCAGATATTTGTTAAATCTAAGTGTTTCATAAGAGCAGAATTTCTTCAAAATCCAAACCATCAAGATTAGAATTGTCTCCTGTCGCAAGGCAAAAGGTTAAAGATAATTTACTTCAAAAACAACTTTTTCTCTAGGGAAGGGTTGACCTTATAAAAGGGAGTTTCTTGCAACAGGTTATATGAAAATTCAAAATGAAAGAAGAATGCTCTTTAAGATACTATTACCTTTAAAAATGAATATAAGTGTATACTTTAGATGTGTTTTGAATATCTAGAACAAGTATCTTAATATGCCTTTACAAGAAATATTGCGCATAATTTTACACACAAAATAAATATAATACACTACTTCACGCACAGTTATTAATAAAAATAATCCAAATGCATTCTAGTTTAAAATTAATAAATTAAATATGTCATGATTTAAAAAAAAAAAAACTGTGACGGATGCTTTGTTCATTTAAAAATAATTGACAACTCATAATACTGATAACATATTTACGTAAATAAAGATATATGCAAGTAAATAATAAATTATAAAAATCTATATTTAAAAATATCACTTTCAACCTCAAAATTATGTTACATGTATCAGTTTAACTAAATTCATATTCAAATAAAGATTACATGACTGCATACATGGTTGATCAAAGCATAGCAAAGTGAAATTTATTTTGTAAATTAAATATATGCAAACCCTCCTCTCCAGCTCTATGTCCCTTCCTGAATCTGTCATTGACATACAGATATTTGTAACAACTTTATCTTTTTAAAAGTGATTATGTTTCCTTGATAAGTCATGTATATAATTAATTAGGGATTTAAGAGATTGGATTTTCTTGACTTGTGCCATTTGCCAGTGCATATAGTAACATCCACCGCCACCCTTCTACCTGTATTTAAAAACATAATTTAACTTGATTTTTTTCATGGTCGTGAATCATGATACAATTTAAGTCTGTTATATGCTCAATTAAGACTTTTCTGGCACACTACCACTTCAAAAACACATGATAATTAAATAAACCAGATGACAATTTTAATGTTCATTTTTCATCAACTGCTGTCTTCATTTGTGTCATTGATCGGCTCTGACCTATTACCAGCTGTCAACTGTCGTAAGACAAGCTTCTTATAGACACCACCTTTAGCAATCAGTTCATCGTGTGTTCCATTTTCTGCTATACTACCTTTGTCTATCACTATTACCTAAAAAGTAATTAAGATGTGAACTCATGTTGTATGAAACTAAATCTATTTGAATGTGTTGACTAATGTCAAAGACGTGTAAAACTATCAGTATATATATTTAATAAAGGGGAATTTAACATGTCCTAAAAAAAAAATTATTCTAATATCAAACTTCTTCCTGTCAAATATGCATCAAATAGGTGTGTTTAAAAAGGGGATGATTAATTAAATGAGGGAATAATTGCATGTAGGAAACAGGAGTAAATGAAAAGGCCAGAAAGGTTTTGATTTAGAATAATATACACATATGAGGAGTGATTTCTTCATTACAACTCTTGTATGTTAACATATAAAAAATCTGCACTAATTAATTGCAATGCATAGCTCATAGTCATATTGCGTTTTTAAAATATGTTTATTTTTGCTAACTAAACTAAGAAGATTGCCACCTGAACATTAATCATCCATTAATTTTTCCAATTCTCTGTATGATTTAGAAATAAAATTAGTCACATTGGAAACTTAAAAAACTGAAATCAAAATAGCAGTGACATTGCAAATTGTTCTAAAGACCAAAAATGATCTTCGATAAAAAAGTAGGGGCTGGAAACCCCCCCCCCCCCCCCCCCCCCTTTTTAAAACTGTTTATAGTTGCTTTACCTTAGAAGCATTCCTGACGGTAGATAATCTATGTGCTATAACAATAACTGTTCTACTCTTCATAGCTCTGTCTATAGCTTCTTGTACTAAATGTTCACTTTCAGCATCTAATGCACTGGTAGCCTAAGATATAAACAGAATCATGTATGCTATAAGAATGGTATACATATCTCCAAATTTGAGTAAAATATTTCCTAATCATTTTAATAAATGTAATGAAATTAGAAAAAAAATAAATTCAAATGCTCCCATGAGTAAGGCCCTTATGATGAAAACTGTATGTATGTGTCTGTCCCAAGTCAGAAGTCTGTAATTCAGCTGTTGTCATTTGTTGCTGTGTTACATATTAGCCTTCCCTTCCATTTTTTGGTACATTAATTAGGCCCTTGGTTTTCTTGTATGAAATGTTTTACATTTGTCATTTCGGGGCATTTATAACTGACTATCCAGTATTGGCTTTGTCCATTGTTGGAGGCTGTACAGTAACCTATAGTTGTTAATTTCTATGTCATATTTTTCTCTTGTGAAGAGTTATCTCACTGGCAATCATACCACATCTTCTTATTTATATATTACTTGTTAAATAAATAAACAACATTTCTCATAACACTTTTAATTTTTTACTGTTATAGGGTTTAAACTACATGCTATTAATGTCCTTAGTCCTTAGTCAACTGTTATATTTCCTATTCCATACCTCATCTAACAGAAGAAGTTTAGGATTCATTATAAGTGCTCTAGCTATGGCAATTCTTTGTTTCTGTCCTCCTGACAACCTCACACCTCTCTCTCCTACCAAGGTGTCATAGCCTTTCTCAAATGTCTGTATAAACTCATGGGCATTAGCCTGCTTGGCAGCTGCCTCTACCTAAATAATAAATATCTCTATATATATAATATACATGTACAAATATTCATATTGAATTCATACATAAATACAGACAACTACTATAAATGAGATATTTATCTCCATTATTTTTATACATTTTCGACTGTTAGAATATATATTTGTCTAGCATTAAAGCAATAAATGTGAAAAAATAATAATAATCTTAATAATCTTTATTGCAAAATTACACCCATGAGGGTCAAGCAATACAATCAAACAATAATTTTATACTATACAATGCAATACAATGAAATACAATGTAATACAATGAAATACAAAATAATACAATACAATATATAGAATAATAGAACATTAGAGTTCAATTATAAATGTATGTAAAAAACACAATCATAACCTTGCCTGACACGGGTCTGACTCCCTCAGTTCTAAAGACTGTTTTATGAAGACTCCAATATGACAAACAAGTTCAGGGATGGGGTTTATAATGTGTTTAAGTTTATTGAATGCATCAAGATGTCGAAATAATAGTGCATAGTCTTTTAGATAAGCAAAAAGATTAGAACGCAAAGATAATCATATACTAACAATTTTCAAAGATAATAATGGCAACAAAACAAATGGGGTTGTAGGCACCATCTTATATTGTGTGAGTTCAAATTTCAGCTTTTTGCATACCAATTAAGAATGAACTTTAAAATAGAGAAGGGGATTTAAAAGTGGCATATTCAGGAGGTGTACTGAGGGCTTATGACGTGCCCCCATCTCCTTTTTTTTAATCAGAAAGACTTCATTTTATTGCATAAAATCATCAAATGTTTTTTTTCCCATTAATGACAATTACACTACCCTTTCTTTAAACCTTGGATTTCCCCTGATCGATCCTATATGCTGAGCAAAATGGTCTATACACAGTGGCGGATCCAGGGGGGGGGGGGGGGGGGGGGGGGTTCCGGGGGTGCGCACCCCCCTTTATTTTTGCCGATCAATGCATTTGTATCGGGACATATGTTTTGCACCCCCCTTTGCCCTGGGTTACCACCCCCCCTTTCGAAAATTCCTGCATCCGCCCCTGTATACATATTACTATATAGAAGTGTCATAGCACTCTGTCAGTGAGATTTCCCCTGGCAAATTATCAAAATGTATTCCACATACCTCACTGATATCTGCGTTGACACCAAAGGCAATGTTTTCTTTAATAGAACAGGCAAACAATGTTGGTTCCTGGCTGACCATAGATATCTTCTTTCTAAACCACTGAGGATCTAATTCTTTCAGGTCATAGTCATCTAAAATAATAGTATTGCATATTTTTATGCCCCATTTATTTTGGCATTATTTTGCTTTCTGCTCTGTTTGTCTGTCTGTCCATTTGTTTGTCCATCCGTTTGTCCATTGTCCGTCTGTCTGTCCCACTTCAGATTAAAGTTTTTGGTTAAGGTAGTTTTTGATGATATAATCTTTCTAATTTTATTGCCAAACTAGATTTAACCCCATTTTCATGCTCCACTGAACAAAGAAAATGATAGTGTGGATGGGGCATCCATGTACTTAGGACACATTCTTGTTGATTATGTTTTACTAATCTCAAAGGATCAGATCAATACCCTTATCACAAGTATTAATAAAATAAAATATATACATAAGTTGTGATCTTATAAACTTTTGTTATTCATTGTCCTTGGATGTGAACAAAATAAAATACATGGAGAATGTGTCCATGGGACACAGATGATGTCCCCGCTTGTATATAACGATATGAAGAAACATAAATCCAGAATGGTAAAAATTCTCTACCAAATTCAAACTTGATCTGTGTTTTGTGGTTATAAGCATTGTGTATAAGTTGCATAACATTTGATGGAGGCAAACTAAAGTTAGAGAATGAAAACTAATTTAGGGTTTGAAACGATGTACAGATAGCCAAAACAGTTGAACAAGGGTAAAACTTAAGGCCTCCTCTGCTACGCTTGGGGCATAAAAATATATTTTGCATATAAAGAAGAAGTAAAATGGTTTGGTTATTCAGGATCTTCACAAAAGAGAAAGCTTATATTCCCTGTCAGTTTTCTATATTTCTCAAGTCGTCATTTAATTTTTTTTTAATTTGTACTTGATCTGAGTTTTGTGTCATAAGTATTGTGTATAAGTTTCATAAAATTTTGTTGATGCAAACCTAATTTAAAGAACAGAAACGATAAATTCAGCAATTTTCCATTTGTAGAGGGGTACACCTCTAGAAAATTTTGTAACAACCCCAAAATTTATACTTGATCTTTATTTTGTAGTAATAAGCATTTGGTTGAGGCAATCAAAAGTTGAAGAAGGGAAACAATAAATTCAGAAATTTTTCCATATGTGAAGGGGCATAAATCTAGAACAGTAAGTGACGCCCCAAAAACTCAAACATGATCTGTTTTTTATGGTAATATGCAGTGTGTATAAGTTTCATTGCAATTTGTTGAGGCATTTTTTTCTTTATAAAGGGGCATAACTCTAGAACGGTTATAGTGATGCCACCAAAATTCAAACTTGGTCTTAGTTTTGTGGTAATAAGCATTGTGTATAAGTTTCATAATATTTGGTGTAGGCAAACTGAAGTTTGAGATGGAAACCAACTTTGGGATGTACGTATTGACGGACATACAGACGGACAAGGGTAAAACTTAATGCCCCATCCATTTCAGCAGGGACAAACAAATGTGAATATGTTGGAAAACTTCATTGATATTTTCACTGTGTGTAAAGTTAATGTCGTTTCTACATACCTAAGTATATTGTTCCTTCACTGGGATCATAGAATCTCTCTATCATGTTGACGATGGTAGATTTACCTCCCCCTGATGGGCCGACTAAAGCTACCATTTCTCCTGGTTCTACTGTGAAGCATATACTCTATGAAAAGATAGTAAAATGTAAGGGGTAATAGAAATACAGAATCTACTAAGTTTACCAGACAGTTGATTACAAAATGTAACCAAACAAATAGTTTGGATGTTTTTTAGAGAGGATAAATATTGTGATCAAATTTGGTAATAACTGGTAGAACCCGTTTCTCTATTGATTTAAAGCATGTCACGTACAATGTTTTAAATAAATATGGTAGGAAAGTAAACATAACAAATCTAATCAAAGTGTAGTGAATCAAAATTTATCGAAGCTGGTCAGAACTAGTTTAAATGCATACAGAATAAGGGCTATTCCATTAAAATGTATCTGGGAGGGTAGGAAGGGAAGTTTAATTGTTAAATGTGGGTCATGGTTTTTTTTTCAGTATGCGTCTATTACTATTATGCAAAATTATCTAAAAATGGTTCTTGGTTTTAGGGATATTTTCAAAGTCCCTTCCTAACCTAACACATATATTTAAATAGAATAGCCCTTATAGAAAGTAGTGTAAAATTTAATCTTAAAAACTTTTGGAATTCCTATGTTATGTGGAAGTTATGCTACATTCAAATATAAATCAGTCAAAATTTTAAATCTGTGAACATTTATAATCCAATTATTTGATCATGGTTGAGTAGACAACTCAATGCTTTACTCTGTAAATTTATTGCAACAATGTTCACATGATTTATCTGAATTTGAGAGAACATGAAACTGGGATGATCCATGTACATGTCTTCTGCTGAATATTCAAAAATGTTTACCTTTAGAACCTCTGATTCTGGTCTGGAGGGATATGTAAAACAAACATTCTTGAACTGGACTCCTAAAAAACATATACATATATATTTTTATAAACTGAATGTCTAAATTATATATATATATATATAGACGTTTTAAAAGCCACAAGGCTCTACGACTATTTTAACCGTTAAGAAAAAGAGAATGGAAACCAACTTTGGGATGTACAGATGTAAGTATGTACGTACAGACAGACAAAGGTAAAACTTACTGCCCCTTCTGCTACGACTGGGGCATAAAAACTTGAGTTTTGGATTTGCTATGCTCACTTAAAAACATTTCTAAAAGCAATTTATCTACCATTACCTGATAAAGCTAGTTTAACTGATATTATGTGAAGAAAATAGTAGAAATTGATCCATATCTTACACCTGTAAAATGGTCAAATCAGAATTACTGTATAATATGGTCAACTTAGCATGATTGGGACCTATTATTTTTAATTTCTGATTCATTTGGTCTCTTGTGAAGAGCTGACTCATTGGCAATCATATCAAATATTCTTATCTTTATAAATACTATGAGTACATTGCACTAAGTTAATCATAAATAATTACTGTGGATTCATTTATTTTTGTTGGTACCAATTTTTGTGGATTATGGAAAACTTGCATGTTGGTGGAAATTTAATTTTGTGGTTTTGAAGAAGTCTGCATACAAGCCTTAAGAAAATTTGTCAGTCCTTGAACATTTAATTTACATTGTTCATTTGTACAATACCCACAAAATCCATGAAAATTGGAATCCAACGATTAATAATAAATCCACAGTAAGTCAGAATATCAAATGACTTACGTCCAGTAAGTTGTGCTGGTACCATTCCATTTTCATTTAGAATACCAGGTGTCCTTTCTAACAAACCAAATATTCTTGTTGATGCTCCTAAAGCCTGCAAGACAATAGAAAGTCCTATGAATCAACCATAGCACTTTATGGAATACATTTTGCCAACTTTTTTGGAAACATAAACATTTTATTTTGTCTCCAATTCTCTTGTGGTTTTTATTAATTGGTCCTTTTCCCTTATACAGAGAATGCAATATTTTAGCAAGGGCAAGCAATTTAAAAATTCAAAACCAGATCAGTAATTTGATTGAATGATCTATTTTTAGAACAAAAGCAGATTTCCTAAAATTGCAAAAATGGATAAATTAAGTGGCAACAATTTATGAATTAGGGTAAATAACACACTCAATAGTGATTAGAAGGCATAGTTTTGACATATAATTGTATTAATTAATGAATTTGGTTTTTAAATGCTGAAATTGACCAATGGGTTGAGTTTTTGATTGTTTTTATAGTAATCATGCAGATGCAGCTATTCTGGAAATCTGTATTAGATTTCAGACCTTTTATGGTTCACTATACTGTATTGGCTTTGTTCATTATTGAAGGTTGTATGGTGACATGCAGTTGGATAAATCCTTGTTGTCTCACTGGCAATATAATAACACAACTCTTCATTTTAGTATCTTATATGAATGAAGTGTGTTGTAATTTTTTGAATACTGCATACATAATTTTGATAATAACCTAAATGCTTTGTATTCCTTAAAATCATTTCCATAATTTTAAATATGTTTTTTTTTCATTTATTGTCCCTAAATGTCTTTAAATATCTGTCTATACAACAATACTTACTGACATGAAATCTCCATACAAGGAGGACATCAGAGCAAAGGCCATGGCTACTTGTAATGTGTACAAAAGAAATGCTGAAAAGTTAAAAAGAGCATCTAGTCAAAGGTTGAATGATATTGGATGCTACTGGTGTAAAAAAGGGTTGTTAGACTAATATGAACTTTATCTGTTTTTCTATAAATGTTTGAATACATAAAACTGGAACTTGGTGTTCAATCTTTAAAAATTAAGTAAATGAAATGATCTTTTCCAACTACTTTACTTATCAATACATCAGTAGTCATTTATTCATGTTTATGAATTGATGAAAAATGTGTTAACAATACCCTTTCCATTTAATTGACAGGTTAGTTCAGCAGAAGTCAATTATGTATGTAATATTAAGCAAGAATTATTTTTTTCATCTAACTTACACATAAGTAATCTAAGAGTTTTTAAAAGTATTTTTGAGTAGAGTAACACCTTTCTAACTGATATACATGTTAACACACAAGGAGTTGGAGTAAGAAATACCTATTGAACATATAAGTACTCAGGAGTAATTGTAAGAACTTACATGTTAGTACACCAGGAGTAATTGTAAGAACTTACATGTTAGTACACCAGGAGTAATTGTAAGAACTTACATGTTAGTACACCAGGAGTAATTGTAAGAACTTACATGTTAGTACACCAGGAGTAATTGTAAGAACTTACATGTTAGTACACCAGGAGTAATTGTAAGAACTTACATGTTAGTACACCAGGAGTTAGTCCTGTATGTTTACCATGCGCCTCATCATAGACCAGTTTACCCCCATACCACAAACATAAAGCTATAGCACCCTGGGCCAATAATCCAATCAGACCTTGGAAACCACCTGTAAAAATATAACATAAAAAATATTCTGATAAATTAATATTAGATCATATGAATTTGTGTCTACAAGAATGTATTTTTTTTATCCCATAATAATATACTTTTTAGCTATTTGAGATTCTGTAAAACTTGAACTATTGATGTTATACAACAATCACTTTTTGTTTGTGGCATCAGATATTTTCTATTATGACACCAACATTATAAGGAAACCTTTGTGATGTTCAGTAATGGCAGCCAATTTGTGATAAGGTTAATAGTAGTAAAAACATATAAAGGGAAAATTTATAATGAGATGTGTGTAAACCATGAAGATCAATTTATAAACATGAATATGTATGATTAAGATTCATTTAGAACAAAAGATTGTTAAATAAACAAAAACCATCATAAAACATTTCCCCCTCCGAACAGAAGACCATTGTGACCTTCAGTTTTAGACATCAACTGATAAAATACAGACAGAAATAAATCCTTATCTCCTTGTATAAAATATATTTCATTTTTATAGATCTGTTTCTCTTCAGTATGAGTCATGAAAAAAAATCCTTGAGTAGATTTCAGAAAACATATCAATCCTACCTGAAGCTAATGCAAGTTTTTTGCCAATATCGTAACTTTCATTAATTTCTTTTCCATAGTTGTTTACAGTTTTTGCTTCTCCAGAGAACGACCTTACTGTCCTAACACTTGACAATGTCTCCTCAGCAACGGTTCCTGCATCTCCTAACTTATCCTGAAATTTCTTCTGCATTTTCTGTACAAATTTTCCTGAAAGAAACATACATTCATATTGTTTCTCTAATTGTTGTGCTACATGTATTTTCACATTTCCTGACCGGTGTGAGAAAAATATTTCTCCTCACTAGTGAAAAATCTGTTCTGGGCAAATGATTGGTTGAAATTTAATTGTGATGTTAAATTTTCTTGTTTTCTTCTGAATTTTCTTATTGTAACGTCATGAAATAAGGCGACCATGTCTGATGACGTCACATCAAAAGTACACAACTTTCCTCAAATCTTTGAAAAGGAAGGATAAAAATCATAAGAGAAATATATTCCACCACTGTAACTCGTGTATTACAATATTTCTCCACCCTCAACAGTTAAATTTTAATTATTTAAAAAGCTCGGCAAGCCTCGCGCTTTAAATATTAAAATTTAACTGTCTCTTGCATGGAGAAATATCGTAATACACTTGTTGCAGTTGTGGAATCTATATTTCTACAACTGCATCAAACGTGATATGATATTTCTCCACTTAAGTTTAAAAGGTGAGGCTTGCCAAGCTTTTTAAATATTGAAAATTTAACCATCCATAGTGGAGAAAGTGTATTGCACAAACTATGTAGGTGTATTATGTTGCTCTTATAATTATTAAGTATTGTTTGCAGAATATGCTTATTAGCCATGCAATCAAATATCCACTAAAAATACTATTTTTTCAAGATGCACAAAAAAATAAAACCATTTCCAGTAACGAGGGATAAATACATTTTTTATACACAACAACTTTAAAATATAGATCTTACCATATCTCACTGCTGATATGGAAACAAAGGGGACAACAGCTAACAATACACCGGTCAAGGCAGCATTCAGGTAAAACATAAAACCTAAAGAACCAACCAGCTGGAAAATATATCTCACCAACATAGATATGTTAACCTGAAAGAAAGTAAAATGCAAATCTGACTTCACTTTGTGTATGACTATTTGATCTGACTATAAGCTTAAATACTGTAAATTCAGAAACTATTGCATGCATTTATTGTTGCTTTTTTGAAAAAATTGGCAAAATTTGAGATTCTTTATTGTATTTCTGGAAAATATGTATACAAGTATAAGAATGCCGGTTCTTATTATTGCAAAACTTGTCCAGTGGCATTATTTGCATTAATAAAAACCTGTTAATATTAAATTTCAGTACATATTTTAAGCACTTGTTTTGGAACTTGTTGTAAAATGAGTTTGATTATTTCTTTTGCTAATCAGCTTAAGCTTATTTGATTGGTTTTTACCATGAAACATTTTTTAAGTAACATTTATCATATTGTCTATTAAATAACAGGTATTATTGGTCTGACATCCTACTGTCTATATCAAATTGGATTTCAAAACCAACAAAAAATCAACCAATGGAAGCATATAAAATTGTTGATGTGATGTATTTATGTTTTCCTTCTAAGTACTTGACTTACACAATGTAAAATTCCACTTGACAGTATGTCTGCTAGATATCAAATATTTTGCACACATTTAGCAGACCAGTCTCAACTCTTTACACCACAAGCTGCATGTTCAGCAAATAGGCAGAAAATACCAGATTTAAAATCACGTTACCAGCAATCAAGAATAGAATGTTATCAATAGACAAACACGGTGCTTTATGAAGCTGTTTAAACGTTTTAAAGAAATTGATATTATACATGATCAACGCCATGTATACTTCACTGTATAAAAATATATTGTACGCTAATACACACACTTTACAGTGCCTGGTGATGTTTCATAGCCTTTCCTATATCGCCTATCTGATTTTTCACATACACCTTTCCTATATTGCCATACTTCATTGTACTTACGGTTGCTGCATTCTGTAAAACCTGTGTGTCAGAGGCCAATCTGTTACACAATTCTCCTGTTCTACAATCAAATAATGATAAATATAATAAGGCTTTCATTTTATAATGTCCACTAAATCAATATGAAATCTATTACATTGTATAATACCTAATTTCAATTTGGGATTCAGACAATATGCCAGCAAATAAGAACTAGAGGCTCTCAAGAGCCTGTGTCGCTCATCTGTATTTACTGATGCTTTGGAAGTCATGTAAAATAAGGTTAAAATCATAATTAGCAGTATAGATATTATAATGATATCTAAGATGATAACAAAAAAACTGCAAAATTTCTGTAAAATTACTAACTCAGTGGCAGTAACCACGGGTTGTCGGATTCATCTGAAAATTTCAGGGCAGATAAATCTAAATCTGATGAACATTCTTGCCATCTGTCAGGTTTGTTCCAAATGCTTTACTTTCAGTGATATAAACCAAAAACTGCATTTTACCCCTATGCTCTATTTTTTACCATGTCGGCCATGATGGTTGGAAGGCGGGTCATCAGACAATTTTTTTTTTCAAAAAAAGAAGATACCCTTATATTGATTATGGTCCAGTATAGTTAAATTTGTCTCTGTAGTTTCAGAGAAGAAGATTTTTGTAAAAGATTACAAAATTTTACAAAAAAATGTTAAAAATTTACTGTAAAGGGCAATAACTCCTAAAGGGGTCGACTGACAATTTTGGTCACGACAACTTATTTGTCGATCTTACTTTGGTGAACATTATTGCTGTTTACAGTTTATCTCTATCTAATAATATTCAAGATAATAATCAAAAACTTCAAAATTTCCTTTACATTACCAATTCAGGGGCAGCAACCCAACAACGGGTTGTCAGATTTGTATGAAAATTTCAGAGCAGCTAGATCTTTACCGAATGAACAATTTTTTGTCAGATTTGCTCTAAATGCTTTGGTTTCAGAGATATAAGCCAAAATCTGCATTTTAACCCTATATTCTATTTTTAGCCATGGCGGCCATCTTGAATGGTGGGCAGGGTCATCAGCCTCATTTTTTAAACTAAATACTCTAATGATGATTGTGGCCAAGTATGGTTAAATTTGGCCCAGGAGTTTCAGAGGAGAAGATTTTTGTAAAAGTTAACAGGCAATGACGGACGACGGAAGTCAAGTGATCGGGCCAGTTGAGCTAATAAAAGGAGATTTTGGTTATAGACTAAAGTGTACTATACCCATCCCATCAATATCTTTTTACACTACCGTGGATTCATATATTTTTGTGGGTACCAATTTTCGTGGATAAGGGACAACTTGAGAATTCCTGGATATTTAATTTCGTGGTTTTGCAGAAGTTTGCATACAAGCCTTTAGAAAATTTGTTATTCTTTGAACATTTAATTTTGTGGTTCACCTGTACCCACAAAATCCACGAAAATTGGTATCCAACGAATAATAATAAATTCACAGTATCCTTGATAGACATTCAAATATTTTGTATAAGACATTTGTCAACTGTTGCCCTCTGGATATCTTTTAGTTATTTTTGCCTTTGGATGTCTGCTTGCCATCCTAAATCCTTTTAGTGTTTAAACCTTTGTTCTTCAATTTCAATAATTTGGTACATTTTTTTTATCATTGATTAAACATTTTTTAAATTTAATATCTATTAAGCTATACAAATGAGTTTTACTAACCTATTCTCATCAAAGAAAGCTACTTCTTGCTCTATAATCTGTGCAAACAATTTCTTTCTCAACCTGGACACAAAACTTTGTCCCGCCAATGTAAACAACCATGATCTAAAGAAGGCAAAGATCGAGCCAACTACATATATAATCACAAGAATAATCACAAGTCGGGTAAGCTCCGCTGCAAAAAAGAAAGTAAAATAAAAACAAACAATTGACTATGGGGATTGGGCTTTGCTCATTGTTGAAGGCCATACCGTGACCTATAGTTGTTAATTTCTGTGTCATTTTGATCTCTTGTGGAGAGATGTCTCATTGGCAAACATACCACATCTTCTTTTTTATAGTAAATACTGTAAAAGTAGATATTTTCGTGGAGGATTTAATTTCGTTTATTTCGTGGAAAGAATATATATAATTCCTGGTAAACATACAAAATCCAATTAATGCAATTGTAAACATTTTGTGACGGAAAGTCACTACTGAAATTATGAATGCAAGTTTTTTTTATATTTAGAAAATGGTCATGTCACATTTTTCGAAATTAACAAATAAAGTTTCAATAATTTCTGAATTGTTGTGACAACTTTCATGTAAAAACACTTTTTTTCTCTATATAAATGTACACAAAAAAAATTCAATTTAAAAAAAAGAGAGTAAACATTCCCGTTTGAATGGTTTTACACTAGTAATTTTTGGGACTCGTTATAGCTTGCTATTCGGTGTGAGCCAAAAGCGCTGTGTAGAAGGCCCTACCTTGACCTTTAATGATTTACTTTTATAAATTTTTACTTGGATGGAGAGTTGTCTCATTGGCACTCATACCACAATTTCCTATATATGTATGTATATATTTTTTGTCTGGTAGTGGTATTGAAGTAAAATCCTATGACCGTTTAATACTTACCCATATCTGTCTGTGCAGCATCTACGACCTTACCAAAGAACAACGGTGCTGCCATCTGGCTGCCACTTGATCCTACTAATGCTATAGTGCCACCTGCTATAAATCCCCATTCCTAGAGAAAAAAACTTTGACATATAATTCTATAACAAAGCCTTACTTTTTACACAAAGATATTCAGACAAAATTTAACATAAGCAGTGAAAGGTGCCAATTATAATTTCATGTAAGTATTAAGTGGATGGGTACATGTACATATTGTAGGTAAATTTTTATTGTCTAATTGTCTTAAGATTAATAATTATAAATGTACATCAGTATATATATAATAACAAAAATAACTTAAATTGTGATACAGAGACTATTGAATCAATGATTCACACAAATTAGGTCAAGTTCACGTACAATGGATATATGGACTTTGTTATAACTTTTGCCATTAGGCCAAATAAAAATATATGTATGGTTCCAGTAACCCTACCGTCCCTACTTTTTCGGCTTGAAAATAGCCTACCCTTAAGATTTTATTGTCATTTTTCATTAAGCACTGTTAAAGTCAGAATGTTGATCCCATAGACTCAATGTAAAAAAAAAAAACACAAAATAAAAAAAATCCCTACCTACCTACCCTAACTTTTTTTCAGATGTAACTGGAACCACACATACTTTTTTATTTGGCCTTACTATTATATCTTTTGAAAAGATGTGTATGAAAAAGATTCGAAAAATTATTTAGATGATAGAGATTTGAGGTATTTTAGACTAAATTGTTTCCCTTTGTACAATTATTGAAATTAAGTTTGGAAATTATTTTAACTCTTATAAATTACTATCTAATGATTTAAGTTATGCCATTACAAATTACAATGACTTACAGGTTTAGCTAACAGGAAAAGTCTTTGAAGGCTAACTTTCTTCAGAATGGTTTTCCCTTCATTGTCAATCTCAACACCCTGATCGTTAAATCTACGGGTAATCCGAATCACTTTCAGCGTTCTCATGGCACCAAAGCTAAATACTGATGCAATGAATTCTATCAAACTAAAACACACAGCTGATATGACTAGAGCATTGTACTCTGCATGCATTTTAGTATAAGAGGAGTCATTTATAAATTTGTAAAGTATGAATCCACCTTTAGTCACTGTGAATCCAAAAACTAAAAGACTGAAAACGATCAGTGTCACATGTAAAATTTTTATTTTCTGAATTAAGGCAAAATCATATGGTTTATCTATCTGTCTGAATGAAAAAGTTTCCAGAAATGCCAGCACTGTTACGTAAAATATCATTTTACTCGCTGCAACTAATGCTAAGTCAAAAACTGATTCTGTTAGATGGAAATCTGTTATGTTGTCAACGAAATACTTGGTATTGCCTCCTGGAAAATTAAAGTTCTCAAAGTTATTCATGATAATCAATTATTTTAAAGTTATGTCTTTCAAGGCAATCCTTTTCATCTATTAGTTTGTTCAATGTTGCAATGGTCTACAGTGCTCTAGCTAGAAATCAAAAGGGGCAGGGTGCCAGTGGAGGGCAGGGCACTTTTTATGATAAGAAAAGGCACTGCTAATTTTTTTGTCTACGTTTCTGTGTGTATCACGAGTTAACGAATCTCTTTTTTTTTTTTTACTGTATATGTTGTTTTTTTTAAATAAAGATGCTTTTCAACTATAGTCTTTATTTCATTGTTTGTGTAGTTATGAATGATATAGTACATCTTCATCAACTTATTATGTTTTTACAGTTTAACTTCACTCTACCCATTGTCAAAGAATATGTGTTTTTTTTTTTTTTTTTTATCTATATAAAAATTACAGCTATTTAAAAAACTGAGAGCATTACTAATTTAACAATGTTTAGAACATGGATTGCTTAAAGTATAATTATCAAGTAGAAATTGCAATATATATTTTTTAATATGTTCAAAGACAGTTAATATCTTTAAGGTAACATTATTATGTTATTATATATTCAATTGGTAATTTATTCCTTTTATTGATACTAGATAATATTTTTAGAACACAAATTTGTAATAAGCTAAAACAGGGGAAGTAACTCCAAAATCAATTTCCACCACGTTTGAGTTAATTAAAAACTCTGCTTGTAAGTAAGTAAGTAAGTAATGACTTTATTTACAGAGGGTGACTCAATTAGCTTTCGCTAATCTACCTTGAGGCCCTCACAAAGAACAAACAGTACAAATATTACAAAGCTTACAGTTTCTAACATATTATGTAAATGCACTATTCATACTAACTATAAACTGTCTGTAGAACAAGAGAAAAATAAATTCATTGATATATATATATACATAACATTCAAATCATTAGAATATTTGAGTAAGTTGTTATAAATCATTTATAGACAAGAAATCAACACATTTTTGTTTAAAAGTGTCCAGGTTTTCACAACATTTTATTTCATTTGGTAGTTTATTCCAAAGTATAGATGAGGTATATGCAAAAGATTTCTTCATTGAATTTGTGTTCGGTCGTACAACAGCTAAATTATTATTTGCAGATGACCTTAGATTTCTACTATGTAGGTTAACAATTGGACAACAGAGTTCCTTTAAGTAATCAGGTGCTTTATCGTTTAGAATTTTATGAACAAGAATAAGTTTATGATATGAAATTCGAGATTTGAAATTCAACCACTTTAGCTCTTTAAATAAATTTATACTAGGTGTTAGTATTGGTGCATCAAGTATAATCCTTGCAGCTCTTTTCTGCATTTTAAGAATTTTTTTATATCCATCCTCATAGCAATTTCCCCATATTGAGCAACAAAAATCAAATATGGGCAGAATATAAGCATTATAAAACAGCTTTCTACTACTTATATCCAAAAATTTCTTAATTCTAGATAGCAGTGCGATACGAGAACTTAAGTTTTTACATACATAGTCAATTTGAAATTTCCAGTCCAAATTTTTGTCAATATATACACCCAAAAGTTTCTGTATTTCAACGGGTGTGATTGGGCTATCTTGTATACATATATTCATATCATTTCCTAGCAAAGTCCGTTTCTTATTTGTTCCAATCAACATAGAAGTAGTTTTTAAGGGATTTATAACCATCCTATTGTTCAGACACCAATTATTTATGGTGTTGGCATCGTAATTTAGTTTCCTTTCTATCTCTTCCTTATTTGTTCCATATGTATGAAGTGTTGTATCATCAGCATACATATCAATGGCTGTATGAGTGGTTTCTAAAGTCATGTCATTTATGAATAAGACAAACAAAAGGGGACCTAAAATGGATCCTTGGGGAACCCCATATTTGATACATTTAGATACTGAGGCTGTATTACCAGAGCACACTTTTTGTTTTCTATTAGACAGGTACGACTCGAACCATTTTATTGAATGATAAGATACTTTGTATAAATGTAATTTATGGCAGAGAATGGTGTGATTAACGAGATCAAATGCCTTTTTCAAATCTAGAAAGACTGTTCCTACAACATTACCATTATCAATACATTTGAGCCATGTGTCAATTAATTTGGTAAGGGCTGTCTGACATGAGTGGTTAGATCGAAATCCAGATTGTGCCTCATGTAATACTTTATATTTTGACAGATATAGATAAAAATGTTTTGCGACATGTTTTTCAAATATTTTTGATAATGTAGGAAGTATTGATATAGGTCTGTAGTTTTCTGGCATATGTTTATCACCATTTTTAAATATTGGAGTTACTTTAGCTAATTTAAGATTTTCTGGGAAAACACCCTCTAGTATACTTAAGTTTATTAAATACGTTATACTTGGGGCTAAAGCTTTCGATGACAGTTTAATAAAAAACGGACCAACTTCATCAAGTCCAGTTGCTTTTGATGTTTCTAGTTTAGAAAGTAATTTCGTTGTTTCGTCTAGTTTAATAAACGGTATCGTAAATGTAACACCAGCGGGTATTTTATCTTGAACATAATCATTTAATTTATTTGTTTGATATTGCGTGCTATTTGTAACATATTTATCACCTATTGTTGTAAAGTGAATGTTGAAATGATTTACTATATCTTGCACATTATCATACTCTGTATTGTCAAAATTCATGGTAGATGGAATTTCATTTTGGGTTTTGGGTTTTAAATCTTTGAGTAAAGCCCAAATTTCTTTAGGTTTTTTGTTATTTTCTATTGCTTGCTTGAAAAAGGACTGTTTAGATTTTTCTATTAATTTAGTACATTTGTTGCGCCAATAGCGGAATTTTTCCCAATCCCTCTTGCTTTGATAATAGTTTCTTTTCTTTTGAGCGTCTTTTATCTCATCTGTAAGCCAATCTGGTTGGCATATATGTTTAATTCTTTTTACTTTGACAGGAGCGTGCCTGTTAATAACTGACAGAAATAGTTTATACCACATGTCAGTGGCAGATTGAGTATCACTTATTTGTTCAATTTGAGCAAAATTTGTCTTATTTAAATCCTCCAAAAACTTGTTTTCATTAAAGTTTTTGAAACATCGATACCTAATTTGTTTATGCTGTAAGCTTGGAACATCTTTTTGGTTTATTTTCCTCGTAATACATACTGGATAGTGATCACTAAGGGCTATTTTTGGGACATTTGTTTCAACTATATTTTCAGTCGCAAACAAGTTGAGATGGAAGGCATTTCTGTAAAGGCATAGTTTTATTTTGATGACTTAAATTCAATTCTAAAGTCATGGAAGTCTTCATTTATATACGCTCTTCCATTGTGACTTGGAGATCGAAAATGCCGACCCAAGCTAAACACACACACATTCATCAAAAGTATGACAAAAAGATACATTGTCCTAATTAAATTACCTAGTTATTAACACCTTTGAAGTCTTTATCATTGTAATTGATTGTAATGACATGATTAACCTGGGGGCAATCACACAGGTGTCATATATGTAATTAACTTGGAGATCAGAAATCGATGAAACAAAATTTTACCAAAACGGCACAAGATAATTTTGGAAAAAGACGTCAGGGCAGAAGGGCGCGGATAAAGGCACACAGGGCGCGGCTGAGGGCATCCAGGGCGCGGCGCCCTTCTAATTTGGGCTAGCGAGACCACTGGTCTATGTTTAACACACCAAATCATTAATTGAGGCACAGTATATATGGAGATTAAATTGTAAGAAACATAAACTAGTTTAATCCAACCACATTAAGTGCCTATACATTTTTTGTACCTTGACTATATGTTTTTTGTAGTTTATATTTGTCTTTATTAACATGTGTGTTTTGCTAAAGATTTAGATGATGTTGGTTTGCTTGGTCTGTTCTGCTACTCATTAGTGTTGGTTTTCTAGGTTGGTTCTGCTACTTTTTATTGTTGTTTTTTCCTGTTATTTTTTTCTATTGGTTATTAAATGATTGATTATTACACAAAAACAATTGCTTACAGAAAATGTATGATACTTTAATGTTTTTGTTGGTTGATCACTGATAACAATTACCTTCATATAATTCACTATTAATACGTAAACTAGTGTCATACTTTACAATAGATGTTTACCTGTTACCCATAATGCAATAGAAACAATGGTGTCAACAGTAACTATTAGGATTACAATATTGCTGTACCGCATGGTTGGCAGTTCATACAATTTCTTATATTCTGTATCGTCCTCATTGATTGGCATGGCCTCCTCTCCAGGGACGACTCCATTGGATTTTTTTGACGACATGACACTTTTATTCTAAAATAAAATAAAATATTTGCAAAAAAAATAAATCTAGATTCTCTAATTTTTGTGCTATTATATGAAAAATATTTCTCCTCACTAGTGAAAAATCTGTTCTCAGCGAATGATTGGTTAAAATTTAATTATGACGTTAAATTTTCTTGTTTTCTTCTGAATTTTCTTATTGTGACGTCATGAAAAAAGGAGACCATGTCTGATGACGTGGTCACATCAAAAGTACACAACTATCATCAAGGAAAGGAAGGATAAAAATCATAAGAGAAACAGATTTCACCACTGTAACTCGTTTATTACGATATTTCTCCACTCTCAACAGTTAAATTTTAATTATTTAAAAAGCTCAGCAAGCCTCGCGCTTTAAATATTAAAATTTAACTGTCTCAAGTGGAGAAATATCGTAATACACTTGTTACAGTTGTGGAATCTATATTTCTAGCAACATGGATAGCTGTCATCTGGGGTTAACAATGTTATTATATCCTCTTCTTTTCTGATGAGAGTTTGTTATAATTGGTTAGGCAAGGGACCATTCATGCAAATGAAACAAAATACCACTTTTCACAAAAGTCTTTTAGTAATCTAGCATCCTGTCCTTTGTAGATTCAATGACTTTGCAAAATAAATTAAGAGTAAATAAGGTTTAAAGTTAACCATTTTTTAAAAGGCAAACTATAGATCACAAATTGGTTTCTAAAGTTCTCCAATGAACGAATTTTATTTCTCATTAACTACAAATTACATAGTTACAGAGAATATATATGTATAAACAATTACATAAAATATTAAAGCACATGTAAACAATATAAACATAGACATTAAATTGCAAACTAACCAGGAGGACATTTATAGAAATTTTATGCCAACTAGTACAATTTGTTTGACGACCTAAAAAATGACCCGAGACAAAAAAAAAGGATTAGACTCTCAATCAATCGGTAAATGCTTCTGATCTCGTACTTACTTTTTATTACGTATTAGTCGTTATTGACTGTGGTTCTTTTGAATAAACAAAATAGTTACACACACTCAGTTTCAGATATAGTCTGAGTAAAAAGCATACCGGTGTTTGGTAATGACAAAAAATAGAATATCAATAATATAATCACCATTCCAACTTCCGATCAAGGTTAATTTTCCGGAAATTCATGCAACTTACATACTGATTATCTCTATTAATTATGTTTTAAAATTCATCATGTGGACAATTATTTGCATTCTACCCTAAACTATGACTAATTTAAGATGCTATGGTGGATATTTGAAAAGGATCCACGAAACAACTAATTAACAAGACTTTCTATACTAAGATCCTCGAGCTGATCGAGGTCATGAGGTTTCTGAATAAGTATAAATTACTTGTCCGTTTTAAAATGATTATTTGACTGATGTTGAAAGTCGTACGGTGACCAATAATTTCTGTGCCATTGTGTCACTTGTGGAGAGTAGGCAATCGTACTAACGTGGTTACGCTTTCTTATTTTTATATTAATACAGGAAGAAAATAGGAAAATTATCACTCTTAGTATAATAAATCTCAAAACTCATGCAAGATAAACGTCAGTGAACTGAAGGTTTTCTAAATTTTAAGATTAAACCATCGTTTCGTCGAAAAGCCAGCAAGACATGTCGTTATATTATCATATATATGAACAGGGTCTTTCTATACTAAGTTAATATAGAAAGTCCATGAAATTGATATGAATGACAATTAAATAGATATGGGAAATTACATACGGCGCCTCGGTGTGAGACAGTACCAATTTTGCCAATTGGGCTGGTTGAAGATGACATCCATGTATTTACCACGGTGACTGAGGCTATAAAACTAGGGAAAATTTCCAATCTTACTCAAGAACACTTAACAGATGAATTTTTTAAGCAGGATAATGACAACATTGCATATGGTTGATAATGATACAATGAATGAAACCCAAGGCATACCGCCATAGTCAGCTATAAAAGATGCCCGACATTGCAATACTCATTCAGTCGCATTATTCGCATACATAAAAACCTTGAAAAATATTTTTTTTAATTTACACTGATTGATTTGTTGGAATAAATGAAACGATAGAAGAGTCTTCTAAACGTATCTTTCTAATCCAACATTATCAAAGGTAATACGGGTCATTTAAAAAAAATGTCGAATTTTCAGTACACCCATGCTATTTTTTTTTAAATTTCTCATGGAAGTTGCAGCTGCAAGGGTTTAAATGAAAGTTTGTAGGATTTACGAGTCAGGACATTAATAATAAACACGATTTAGATCTATTTTGATAAGATTAAAATATATTTAAGTCCGATTTTTGCGTAATTCATGTGCGTACAGTGTCAGAGTAATACATTTCAAATGATTTTTGTTTTGCTACTTTATGATCGCCTTGATATCGACAAAGGGACTTTCTGACTTAGAACGATAATAATAACTCTAACGAAAAATCGTACCTTCTTTATTATTATATGTAACATTTTTTCTACAAACTACATTCAATCAGCGTACATGAAGTTCATGTCCATCCTGTTACCGTTACTACATCAGCCTTAAACCAAAATCGCAACAGAAAAACATTATCACTTCATCAAAGGGAGTAGTTATTTCATAAAAGAATTCAAAAATGAAGAAATTTGTCTATCCTGTTATGTCTATCCTGTTTGCTATGTTTACAGTAACATGGTAGACAATATAGACAGAAACGTCTTACAAAGGTTTATAATAACATATAGTTGCACACATAACTGAAATATTTCGTTGTTTGAACTCGTCTCAAGGTTTTAAAGTCTTAATCTTCACAATTTAGCATTTACAGGTGCAATACTGCTAACGGTAACAGGATAGACAAAAGGGGTACCAGGAAAGCACTTAAAATAGTTATATATATATATAATTAACGTACGTTCCTGTTACCAACAAAACAAAAACAAAAGTAAAACCAACATGCGAGGAATTTACTTGATGATGGGTTTATTTGAAAGAAAGAGAAAATGCGGAACATTATATATTGCTATCTTAGACTTAATCTCAATAACCCAAGATTTCGTTTGAACATGGTAACAGGAGAGACAAAATATTGAACCCCTATCAAAAAAATGTTCAAAATATTCTTGTATGACATAATCAAGATTGCATCTTTTTATATGTTGTTCAATAAGTATTGTTTGTTTTTCAACGTATTTGCTAGTGATGAGGGTTGTATGAATAAGTAACCTTAAATCAATTTTGCAATTTCAAAATTCGACATTTTTTTTAAATGACCCATATCTTTCTGAAGACTAGTCTCAGTAAAAGAGTAGCTGTGACATTTCTGTAAAGACTAGCACCATGTTTTTAAGACTCACTCGGATTATACTGACAATGAATCTGAGACTACTATAACCATGATAACAGGACTACATTGATCTGACGAGTTAATTTAAGCCCTTTTCAACCTCAAATTTTAGTTTGTTCGTTTGTTGTAAAAACACTATTCCTGGTTAGGTAGGGTTAAGCGCTCACAACCATGTTTAACCCCGCCAAATTGTTCAAGTACCTGTCCTAAGTCAGGAGCCTGTAGTATGGTGGTTGTCGTTGGTTCATGTCTGTCATATTTGTTTTTCGTAAATCGTTTAAGTTGTTTTGTTGTAATTTATGCCGTTTGTTTTTTCAATTGAATTGTTTCAAATTATTTATGTCGGGGCCTCTTATAACGGTATGAGATTTCCTCATTGTAGAATGCCGTACGGTTGCCTCTAATTGCTTACATTTACTTCATTTGAACATTATTAGATAGTTGTCTCATTTGCAAGAATGTCACATCTCCTTTCTTTCATATGTCACTTACATTTATGTTAGCCGAAGTGACAATTGACTTAGGTATGAAAAAATATCAAAGAACAATGTACAGATGGTTATGGCGGCATTCAAGTTTAACTTTATCATACAGAAATAATTTTAGTGAGAAATTAAAAATCTAAATCAAATCGATACCAAATTTGGAAATAAAGAACAAATAGAGTTATCGCTCGTTGTACATATCATTTAACAATTATGTTAGCCACGCCTTCTGCAGGTAAATCTCAGGTAAAACTAGCAGAACCAGTTTTTTAATATTTGAAAGACTTCCCATTTAAGCTATTGATTGAATTCTAAAAATAAAATGTGAATTTAGCATACGGTTGACTTGGAATAAACTGAATAATTTCAATACACAGGGTAGGGCAACCCCTTAACTGTATTATCATATAGGGGTCGGGATCTTCAGCTGAGGGATTATTTCTTCGTATGAAGAAGGGCCATTAGAAGGCACCTTAATCAAAATGAGGTAAGTTATAAGATCTGATCATATCATTCGATTTATACATGAATACGCTTTTACTTGTCCCACGATGTCAATGTTTACACCGGGTGTAGTCATTCATTTTTGATTATTTTTCACTTTTTTACAAGTTTTGTGTGAAATTTTTAAAATACGAATTATCTATTACTGATCCGATTGATGCATATCGTTATATCCACAGCTTTATAAATGTTGTGACCACACTGTCGAATGGGAAATAAATTTACATTTAAAAACTATATGGGATTATGGGGGACCGATTACAAAGTACACATAATTAGAAGTATAAATGAAATGCTAAATAACAATTTGGTATGCAACTTTTCTGTGTACATGATTGCTCATCGGAGAATCGAGACAGAGGGGTCAATATAGGACCTTTAAGGCTTATTCGTTTTATGATCAATCATAAGAAAAAGTTTAAACACATAAAAAATAACAAAGAATACCCCTTTTAAAATTCTAAATTGAAAAAATACATAATTGACAGATAAAAGTGCAAAACAAAGATATTCATCATTAACAAATGATTAAAGGCATATAGTATTTTAGGCACTTTTTTTCAAACATCTGACAACAGAGTGTATAATGTACTTATCTTCACAGCTGAAAAAAAAACCCAAAATAAACAGATAAACTGAAAAAAGTTGATCAATTTGACCCAAAGCCATTTTGACAATAACTGAAATGATATGTATATAATGAAAGTAACTAGATTTTGGGACCCTTAAACCATTATGACACTTTAAGTTGAAGCACAATAGTTGTTCTGATATTTTCTATGCTATATAATTAAGTCCTTCATCGATGCAACACTTGCAGCTACTCGTATATAAAGGTCTGGCCAGCGGGTCCTTTCGCTGTATTTTTTTTTATATTTGAAGGAAATTTGTCTCTATGTTTAAATAAAACTTTTATTGTTTATCTTTGCTGTAATTAGATGATTTCTTTATTCTGTACATCGTATTTCTGTAATCAGTATTGCATTACTCTTTTTTCTCTCCAGTAAAACTTTATACTTTTGGATCACACTATTCTCTATTCTTTATGTATTTTTCCAACTTTTCTCTATTCAGTTTTCTTTTGGCCATAACATTATGGTTGAAGAGATCCAAAGTATCCCAGTAGTGACATTTTCTAAAAAAAATCCTCTGACCATAATATTTAACAAAACTGTTGTAGCGGTTTAAAATATCTTATAAATATTCTTTCCCTTCAATTTCCAATCTGCCTTTAGCAATAATGCTTATCTTATTCATGATTTCATATTATATTCATAAGGATCAAATATTACAATGAATCAATAAAATTGAGAAAGGAAATGGGGAATGTTTCAAAGCGACAACAACCCGACCACAGAGCAGACAACAGCCGAAGGCCACCAATGGGTCTTCAATGTAGCGAGAAACTCCCACACCCGCACAATACATATATTAAAAGTTAAAAAAAACTTTTTTTCCGGGAAATAACGAAACAGGGGATACCATACCAACTTACGTTTTACACAATGCCCGACCAAAAATTTTAAGGCAAGAGCAAGAAAGCTTTACTATCAGTGGACACAGAAAAAAAAATCAAAGTTTTGGCTCCAATAGTTAGACCTTGCTGACCATATTTAGTTTTGGATTTACTGTTGGTGTTTAATGCCACTTTCACCAATATTGGCTATGTTTAGGCGGTCAGTCTTTTTTTTATACATGAGGGAAGTCGGAATGCCCAGGTAGAACCGCCGATCTTCGCAGGAAAACTGGCAATCCTAGTGAAATAAGATCGAAGTCAAACCCGATACAAGCGGGGTTCGAACTTTCAACAATTGGTTTAAATAATATTTGGTCAACATCTTGTTTCAGGCAATCAATCAGGCGATGTTATATTATCAAAACACCACTCGACAACTGAGGTTCTTAGATGGCTTTGGCTATTGTTTGATAGGCCCATTTCGTCACATAGCTCTTCAAGTATTTGTATATCTCTGGTTTCCATTTTTTTAAATTGAGATTTATTCTTGTTTATATTTAATACAGAAAAGGGCTAAAAAAAAATAGATTTTTTTCTCATTTTGGACAATATATGCTATTAATCCATACAAGATTAAAGTCACATTTATTGGTTGTCCACTTGATCATGAATTTCACTGATCTTCTTTATTTTGTCTTCTTCTTATACATTTCAAAACCATCTTGAAATAACCTATGTGCCTGATGCTAATGCTGACATAATGTCGACACTTTTGGTGGCAGCAGTCTGTTCTGCCCAGAGACAAACTTGTTCCGACACACGTTATTCTGTTGATGTACACATCGTATTTCCCTACAAACAAATGAAAGTCATCCTTAATTTTTGTACATCCTTTATATCGATGATAATAATTGAACTTCAGGGTATATATATTGTCGACACTGTTGGTGGCAGCAATCTGTTCTGCTCAGACACTGGTGAGACAGACTTGCTCCAGCACACGCTCTGCGGTGGATGTTCAAATGACCGGAGCCAATGCTGTGATTGGTGGATTATTTGAGATGAGAACGTCCATTCTTGGTGGATATGCATGTGGAGAACCCCACAAAGGTATTTATTTAGAAAACAATTATTAATATAGTATTAATAAATGGGATAATCTCAAGAAAAAACTCTTGATATTCATTATGACAAGGAAAATGATTCAGAGCTATCTATGTTTGAAAAACCATCTCAGGCTTCTAGCATTGTTAACAATAGTAAAAGTAACATGATTGCCAATAGAAAAGACTGCAGTAATCCATTCAGTATTCTAACTGGCGCTGTTATTAATGGTGGAGTCATAAATCTAAACATATTTTCTGGGAAGAGGAAA
This sequence comes from Mytilus galloprovincialis, assembly GCA_037788925.1. Lineage (NCBI taxonomy): Eukaryota > Metazoa > Mollusca > Bivalvia > Mytilida > Mytilidae > Mytilus > Mytilus galloprovincialis. The sequence continues at coordinate 82,992,920 of CM075332.1, forward strand.
CGGGATGACTTTTCCAGCTCTCAAGAGTCTTAATAATTATCAGACAAGTTCCTAATTCAATCTGTATTTGTTGTCCTTGTTGAAAAATTTTGTTATCAGTAAATAATTAAGAAAATATACAATTCCATTTTTATTGCCTCAGAACTGGTTAATAAAAGTATTAAGAAATGGGTAATTTAATAATGGACTGGTTATATATCCTCGGTCCGTAATAACGGCCCGCGGATTACTGTAATGGCCCTCGGCGTTGCCTCGGGCCATTACAGCAATCCTTGGGCCGTTATTACAGACCTTGGATATATAACCAGTCCATTATAAAATTACCCATTTATTAATACTATAGGAATGTATGTTATATAAAACTATATAAGGAAATAAAATATAATATATAAAAGAAGACTAAATTGAGTGAGGGTGAACTCAGGTTTTAGTTGTATGGTCTGAATCTTTGTGTACTACTGATAAACTATTAGTACACACAGAATAAAAAAACTTCTTTATTTTGCTAAAATGTAAGGTTTTCGTCACCAAACAAAAACGCTCAATTGATTTAACATATATTTCCAATATTTCTCTTGCTTCTTTTTGTGTGAAAAGTAGTTTGATGTACTGAAAACGGTGCAGGTCTGCATTAAAACGGGAAATATTTCTAAATTATATATGAATAATATTTATTAATTTTCGATCACCTCAACACCACTATGAGGGTGGCTGTATTAAATTAATTTTGATTGCTTCTTCCATTTGAAAATATTTATTTTATAAGAGAATATAAAACATTGCATTCCACATTACTGGAGCATACCACTTATATCCAGCAATGCAGCTGCATATCAATCATAATGATAAAATATAACACTGGTAATCTCCTAGCTTACAATTCGTTGAAATAAAATGTTTTCACTTCTATAAAATAACCACTTGGTGAGGTCGATGAGATTAAAAAATTTGAAGAAAAATTTATTCATTATCACACATATTTTACTGTTATAACGAAGACGTTTTCAAATATTTCTTTTTCTTTTAAATTTGTTTTTACTTAAACAAATAAATTAGATCTAACATCTGTAATAAAAGTTACCAATCAAAGTTGGTATGATTTAAAAAAAAAAAGTGCATAGGCGTCAAATAAACTAATATAGATACTGTTTACAACAAAATCTTACATTTTAATAATATTTACAGAGCTGATTCAAGTTTACGAAGCAGCTAGATGGGCATTACAGAAAGTAAACACCAACGCTATGGTACCTGGTGTCAAATTAGGTAAGTCAAAAATATAATTCATAGGCTGTTTGCGATGCTTTAAGGTGTTGATGCAGTTTTATGATCTTTGAAAAAGAAATTTGATATGGAAAATAAAATTATAAATTCGCGATTTCTTTGTTTCACAAATTTTTGTATACTTCACCATTGTACAGATATTGAAATGACGCACCGTTGTTGTTTTGTTTGCCCGAATGTTTACCAGAAGCCAAATACTTAGTCTGAGTGTAAGTATAAACAGATTCTTTTCAACAAAAACATTCCAGTAACGAACCATTGTACGCTTGTCTTTAATTAAGAACGTGAGCGTGTAACCGCTATAAATTACAAACAACATCAGATATTGGCATGAACAGCAACTGATCACTTTATATGGTGCTCTAGAACAGTAGCTTTTAAAAGTTGCTTCAGAAATTGTCATGTTGAAACTATATTAAACATAGGAAAAATTTATAAGGAAAACACAAATATAATGTATATTAAATGTGTGGAAACATCTTGCATGGTACGTCCGATTAAAGCAATGCAATTGATAATGGACACTACTGTTATTGTTTATTCTTTAGTTTTCTATGTTGTGTCGTGTGTGCTGTTGTTTGTTTGTCTTTTTCATTTTTAGCCATGGCGTTGTCAGTTTGTTTTAGATTTATGAGTTTGGCTGTCCCTTTGGTATCTTTCGTCCCTCTTTTACCTTGAAATGGTTTAACTGTGAAGAAACTCTGTACCTTCCAATATTTTGTTTTTCCTTCAACCTTTCTATGTAGATAACATGTAATGAATCATACATTTGTATAACACGTTTTACATTAAAAGGTAGGTTAGAACTATGGTAATGTTAATTTTCTAATATAGAAATATACTTCTACGTAACGTGATTCAGTAAAATAATTATCTTTTGTTCACAGGGATGAAAGCCTATGACACATGTTCATCAGAAGTATTAGCTTTGAAGTATGCCCAAGATTTCTACTCTCGCCTGACTACTGGTCAGAACTCATGTACTACACAGACTAACCAACTGTACCTTGGTAAGTTTAACTCATTATCATTAGAAGGAACGTTAACATTATCATTAGAAGGAACGTTAACATTATCATTAGAAGGAACGTTAACATTATCGTTAGAAGAGTGACGGGATTGCTTCCCTAAGAAAACTTAGTAGATACTTAGTCAGCCGTAAGCGGTTGAGCTAAGGAAATACTTCTTTAGCTCAGTCGGTTAACCCGCTGCCTGGCAACACAGAGGTCCCGGTGGAGACAAAGATGATTTTGTAAGATGAATCATGCTCTCCGGTTAAAGAAGGAACGTTAACATTATCATTTGCAGGAGTGTAAACATTATCATTAGAATGAACGTTAACATTATCATTAGAATGAACGTTAACATTATCATAAGTAGAAATGTCAACATTATCATAAGTAGAAATGTTAACATTATCATAAGTAGAAATGTTAACAGTTGCAGTATAAGATAAGATAAGAAAAGATAAATTTTATTTTCCAAATTAGATCCCTAGGGGGGCATATACACATTACATATATAATTGATACAACATACAGTATTTTACATAACATTCATAAAATAAACAATTGAAATAAAGTCATACAGGTATTATTTGTTAAATAAAACAGTATTTAAGAGTTGCTACTCAAGAGATGTGGCAAACTTATTTTTTATTGATTATATATTCACTCCTTTATATTAAATATACCATTTCATAATCAATTAACTGTCTTTCATCTAATCTGTGTAGTTAATCTAAAGTGCCTACTTGCAGTACAAACTCGTGAGTTTCCCAGCTCGGTGCGCGATGTGTTCGACTCCTATCGTTATTGACAAGGGCGTATTGTAATTTCTCCTGCTAATTTTCAATGGTTCTCTCCGTGTAATCCTGCTCCCTCCACAAGTTGTCACTTAGATATATATAGAAAATTTTGCTGAAAGTTCCATTAAATCAACAAACAAACTTTAACACTTATTTGTTAAAACAACATGTCATATAATTTCTTGTTTCTTTTTTGAATTCGAATCTTTTGATGGTAGTACTGGATTTTTTATACATATAAAAAAAATATGTCTGCTTTAGCTATTGTACATTCACACTTAATGCATTAAAAAACACAAAATTAGACTTAATATTTCTTCATTTTCAAGGTTTCCTCGGACCACTGTCAAGCTGGACAACAACTGCAGTTGCTGAAATGGCGGGAAAATTACCAGCATCTGTTTTATCACCAAGAGCAATGTCCACTGCGCTCAGTGACAATGCTAAGTATCCTTATTTTCTGAGGACTTCACCTTCATCAAGAGCCCAAGCAAAGGTAATTTATTTATGCAACAGAAAAAGGCAGACTATTTCTAGTAAAACAATTTACTAAGTAAACCGTAGTTTTTTTAATACAAATAATACGAGAGGTTTAGCTAGCTATAAACCAGCTTCAATCCTATTCTGCACAGGAAAATGCCTATACCAATGCAAGTCTGTTGTCAATTCCTTTGATGTGTTATAGACGTTTTGATTGAGTCCTTGGATTAGGGACTTTCCGTTTTAAATTTTCCTCGGAGTTCGTTTTTTTAATTTTTTTTTTACTTTTTATAAAAATTCCTTTATGATATAAATACCGACATCTAACTTCTAGAGTTTAATTTTCATGAAACCGGTAGATGCATTCTCTGATAAATATTGTATTTGTTGATTAATTCCCGTATAAAAAATTGTCTGAAATTTGGAAATCAATGTTTTCAACAGACAACAATTTACATTTGAAAAAAAAACCCATATTGAGTGCCAAATTTTCATGTCCGCTACCAGTAACATTGCTCCATCGCTGATACTTTTAAGTATTAAAACATTAAATTTGGTGCAAAGATGTGCATTTGGGAATTAAGTTTCGAAAGTAATGCCTAGAGCCTTGAGTATAGACAAATACGTGGACAATAGCTATCCTGACCGGACCGATTCTTTCTTTGGCCAGTTTTGCCATGAAAGATAAATTTTCATGGTGGTCAAAGTTATAAAACGTATTGAAACAATTGTAAAATTTCTATTAAATGTATCTAATCATATTTAAAAGACCAGCATGTTTCTTGTTCGTAGCATCTACCACCGTAACGGAATTGATCATTATATCTTTATATTCGCAGGCAATGATCGAAGTTTTGAAACAAATGAACTGGAATAGAGTTATTGCAGTTTATACATCCAGTATATATGGCAACAGTGGATACGAAACTATGGTGAAACAAGCTATGGAAAATGATATCTGTATTACCAAAGCATTGTCCGTTCCAAGTAGCGGTACTGTTTCTCAGTATGCAGCGCAATTGACAAGTCTGCCAAAATATGACACAGATGTTGCTCTCTTTTTTGGATCCTATAACGAGGCAAAGACACTATTCCAAGCTTTAGAAACTATTGGTAGCACACCAGGTATTCGAAGCATTCAGTGGATGGTCACCGACATGAATTTAATGCAGGAGACATATTCAAACATTGCACGAGGTGCAATAGCCGTCATGCCACGTGCAACTTTAGTAACACAGTTTAGAGATTATTTTATAAATCTGAACGAAGTTTCAGCTCCTACAGAAAACCCATGGCTAGCAAACTGGTATATGACACAATATCAATGTAAGTTACCAGGTGTAACCTACTTACCATATTCCAATTATACAAATTGTGTTACCAAGACAACAAACCAGAGGCGTAATGACTTCAGACAGAACGCTTTTGTAGACAGAACTATCATGGCGGTGTTCGCTTATGCCAAGGCCCTTCGGAAAGCACAAGAAGATCGATGCGGATCATCGTTCTCAGGAATATGCACAGCACTACAGTCTTTGACAACATCAGACTTTCACAAGTATCTGAAAGATGTAGATTTTACGGTAATTTTTATTTATTCATAGTTCTATTTGTTATTTAATTAATTATATAATGAATGAACCATCAAAAGATTAAAGTTAAACTCAAAATTCATCACAGATTAATTGTATATATACGAAGAAAAAACAGAGTCAGGATTATTCCATTTAATTTATAAATAAAGTTCTTTTACATGGTAGTCAGGCAATTACTTGTTTAAAGTTTGAAAAAATGCCCAAATTAAGTTTATGATAACAGAATCATCGTTATAAACCCTTGGTAATAGCAGTTAATGTTAATTGTAATATCATGATTCCTACCAAAGGATCTTCATTCGAACAATAACTATTTTTTCTTCCTACTTATTTAGAATGTTCATACTTTATCAAATATGTGTGAAGTTATCCTTGTATCATTACAGTTTTCAACATCAGATAATGTGCCAAGTCTGAGTGGTAAACGTGTTGCCTTTGACGAGAATGGTGATTTCATATCTGAAGATTTTACAATTTGGAATTATAATGACAAATCAACAGCATTCGACTTCCACGAGGTAAGTATTATCACATGACACAGGAAACTCCTAATACATTTTGAATTATAGTGCACACCCTTTGTTAGAAAAAAAGGTAGAAATGAATTCAAAGGCTGCCACCTAGTAAAAACATAAAGACACACATCATAACAAAAAAACCCACAAAAAGCAAAAGACAACAGTCTTGAAAACACAACACAGACAAAAAGAGCATACAAATCCGCACCGAAACAGAGCCTGAGCTCAGGGGTTCAGAAGAATCACTTTGAAATGTTTAGTTTAGAAGTTTAGTATAAGATTGTGCTCAGAAATCATCAGGTCATATATTTATATGCCTTATTAAAATAATATGTTTTCAAAATACTAACTTTCACGTTCTTTATTATAAAGTATCGTTTTTTTCATATTTCATAGGTAGGACGATACGAAAATGGTCAACTAGCTTTGTCACTGACTGAAATAAAAATGTACGACAACAACAGAAACTCTATTCTGACCTCACTACCCACCTCACCTTGTCCTGCTGAAGGATGTGGACGTTGTGTAATACCACGAAATGCCGTAGAATTTATGTACATGCCAGGAGATTTGGTTATTGCAGGGGTTGTTAGAGGTCATGCTGCCGGAAGTGAACCATTATCATGTGGAGACGTGAACGAGCTACACATGGCTTTCTCTGTTGCTTTTTATTATGCCGTACAAACAGTCAAAACTAAATTTCCCGCACTATTGAAAGGTGTGAATTTAGGAGGATTAATTGTCGATGTTTGTAATAGCCAACAAACTGGTTCAATGTTTTTCAACAATATACTTGCTGAACTTCAAGTTGTGAGAGATAAAAGAGGTCGCATTGTAGATCCTAATGCCATAAAGATAATTACTTCTGCTCTCACAAGTACACAGACCATGCTCTTTACAGACGCAATGAAGGCGTTTGATATTCAAGAACTTGGTATATCTGCCACAGCATCAACGTTAAGTGACAAAATGAAATATCCAAATTTTGCTCGGGTTATTCCGTCTGATGCCAAGCAGGCAGTTGCTATGACGCAATTTTTCATTAAAAATGGTTGGTCCTTTATTCAGACTATCAACTCCCCTGGTGACTACGGTCGAAGGGCTATTAAAGATCTAAGACAGGCCGCAGTAGAAGGACACATTTGTATCGGAGCATCTTATGAAATGGGAACAGATGGCACATTAGCTGAAATATTAAATAGTATAAGACAACAATCACAAGCTCGTGTAGTTGTTCTATTTATAGGTGGCGATGACAAGAAAGAACTATTAAAAGCGTTAAAAGCTGTTTCGTGGTCTAAAGACTATGTGTTCGTCGGTACAGATGGCTGGTACAGTCAGATGTTTGTGGGGTATGAGGAATATGCTCCTGGATTTGTGTCATTTCAACCACAGCTATATTCTCTCAGTTCCTTTGAGAGTTGGCTCAATAGTATTAATCCACGGCAGGCAAATGACATTCCAGGCTTTTCCGAATGGTACGAGGAACTCAATAATTGTTATATCGTTGCAGAAAATAGAGGAAAATATACAAACCCATGTGGATCTTCTAGTATCACCACAGCTTCTGAATATATTCCGAATACCTTCATAGGCAATATGATAAATTCGGTCTACCTGTCAGCACACGCTTTGGACAAATCCTTAACATCGATATGTGGTAACAATTATAATGGTGTATGTTCAGCTTTCCGTTCTGGGGAATCTGTTTCCAACAGTTTGAAAACAATATTTAATAACATTTCATTCGTTGCCGAGATCAATAGTCCCTTCAAGGTAGAAGGAATGGAAGGGATGCAGGACTTTGATATCTTCAACTATCAAGGATCACGCTTCATTCAGGTTAGTAATGTATTCAGGGCTATGGGTGTATGCCAGGCATATTGCATTAATTTTGTGATCAGCATTAATAGTAGAATAATCTTGTATAACATTACTGGGCTCTCAATATTTTATGTATCATGCAAACACGAACTACAATATTCAACTTACTGTGAACCGAGTTAGTAGCATTTACTTTGTCTAAACCAAATTTTGAATGCAAGCAAGTACAGTACTTAACAGTTAGCAATTAACCGAATATCGTTGGTTCTTTTGTGATTCAAATTTCTTGCAAATCATTGTAATGCTAACTTGACATGAATATAGAATGAATGGATATTAAAGGCAACATTTTATGTCTACTTCGAAATCTTTGATACCATCTTATAAGACAATACAAATTAAGCTTACTTTCCAACTAATACGCCAATAGAAGTTAAGCTTACTTTCCAACTAACAAGAATGTGTCCATAGTACACGGATGCCCCACTTGCTTTATCATTTTTTATGTTCAGTAGACCGTGAAATTGGGGTCAAAACTCTAATTTGGCAATTAAATTAGAAAGATCATATCATAAGCAACAAGTGTACTAAGTTTGAAGTTGATTGGACTTCAACTTCATCAAAAACTACCTTGACCAAAAACTTTAACCTGAACGAACGGACGGAAGGACGGACGGACGGACGCACAGACCAGAAAACATAATGCCCCTCTACTATCGTAGGTGGGGCATAATAAGACAATAGAAGTTAAGCTTACTTTCCAACTAATAAGACAATAGAAGTTAAGCTTACCTTTGTTTAAAACGAAACGGTATTCGGATATGCATTTATCTGTTCCCATGTTTATTGAAAGATAATTATCGTTTTAAAAGTGTTTTTTTTACTGTACCTCTATTATTTTTATAATGTCGATTTGGATAGGTTAACCATCGAAGTAGGTGCTTATAATTTTGGATCTTGAAGATGCAATCGCAACAGTTTTCTCAATATTTCAGGAAGGATAATAGTTCTGATAAACATATTCTTTTTATCATTGCAGTTTTCAATTAAATAAGAATTTGCAACATCTACTTCTTTCAGATTCATTTCATCATTGTCAATATTTAAACGAGCAGAAAATTCCAACGAGTCGTTCTTTTAAGGCTGCTTGGTGACTTATTTTATTATACATTGTGTTCTATGTAATGGAATTCTATGCGACTGTCATACATGTAAGATGTAAAGCTAGCTATAAAGCCAGGTTTAGTACACCATTGTCTACATAATGAAATACTTGCACTAAGTCTGGAATATGACAGTTGTTCTCCAATCGTTTGTTGTAGTGGAGCTTATGAAAAAGGACATTCCGTTTAGGTTTTCTTCGATTTCCGTATTTTTGCTATTTCCTTTTTATAACGATATTTATAATTTTTTTTAAACAGATAGGTAAATTCAACACAGAACAAGGACGGCTGTCAGACCAGTTCAATCTACCAGTACAGCTACCACCTGGTCTTACCAGTGGCACATTCAAATCCGTATGTGAGGGGCGCTGTGCTCAGTGTTCATATGTATATAACCCAGGGGAATATGCTTACATTCCAGGAGATATAGAAGTAGGTGGTATATTTGGAATTCACGATGCTAGCACTTCTAATCCTTATGTTTGTGGAGACTTGAGAACTGTTAATGGATTTCAGTTTGCAGCCGCCATGATGTATGCTGTCGATCGAGTAAACTCTAAAATGTCACCAGTTGATTTGAAAAATGTCAAACTTGGAGCACTCATTTTGGACCACTGTAACGTTGAAAGCAGACGATTCGATGTATTATCGTCTTTATATTCTGGACTTCTGCCTGTCAACGAACATGACAATATTAAAGTGTCCAAAGTTCGCGCATGGGTAACAGACAACACTAGATCAGCCATAGAAGTAAATGAAGTTGTTAAGCCATTAAATATTCCGTTAATCAGTCCTCTTGCTACAAGCAATAGTTTGAAAAATAAAGATGACTATCCAACATTTTTTAGAACTATTCAAGGTGACTTAACCTTGTCGGTTGCAATGGCAAAACTAGCAAAAGCTTTGAACTTCCGGTATGTAACTGTTCTTTACAGTGATGAGGAATATGGTAAAGGTGGATTGGAAACTTTTACCGCTGTTTCAAACCAAGAAGGTGTTTGTATCCTATCATCTCATAAAATAGATTCAAACACCAACATGACACAAGTTGTTCAAACTGTTGTTGCATCTACTACTCATGTTGTTGTTCTATGGACTAATGGACCTCATACCACTAAATTCTATCAAGAGAAAGCGAAACATTCAGCTGCTTCAAGCATAGTTGTCATTTCACCCATGCCTTTTATGTCTGTTGCGCAAGGACTTGGTACAAGTGGCGGAAAATCGTTCTTTTTAAATATCAAAACATCAGTTATTAACAAGTATATGGATTTTATTAGAAATCTTCCACAGACCTCCAGTATTACGACCAACCCTTTCCTGATGGAATATTACATGAAAATACTTGGATGTGATTTGCCCAATTTCTACATGTGAGTATCGTTCAATGGTGAGCTTCATACTAGTAACCAAAAAGTTTATACATGTATAAACTTGTTGTTTGACTTTTTCTACGCAGGTAAATTAGTTTCAAAAAAAGTATACTCGGCCTTTCAGTTATACATTTTACAGTCCTGCAGATTCAATATCTCTACGTTAATCGAACTAGTTAACACATCAATAAACACCTTTAAAATAACATTTGTTTCTACTTGATAACTTTGTTGTTTGTTACTTTGTGCTCATAGTTCAATTAACGATTACCATAAAATCTTATAAAACAAAAATTGAAGCAGCCAAAGAAAGATTTAACATCATGAACTTTAACAAAGAATATCATCTTTTGTTCATGTGTAATTTGCAACAGTAGATCATGTCATTCAAGATATGTGCGATACATTTTTCTAATATCGGAACTTTCTCGGAGATGTTCTATGTCAATTAAAATGGTCACCTGTCTAAAATAATACATAATATTTGTGTGAATTGATATTTAAATCGCAGAATTTGATCACTAACTTTTTTTACGACTTTGAACTATCTTTTCTGATGCACTACAGGCATGGTGTACAATGTAGCAATATTCAAACTGTAGCAGCATGGTCGGCAGCCATTACACAAGATAACTATGTGATTCCAACCATCAATGCTGTTTACTCATTCGCTGCTGCACTGGATGCTACATTGAAAGAAAAATGTGGACCTGCTTACACAGTTGTTTGCAATGACTTCCTGTCGATGGACAACGCCAATAATGTCATTATGGAAAAAATGGAAACGACAACATTTAAAGATCCGTCTGATTTCACTTTCCGATTTATGGATAGAGAGGGTAACACCGGAATGGACCTTATTTATTATGATGGATCCACATTAAAAACGGTAAATATCCTAAATAATTAATTGAACTTAATAATTGTATGTGTGCATAAAAGGATCGTAATAGCCCTGTATCTTGAATGCAGTGCATCGGTTGCACCACTGTTAAATTGTTTCATAAAACCATGTGTACCATTGGCATTGATTTAAAAATTTCAATAAAGTACTGTTACAGTAGAATTCTAAATTCTGAAGAATAAACCAAATGTGTCGCTCGAAAGAAATAGAATGTAACGGGAATGACATATATCAACTTAATTTTTAAATCATTATATTTTTACCTAAGTCCATGTGTTTGAACTTATCGTGCAAATCACATACTAGTAATAAGATTTCATTGTAAAGTATGAGCTGTCTATGGAAGGGAATGGCATTGTTGTCAAATGCAGTAACACTATTATTTATAATTCCTCAAGCTTTCGATCTTTTCATTAGCTTTCATTGTCTTGGTGTTTTTAGCGTTTCTGATGATGGTAAATCAAGAAAAGCGCTTTGCTTTAGACGCATTTAAAGTGTTAAATTTATTATGCAATGTATGTGCACTTTGTATCTTAATCTTAAATAATGACCGAAAAAAGATGCACATTTTAAATAATAATTGCATGACTGTAAATGTGTGCCCGTTTTGTAAAATATATATCTTTGTTCTTTGTTCTGTATTATCAGATATCTTTTTACAGGTAGGCGAGTTCGCTGGTGCATCTCTGCAGATTTCAGATAACACGTTAGTTAACTTGTTTCCCGGAACTCGGTCGAGTTGCATTGCTCCCTGTACTGAATGTTTAATCACACAGATGGAGTTCTCATATATACCGGGTGATATTTTGATTGGAGGTATGATATATAATTTACTTGATACTTTGTTATTGTTAATGTTTCGTTTGAAGTTATACGATTGTATAAAAACCGAATGCTACAACTCCGTCAGAACGAATTGACTTCAGAAAATTAAACTCTCATCTTTCTGGTATCTTATTTAAGAAAGGATTTGTTTATACAGAATCATAGTATATTGTCATTTGTAAACATATTAGGTACAAGAAAAAGGGATACGACAAGTGTTTTACCTACAATACAGGAAGAACTTAAACCAACTCAAGTATTATTTATTTTCCTGTGTGGTAGAAAACCCCGTGCTGAGAGGTATATTTATTGTTCTCATGCTGTTTATTAATGAATTATTTGCCACTGGATGTATTAATTAGAATAACAATGTATCAATCATTTAATTAATCTAGTTTCTTTAATGTGTATAATTACATTTAATGAAAATTTATCACATTTGGTACATTTTGTATTTGTAGGGGTATTTGACGTACACAATAACGATATAAATACATTCTCATGTGGAAATATCAAAACCCTTCATGGATTTCAACTTCTTGAAGCATTCCATTATGCCATTAGTAAAGTTAATGACAAAGAAGGACCATTTGCTAATATTCTGAAGAACATTAAACTTGGTGGAGTTGGATTGGACGCATGTGAGAGCGCTATAAAAATGGGATATACAGTATCCGATATACACAATGGTATAATCTCCCTAACAAAGAACGGAGAGACAATAAATCCGGATGATATTAGTGCATATATTGCTGGATATTCAAGTGACAGTTCATTGTATTTAGCTAGAATTGCAAAATCTCTTAAAATACCACAGATAAGTTACGCGTCGACTAGCATGGCTTTATCGAACAAGGATAAATATCCGTACTTCATGCGTTCTGTTCCTGCAGATGACAATCAAGCCGAATCTATGATAAGATTTTTGGACAATTTTGATATTCGTTACGTTCAAGTTGTATACTCCCAAAATAATTATGGTCGACTTGGGTCGATGGCTTTCTCAAATCTCGCGAGAGAAAATAAAATCTGTATTGGTCAGATGATTCAGTTTCCTGATAATGGCACAGCTACACGTGAAAGTGCAAATGAAGTGGTGTCTGCTATACTCAAGAAACCAACTGCTAATACCGTGGTAATATTTGCAGACACTGGGTACATAAACACATTATTTCAGGCAATCAGACGAAATCCTTCTGCCATTGGTAAATTTAAGTTCCTAGGTACAGAGACATGGGGAAACAATTTAGATATTCTTTCTGGCGTAGAAGACCTCGCTGTTGACGCTGTTACTTGGTCATTAGAATCGGCTGATATTGGTGATTTTGATACATATTTAAGTACGAAATCTCCTGGAAACTACCCTCAGAACCCTTGGTTTCCTAAGTTTTATGAAGAAATGGTGGACTGTTATCTAACGGTTCCAGATGGTCGACATCCTGTTCAGTGCGCTTCTTTGTCAGAAGTAGTCATCTCCCAGCGAAATTACATCCAAGATCCGGGCATTCTTCATGTCATCAATGCTGTATATGCTGCTGCCATTGGCATTGACTCTGCATTGAAACGGGTCTGTGGAGAAGATTATTCAACAGTTTGCGAGAAGTTCCGAAATGAAGCAAACAGAAGGGATATTCTGATGGAAGACATTTTAAAGGCTAACTTCAGTGATCCGACTGGATCCCAGTTTACATTCACAGATAAACGGGATGGCAATAAAGGGTACCAAATGTATTCATTATCAACAAGGATGGAGGGTGACAAATTAGCATATTATTACAAAAAGGTAAGATAACACCCATTCCTTTCCCCTAAGGTAGAAGGTTATATCTACGCATGGCTTAAAATCAGAGCTTTAAATAGAGGTCTTGCATTCTTGTATTTAAAAAGAAACGAATATTATATACACGATAGTTTCCGATGATTATTTTAGCTAATTTCTGCTTTTGTAGTTCTTACTGTTAAGAATTTGATTCACGAAAGGTACTTCAAAAGTGTGGTCTCTTTTGATCGAAAGATACGAGATGACTTGTCACAAGTCTGCTTTATTCTTTTTCTTATGTAATCGCCTCGATTGAAATATCACCATTGAACAAGTCAAATAAAACATAAAAAAATAATATTTGTTTGTCATTTAACATTTGAAAGATTATCGTATACCATTGCTTCCCAAAAATATAGTTTAATTGCTTAATGTAATTTGATTTAAGGTCAATTTATACATTGAGCGCACCTTGATAACGTTACCATATCAGCATAAGTATTTTGGAAAAAATATGGAATGATTGGTAGACATTGAATGTATAATTATTAAAACATACAAAATATGCTCATTTCGAAATGAAGCTGTATCTTTTACATTTTAATAAATAGACAGGTGTTCCTATAAACTGATTTCCAAAAGCAAGATGCATATACATATCATTCCATCTATGAGTATAATATTTTTTGTATAATTCTTAGGCTTTATGTCAGCAAATTGAAAAAAAAAGAGTTTTATTAAAAGTCTTTGCCTTTAACTGAAAATTTTCAGAAGTTTTGAGTCAAAAAGGATGATTTAAGAAGATATGTCAGAACTATACAAATCCTTGGTCAGATTAAAAAAATGTTAAAATATTTGTTACAATAACACTGTTTTTGCATGATGTTTGCATGATGTTTGATTTTTTAATTTTGTTGTGAAAACTAAAAAAATCAACATTACAAAGCGCAATTCTAGTAGTAAGCAAAATATATAGCTGCTTTTTCTTTAGCTTAGCATTCTTGTACTTTATTTTTATACAGATTGGTACCTATTCTAGTGACAACAAATTGGAAGTTGATAGCTATTCGCCTCTATGGGACGGAAGCTGCAATCGCGCCGACGCATGTTCCGAATGTCCAACTCTTCGGTACACCACAAATCGTTATATGTTTGACAAATCAACCGATCCGGCCAATCCTAACGCGGCAACACTTGTCGCAGTATTACCCATCCACGCTCAAGGAACAGATCCTTATCGCTGCGGACGTTTAAATATGGAAGATTTCTACCGAGGTCTGTCATTTTTCTTCTCGATTCAGCGGTTATCGAATTCGCCGTTTGATTTGCATGGTATCCTTCTGGATACTTGCACCAATAGTCTTCGCATCGACCAAGATTTGTACAATTTACTTTCCTCCGGGTCTTTATGCAATACCGTATCAAATTTTGGGGACTATGTTATAAATAATTCAACGATTGGGGGTGTTATCACTTCTATATCAACTAACGTAATGGCGGCAAACAGAGTACTTGCACCATTTAAGATTCCGATAATTGGCTCTATGGCTTCGTCCGTTTCTTTAAGTGACCAATCAGAATACCCATACTTTGCAAGAACTGTTCCTCCAGACAACAGACAAATGAAAGTTATTTCCGAAGTTCTTAATCAAAGAAACTGGACACATGTTTCTGTAGTTTATTCTCGTGAAACGTATGGTGTTTCCGGTGCTAACGAACTTGAAAAACAAGCAAATCAAAATGGTGTTTGTATCGGGTTCTCGGTTGGAATTTCCTATCCAACTGATGGAAATGAGGCTAAGTCAGTCGTTGAACAACTTATCGCTCAACAAGGTGCAAATGCAATAGTTCTAATTACTTTGGAACCCAGACCAATTTTGCAAGCGGCCAAAGATCTTGGTGTTCTAGATCGATTCATTTGGATAGGCACAGACATTTGGGGAACATCACTAAATGTTGTAGAAGGCTTTGAAAACGAGGTGATTGGATCGATCACTATTGGGCTCCGTCAAACTGCTGTGACTGGTTTCGATAATTACTTAACTGATTTGTCTTATTATAACCGCAAAAATATTCCTGATGATTGGTTTGAAGAATTCTATCAGACAATTCACAAATGTCAGCTTTCGGATGCACAAGTTGTGATGAATCAGTACCCACTTTGTTCAAAATCCGAAACAATTACAAAAGCTATGTTAAAAATTGAGGAACAATTTGTTTATACAACAATTGCAGCAACATATGCAGCCGCTTCTGCAATTGAAAAAACTAGAAACGAGCGCTGCTCTGCACTATCAACATTCCGAGAATGCTTTGAAACACAAAATAACTGGGATTTACTTTTCCAAAAATTGTTGGACACCGAATATGGCATAGCTGACGGTTTCAATTTAAACTTCAATTCAGAGCGTTATTGGGATGTTGGATATACAATAAACAACTATGTAAAGGAGTCTGGATCGTTTATGTATAAACAGGTGAGTTGTCGAATGCTTCAATTGTTTGCTATATTGATTACAAAGATGTAAAAGTACTATAAGCCGACCTTTTTTCTCTGGTATCCTTTTTTTCGCGTTTAGGCCTTCCAAACAGAAATAGTTACAAATATTTTGGAGTTTTGCTACTTTAATTGAGATTTTTAAGCACGGCATATTTTAGTTTGCCATGTTTGCTATGTTTTATCTCCGCATTATTTCCGCTATCGAAAGTAATAAAAAAAATCTCGTAAAACCTAAACGAATATAATTAAGGAGATGTGATATGATTACCAATAAGACAACTATCCAGTCAAAGTTGGTTTATAGTATATCTGATAAAGTAAAGGTTCAATATGTAAATATGTCAGACTTATTTTCGATCAATCTTACAGAGAAATAGAACTCTGGTTTCGGATGACCACATCTCGTATGAAGTATACTAGTGACGCAATCAGAGGTTTATATTTTGATTAGATTGATTCTAAACTTCTCTAAATATTTACTCTATAATAGTTCTTTAACTTCCCATGTATTATCATTAACCGTTATATAAGGGGTTTTATTCAGAAATTAATTTATGAGATACTTTCAAGTTGAATCGAATGTTCCCCTTGTGTAAAACAAACCTGACTTTTAGATCACCCCATGTGGAAATCGTGTTGTTCAGTCTTGTTGTTTATACTGTGTTTTGCATACTGTCCGCCCGTCTGTCCATCTATCGTCAACATGACAGATAGAAACACAAAATGACTTTAACCAATTTTCATGAAACTTTGGTGAATTAGTAAATACCCCTCGACGTGAGCTCCCTTTCGATTTGTAAAAAAATTAGATGTTGCGTTTTTGAGATATGGGGTTGTATTCATTGAAAACGGAAATTTTCATGTTTCGGACAATAACTTAAAATTTTCTAGCAGTTTTCATGAAACTTTGGTGACTGGTTTATATCTATTGAAATAACCCCCTTTACATTTTAATAAATTTCTGATATGACAATAGAAGTAATGAAACTTTATTCTTTGAAATGCGACGGGTGTATCATGCGCTCATGGCGCAGCTCTTTATTTGCTTTTGTTGTCGTCTGTGTGTTTCTACTTGTGGTCTGTCGTTTTGGTATCCTTTACCTCTCTTTTACTTAGTTTTCCAATAGTTACTGATGAATAAATATATTTACGAGGTACTGTTATGATTTATAACATACCATTCTTAAATAATTAAAAACCACTTACATAGTCTAAATTGATAACAGAAAGCTATTCAAGTTTTCAAGTATTTATCCAGTCTCAACATTCATTTATAAAAAGGGTGTGTTGAGCGTTTGTCGTGAAGGTAAATTAGGAAAAAATATTTCAACGCAACAAATTTGAAAACATGCTTTGTGCTCATTTTCATGCACAAATAAAGGCAACAGTAGTATATCGCTGTTCAAAACTCGTAAATCTATGGACAAAAAACAAAATCGGGGTAACAAACTAAAACTGAGGGAAACGCATTAAATATAAGAGGAGAACAACGACACAACATTAAAATGTGACACACAGCAACGGACTAAGCATTAGACAAAATCCGATGAGAATAACTAATATAACATCAAAACCAAATAAATGAACTTGGGATAGAAAAGTACCGTGACACGTCTTATAGTAATGTGAATTCACACTCAAATATAGGAGAAAACAAACGGCACAACGGAAACACAACGTAAAAATGTTACACACACAGAAACGAACTATGATATCACAATGGCCATTTTCCTGACTTGGTACAGTACATTTTTAAAGAAAAAATGGTGGGTTGAACCTGGTTTTGTGGCATGCCAAACCTCGCTCTTTGATGGCATTGTTAAATATAACATTAAAATGACAACATAATATTACAGGACTACAATACAAATAAATAGAACGTATTAGGCAAAGAAATCATTCACACAAACCGCATACCGGTACTTCCAGTTTTCATTATGGATTTTAAACAAAATTGTAAACATTTGTAGACGAGACAAGACGGTTACTCATTCAGTTGTGTCTTATGTTGGTTAGTTTAAAAATATACTTACTTGTTTCACATGTCACGTTAGACTTATTATTTTTTTTAAAAGTTGCTTGGAAGTTATAGTACAAATGAAAGAAATATAAGTTTTAACTTTCTATCTGTTTTTTTTTTCTAGGTTGGAACTGTTTTAGGAGACAATACAGTTTTGATGTCCTCTTACGACAGCTTTAAATCAGATAGTTTTACCTCTCAGTGTCCTGTGGGAGGATTTTGTAATTGCGATTCTTCAATTTTTAATATCCAGCCACAAGCACAGACTTCGTCAAATCGAACAAAGGAAATGGAACCGCGTAATTATTTGTATTATGATAAAACTGAAACTGAATATGGTACCATTGAGTATACCCTACATTATACATGGCCAATTTGGGCAATCGCCACAGCTGTGCCTACCTGTGTTGGCTTACTTATAGGCATTTTCGTATTTGCATATTTCTTGGTTGCATATCCAGTAAGGGGAGGTACAACTGTCCTTGGGTTTATGATGCTGATTGGAATTTTAGGAATTTATGGAATAAACTTTGCATTCTTTTTGCCAGCATCAACTGCCACGTGTGGAGCGAGACGTTTTATGATGGGCGTCGTATATTCAATTGTCTTTGCTGCACTTTTGGTTAAAGCAGTTGACAATTGGCGTTTTAATGATGTCGGGTACAGCACTGGAAAATATAAAGGACTTACTAGTACATGCTCCTTCTTTATGATGGCTCTTGGAATCGTTTGCATCCAATTAATTATTCCAATAGAATGGCTGATATTAGAACATCCGTCTGCAAGTAGTCAGTCGGACAGTCTAATTAACGATTGGATGTGGTGTGACCCAGTAGACAGATACGATATTGCCCTGATCATGTCTATGATATTAGTAATATTTCTCGTCATTCTTACTGCCATATTTGCTGCTCTTGCATGGGACAGTGAAAGTAACTATTTTGAATCCAGGTGGATCTTTGTGTCGTGCATATGCACGGCCGGTTGTTTCCTTGTGTGGATGGTTGTTTCTACAAACGCTGGACCGCCATACAGAGATGCAACTGTTGCCATGGCCAATTTCTTTAATGCCACGGCACTTTTGATATGCTTGCCAATAAGAAAGTTAGTGCTTCTTTTTCAATTTCAACGAGAGGAAGAAAAAGATAGCATGAAGGAGGAAACGGATGACAGAGGTAGGAAATTAATTGAACTATAAAAAAAACCAATCTGTTATGATATAAACAATATAACAATCTATTACACACAGGCAGCTCAACAGTACAAATCATTGATTTTCAGGGGAAAGTAAAAAAAGGGAGATATTCAATGAGGACCTTCAAAATTTCACAAGTCGAAGTAAGACAGACACCAAAATAAAAACATGATGAACACATAAACAATATCCCACAAAACAACACTGAATAGAAAACCTAAAGACTTAGCAATACACAAACACAACGGGGAGTAACTCTGTTCTTCTTGTGTTGCTCATTGCAAGTAAAACACCGATGTAATGTCAATTTTAGTGTTCTTGTAAAATATTTCAAATCCTGTTTAATCATGTAAAAAACTGTAAATTATACTTTGTCATTTGCTTGACACAAGAATTTTATCGTGTGCACATTTTTCGGATCAGTTAGACACGCATGTTAGACGATCCGTCAAAGACATCTATATGTAAGATGAACACAAACTTTTCCGCCACACATTTATCTAGCGTACAGAACATAATGACTTCCTATTTTACCATCAACCTGACAATTATGAGCTATAACATTTAAGCGGATTTCGTATCACTAGAACACCCGCTTCCTGATTGCCAATACTTTGAATCTATCGGAATGTGAACTGTTCTGAATTGATGATATACCTAACTTAAAAAATATAAATAAAAAAAGGATATGAGGTATGATCGCCAATGACACAACTTTTCACCACAGACCAAAATAACGTTAATTTTAGAAACTATTGACAACCTTACGAGTAATTACTACTCATTTTATAATATTTTTGAGTGAAAAAAATAATGACTTACTCATCTTATGATATTCTTTAGTGTATCTTCATTATTAAAACACACATGTATGATAGGTAGTATCGGTTGTTAGAAATGATTAATTTGTCAAAAGTGTAAATTCCAAATAGTTTTAAATATTCACGAAATTGTTAATTCAATTTGAGATGTTTACGTTAAATTTCAGTAATTGATACCTACTCACAGCTATACTCTAACGCTGGATATGAAAATGAAATGTTTCAACCAGACGAACGAAAACCAGGATCAGATATTGGTTTCTAAATAACTGGTAAATATTACATATGAAAAGATTTTTAATTATATAGTCGTCTCCCCGTTACTTTCAATTTATTTTTGCCTTCGTCCTCTATCCCTACTGACAATTTTAGGCGAATGACATAACCTCATCATGGTGCCTCAGCGATTATTATTTCATCATTTCACTTAAATTAATGATTCAACCAAACAAAGTCATAATTCAATTTTTGTTTTATATCATGGAAATATGTCAACGTTTCTGATGTCTTATGTCTTATGCAGTGTTTATATTCTTAGCCAAAAAAACCCACCAACAACAAACAAACAAAGAAAAACCAACAAAACCAACAAAACAAAAAAGAACAACCAAAAAAAAAAAAAAACCATTAAAAAACGTACAAAAAAAAGAAGAATCTAAGGTTAACATCCTTCCTAATTTTATTTCAATAAAATGTTGAGAAATGTTTAGAACGATGTCACTCTCCTCGTCTATTTCATAAATTTTAATAGTTGATGTGAATCATGAACTTATTTTGCTTACATTTTTTCAGTTGATGTGATGCTATGTATTGCTGTTCACAGAAATGTTCCTCTCTTGAACAAAAATCTGACAATAAATGTTATGTCTGCATTCAGATCTCGGAAAAATGAGCATTTTGTCCAAAACAAGAGTTCTTTGATACATAAGCTCGATTTTACATTCTTAAAATATCAGTTTTATGGTTGATTTTGGACGTAAACGTGTAATGCTTCTGAAAATTTCGAGAATGACTTGTTTGTTTATGATAATCAATGTATACATTGTTGTTTCGTAGTTTTGTTTTAGTTTTATTCTCACAATTACAAATTTTGATTGACATTTCCGATGTGTAATAAAAACATGAATCTGAATCAAAAAATGGTTTATAAAACACTTGAATCTCATATCTGCTTAGATATTGAAAAACTTCCACAGAGCTTTATAAATCTGATTTGTATTGTTAATGTTTAAGAATTTTAATTCGCTTTCCGTTTCAAATCTGTATTCTTCTTTTAGTGTTCAACGAAGTTTCTTGAATCTATATTGTTGAGTTTGTCCTTATATTTTTATGTGTTTGTTTGGTATAGCGGTCCTGTCTCACTGAGTGTGTGATACGTGCAAACATTGTATATACTTGCCATGTTCCCGAATTGTATGAGGAAACACAAAAATGCAATCAAAATATGAAATCCATTCAATCCTCAAAACCAATCATTCTTTTTATAAGACACATCATATTTTATATTTTATATTCTGTTTTTACTTTAAAGATATTAAATTCGGCTTTCAGAATCTAAAGGACTATGTATAATTTCATGATTCAAACATGAAAATAAAAAATAATGATTCATCATTAGGTAAAGTGCAATTGTTATTTTTTTTTATCAATCACAACGTTTTTGTGTATTACCCTAAACGCATTAGATTCTGAACTAGCGAATTTTTCGAAATCCATATTGAGATTCTAGTGCTATGATATTATACTAGATTGAAACGTAGTTTTTTATACTATTGTATTTTATATGAGTTAATTATTATTATTGTATGTTTGTTTGATGTAAGATAATCAATTGTGATATATTTTATACAATAAAATTGATTTTTTTGCATTGTTTTAATGAATATTGATGTAACTTAAGTATATATTACAAATTGCGGTGTTAACAATACAAAGTTGTCTGTTAGTTTGCGGTGCCTTATGTATTCGTTTGATCCTTGTTCTGTAAAAGATACCTAAAAGATCACCTCTTTTTTATGAAGTTCGTTTTGCCAAGCCTTTGGTTTTCTATGTTATGGTTTTTAGTATGTAAATTTCTTGGTCTTTTTCGGTATTTGCATGCCGTTGTCAGTTTGTCTTCGGCTTATGAGATTTAACATTTCTTAACTTACATGAGTTCGTCATGGACATTTTAATTTGTCGTCATGGACATTTTAATTTGAATACTATTTTTAAGTCTTACTATTAAGTAATGATTCTGATTCTACATTATGATCAGATTCTGAAAGATTTTAATTGACATCACAAAAAAAGTTTTATTTCTCGAAATTATTTAACTTCAATATTTCATTAAGAATGCTGATAAAAGCCTATAAAACGTTTCATTGTTTAACGAGTGATTATTGATACACGTTGTTATACCCTATCTGTAGGATTGAACATGCGGGTCCATTTGTCAATATCCCTTCTATATTTAAACGTTGTAGCATGATTTTTTACTTAATTTGAAAGATGCTTATCTATTAAAAAAAAAGACGGGACAAATTTAACTCTAAAATAATAAGATAAAAGTATCAGATGATACAAGGATGTGCAACAGCATGATAAAACATAAAACGAGGAAAAAGCACTTAAATCATTATATAAAAGCTGAAAATTGAGATCGGGGCAAGACAAATCAACACAAAAAAATAGATAAAATAAAAAGATAAGTATCAAAGCAGTTTTACATTTAATGATAAAATTGGGAATGTCCTATGCATAAACAAATTATTTGTTTTTATTGTTGCAGTAATATTATTTGCATTGTTAGACAATACAAAGTTATAAAAAGGGAAATAGCACAAGAATAACAGAAGAATACTAAAGTAGTTATCTTATCCAGATGATTAATCAGCGATACGTTTTACCATTCTTATATACTAATGTCCTTTGAATTATATTTTCAGAATAGTACCCTTAAGGTGGTACCCAACACTTTCACTAAAATTTATTTGTCTCGTTTAATTTTCATAAAATCTTGTCAAAGTATTTACTTTGACCCTTTAACAAAAATATAAAAAAATCAAAAAGTTTTAACCAACCGTTTTGTCAGAAAAAATACACTGATATAGCAGTTTGACAGACACCAATTTTGATCATTGAGAAGCTTAATATTCCTTTTACAACACAACATAATTAAAACGTTTCTCTGACTTTACAGAGTTATCTCCCTGTAGTGTTAGGTACCACCTTAAGAGCACCAGTTTTGGTTAAGTTCTTGTTGCTCAGTCTTATTTTTTTATTTTGTGTTTTGTTTACTGTTGGTTGTCTTTTGGACTTTTACTTTTTCTTCGTAAAAGCGTTGTCAGTTTATTTTCGAATTGTGAGTTTGAATGTCTCTTTAGTATCTTTGCCATTCTTTTTAAAACAAATTGATTATATTTGATTCGTAAAAACGCTTGATCGTCGATGGTTATCGAATAAATTTGACAAAGCTACAGAGAACATAGATAAGTATTAAACAACTAAGTAGTAGTGTAAAGCATATGAAATACCAAAACTGTAAGTACAAGATTATTTTCTTTAGATGTGCATGTATAAGTATTGTGTGCATGTGTTATAGTAGTGTGCATGATTTTGCATGATCGGATTTATGTAACAAGCATTTTGTTTGCATTTTTAATTCATTCGTTTTAGTTGCACTTAGTGTAGAAGATTTAGTCGTTCTTTTTGTCTTTTTGCATGACCATATACAGGCTTTTTATTGTTTATACTTCACTTCACCATGAGTACAACCTGTAGCTTAAATTTCAAAGACATCATTTCAACTTTGTATACAAGGATTTTGCTTTGCCATTTTGCGTAATAGGCAGAATAAAAAAAAAACGTACGCATTGGTAGATGTTATTTTCACTAACGTTTATTCTTAAATACCTGTTTCAATAGTCACCTAAGGTACCAGACTTTAAATGGGATACGCCAGACGCGTGGTTCTTCTACACAAGTCTCATCAGTTGACGCTCAGATCAGAAGCCAAACAAGTATAAACTTGAAAGGCATTGAGAACCCAATATTCTAAAATGTTGTGCCAAACAACTTTTGAATATTCATGTGTTACCTTCATAGACAAATTGAGAGATAAAGTGTATGAATTCGCATAAAAATCAAATCATGCATTTGTGTATGAATTCGCATAAAAATCAAATCATGCATTTGAAAGAATTCAGGACAATGCCATAACTTTTCAGTGATATGATTTAGAAAATTTCATCTTTAACGTTCAGCAACGGTAGTTTTCAGATCTATAATTATCGCAAGTATGACTACTGGTTATTATTGTTGTTTGTGATTGCACTTAATATTTGTATTTCAGGTGGGCACATTTTCTAACTCAAAAAAGTTTACCATGAACAATTACAAGCCTTCATGGGATGGAAGCTGTGGTCGGCCAGAATCTTGCACCGAATGTCCCGGATTTATAACAACAAAATCACGCTTTATGCTCCAACGATCTAGTCAAACTAATCCAGCTACAATCGTCGCATTTTACCCGGTATCATCAAAAGGATTTGATGCCTACAAGTGTGGAAATTTGAATCTAGGTAGTTTTTATCGGGCATTGGCAACGTCATACACTTTGAAAATTTTAGCTCCAAGACCATTCAATGTACGCAGTCTCATATTGGATACTTGTTCGAATTCACTTAGAATTGATCGAGATTTGTATAGTATTTTATCATCGGGTGGTCTATGTCATTCTCAAACAGCCTTTGATGGTGTTATAAATAACTCTACAATAGGTGGCGTAGTAACGACTTCAACAGCAAACGTTATTGCTGCCAATCGAATTCTTGCACCTTTAAAAATCCCTCTTGTTGGCGTATTTTCCACTTCCAGTGTTTTAAATGACAAGTATAAATACCCGTATGTAGCACGCACCATATCATCTGATTTCCAAGAGACCCAGGCTATTGCAGACGTTTTAAAGCACAATAATTGGACTTATGTAACGGTGATTTATTCTAAAGAAGTATACGGAAAGTCAGGCTATGAAAACTTTAAATCTCAAGCTGGTAAAAACGGCATTTGTATTGCAGTATCTCTCCCTGTCCAAGTTCTAGGTTCAAGTGATGATATTAAGAATGCACTTAGTCAGCTATCAACCGAAACTGGTGCAAATGTTGTTATTTTGATCACTATGAATCCAGAACAAATTATCAAAGGAGCTAAGGATCTTGGAATCATAAACCAGTATTTATGGATAGGAACAGAAACGTGGGGAACAAATACTTTAGATTCCAACTTGGCTGATGATGTTAAAGGGTCGATAACCGTAGCTATGCGAAATACAATGGTGACAGGTTTTAACAATTATCTAAAATCTCTTAGATACAATAACAGAGATAATATACCAGATGATTGGTTTGAGGAATTCTACCAACAAGTGCATAAATGTCAACTTCCAATGGCGTCTGTTGTCTATTCCCAATACAAGGTGTGTAATTTGTCTGAACAGTTAACTGACGAAAAATTACAAATGAACAATTATATAATTTTTACAACAATAGCAGCAACATATTCTATCGCAAATGCAATTCAGAGTACCAAAAATGCTAGATGTGCAACTAAAACAAACTTCAAAGATTGTTTCTACGATGACAGTAATAAAGAAGACTTATTCAAGAAGCTCTTGGAAACAAAGTGGTCCGGATGGACGGATGAACCTGGATTTGATCTCAACTTTAATGAGGACAGATATTGGGATGTTGGCTACGATATATATAATTATATCGTCGAAAATGGATTGCATGTGTACAAAAGGGTATGATAAATATTTTATGATAAATCCTTAAAAGAATAAGGGAGAACTTTCCATTTGGAAACAGGGTCGGACGGATCAAAATGTCACAACTGCTTCTCCTTTTTAAATGCATCATTTACCAAAATACACTCAATGCAGATATAAATATAAGTTGTATGGGTTGCAATGGGCAATATTTCTAATTCTATACATATTTGATACTAGCCTCACCTTCAATGCAAGCCGTATATTCTAAAATTCTCGACAGATTTATTGTAATGCCCAACATGGTTATGTTCCAAAAAGTGAAGCCAAACAGCCAAGTTATATAACAAGTATCTTGATGTATCTCGTGTTTTACTAAATGCTTGTTATGATTGCTTAATTCATATCAAGATTTGTTATTTTTTTTGTTAATATTTTCCCACATATGTGCTCTTTAAAGTTATTGACTGTAAGCAGAAAACGTCTTTTAATCCGTTGCTTTAGACCGTCGTGTTCATGCAATGATGTTTAAAGTGTTGCTTCTCATCGTAACAGTTGAATAGTAAAAGCTTAAAGACGCTGGCGTGTGTAGTTATTTTGTATTCTCCTAATTAAGTAGTCAATGGAAACAATTTTTTTCACACTAAAATGTTGTTTCTTGTATTCAGATGAAATAATTGAAATTTGTTCATCTTTGGTTAATAAAAGAAATCATAGCTGTATGTTGTTTTAAATCATTTTTCGTTCTTTTTTTCATCTTGTAGGTTGGGTCGACCATTGGGGAAAATGCCGGTTCCTTGTCACCCATACTGACATACAAACCGGATTCATTCATGTCACAATGTCCTGTGGGAAACGATTGCACGTGCACGGATATTGTTACCAAACAACCGTCAGCTGTACAGCAAACAAATAAAGAAGAGAAAAAGGTCGAAGGGCCGCGGAATTATTACTGGTATAAATATATTCAATTAGAAAACACGGCAAAACACTATACCTGGCCTATCTGGGCCATTGCTGTGTGTGTCCCGACGTGTGTAGGGTTATTCATCGGACTGTTTTTATTTTGTTTTTTCCTGTGTGCGTATCCAGTTCGCGGAGGAACAACCGTTTTAGGGTTTATGATGATTTTCGGAATCCTCTGCATATATGCTGTTAACTTTGCTTTCTTCCTAAAAGCATCGAACTTAACATGTGGTATTAGACGATTCCTGATGGGCGTGGTATATGCCATTGTCTTTGCAGCATTGTTGGTTAAGTCAGTCGACAATTGGCGTTTTATCGATATTGAATACAGCGTTCGGAAATACTCTGGACTAACGAGTGCATCATCATTGTTTGCTATTGCAATAGGTCTTGTATGTGTTCAAGTAATAATTCCAGTAGAATGGTTGATATTAGTTCATCCGACTGCAAGCCTCCTGAGTGAAACTGAACTTCACGATTGGTGGTGGTGTGATCCAGTCGACAAGTACGATTATTCACTAGCTTTATCGATGCTATTTGTTATGTTCTTGGTACTGTTGACTACTATTTTTTCTGGAATGGCCTGGGACAGCAAGAGTAATTATTACGAATCACGATGGATTTGTGTTGGCTGTATCAGTACAGGTGGATGTTTCTTAGTATGGATGATAGTGTCCACCAATGCATTACCAGAGTACAGGGACCCAGCTGTAGCATTAGGCAACCTTTTTAATGCTACAGCTTTGTTGATTTGCCTGCCTATCAGAAAATTGTTACTTTTATGTAAATTCAAAAGAGATGACGAAAAAGAAAATGAGATTGACGAAGACACATATGCTCATATGGATCACGGTATTATTATTATATAAGTTGAAATTAATTAACTCTTAAAATTAAAGAGAAAGAAGATTTTTAAAGCCAGAATTGCACATATAAACATAATAATATAAGTTGAAAAGGTTATCTATAAACACTTCATCTTAATGGGAAAGAACAATCTGTGTGAAAAAAAGTCACAAAACCTAAGTTTAAACTAATTGAACAAACATGTACTGGGATTTAATGCATTGTTCAACAATTTCATCATGATCACACTTGTTAAGCAGTAAAAAGTAAAGGAAAGCTAACAATAACAGCAAACCGAATCAGGAAAAATCTTTGACTACAAAACACATTCGCCAAACAATATATTAAACAAAACATCTGACCATCTTCACAAATTGCCACGTAAATTTTCTGTCCACAATGAGTGTAAATACATATTCAAAACTCGAAACTCTATATACATAGCTAAAAGACAAAGCTAAACGTGCAAATATAATATTCCTTACGCAAAGCGCATTCTGATGTTAACTCAACACGTATGAAAGGTAAACATTTCATGGTTACTAAAATATATACAGCTATTAATGATTTTGATAAAGCATTTGATATACTTGGCAATTATTGTCATTCCTTTAAATACATCAACTTAATAAGATAATGTTTAACCAATCACTTTGCCTGGAAAGGAAAAAGCACAAGCCTTAGGTTAAGACTATCACAGTAATGTTTTGTATTCGCGTCGTTCTTAATCGGATTAATAGTGGTACCTCGGAGTTTCGTCCTTATAATTATATATCCATGCAAATTCTCACTTTTAATAAATGATTTACCTTTCAATTTCGCACTTCTAATAAAGATTATACCTTTCAATTTCGCACTGTTATACTATTTTACAGGCACTGAATTATACTCAACTGTTTATCACAACGATGGATTTCAAGATATGTTTGAACCAATGGAAGGAAAACCTCACGCAGAAAATGGGTTTTGAATGACTAGACAAACCAAATTATATGTAAGCTTTTTATTTACATAAAAGGCAATCTTTGAGGGAGCAATATCATAAGGAAAAACTTTAAATGTTTGAATTTTAGCTTTTTATGTTCCCTTCTTGTCATCATTTGATATTGTGGTTACTAGTAGTAGTTGACCACTATAAGCAATTGAAGGCTTTTCTTGAATATTGTTTAAAGTCGATCTTAGCTTTTGAACATATTGAGAAATTACGGTATTAATAAAATTATAGTCAATCTTTTAATGTCATATCACAACGCTATGAATGTAAAGTAACAGTTTGAAAATTTTCTTTCAGATTGGACACTTAACTGAGCTTTAACGAAACTGGTGCTGCTATGATGGTGTAGTCTTAGTATGTGGTGACAAAGGCAGATGTCAGATATGTCGCCATGTATTTTCTTGTTTTATGTGTACCAATACATGTATAGTGCTTATATTTTTTTTATTTATTTTTTTATTAAAATCACAGATGTCAGCATTGTCGCCATGAAGAATGTAATCGAAATTCAAGTAGATGAACAAAACTATTGACAGTGCCATTATAAATTTTTGTTATGTATTATTATTTGTAATCTGATGTTTCCATATCATTGATACTGTGAATATTTATAATGTGGTACATGTATTGTCTACTCTAGTGCTATTGTTTTACATAACAATAAAATAAAATGATGCCCGATTAAAATGCAAAATACAAAAACAATATAATAGCAGCTTGTTTCTTTCTTAAACCATTGCACATATGGGGTAAATAGTTACCAAAGGTACAAGGCTTATAATTTGATATACTAGAAGCGCGTTTCGTCTACATAAAACTCATCAGTGACGCTCAGATAAAAAAAAAGTACAAAGTTGTTGAGCATTGAGGACCCACAATTCTAAAATGTTGTGTTAAATACGACTAAGGTAATTTATGCCTAGGATAAAAACATGCTTAGTATTTCCTTAGTGAAACCTTTTTTAAATGCTTTTGCCATAATGCGTTGTCAATTTATTTCTTCGTGCATTCATTAGGCAGATAAACTCTAAGATAATAAATTTTATCAATCTTAGATGCTCAACAAGGTAAAAATATGTTGAATAATTAGGAATTATAAATTATCACCCCCAATTCCACGATCAACTTATCTAATTTAAATCCCGTCCAAAGGTTCCCACTTATTTCTTACTAGTCTCCGGGTTTGCCTCATCTACTGCGATTGGCGGTCACCTATTTTTGTACGAAATCGATCTGTCCATAAATGAATTCTAACAATCGTAACTACTCGGCCATTCTCGCTACGCAGTACAATAGCTTCGTGCAACCAGAAAGGCCGAGTTGTTCCGATTGTGAATTCTAAAACATATTTCTCCGGAAATCGACCGCCATTTTAATTTATACCTTTACTTTATTGCGAAATCCAGAAGAATTGGCAATAAATAACACAAGCAACCGGCATAAAATAAAATTGAGGAAATCGAAACTTGGGAAGCTGAGGACCATGTTCACATGTTAACCAATCAATGGGAAAGAAATGGCGCATTATTTTTTTCGATAGATTAGGGGCATTTTTTTTTAATTATCTAGTATATATTTGAACATCGGTATACTGCTTTTGTACTTTTAAATATACCCGTATGTTCCTTGAATAAACTCATCATAGGAACCACATAGAGATTAAAATTGTGTACGCCAGACGCGCGTTTCGTCTACAACAGACGCATCAGTGAAAATTAAAATAAAACGGCCAAATAAAGTTCGAAGTTGAAGAGCATTAATGAATACGAGCAAATGTATTTAAATCTTCAGCGCTATAATGAACAAAAGATTCAAAGTTGTTGTCTCACGGGGAGAGATGCCAGGCAAATCTGAAAACCGCTAGAACGACATGATTGGACATTGCATAGACGATATAATAAAATGAAGCCTTTATAGACTTAGTGGACTCCTATTGAGTGAAAAAAATACTCTATGCAAAGCGAGGATATAATTGAAGACCTGTTAATCACTAACATGGCATAACTTAAAGTTATAAAATGTCGATCCATATATCAAATAACTCTTTAATACAGAAGCTAGCTTATATTTTACGAAAATTTAGACGAACAAACGAAAAATTAAGCACATTCCAGCGTACCACCAAGTTCATTTATTAGGTTCATTAAAATACATGTAATCAGGTTCATTAGGTTTCACTGAAAGGGAAGACCTTTTAAAAATGACAAATGACAGTAATACAAAAGAAAAACAAGGTAAATCTAATCTATTCTATGAGAACACACAACACCATGGTCAAAATGATAAGCGATGAATAGACAATTAAACAACGATACAATAAACATCACATGCAAACTAAAGACTGAGCATTACCAACAGTACCAAACAAGGTGAACCAGAAGGGTACGTAGTTCCTAGACAAACGTCATATATTATAACTCATTGCAAGAAATATATGGTGATAAAGTCGCTTCAGGTAATGTCACTATGGAGGAAATTAGATGGGATAGTGGTTGCAACAAGTGAGGAGCTTTTGTAAGCAGCCGGTCTAGGCAAATGAACAAGTCAAAAAGTTAAGTACAAAGTTGGTTCCTATAGAAATGTCAATTGGCTGTACAAACACAAGTCCTCAAAACGTAACTATACTTTAAGGTTTAAAAAAAAACACATCTTGATGATGGCAGTTTCAATGGTGAATATGGATTGAATCAGAGTTGTTTATTTACAAATTATGATTTGTTTCTTCCTAAAACAAGATATGTGTATATATGTGTTTGTCATTCTATTTACGAAACAAAGCTAAACTACAAGGGGTTAACGAAAAACTGTAGGTTTAATAAGAACACTTAACACCATGGCCCAAAAGAAAAGCGACGAAAAGACAATTAAACAACAATACCAAAAACATTACATGGTAACTCAAGACTGAGCAGTACGAACCGTACAAAAAAAAGTGCACTGGAGGGTGAGCTGTTCCTAGACAACCGTCATTTGAGTCATTGCAAGTAAAATATGGTTATAAGTAGCCTTAGGGAATGTCAAAATTAGTGGTTGCAACAAAAGAGGGGCGAAAGATAGCAGAGGGACTGTCAAACTCATAGATTGAAAATAAACTGACAACGCCATGGCTAAAAAATAAAACGACAAAAAGACAAATAATAGTACACAAGACACAACATAGAAAACTAAAGACTAAGCAACACGAACCCACCAAAAAACTAGGGGTGATCTCAGGTGCTCCGGAAGTGTAAGCAGATCCTGCTCCACATGTGTGGCATGTTGCTTATTTTGAAACAAGTGAGAAGCTTTTGTAAGCAGCAGGTCTAGGCAAATAAATAAACACGTCAGAAAGTTGAGAGTTTGTTCCTATAGGAATGCCGATGACTGTTGAACGATTAAAAACAACCCCTTGGTGATATGGATGGAGAGTTTTCATTTGCACTCAAACCACATCTTCTTATATTTAAAAAAAAACACCTGGGAAACAACCTTTGAATATTTTTTACAAGATATGCAAAAAGAGAAGAAAATAGAAGCTTTTGCTGATTATGTTTTAGCCACATATGTTGATGACGCCGTGCTTTGTTTCCACCATGCGTATGAGCTGAAACTCTATATACCACAAGACGTACCAGTAATGGAGCATAAGCATTCCACGGGGATTATCATGAACTGTTTAATGCATTTCATCCTACAATGTTTGTCTTTTTTGGCAATAAAGTGAAGTTACAAGCTACTACACATACATTAAATTGGGAAATACCCATGCAACAGCTGTATGAAGAAAGTATGTTTCAGAAAAGGAAACATTTCCCGTGTAAACTGCCGGTTCAAGTCAGAATAAAGGAGGAGGGAAGTAATTTTTCTTCTAATTGGCACAATAGTATGTTTTATTTTTGGTGCAAATGATACCATGTAATTTTAAAACAGGTAGCGCAAACGTAGCATCGGGGAAAAAAGTTGTGGCGCAAACGGATCCCTCCCGACTGGCCCGAGGTGAAATTGAATTATCCGTCAGAGAAAAAAATCCTACTTCTTTGCTGAGCCTACTATAATAACAATAAAAAATGTTAAGGTAATTTATGGTTTTATGTTGGAATTCATCACCTAATTCATCTATATATTACATAAATCACAAACTCTCTCTGACCTATATATCTATGTTTAAAATTTACCAAATTCAATTGATAATCAAATCTAGATTTACATAAGTTGTGTCTTAAATCAAAAGGTAATATAGTTAAATAATTTCCACTCCAAATTCACCATTATACACTCTGTAATATAAACATTTAGATGAATTGATGAATATGTTTGTCTGCCGAAAAAATTACAAATAAATCATATTTTTTTTATTATTCTGTCACTAGTTCACAATTTTAGATAAATTACAAAACTTTCCAACAATTGATTATTCATCCAAACATCAACATTACCATTCAATAAAATATCTTTTACATAATTTAACCATTTAGAATGAAAAAACATCACCAAAGTCAAGGAATTGTATATATATATATATATATATATACAATTGCTTGATGATATTTACAAATTCTAAATACAGAAAGAAATTCAACAATATATTTTTTTCATTCCCCATAACCTCAGCACCAAATAACAGAATAGGTGTATTCATAGCAACAAACAATTATATTAAATTATCTATTGGTACCGTAAGCACAATTTTCTGCAATTCAGCTCCTGATAAAAATAATTAGACACGACGGAGTTATCTCCCATGTGAAACGAGGCGTGTTCTAAGTCAGGTGTGAAATTCTAATTTACATGAGAAGTCACACCTCCTTTTAAAAATAAACATGGAGAAGTTGTCGGACAGGTTTTTAACACCGTTATTGTCATGGTTGAAATCTCTCAATGAAAGTCTATTTTTAGAAAGCAGCATTGAATTTTCAATACACCCAAGAGTTGATCCAAACATTGGTGTTTTAGGGAATACCCTTAATCGAAACGGGAGGGACGAATTAACAGTTACAAGGATATGCATTAAACCACCGGTATCCACAGGTAAGGGACATATTCGGGATTCGGGTGGCTATCTGACATGTGTTGTTTCATGTAAACAGGTAAATGCATGCACCCCAAACAGGAGAGCACTAATATGTCAAATAAAAACATTATTTCATGTATATTATCAAGTCCTTATAAAATCTTATAATTTCGACGAATGAGATTTTGATAAATTGATCATGTTGATGTAAGCCAGAACCAGATTCATTAGTTCAATGATTCCAAACAAGCACTGGTTTTCTGTAAAAATACCTTTATGCAATTGGTACAATAAATTAAAAAAATGTTTTGAAAATATTTATTTTTATTTTACAATTATTGTCTGCGAATCTTTAGGGTTAAGGGCATGATACAGTTTAAGTGGAAAGGGATTATAAATATAAGTTGCAATAAATAAATCCACTATAAATAAATATGTTTAAATTATGATACAATTTAAATTTTTACTTTATAATAAAAAAATATACTTCTATTTTCTTCTTTTAGGCACAGTTGGGTCAAAATGTAGACATTTCATTTTCTTTGACATTTCTATATTTTTGTCAACTTTTTTTGTGACAAAAGAAAAACACGAGCAGATTGCAATGATCTTTGTAAATTCTTCACCAGTAAATGTTCCAAATTTGCGTAACTATTTTTTGGAAATATTTATTCATTATAAGTTATTATATGTGCTCAAAATCTTAACAATATATTGTGCTTCTTCGTTACATTTGTTGTTTTTATAGTGATATTAAGATGATAACACAATGTTGACTGCTGTACCCCTATTTTTGACATTTTTTACTCTGAGTATGTTTGTTTTGTTCATGCATCGTTGACAATGTAATGGAATTTGATACGACTGTCATACAAGTGAGAGGTTTAGCTAGCTATAAAACCAGGTTCAATCCACCATTTTCTGCATTAGGAGAATGCCTGTACCAAGTCAGGAATATGACAGTTGTTATCCATTCGTTTGATGTGTTTGGACTTTTGATTTTGCCTTTTGATTTTGGATTTTCCTTTTTGAATTTTCCTCGGAGTTCAGTATTTTTGTGTTTTTACTTTTTGTCAATAGGCTATTTGCCAATTCCTGTAATTGACCCTGTAATTAGAGATCCCTAAAAAAGTTGTCTCCCTTATGAGGGACATTAATTTTTATTTACAATGGAGAGCTAGCAGAAAGAACAAATCTACCTGTGCGTAATGTGAGTAATTTATATAAGGTTTTCAAATCTTTTGATAACATAAATTTATTGTTTAACTAAATACTTTTGACATCAGAAATTATTTTTCGTGAAAAATTAGTTAAACAGCGGATACATCACTTTTAATTCATCATAATTTGCATTGGTTGAAGCCCATTTTGTCCGGTATGGAACCAGTCTATGATTCACAAAGGGAAGTAATTTGTTTAAAAAGTGTGTAATAACAGAATTAAATCAGTTATTGGCAAATGGACTATTGGCACCCAATTTTTGTTATGTTTAGAGTTTTCCTTAGCAAAGCTAGTATCAGAGACATATATATGTCTCTGCTAGTATATATAGACTTAATTTCCATGTCTATATTTGAGGAGTAGGGGTATAATTTATGACCTTTGCTCACAGTACCTTTTTTTTGGTGGTTTACAAATAAAAAAAATCACAGAATTTATTTTGGAAACAGTTAGCTCTGCATATGTTATATAAAAAATAAAAAAAATAATAAGAAAATTACTTTTAACAGGTTAAACACAAAAGTAACTTTTGATATATACATGATATGGGTATAAAACTGTTTTTTTTTTAAATTTACGTAAAATACATGTATCACTGATGCAATGCATTCATTGATAATATTTTTTACATTTTTATATTTCTGAAATTCAATGTATTTCCAGAAAGAAGATGCTGAAAACACTGTTAGTTTTGGCATGCCTTTTGGTATTAGGAAGCACCCAGGTAAATATTCAGCAGCAGACATGTACAGATTCATCACAGAAAGCAACAATAAAGGCTGGAGCTGATGCTTTAGTGGGTGGACTGTTTAGTATGCACTATGAGGGGACTGGTGGCTATGGATGTGGCAGTTCTACCTTAAACAGTAAGTATATGTATACATAATGATTCTGACAGTTAAAAAACACATTTGATGGAGGTTTTTGATGTATATTTCGTTGTTTTTTACATATCATACTACCAAATCATGGTACGTCACATCCGTCACATCTAGTTGTATATGAACGTTGGTCGAAAAAAAATATTCCCATGAATTTGACAGTTGAAGGTAATTTCAATCCTTCATTTTATTGCAGTAAAACATTTCTGTGTCATAAACATAATATGTCTTGGGTATTTCAAAACACAATTATTTTTTATTTGGGATTCCTAATGAATATTTTGTAATCTTGAGGTTACATGGGGACTAAACCTTGTACACAGATAAAATAAGGGGAGGAATTTGATTGGTTAACTTCCAATGATGGTTATTTTCTTATATGCAATAAAATTTTATGTGAAATTTTTTCTATAGTACTGGACAGGATAAAACTTTACTCATGCCAAGTATTTCTTTATTTGAAACAAAGATAAATTCTGCACATTTTTTTAAAAAGTGCAAATTTAACAAAGACTAATAGGGGAAATCAATGGTGGTATTACACCTTATATTGTCGATAAAACAGTCTTAAGTACCATTTATAGTATATTATATTCATGTGCAAGGCAGATGCTATCAAACAGGGGCACTATTAACAAAAAATGATCATCTTCAAAAATATTAATTACTTACATGAACAAGTATTGTTTTTATTTTTTAGACATTTTTGGGATATGTTTCATATATATAGGGCTGTGACTCAAACAAGAATTAATCTTCTACAGAAATATTCATGACTTACATTTTTAAACAAGAATGTATCTTTTTAGATTATTTTTGTGATATGTTTCACAGGATTGTTACTCAGACTGTTGTTTCTTTCAATCTTCAGATATATCCTTGTTTGAAAAAATAAATCACAATATGCATGATATGCAAAAGTATTTTATAGTTATAACTTATGGCTGTACTGTGCATGACTTTTGTGTAAATAAAATACAAAAAGGTGCATAATTTAAGTTGAGTATAGCAACAATTCAAACAATTGTACAACTTACCAAAAAGTATAAGGAAACATTACACTTATCAATTCACTTTAGATGTAATTACTTGCAAAATTTTGAGATGAATTATCACCCTTTTTTGGAAATTATGATTTTGTAGATAGGAAAGACATAATGTCATTCTCTCAATAGAAGCACTAGTATATACCTTTATATAGTAGCAAAATCATCACTAAAGTGTGTTTTTAAATTTTATTATGCATATATAATTGATTACTGTATATACATGAATATGATATGATATATGTTTACAATATTTAAAAGTTACCATTTCTATTATAGACATGCAAGCATATGAAGC
This sequence comes from Mytilus galloprovincialis, assembly GCA_037788925.1. Lineage (NCBI taxonomy): Eukaryota > Metazoa > Mollusca > Bivalvia > Mytilida > Mytilidae > Mytilus > Mytilus galloprovincialis. The sequence goes on from CM075332.1 coordinate 83,029,976, forward strand.
AGTTCGCTGGGCTATTGACAGATTAAATAAGAAAAATGAAGAGCTCAATGGTGAATTTCTCACTGACAGCTATATACCTGGTATTACATTAGGTAAGATTGTTGGTATGCAGAAAATAGTGGATGGAGGACATTTTTTTGTGCATTTTTTACCAGGAATTTTTAAACCTAATTTAAATACTCACAAAATTTTGTGTAATTGGATTCTTGAACTTTTCTAAACAGAGAAAATATGTATCATGCAAAAATCTTCTGAATGTCATTAAGATGAGCCTACTCTCCAATTTTTCCTAAAATTATCAGATGACTCATTAGAGGAGCTAATGCCCTCAATGATGATGTATTTCTTCTCATTTTTGTGTTTTTGACAATACTGGTAATCCAAAACTGTAATTGTGCACAGTAAAAAAGATAATCAAGTAAAGATGTAATTTAAAAACATAATACTTGAATGGTAGAAAAGCAAAGAAATCATTTATGGAGTTATTGCCCTTGATTTTTTTTTTTTTGTGCATTTATGGATATTTTCTTGAAAACTATAATACATAAAGATACAAACTGATAATGACAAAATATACCAACAAGTTAAGACCTTCAAATAAGTCCACATTTTCAAAATTGTAATTGAACTCCTTATAGTTGATATATTGAACTTAAATGGCAGTACATTTAATCATTGTCATGTATAATAACAGCAGTTTTGTGATTTTCATCTTACAAACTTTCTTTGATGTTTATTGTAGATTTTCAATTGTTTTTAAATTTTACACATCATTTTTTGTTCTCCATATTAATAGAGAAAACTCTCTTTTTTTATTTCCAGGAATGTTGTCACGTGATTATTGTGACAGGAAGTACCAAGCTGTCAGTGATGCACAGGAACTCTTCCCACAGTTCTTATCTGAATCTAATGATTGTTCTACGGATAATGAAATAATACTTGGTGAGAATTTATATCAATGTTTTTCCCTTGTCAAACAGGTGATGATCTCATAATCAAATAAGAATAGTGCACAATCAATTTAGAGTAGCTCATACTATAATATATATGTCCAATAAACTATTTCTAGAAGATATTATTATATCCAATAAACTATTTCTGGGAGAAATTGACCTACTGTGTCAACATACTGCTGGTTTTTAAATTGAATCTAATAATGTGATCTTAGTACAAATAATGTGTTTGTTTATACAGATATACATTGTGGTTCACATGAGTCAATTTTCACAATTTTGTAGTTCAAATGAAAATAAAATTAATTCAAAATTGAATAAAACTCTGATGTAGAGGTCCTCTATCAATTTTTAATCAACCTTATGCCTAAATCACAAAAAATGTTTTAACTTATAATTTATAGCAAGTCATAAACAATTCAGTATCCTTAAAATGAAATCTCATCAATGACAAATTGTATGTACCAAAAAGAACTGTAATATCGTAACTATTGTAAAAGTTTGTATTTTTCATGCTTTATGGGAAAAAACAAAGAATTTAGTGCCAATTTTAACCCATTCAATGCAAATATTCTTCTTTGATAGTTTAGATTTTGATAAAAAAAAATTACCATAATTTACATTAAATTATAATCATGTAATTGCCGAACCTTATCCTGACTAATCCACTAACATGTTGTATTCTTTTCAGGTCTGATTGGTGCTACTACAAGTTCTGTGACAGAAGAAGTCAGTACTAAATTCTCTGCCAAGTTTAAAGTTCCATTGGTGTCTTATTCATCAACAGCTTCTAGTCTCAGTGATACCACCATGCACCCTTACTTCATGAGGACAATTTCCCCAGATGGACCCCTGATGGAAGTAAGTAATTAACATAACGTGAAATATTTGAAAGGGATATATTTTTTTTTAAACAGATGGAGCGGTTTATGTTTATGGTAGATTAATAGGCAACTAGAACAAAATAAAAACAAGCTTCTACAACTTATTGAAATGTTTCACCTTTTAAATTTTCTGTTTGCACATAGATTATTTAATGCAACTTTTGTACAGACTCCTGTTTGATTGATATGACATGAAATTATGGTCCAAGTACCTTTTTGGGACCCCTGGTAGTATGCAGCTAGGGCTGATTTCCATTAGTCCTCTTATTGCTTTGACTTTCATGAATTCCGGAACTCTTTGAATAAGGCTTTATAGATGCAACCAAACTTGCACATATTCATAGATCAGCAAGATGCAAAAACGCTTTTTTTTTTTTATTTCCACAAGATACGAATAAAATAAGTTTTCAACAAATTTCAACATCAAGAAATTAAATAAAAGATGAAGAAAAGCTAATTTATTGGTTGTTTATTTAACAGGCATTAATCAGAGTTTTACAAGAATTGAAATGGAGTTTTGTCAACGTTGTTTATACAGATGATACTTTTGGTAGAAGTTCGTACAATGAGATCCGTACACGTCTAGTTGCCGCTGGTATCTGCTTAACACAAGGTGTGGAAGTGTCATCTACTGACACTTCAAATACCGCAATGGATAATTTGTTACGTAAACTCACAGGGTCAGAATCTGTAGGTAACATCTATTTAGGAGCATCACAAATTGCCGAGAGTTTGCTGAATAGAGCTGAATCATATCCTGATGCTGGTAAACTACAGTGGATTTTCACAGATAGTTTAACATTGTCCAGTTCTTTTACTGGAAAGAAGTATCCAAGAGGTGTTATATCTGTTCTTCCTGGTTCTAGAAAGATTACTGAGTTTGAAGATCATTGGATTAGAATCAATGCTACTACCCCATCCTCCGAGAACCCTTGGTATAAAGATTGGTTTATGACAGAGTTTGATTGTTCCCTGCCAGGCACTACCAACCCACCCCACAACTCTAAACCACCATGTAAAATTCCAACTGAAAATGAACGCCGTTTTGCCTTCGTACAGGACCAGTTTGTGGAACCAGCTGTTCATGCTGTGTACACCTACGCCAATGCGTTGAGACGTGCACATGTGACCAAGTGTGGGGGAGTTGCTGGAATGTGCAATAACCTGAAATCCATGACGACAGAAGATTTTTATCAAAATTACTTAAAAAACACTGATTTCACTTACTCAAGGGTGGAAAGGGTCGAAAGTATGGCGTCTGCTCAGTTAGAGCCGTATAATGCACCTGCTAAAGTGAAGTTTGATAGTCATGGTGACCTGACTGATTACAGCTTTGAGATATACAGTTTCAATGATTACAGTACAACTGGTACTTACAAGTTTGAAAAGGTCAGTGATTATAGTGCATGTAATATTTTATTGCAAACAAAAAAAAAAAGATTTTTTATACTTTAGATAGTTTCTACTTTCAATTTATATTACAATACTTTACATATTTTATAGTTTGAGAATATCTGAGAAAAGCAGCTGCTGAATAAAAGAAGTTTAAGTTACAATAAGGATAAGATTAACTAAATGCAAGAAAATAAGTCAGGACTTAAAAAACTAAGGAATGAAAAAGGACTAAAAACAGTAAATGAATTAGGACTTGAAAATGTAGGAAAAAAACATGATTCATTCAAATATAAAGCCCAAATGAAAGAAAGGACTTTTTCAAAAAGAAATTGAAGCCTTGCAAATGACAGAAACCCATCAACATACAAATGTTTTAGACATAACTGTTTGTAAAAAATATATTTTTTATTTTTTTTAAAACTAAATTAATTGATACATGTATAATCTATATATGCATGAAATGTTTGCCAATGGACATATGTTAAACTTAATCCATTTATTGTAAATAATTTTATTCTCTACACTATATAACAATTTTCTTGATATAATCGAATATTTAAGGTTGGAACATTCTACAATGGAAGACTAGAAGTTGTAAATACCAAGTTCATTATGTATAATACAGCTAGAGACGCAAGATTATCATCTCCACCTCCTTCTCCTTGTCCTACATCTCCATGTGCTCCATGTTTAGGAGCAACTTCTGACAGTAAGTTGAAAATTATTCTATCAGAGAGATATATGTTGCCTTGTTTTGTTGGAATTTAGGTGAAGGCCACCCAATATTGAATAGCTTAAAATTCTAGTGACCAATATTTCTGATAGAATTTGAAATTATTCTGAGCATAATTCTCAGAAAATATGTTTTCATTCAATCAATTTATGACTTTTGAACAGCTGTATTCTAATATTGCCTGAATCAGAAACAATTTATAGATAGTCATACACTGTTGTAAGTGTGACAGGATTGCTTCCCTTAGAACATGTGGTAGATACTTAGTCAGTCATAAGGGGTTAAGCTAATATTGTATAGCAGGGATTTTGCCATCAGTAAAAAGCAGATATTCTTGGGTTTCTATTCAGAAAGCTTATTCATAAATCTTTTATTTATAGAAGCAAAAAATTATAAATATAAATGAAAGTTTAAGCAACTTACTCCTAATATTGTTGGTTTTCAAAATAGAATAAAACAATATCAGTCATATGAATATTATATTGCAAAGAAAAATAATAAATTTTGGACCCCATTACAATATATATTTCCATTATAGAGTATGATATTAATCTGTGAGCAAATTTTATTAATATTATTATTTTTTGTTCATACTTTGATACATATTATTATAAACAATAATTATGTACATAAGTAAGTAATGTATGTGTGTATGTAAGTAAGAATTGTATGTGTGTATGAGAGACTGAGAGAAACTGAAAGTGAATGCAAGTGGTTCTCATTTCTTTTTTCTTTTTATGCCCCACCTACGATAGTAGAGGGGCATTATGTTTTCTGGTCTGTGGCTCCGTTCGTCTGTGCTTCCGTCTGTGCGTCCGTCCGTTCAGGTTAAAGTTTTTGGTCAAGGTAGTTTTTGATGAAGCTGAAGTCCAATCAACTTGAAACTTAGTAGACTTGTTGCTTATGATATGATCTTTCTAATTTTAAAGCCAAATTAGACTTTTGACCCCAATTTCACGGTCCACTGAACATAGAAAATGAAAGTGGGAGTTTCAGGTTAAAGTTTTTGGTCAAGGTAGTTTTTGATAAAATTGAAGTCCAATCAACTTGAAACTTAGTACATATGTTCCCTATAGTATATTAGTACATATGTTACCCAATTTCACGGTCCATGGAACATGGAAAAGGATAAAGTGCGAGTGGGGCATCCGTGTACTTTGGACACATTCTTGTTACCTCTTAACAATGGTATTTCCTGATATTTATTTATCTCTTCATAAATTTTTACCCTTTCCTTTTTTTCTTATTTTCTTACTTTCAGTGTGTTTTAAAATTTATCTTAGTTATTTAACTTTATTTTATTTAAATATTTTATTTTTTTCTTTGGAGTTAAAATTTAATAAAATCATTTAAACATTTATTGCATTAAAAAAGGGAGGGAAGAGAGAAGAAAAAGAAAAAAGAAATGAAATTACTCTTGATTTATAATCTTTGTTTGATTCCTTAAAATCCAAAACTAAATAATATCTCATTTATGAAGAATTGTTTATTTTTTGTTTGTTATATTAGACATTTATGTTGAACCATCTTTATATTTGTTAGCATTTAACTTGCATGTATTTATACCGGTACATTATATATATATTTAATAATGAATATTACTAACAACCACTAACTCCTGTATATATAAATATCATTACTAATGTTAATGAGGCCGGGATAAGGTACTGGTAATCGATGTTTTAAACTAATAAATCTTAGCTCAGTTGGTTAACATGCTGCCTTGTAACACAGAGGTCGCTGGTTTGAGTCCCGGTGGAGACAAGCAATTTTGTAATGAAATTCATGCAATCCGGTTACATAAGGTTGAAATATTGCATTTACTTGAATAGAAATTACTTGGTTGGTTCATGTTAAGATTCTGACATTGATTAATTTATGATATATTCATTTCTTATTTCGTTCCAGATGTAGAATTATTTATTTTGTATGGCATTACTTTATGGAGTAAATAAAATTTGTTTTTATATTTGTGTCAATATTTTGCACGCAAGCTGTTTAAAAAATTGTAATTCATTGAAAACTTTTTAAAAATTCAATCACATGGTTGCACAAAATCAGTGGTATATATATAAGAGAGTAGATAGTACCTCATGAATAATAATGAAACCAGTCAGTTATATGTACATATTTTCTTTGTAGGTTTATATATGTATCTTCATGGTGATGTCATTATGAATGGTGTATACCCTGTCCATATGGGCAGCAAAGAACCATTGTCATGTGGAGACCTCTATAAAAATGGTGCCATGTTAGTGGAAGCCATGAGGTGGACCATTTCTCAAGCCAATAGTCAAAATTTATTGAGAGGAGTAACACTGGGAGGTTTGGCTTTAGATGATTGTTTTTCATCTTTAAAAAGTATCCATGAAGTTACAGCCATACGTCGTCACAACATGGCAATTATGGATGCAAGTGGAAATGACCTTGATCCAGATTCAATTGATGGTTACCATGGTGGCTATTTGACAGGACTAGTCCTCCCTCTTGCTAAACTGATAAACACCATAAAACGTCCGCAGATTGCCATTAACCCAACAAGTACAAATAGTGGAGAATATCCATACTTGATACACATGCTTTATGGCGTTGATAAACTAATAGAAGCTTATATCCTTATGTTGAAGAAAGTTGGGTGGAACTATGTTCAAGCTGTATATGATCCAGATGATTTCGCAATGTCATTTGTAAGCAAGTTCAAAGAAATGGCAGGAAAGCATGGTATCTGCGTTGTGGCATCATATGAATTCTCAACCGGCATGACAGGAAATGACATGGTTGAAAAGCTACGAAAACATTCCACGGTTCATCCTGTTTTAACAATAAGTATGGAACCTCAAATAAATAAAATATTAGGCAGTCTGAAATCTCAAAATGCAAGCGACCAGTTTAATATGCTTACCATCATTCTAGGCCAATCGTCTGACAACTTTGAGGGATATCAAGATGTTGCTATGGGAACAATAAATATCAAATATCGTATGCCTGATATAGCTGCCTTCCGTCAATACTTGTCAAACTTAACTCCGAACACTGCAGGTAGTGCAAATCCATGGTTTACACAGTGGTATGAAACATTGTTTAATTGTTCACTGGACACGAGCAATATGAGACAATACACATCAGTTTGTAACAGGAACACAAACGTTGGATCAGCTCCAGGTCTTTTTTATCACAGCTCTGTCACTTCAGCTATCTACGGCATTTACGCTTTTGTTTTTGGCCTGCATGGAACATTGCTTGAAATGTGTGGACCAAATTATAATGGCCTCTGCGCTAACTACAGAAATGGTGCCAACAAGGGAGATAAGCTGGTTGAAAAGATAAAGTCTGCTGTATTTAATGTAGATGGGTTGACTAATATTCAGTTCAGCAATGGAGAAATCAACTTCCCATTGGAATATTACTACTGGAGTGGTCCTACTTCTGCCTGGATAAAAGTAAGATTGTAAAAATACTACTGATAAACTTTTATTCATAAGCTTCTTCCATTGATATTTTAATTTTTTATTTTTTGATACTGGATAAATTCTTTTTATGGAATCTAATAGTATCTCAATTTTTTTTCTAGGGATATGGTATTTTTTTTAATCATTTTCAGATGTGGACAAATATGTGGTCTCAGACAGAAACACCATTTATTGTAAAAATTGCATATTTGGTAGACTGTACAGTAGGGGTAATGGTATGTTAAATACATTTACTTGCACAGTGATCAAAATAGGAAGCTGTATTTATTTATTACAAGAAGTAAAAATTATCCTTTATTTCCAATTATGTATTGTAGGTTGGAGATTTTAATCCTTCTGGAGGTACCTTTTCATTCAGTGAGAATGATGTCCAGTTATATGGCAACAGGAAAACAAGTCAGGTGACCTCATCTTGTCCAATGGTATGTACACAGTGTCTCTACACCTTCCAAGAACAACAATACATGTATGTAGAAGGAGATCTTCTCATTCCCGCTATATTTGACATCCATTATAAAGGAAGTGGACCATTGAATTGTGGAAATATTAGAGTGAGAAATGGTTTTCTAAACTCAGAAGCATTTGCATATGCATTAGAATATATAAACAGCGGCAATTCAGCAATTAAATTAAATGGCGTAAAATTAGGTGGTGTCGGTTTTGATGGTTGTATGAATCCTCTTCGAGCTAATGCTATTGTGAGTGCATTCCATTCTCAATGGTTTAGGAATGATGATGGTAGTACTAAATTTGCCTTAGAAAAGTCAGTTGGTTGGATGTTATATGACAGTGAGACCACCATTGACGTGAGTGAAAGTTTAGGTAACTTTAACATACCTATCATAACACCTGCTGCTACATCTCATGTCCTAGATGATAAAACTATGTTTAAAACTTTCTTCCGTACGATCCCATCAGATGGTAACGTAACAAGAGCCATGGCACAGTTGGCCAAAGAGCTGAATTTTGATTACATCATTACTTTAAATGCTCCTAACAAAGAAAGCAGAGACGCAAAGGAACAATTCAGGAAATATGCTAAAGCGCAAGGAATTTGCATTGCGTCATCTTATGAATTTGTCACTGATGGGACAATGGACACTTTAATGGAATACATCGCTGATTCATCAACTAGAATTGTTGCAGTGTTTACCTACCCTGATCAATATGTTGAAGAACTCCTCATGGCAAAGAGTCGTAAACCAGAAGTGGCTAATCTGATCTTCATGGCTAATCATCCATGGTCCACTCCCGTTATAAAACATACTGCTCTAAGATTTGCAGACAGGTCACTAATGTTTGGATCATCAGCATATACAACAAAACTCGCAAAGTTTAGAGATTATCTAACAGGGAAGCAGTCCTATCCACACAACCCCTGGTACAATGAGTTCTACCAGGCATTCTATGAGTGTAGTCTGGGAACAGCATGGCAGTACCAGTCTAACTGTTATCCTCTTAGATCTCTTATTGGAGGTAAGTTTGTGATACTTGTACATATGAAAAGAAAGATGTGGTATGATTGTCAATGAGACAACTCTTAACAAGAGACCAAATGACACATCAATTAACAACTATAAGCCACAGTAGAGCTTTCTACAATAAGCAAAGCCCATATCCCATAGTCAACTATAAAAGGCCTTGATTTTGTCTTTTGAGGAGAATGAAAATCTTGTTTTTCGAAATAAATAGATCTGTTCTGATGCCTCTCATATGTCAGTTAAGTTATAGAATGTTCTTCAGTTTTGTAAATCAATGAGAAAGCATGGTTTACAAAAACTTCTGCTTTAGTCATGTTAGTTTCTAGTATAAAGCATCATTTCCAAATAACATGTTTAAACACACTAGATGTTCACAAAATGATATGTTTCTTGTTTCTTGTTTTTTTATATAGATTAGACCGTTGGTTTCCTGTTTGAATGGTTTTACACTTGTAATTTTTGGGCCTTTATCATTGTTTATAGCTTGTTCTGTGTTCATCAAGCCAAGGCGCTGTGTTGAAGGCCTACCTTGACCTATAATGGTTTACTTTTATAAATTGTTAATTGGATGGAGAGTTGTCTCATTGGCACTCATACCACATCTTCCTATACCTATGAACTCAAGATTCATTACTCATTAAAAGGCATCTTGATCAGAAGCAGTAAATTTCCACAAATTATAACATATGAAATTTAGAATAATCAATTGATGTTTGCTGTACATTGAAAGGAAAAGGGAATTTCAGTGTCAGCGTTCGAATTCAGATTCAGGCTTTTATAGTCTTTCTCTCATCATTTACAAAAGTGACCATGCCAGTTAATACTGGCTATGTGATAGTCAGTTCCTTAATAAAATCTTGACGAAAGTAAGTGGTCTCTCAGCGGTTCTGTTCAACAACTAAAAAATGATAAAAAGTGTGAAATATATTGAAAACACATTCAATCAAATGAAATAGCATCAAACAATATGTGTATAATATTCACGAAAATAACATTTTACCAGCTGTATTCAATGTGTTGTCTTAAATATATTTCCAGACAAGTTTGTTGAGGACATAACAACTTTACCTACGATCACAGCTGTCATGGCCTATGCTGAAGCTATTAATAGAGTACTTATAGAAAAATGTGGACAAAATTACACTGGTATCTGTTCAAAGTAAGTAATTCTAGTCCTTTATAGATGTCTTCTTGTATAGTTCTTTAATTTTCCCTGGTGTGAAAGAAAGATCATTAAAATAAATATGAACCGATAAAAAACCCACCATAGACAGAAAAATTTCATTAGAATATATATACATCATGTTTTGTTAAACAAACCTAGCACAAAAAAAGGCTGGTTATTATAAAGTGATCAAATAGCAACAGATCAAATTCTCCTGAAATTTTAATTTCTGTACAAATATATTTCGAAACTTGATCATGTTGATGCCGTATTAATACATTATAACATATAATATATTAACTACCAGTACTTTTGTACCTCTTTAAATTATACTATACTAGAACACACGTGTGAAATCGCGGGTATTTAGAGCTTGGTTGAAAGTATGTTAACAGTTGTAAGATGAGTTTTTGTAAAAGATTTTATGTCTGGAGAATTTCGGAAAAGGTTTCAAACTGAGTCATAGGCACTTGGAGACAGGACAATTATTTTAAGCCCTCTCCCTTTTTGCCACAGTCAATTATATTTTTGCTTTCTGATAAATTCCATGATTTTTTGCGTTTCTGTATACTATGAATATGCTGCTATATTATATAGAGAGTCTCTATTATAGGATTATAATCATAGTGTACATGCAGAATAATGCAAAAATAATTGTCCTGTCCCCCAGTTATAATGAAAATTATGTAAAGAGAGGGGAGTGAGGGGTGGGTATTTGAATAGAAGAACGCAAAATAAAATTGTCAATTTACAATGAACGAACAATTAAAAACTTATTGCAGTTGATCTTTTTATTGATTTAAAGAAACATTGTGAATAACAAAACTTTTTCACAGCTGCACCTGAAATAAAAAGTGGCAAAACGCATTGCACAAAAAATAACCCTTTACCCCCTCTTTTAAAGTTAAAAATCTGAAGTTTTGGGTATGACTAAAAAGTCTGTCTGATGACAGAAACGATATCCGGATGCCTTTTCGTTTTTCTTCCCAAATAACCCAAACTGAATAATCATAAGAATGGATGAATCATGCCATTATGCATGGTACCCATAGGGCACAAAGGCATAATGATTAATTTATTGTGGAAGGAAGAGAAGCGACACACAAAATGAGGTCTTCTTGTTTAACAGTATAGATAAATGAACCAGGGCTTTGTGGTCATAAAACTGTACTTAGAACTCAAAATACAAAATTTGTGTTCGTAACATCAAATCTCTTATTTTGATTTGTTGATTTCTGAGTCTGAGTACAAAAATTTTGCTTGACATTTTTATGATTGCAACATTTTGTGCAAGGCTTTATTTTCATCATGTTATATTTGCTACTTATTCAGTATATAAATTTGAATATTTTTTTTATTGGTAGATATTTTAGTGATGATGATACACTTCTCCGACTGATGGCTCACCTAGATGCACTTAGTTTTCATGATGTCATTGATCAGATGTTTTACTTCATAGAAAGAGAATCTAACCAGAACCTGACTATTTATAGACTTGATTCTGTATCGTCGTCAGTGTCAAACTTCTATAACGTAAGCATCTATTTACTTGCCATATTTGATAAATATATAACGGAAACAAGAACACTGGATAGGAGCCATTGTTTGTCGGAGAGGGGGTGTTATTATACTTTAATGTTGTTCTCCTGAAAAATCCATGAAACATTTGCGACTGGACATTGAAAACAATTAATTGTCCTACCAGTGAGATAATGGCAAATGTTGAAAATCATACTAGAAATCCATTGGAATAGTACTAATAGTTATTGCAACAGTTGAAATACATACTGCATGAGTCTGAGGGTGCACAAGATGCTGTATAAGTTTAAATGGTAAATTGAAAATAGGCTGTGAAAGGGGATTATAGAAATTGTTACTATTGTTTCCCTTGATCAGACGAACAAGATAAAAACCTATGACAAGTAGATATTCTTTAACAGATAATGATGTTCACTAAATATTAATATCAAATGGAGTGTGAAAAATCATTTGTGTGCTTGTATGAAGTGAAAATTTGTTAACCAAGAGCGGTAAAACCTTTGTTTGGCACTACTTCTACTATATATGAATGTAAATAACCTGATTTTTATTATTGACAGGAAGGAACAGTTAAGCAGGACAGCATAAGTCTAAGGGACAAGGAAGATTTGAAGAATGAGTATTTGACCATTCCAGCCACATGTACTGGCGATTGTTCTAGTTGTTTGAATCTAGGCGATGGTACAGAACAGTTGACATACCTTACAGGGGATATCATGCTTGTTGGTAAGGAAATTTATGTGTAAAAGTAGGCATATGTGTAAAAGTAGATATATGTGTACAAGTAGGAGGCATATGTGTAAAAGTAGATATATGTGTACAAGTAGGAGGCATATGTGTAAAAGTAGATGAGGCCCCTCATGGGGGGGTCCTAGTAATCACATAATCACCATTTTTTTGCCAATATAATCACATAATCATTAAATATTTGCTTATCTTTAGTAATCAAATAATCATAAACTAAAAATACAGTCCTAGGTAATCAAATAATCATGACATATTTGGCTTAATAATCAAATAATCATTAAAAAAACGGCCAAGTAATCACATAATCAAAAACCCCATGAGGGCCCTCGTAGATATATGTGTACAAGTAGGAGGCATATGTGTAAAAGTAGATAATGTGTACAAGTAGGAGGCATATGTGTAAAAGTAGATATATGTGTACAAGTAGGAGGCATATGCGTAAAAGTAGACATATATGTACAAATATGCATTTTTTATATATAGGGCATGTTTGCTAATGTGACAACTATCCTCCAAAAGACAAGAATGTAGATCTATACATGTCATTGTACAAGCTTCAAAGATGAGATTTCCCAATACTTTTATAGTCCTGAACATGCATGAAATATTTGCCACTGGAAATAAGGCAACCAACATTCAATCAGACCTTTTATGAATAACTTTAATATATGAGGTTTGCTCATTATTGAAGGCTTTATAGTGACAAAAAGTTGTTAAAATGAAAATTATTTGTCAATTTTAACTAAAAAGTTGAATGTTTTTATTCTAAAAAATCTTTTATATCAAAAGACAAACAAGGTTATCATATTTTTTAATTCTTAAACCTTTTCATTTAGAAAGAATGAAAAAATATTCATTGAGGAAATTTAATTTCAGTTTCATAATCATGATTATATGCATATATATTTTCAGGTCTTTTTGATATCCACAAGGCTGGCAAGACACCCTACACTTGTGGTGAAATAAATAACAAACATGGACTTCAACTCTTAGAGGCTTTCCAGTATGCTGTAGAATATGTAAACGATAAACGTGGTATCTTTGCCAACATTCTAGAAGGTGTGAAAATTGGCTACGTGACACTGGATGTATGTCAAAGTCCAACGAGGGCAGGTAACATGATTGCCAATATCCACAGTAAAAATATTGAACTTAAAAATGGCAACAATGTTATTAATCCATCGAGATTTGATATGTATGTTGGACCAATGGACAGTGCGACTTCCATACGAGTAGCAGATGTTCTCAATGCCTTAGGAATACCACAGATCAGTTACGGAGCAACATCACTTGAATTAAGAGACTCCCTGAAGTACCGTTACTTTTTACGAACTGTCCCAGCAGATGATAAACAAGCAAGAGCAATAATTTCATACCTAAAAATGTTTGATTTGCGAAATGTTCAGGTTATTCATACATTCAACACTGTTGGAGATTTTGGACGTGAAGAATTTAGTCATTTGGCATATCTCAATCGTATATGTATTTCACAGAATATAACTATCGGCCAAGATGGAGAAGTGTCTGAAGCAGAGGCAACTAAGGCACTCAATCAACTGAATAATTTTACGGATGCAACCATTGTTATTTTGTTTGTTGATGATCCAGTTCCACTTTTGAAAGTCATTGAAAGGTCACAAGATATAAGAAACAAATTTGCCTTCTTAGGAACAGACAAATGGGGACAAGATCCTGAAATATGGGAAGGACTAGATAATATAATGCGGGAAAAACGTGCAATAGCTTTTGATGTTGAAACTGCAGATCTGCGGCTGTTTGACCAGTACTTGGAGTATAAAACACCGGAAACATATACCAACAATCCTTGGTTTAAAGACTATTATGAATACTTATATGGATGTTCAGTAGATCGTATTAATTCACCCAATCCATGTCCAACCAAACTGAATGGTCTTCCAAGAGCTAATAAGTATATCCAAGATCCTTATGTATTGTATGTTGTCAATGCAGTTTTCTCTGCAGCCCTCGGTGCACATGATGCTTTGGTAAAATCTTGCAGAGCTGATTATGGTGGTGTGTGCAATATTTTTGTAACCAGTGGACAGAGAAGACAAATGATTTTAGATGGTGCTAAGAAGGCAAGGTTTACAGATGCCACTAAGCAGCCATTTTACTTTACTTCAGGAGGAGAGAGCGATAGAGGGTACCATATCTGGGAACCAATGCAACAGGGTCAGACATACGTTTTAGAAGATGTGAGTATATAGAAATCTTATAAGATTTTGAAATGATAAAATTACTGAATATAAGAAAAAGGAGGTGAAAAATACCAAAGAAACATTTAAAACTACATAAGAAAAATATCTAACTATTTATGATAAATGGCAAAAAAGAAATTTGACAAAAAGACGATAATTCCACAAAACACTACATAGAAAACTATAACTCAGCAACCCAAACCCCAGCAAAAAAGGGGGTTTGAACCTAGGTACTCTGAAAGGGTAAACAGATCCTGCTCCATTAGTGGCATGAGTGGCACAAAAATGATAAACAATAGGATTGAACTCATATGCTCTGTAAGGGTTAGCAGATCCTGCTTCTCTAGTTCTACCATAAACATGATAAAACATGTTATTAATTATGGAACATACAATTTTTATGATAAGTCTCATTATTGATGTACAATGTTTATACATGTCAGTTAGTGGAAATTTGTTAAAAAGACTAAATTAACCAAAAATGGAACCAGAAGTTTAATGGTAATCATATATTAAAAAATTAGCTAGTTAAAAAAGAAATTTGTTTAAAAATTTGATATTTTATAAATGATATATATTCTTCTGAATTTAATCAATTGCATACCCGTAGCCAAGGGGGGGGGGGGGGGGGGTTCAGAGTACCCCCCCCCCTTGAAATCAAATAAGCACTGTTAAAGTCAATGTTTTGTTCAAATTGTGACTATTAAAGTCGAGTTCATGAGTCCAACGAACCCCCCCTTGGAAATTCCTGGCTACGGGCCTGAATTGTATATATAAACAATGCTTAGAATAATAATTGTTTATTTGTCCTCAAGCATGCTTATTGAAATAGATTATACATTAACCTATTTATATTTCAGGTTGGTAGTTATAACGACAGCCATTATCTAAAAGTTGATGCTACTCATGACCTTCAGTGGACCTCTGTGTGTGATACACGAGAAACATGTAAATGTGTCTTCCCAGACTATCAGCCATCACGCTACATGTTGAAAGAATCATCAAATGACCTTAATCTTGTGTACATTTCTGACATCCATGCAGCTGACCCTTACAATAGTTTTGCTTGTGGACCTATAGATACAGCTTCTAACTTTCAGAACTTAATGGCATTTTATTATGCTATGGATTTAGTTAACCAAAATATAGACAATAGATATCCAGCTACGTTGAAATTAGGAGGAATAGCCCTAGATACCTGCTCATCTGCAAGTAGAATTGGACAAGATTTGTACAGTTTGTTGAGTGGTGAAGGGATTTGTGGAACTGGAAATGAAGGTCAAGTTATCTCCCCTTCAACTGTAATTGTACATCTGGCTAAAAACAGTGCAAATGCAATTGCCACAAGCAGCATTCTGTCCCCTCTGAAGATGACATCCATGAGTCAAAGTGCTACATCCGTTGAACTAAGTTCTGATTTGCATGACTATTTCTTACGAACCGTACCACCAGATAATATTCAGGCCATTGCAATGGTAGAGGTCATACAGCGGTTTGGCTGGGATTACATTTCTGCTGTATACACAGATAATGCATATGGAAGGGCAGCTAAACAAACACTTCTAGAATCTGCACAAAAGACGAGTCCCAGAACATGCGTCTCTCAAGCCATAGCTATGCCTGTAGATGCAACATTAGAGCAGGCCAAGACAATCATAGATGATTTGAACCAAAGAGTTGGTGCAAGGGTTGTTGTCTTATTCGTAACTGGTGCACATGCCCGTTTACTTCTCCAAGCTGCAACAGAACGTCAGCTGACCAATAGATTTATTTGGCTTGGTAGCGACACCTGGGCAAATAGTGAATCAATTGTGAAAGATTACGAGTACACTGCAGCTGGGGCCATAACCATTCAAATAAATTCACACGAAATTGAAAACTTTAAAACGTATTTGAAATCACTGACACTTCGAGACCATAAAGGAATTCCTGATGATTGGTTTGAAGAAATCTATCAAAAATTACATCAGTGTAGAATTTTAAACAGCGCTGTTAGCCAATCATATTCTACAATATGTACTGGTGATGAAACGATCACTGATGACATGGTCCCACAAGATCCATATGTACTTCATACGATCATCTCCGTATTCATGGTGGCTCAGGGATTAAGTAGGATTGACGAATGTACATCATCCTCTCTCAGTTTGTCCGCTTGTTTGACGCTACAGGCCAAAAAGAATGATCTTATCTATAATGCTATAAAGAATGCTGATTATAATGTGCTACCGCAATACATCAAGGATCCGTTTACATTCCAGTTCACAACAGAGGGGTATGGTGATGTGGGATATAATATCTTAAACTATAGAAGGAACCAAGTCACTGCTAAGTTTGAATATGAAAAGGTAAAAAAAAGTTTAAATATACATTTTCATTTTTTGAAACAATTATTTAATATACCGGTAGACTTGCATAACATAAAATTATTGATAATATAAATACAAATAATATAATTACCTTCAAACAGATAATATTGAACTTTGTTAAATTTATTATTTTAATTTAGATGACAATTTCTAGCATTTACAAAGAAGATTGTAATGGTATATACAAAATCACTCTACTCCAGTAAATCGTGTGCGTGTTGTTCG
This sequence comes from Mytilus galloprovincialis, assembly GCA_037788925.1. Classification (NCBI taxonomy): domain Eukaryota; kingdom Metazoa; phylum Mollusca; class Bivalvia; order Mytilida; family Mytilidae; genus Mytilus; species Mytilus galloprovincialis. The sequence goes on from CM075332.1 coordinate 83,047,156, forward strand.
TGTAAGGTGGTACATAACACTACAGGGAGATAACTCTGTAAAAATTAGCTGAACATTTTAATCACATTCTATTGTTAAAGAAATATATATATATATGATTCATTGAAGCTTCTCAATGATCAAAATTAGTGTTTTTCAAACTGCTATATATCGAATGAAATTTTTCCAATGAAGTAAATTTTTTGAAAATTTTATATTTCTGTCAAAAAAAGTTAAAGGGTGAGAGTAAATATTTTGTCAAATTTTATGAAAATTAAATGCGCCAAATTAATTTTAGTCCAAGTGTTTCGTACCAAGTTAAATCGATACTGAGATCTTTGAAATTGTGTTAATTCTCAAGCTTCTTATATCTCTTTAAAATAACTATTTTTGGTGACCTAAAAATGCTTTTTATATTAATTGTCAAACACAGAACATCATGAACACTAGTGCTTAAAACTAGGCACAATTGTCTCAATTATTTCCCTAAAAAAGTGGGGATATGTATCCTTAATGTTATTAAGTAAACATGCTTCCTTTATAAAAGATTGGCTGAACAAACTATCAAAAGATCAAGAAAAACAAAATATCTAATAAGAGTTAACATTTGAGAGTAAATGTTTTATATACAGTATTTATTGTTCAGGTTGTCACACTTTTAAGCAGTATTTTTTTTGTTTCAGCTTGGTACCTACCAACAGTCCTTGAATATAGATAGAGCAAAATATTATGGCTTTAGTTTCGTAGATTCTCGTAACATACCAACATCTAGTTGTCCAGTTGGAGTGACCTGTAGATGCTTGAACAGTGACGGCACAGTAGAAGAAATTAAACGTACTGGTGTTTCTGGAATATCCTATTACCAGTTAGAGAATGGCCAATATGTTGATGCCCAAACTGGACAGATCGTTAAAGTTGAAGGAGAACCTGATATTGATGACAGATTCCGTGACATCTGGGGAATTATTGTCGCTACATTGGCGGGAATTGGTGTCTTCACATCTCTGTGCCTATTCATCTATTTGCTTGTCGTTTATCCAAATAAGAGTGGTACATCTGTTTTAGGTTATATGTTGATATTTGGTATCATTCTTCTGTATGCGTTAATATTTCTTTTTATTGCCCATGCAACGAGAGAACTTTGCGCCATGAGAAAATTCTTATTAGGTGTTTGTTATTGTCTGTGCTATTCTTCATTGTTTGTTAAAATCGTAGATTGTTGGCGTTGTAAGGGCTATGCTGAAGACAAAGAAATTAAATATGAGAAACTTGGACATCCATTAGGATTATTTGTGTGCACCATTCTCCTTGTTTTAGTCCAGGTGATGATAAACGCTGAATGGATGATACTAGAGAAACCAGAAATAGAGAAAATACTGTACAATAATTTCATATGGCCTCGTTGTACACCCAACGATTTCTACGACGAAGGTCTCATACTGTCTCTCGTGTATGTCATGTTTCTCATTCTATTAACAATATTTTTCGGTATAGCTTCACTAAGTAATCCAAAGAATCATTATGAAGCTAGGTGGATCTGTGGTATAGCAGTTCTAAGTGTTCCAGTGTGGGTGATATTCGCAATAGTGGCTATCCTAGGTCCCATAAGGATGGGGGATGCTGCCATCTCAATAGGCTTGCTGCTGAATGCCACTATCATGCTGTTCCTAGGTCCTATGAGGAAGTTGTACCTTCTGAACAAACATCAAGAAAGTCTAGAAGAAGAAGATATGAAACGATTGGATAGTCAAGGATTAGGAAGTAAGTTATGGAGTAACTTCTTCTTTTCTGTATCTTCCTCCTGCTAATGAGGAGCACATCCAAGTAACACAACTTTTACATTAGTTTGATTCTATTGAATGTGCATTTCTGAAAAGTGTAATATTTTTTCATGAGTAGGACAGAGACGTTCTCATGTAATTTGGCTTTCTTTAGGTTTATTTGGTCAATGTATTATGTTGGCTTTGTATTCTCAACACTTTGTTTTTGCTGTGTCAAATTGTTAAAATTTTCACTAAATTATCTGAATGGATGGTATGAAAATTTAAAAACTAATAGGCTCAATTAAGAATTTGTGTCTTTTAAAGATTCATTGTTTAGGCAAAAGTTATTTGTCATGTGGCAAATGATTCTGCACATCACACATTAGACTAATCCATCATGTATTAATTACTCTTCACTCAATAGAATAGAAGTTCCTTTATAATATAAGTTCCAAAAGGAAGAAATATTCTGGACTATTATTTCCACAGGAATAAATATTACAGTATATATTCCTAACAGAACAAATGGTATAGAATATATGTTCCAACAGGAATAGATATTATGGCAATGTTTATAACAAAGTTTCCAGTGGAACTTCTGTTAGGTGGAACAAATATGTTGACAACTCTAATGAACAGCATGGTTTACAACAATTTTTTTTCAACTATAACAAGTAGATATAGGAAGATGTGGTGTGAGTGCCAATGAGACAACTCTCCATCCAAATAACAATTTATAAAAGTAAACCATTATAGGTCAATGTACGGCCTTCAACACAGAGCCTTGGCTCACACCAAACAACAAGCTATAAAGTGTACATTTATTAACTTTAATTTAATCCATGTAAGGTCTTTTTTACACTAAGGCTTGAATTAATATGATGATTAAACATAATATTATCCTTAAAACAGCTTTGAAATATTTTTTGTAGTTTGTTCTTATGTTGTACTGTTACACCACTGTCCCAGGTTGAAGGGAGGGTCTGCATGCCTTCAAACTGGTTTAACCCCACCACATTCTGTGTGTGCCTGCCTTTAATTCAGTGGTTGTTGTTTGTTGCTGTTTATATCATATTTGTTTTTAATTCATTATTTTGTACATAAATCAGACTGTTAAGTTTCTTGTTTGAATTGTTTTACATTTGTCATTTCTTGGTCTTTTATATCTGATTATACAGTATGGGCTTTCCTCATTGTTAAAATTCATACAGAGACCTATAGCAGGGTTAGACACTAACATTAGATGATATGTAGTCCACAGGACTAATAAGAAAAAGTTCTGGGTAGTCCTGATAGTCCATCTCTATCACCGGTGAGGGGAGCAACTCTGCCCAAACTGACTAGGTGGGTTTGGGAATTTTTTCAAAATAAGATGCAATTTCCTGCCATCTGAGCACCTCAAAAGCACACAAATGTTTATTTGAGTTTAGTCTTCTAATAATTTTCTTATTTATATAGTGAATGATATGTTCAAATCTCTTTTGTATTGTAGTTGATTATGCTTCCATGTACGATAGACAGTACAATAACAGTCCAAGATTAACCGAGGGACAAAGTTACTATGAAGCTAATATGCAATCTGGTTACGAAGCTAATGGTCAATCAGAAGGTGGTCAGAGTTACCGATATGAGGAACAGTCAGGAGGAGGAGGTGGCTACAGTTTTGAGGCAGAATCAGGGCCTGGTTATACCTTCGAGGCTTCGGCACAGTCTGGCTATGAAGAACAATCAGGTTATAATGAGCAGCGTACAAGCATCTGATGGAGCAGACGCATGTTGCTTAGGTGGTGAGAAAGGTATGCATGTTGCTTTGTTGTTAAAATGGGGAAGACAATTTTCTTTTGTTAGATTTGAAAGTTTGTCAAGCAATCTCACATTCTTATTCATTTTTTACAATCGTAATAATAAATGATAATGAAAATGGCATTTTAACCATCTGTTGGTTATTTTTTAGGGGGAAATACTTAGGAATTTACTTTTTTGTTGTTGGAAAACAAAAGCAATGCACAGCTGAATGTTGGACAATTCAAGCTGATAAATGGATAAAAAAAACTAATTCAATATAGGATTTTTATTGCTATTTAAAGAAGCATTAAGTATATACATGTAACACTTTATTTGAGAAGCTGATCTATTTTGAAATGTTTTCTTGGGAATCTTGATAAAGTAAGTATGCATTGCATGTTGGGGATGAAACTGTAAATTTGGTATGCTGTTAAAAAGGGCGCACTACGTTTGCGCGCATTTAGGGATTAAAATGTTTTACGTTTGCGCGCAGCTTTTGATTACATTTGCGCGCATTCATTTTACAGGTAAACTCAGGTAAAAATATAAATAAAAATTTAATTAAATTATAATTGACTATATATTTTTTTATTTTCATAATAAATACGACTATCAATTATTAATTTTGAAAATATTTCTTAATTCAAACTATATATTGTTCATATTGAATTATAAAACCAATTATAAAGTTATCATCATTTATACTCCATTGCGAATATTTCAGAGTGAAAAGGATTTGAACGAATAGTGATCGTTTTTAAAATAAGTTAATAATTGAAGTTAGTTTGTAAAGTTACACTAAGGCACAAACAAGGAGTTTCGACACGTACCTACATGTAAAGTATATGAAATTACCAATACTTTTACCTTTATGATTAGCTATGTTTTAGCATTTTAACATTTTTATCTGTACATTTTTCTAGGATTTAGTGCTTGTGCATAATAAAACGGACTTATCTTGTCGAAATCCCACTTCCACCTCATCGTTGGTGAGTAGGGGACCAAGACTAACGGAATGAGTACTTATACTTGTAAATAATTGAACTAATTATAAATAAATAAGTATTATTACCTGTATTTTACCTGAGTTTACCTGTCAAAAAAATGCGCGCAATTGTAATCAAAAGCTGCGCGCAAACGTAATGGTATTTGCGCGCAAATGTAATGGTAATGCGCGCAAACGTAATGCACCGGTTAAAAAATGCTTTTGCTGATATTTAATTTAAAATGTCCGCCTTTAATGGAATGACAGATGTTTTTTTTTTGAAGCATTACATTTGGTATGCCTGTAAAAGATGCTTTTGCTAAAATTTTATTTAAGATTTCTGCCTTTATTGAAATAACGGATGATCTATTTGTGTCCAGGAAAGTTGTGCAAGTTTTGGTTGATTGCTTGGATGCATAAGGGTTCTTTTTCATATTTTTTTTTCAAAAGCTTTATTAAGAGGTATTGTGCATGTTTAAGAAGATAAACTGTTTTAATTTAAATATATAATGATATTGGTAGAATACAGATATGTTTTCTGGACTTATTGGTTTTATAAGCTCTTAAACGTTTGTATATATTAGGTTTTGAATTTTCTTCTTTCATGATAATTTCAACAAAAGATTAGAAATTAGTTTCAAAATCACACCAAGATACTGTTCAGATTTGTAGAGGGATTTATAGAGAATATGAATATTTTTATTAATGTACTTAAAAATTACCATTAATTGTAAGATTTCTTGGGATTATTTATAAAGTAAAATGGAATAAATGAAATGGCTTTTCTTTCCAGATTTTGCCATTTCCAGTTCATTTCATTTTATATATAACTTTGTTATGCAAAAGGCTTGTTAATACATGTACAACCATTGTTATATGTCATTAAAAATTAATTTTTCTAATATTTTTTTAATTTTTATTTTCAGTGATTTTAGCTATGCAGTACTGAGGACCAGCATAAAACTTTATCTGCCATAGTAAAAAAGAAGATTTTTCTACGTCTTTTAAGATTAGTGGTTTGGAAAATAATCTTTCACAAAAGACCATTCAATAAGTTACAAAAAGATTACCTGGAATGAAACATTCTATAGTTCTTCTGTTTTGAAATACCTTATTAGTTGGTAAAATTACTTTTCTTTTACAAGATAAATGTTTCTTATATTGTGTTTTTATCTTTACATATAGTTCTGAATATTGAAAAAACTTTCTTTACACTTGTTTTTCCTTATCTATAAACATTCTTTGGGAAATTATTTAAGTCTTATATCTTATGTATAAATATTCTCATCAAGTATAAAAGGGGTACTAAGTTTTTATTATATGGATATATAATTTTGACTTCCTTAAAATAGTAAAATCTTGCCATTTCCATTTTCACATAATTTTATAGTGAAATTGGTAAATAAATACTGAAATCAGAAGAAGGAAGTAAAACTAATTGTAGCAGAAAAAAATAAAACAAACAGCATTATATGGAAAATATTATTGATTTATTAGTAATTTATATAAAGGTATTGAGGAAAATGGGATGAATGTGACATTTGTGAAATTCATTGCATTCAACCAATTTTCATTGATTTTATTGGCAGAAATAAATCATAAATTTCAATACTCAAAATAAATGTCACATTTATATGTATATACATGTATCATGATGTATATTAACAAACTTTTAAAGTAAAAACAATACATGTAGTATCAAAATAGAACTTAAAATTATCACAAATAATCTGTATAATAAAAAATGTTAAGAAAAACAAAAAGAGTTTGAATTGTGAGACACTTATGATTGTTTCATTTTGAACATGCATGTAATATTAAACAAACGACAATTAATGAATCTTTTATTTGTTTATGTAAACCTGAAATTATTTAAATGACAGGTAGGATACAGACTTTGTTTATATAAAATACTTGTATTACTCTTTGAAAATATTTTGAGTTATGCCCCTGTTATATGAAATCATGGATCTGCCCCTTAAATAAAATTGTCTCATAAATATCAACAACAAAAATTAAGGGAAAGACACATATATAATATGTATGTTTGTTAATGCATAATAGTTGCCATGTTTGTGATATTATTTTTTTATATCAGTGCTTTATTTTGATAATGTATTTATATTCAATATAAATGTTTATATATTTGTAAATATAAATAGTGATAAGTGTGGACATTCCAAATATGTGTTTAATAAAAAGATATGTAAAATTTGGTATTTACAGCATTATTTTCACAATTTTAGATTTTTCATATCATCCTTTGTCATTTACACAACAACTTGTCCCTAGAGAGCTGCTGAAGCAAGTTGAACTCAATTTCTGTAAAATGGTAGCTCCAAGTAATATAATAACTTTATAACTTTTAAGAATTTTCAATCATATTTGAGAAACAAACCTATGTCAATCCTCAAAAGTATGTCCTGTTATCAAATCTATGTGCTATCCTATGTTACAAAGCTCAGTCCTTCATTTCTAAAATTAGTTTCAGTGGCGTAGCTAGGCGGAAGCTCGGAAGCCAAGGCTTCAACATTGTTTTGTCAAAAACAAAAAATCATAATAAAAATAATAAAAAATAAAAACGACCTAGAGGTATGAGAGAGAGGGAAGAGACTCCGAGTGAAAGAAAGCGAAGGGGAAAATAAATGGGCACTGTGCGGTTAAATAAACAAAAAGTTGTAGAAGTCAACGAGTCGATATCACTTCTCAGACTCTCGGCGTTCGTTCCCATCACCAGCGCTTTATTTCGGCTCTTTTTTTTATAGCAGACGAATATTGTGTCTGCAGGGTGTTCTGCTATTTACAATGCAACGCAGAATTGACAATGCCTGTGACCAATTTCACCGCTGAATCAATGCAGTTTCAGTGTCATGTGCCGGGTTAAAACATATCTGCGTTATACGATGACAACCGAACGACTTTCGGGGCTATAGATGTATCCTTCACGCGTACAAGGAGACGTCCATTGATAAAGTAATTGACATTAGACTTGCTTTTTTGTTGGTGAGAGAGATTGACTCTGACCAGGGACAGTCTGCTTTGACTCTTTTAATAATTCATATCCACACAAACAATTCAAACGAGAAAACTAACGGCCTGATTCATGTACAAAATAATGAAAGAAAAACAAATATGATACAGCAACAAACGACAACCATTACACTGAAGTACATGCTCCTGACTTGGGACAGGCACATACCGAATGTGGCGGGGTTAAACAAATTTGAAGGCACCATCCTGCCCTAACCTGGGTACCCATTATATTAACCTGAATATATTGTTTACATCTCATCACCAAACAATTTTTAATGGTGTGGTTTTTGTCGAGCCTGCGACTTTTGTCACAAACGCGATCTTTACATTCCGTCGGCGGCGGCGGCGGCGGCGTCCAGAAATATTCACTGTGTGGTTAAAGTTTTTGAAATTTTAATAACTTTCTTAAACAACCCTGGATTTCTACCAAACTTGGACAGAAGCTTGAATATGATCAAAAGCTAGTATCTAGAAGGAAATTAAAAAAAAATATATTTCCTGTTTTTCCGTATATTACTTATATATGGACTTAGTTTTTCATCCAGTTACATACAGTCTGCAGTTAAAGTTCTTAAAACATTTATTAGATTCTTAAAGCAGGCGAGACACTGGTCTTAGCAAATATAACCTTTTTATCCCACTGGAATCTCCTGGTTTTTACAGTTTCTTTGAGGAACAATATATATTTTTTCACAAAATTATCTGACTTGTATCAAACAAAAATGCTTTTGACTACACCTTAACATTCAATATTTTCAGTTAATATTTGTGGGTCTAAAACCCTAAAATCCAGGAGCTTCCGGGGGCTTCGCCCCCTGGCCCCCTACAAGGGCTTTGCCCCAGACCCCCTGCCGATTTGGGCTTCACCTTCAACATTTGTCTAGCTACGCCACTGAGTTTTGTATGCCCTCACCATAGGAGACCGGAAATTAAGTGATCTGTCTTTCCGTTTAGTCCGTCCCATTTTAATTTCCACACTTAAACTTGCATTTACCTCATGCAAATTTTATGAAACTCATATTTAATTCTAAGCATCATAATCAGCAGATAGAGTATGAATTTGGGAATGGAGTCATTTATCGTTCTAGAGTTATGCCCCTTTTTAGGTTGGATTTTTTTTGTTTTTGTTTTCACCCTCTTACTTAAGTTGGCTTCATGCAAATTTATGAAACTCATACACAATGCTAAGAACCACAACATGCAACCAGAGTTTAAATTAGGGTAGTAAGTCATTTACCATTCTAGAGTTATGCCCCTTTTAACTTGATAAAATGAAAATGTTTTCATTTCAACACTTTTACTGAAGTTTACCTCATGCAAATAGTATGAAACTAATTCAACGCTAAGAACTTAAGAAGCACAATATGCAATTAGTCCATTACTTTTCTAGGGTTATGCCCCTTTTCAACTTAGGGAAATTACAAATCTTAAAAAAGAGTGTGGGGGGGGGGGGGGGGGGCAATTGTATTTTCAGACACATTTTTCTTTTATTTACAAAGCCATGTCCTCACCTATATAACATCTCAAAAATTCTAAATTTGCTGAAGTGATGATGTTTTGATGGATATGAAATGTGGCTTTTTAAAATGTTGCCATGTGGATGTTTAGTTCTTATGATTAAATTCATGATTATCCCTGATAAACAGAATTGTTGTAGAACACTAGACTATGCTCAGTCATGTAAGTTTTCTTGTTTATAGAGGTTGAAAAATCTTGTCTAACAAGAATGGGTACTTCATTTACAGAAACTAAAAATTATCTTGGTAAAAACAATGTGGAGCATGTATATCAACAGTGTTTATTGATTGTTTTATTACAAAACTATCAGTGGCTGACAAAAATCTAAACATTGTTACCAGTAGAATTCATGATGCTATGTTTTAAAATCTAATGGCGAACCCTAAAGCAAAGAAAAAAATACATATCATGTAGAAAAACTCACGAACAAAGCAAAGTTGCTGTTCGTCTTATGTATCTCAGTATAGGAGTGTCCAAATGGTGAGGTCTCCATTTTATGGTATAACATTTTAGTCAATCTTCCTATTCGTTAGAGCGTCATTATTGTCTAGACTGTATTTTGGTTGATATTTCTCTGTTCTTCATTGTTTTTCTCGCTATTCTGTATATCTTGGGAATATCTCATGCCCAAGTACGGATCAAGGATTTTGAAAGGTGGTCTCGCAAGCCAACATTTGTAGCGATACTTTAAAAAAGTCTGCATTTGTCAAGCTCCATAATTGAAAAATATTATAGTTTAGGGACATGGGGCTTCTTGTTAAAAGGCATACAAATCAGTATCGTACTTGTGCATAAAGTTCACAATTTCCATAAAAAGTGGAGTATGATTTTGACATTGTAGATTATAATATCGTTATCCTGGTCAGTATTATTAGAGCTTTATGTGGACCCTTTGACTAAAATGGCTGCTTTTAGACCACAAAATGCAGGAGACATACCTGTGAATCTGTCAAAATAGTATGGCGTAGGATGACCTAGATATATAATATTCATATGATTCAGAAGTTTGATTTTCTGTTGGAGAAAATTTAAACTTCACAGGATTTTACTGTCTGTCCTCTTTTTATCTAAAACTCAAAAGATGATACAATAAACCTGAGACTATTAAAACAGTGCAGGAACATATATATATAATATTTATATAAAGATTTTTATCCAACGTAATCATAGGTTTGAACGTAGTTTTCAATTTAGACTTGTTTATTTTTTCGTTTGGGCTTGTATCATATTTTTCCTCCGGTTTATATGATCCGTTCATCCTATATTGACTCTTAAAATTCAAGAGTCTGTCTTAAATTGAGGGTAAATTATATGGCCTTCCAAATACCGTTTCGATTCTTAACATCACTGAAGAGACATTTATTTGTCGAAATCCGGATCTGGTGTATTAAAAAAATATTGACACCTTATGTTTGTGACATAACATCTTGGCCACAAGTTTATTGTTTTCTGTTTAGCATTAAATTTATATGAAGATCCATTTTGTTACATCTTGTGATCGATTTTATTTGGCAGTCACCAATGGCAGTCAGCAGGGTTAAAGAACATCAGTTGTTCGACCTGTTAGTCAATTGCGTTTTGTTTAAATATACTTTTCTCACTTTTTTTTTGGTCTTTTGGAAAATGTTGTTTGTGCTGTATTTAGACCCTTCTACAACGAAATTTGTTTTACATGCACACGTATAAAAATTGCGATTCCTTCACGCTTCAGTCATTCCCTATATAACCAACTAAAAATTTTCTGAAAAAGGGGGGCCCCCTGCCCCCCCACCCCCCCTAAATCCGCCTCTGAAACGAGAAAACCAAGGGCCTGATAATGTACAAAAACCAACCACTGAATTACAGGCTCGTGATTTGCTGTCCATTTGTAATATATCAGAGAATGAATTGATTAGGATTGTCATAAATTAGGACTACATGTTACATCTATCACTGAGCACTAATAGTTTAATGGAAAAATTACCATGAATAGTGGACAGTACAGCCACCATTATCCTTTTACATGAAAATTAAAAGAAAAGTACATAGAATAATAAATACATCATAATAGCAATTTTATTTAATTTAAATCTAATTTAATTTTGAAGTTTCATTTTATAGCTTTTTAAACATCTTGACACTACGGAAAATAACACTAAGAAAATTATAATAACAGACAATTAATTCTCTGAATGAAGGTTAGAAAGATATTGTTGAACTTGAATGCAATGTATAATGCCTGCATTAAATCGATTTATCACAAAATTACGGGTCGTTCTCTATTTTATAGACAATCCTTGTTTTAATATCAGTTTGCAAAGAATTAAATGAAATGAATATGGGACAAGCATTAACAAAACAAACGAGTTTTTATTATTTGTAAAGAAAATAAAATAGAAAGTCTTATAGTTTAAAATGGATAATTTGTAACTTTACGTTCCGCTATATAGATGATGTTCTCTCACTAAATAATACGAAATTTGGTGACTATGTGGAACGAATCTATCCCATCGAACTAGAGAAAAAAGATACTACAGATACAGTTAAGTCTGTCTCATATCTTGACTTAAATCTAGAAATTGACAATTAGGGTCGGCTGAAAACAAAACTTTACGACAAAAGAGATGATTTCAGCTTCCCAAATGTGAACTTTCCATTTCTATGTAGCAAAATTCCAGCAGCGCCTGCATACGGAGTATATATATCTCTCAATTGATACGAAATTCCCGGGCTTGCATTTCTTATCGTGATTTCCTTGATATAGGATTGCTGCTCACAAGGAAGCTATTAAACCTGGCAAGAGTTCCAAATGGTGAAGTTGAAATCATCCCTAAGGCTCCGTAAATTTTACGGACGCCATCAAGAGTTGGTTGACCGTTACGGAATAACCATTTCACATATGATATCGAACATGTTCCTTATGTCGTAACTACAAAATAGCCTTCCCTTTTCACGAATGTTATCTACCGAATTATACTATTTACCGAATGTGTAATAACATTAGCAACACGACGGGTGCCACATGTGGAGCAGGATCTGCTTACCCTTCCGGAGCACCTGAGATCACCTCCAGTTTTGGTGAGGTTCGTGTTGCTTAATCTTTAGTTTTCTATGATGTGTTTACGAACTATTATTTGTCTGTTTGTCTTTTTTATTTTTAGCCATGGTGTTGTTAGTTCATTTTCAATCTATGAGTTTGACTGTCCTGTCCCTCTGGTAGTTCTCGCCTCTCTTTTGTAAATTATTATTTTTTTTGTAAAAGTTTTATTAATTTTAGCTTTTTATCTATTGTGACAATCAAGGCACAAACGTCTTTCTCCATCACCTCCACCCACTGGATAATTTAAAACGTGTAAGTAACGACAGGACAGAAACAGAAAAATGTAAAAAGGAAAGACCTAGACTTATATTGGTATAGACACCTCCTGTCTATTGTCGAGGACTTCAATATGTTGTTTTCTAAACGCCTTTTGGTTATTTTTGTCTCTGGCTTGCTGTTTCGACTACTTCAAATCCACAACTCTTTTTATTGGTACTTATTTCAACAAACATACAACACATAGACATAAAAGAACCTACGAACGTATGAAATCGGGGCTATTCTGACAACGCATAACAAAGACCTTCTTCGCCATCTGACTGTGCTGGTGATAACAAAATTGGAAACCTGTGAAACAAAAGACCTTATCATAATATAGATACCAGTTCAGCAGTGGAATCTTAGATGTTGTATTATTGATGCCTGTTGGTTATTTGTGGCTTTTGATTTCTGACTCGTTGGATCCACCCGTTTTAAAAAGGAGGTCTCATCTCAGGATAAAAGGGGGGTTTCTACCCCATATGCCCAATTCAAATGTATTGAACGTCAAATAAAAAATGAGGGGGGGGGGGGGGGAGTGTCCAAACCCCGAGACCCTCCGTCTGGATCCGCCACTGTACGTATACTTCAGTGAAAGTGAAAGCAATAATTCATAAAAAAAAATAATAATGTATAAATAAAGTTGCGATTATTTTTTAAGAAATAAAATAATAACGATTTAATACTGGATTTTTTTTTTCAATTCGTAAAATTTCCTTTCAGAAGATCTCCGATGTAACGTTATGCACAGCTTCTTGTCAAGGAAGATAAGCCAGCACAATGAAGGGAGATAACTATTAATATATTTCAATAATTTTAATAGACTACACATTTTTATATTTATATTTTGTTACACTTTTGAACAAAAAATATTTTAAATAACCTCTTAATTCGTTTTATTTGAATATGTCAATAAAATATTTATACCATATCAAGACACGCTTTTAGATTCTAATGAAATATTGTCAATAAAAATGATTAAATCATAATTTCCGTACGCATATTAAATGATTTATTTAATTCACACTCTGGATTTCAATACAGTAACACTTTGCAAGGTATTTACCTGACACACTTTTAGCGCCTTAAATGAATTGATCCGTAAATTAGGTGAATTATATTGGTTTTCTATTTTTATACCTGGAGAAGTTGTTAGACAGGTTTTACAGCATAAATTCACACTTCAGTTATTTTAAATGACAACTAGTGTAAAGGACAGAAAGAATACGAATGGACTGATATTTTTGTTATTCAGGGCTTGGTTTTGGGGGATCACTGGCAACTTGTTTTGGGATCTTACAGAAGGGAGAAGGGGGATTTCGGGATTTGAGGGACCTTCCCTGATTGGACTGATATTGAAATTGGAAAGGTAAGTTAACTTTGTTATTTTTTACCTGGAGAATTAATTCTGTTACCTAATTGATTTCTTTGGAATTTTCGAAGTTTATTTTCAAATCGGCTGTTTTGTTTTGAACTGTGAATGTGTAAAGAAATTAACTGTTATGTTTTGAATTTCGCAAGAGCTTGTAATTAATGACAAAAAATGTTTCATTCAAAACAAATATATGAAATGTTTCCTTATATTGAAAAAAAGAGAAAATACAAAAACCAAGTCGACACCCACCCGAAACTCTGCAACCATGCATGTCTGCACCCATTCCAATTCACATGTGGAATGGTTTCATAGTTATAATTAAGATCATTGTGGAATAACAAAAATGCACACATAATAGACAAATAAAAGTTCAAAAGAATAATATTATCTGCCAGATATTTATGTATTATGCATTTTGAAAATATGAGGGGCGATCCACCCTAAACATTACAAAATGCACAAAGAAAAAAATATTTAGATTTGTCTGTTACTATAGAAATTATAATTGGAATGTTGATTATTGTGCAAATTTTAAAAAAGGAATCACATAACGTCAGTGAACGTTTACTTTTCCTTCTCAGTCTTGCAACACGCGAAGAAAGAAAACAATCTATTTTTTTTGGCGACAACTCGAAAACAATTTTTTCTTTCAATTTTAGCATAACATATAGTGGCAGCTTAGGGTGAAACAAACAATTTTTTTTCTCATGGTAAAAAACATTTTTTTTTCTCTCCAAAAACTGGAAACAACTTTTTTTTCCAAAAAAAATCTATAGCCCCCCCCCCGGCCGAAAATTAAATGGTTGCTGCCGCAATGGATCCGAATTTCGTGCATATTGACTTTCAAATAAGACTTAATAAGGTCTTGTACCATAGGTTTTATATTTGCAGAATTTGGTTCAAAGAGTAGCTTTTAACAGGTTAATTGTTTTGGAGGATTCATATTGAAATGAACGGTTTTTGGAGAACTCCCTGAAATGGTATATTTATAATATAATATACCGAATAGGTTGTAAATTTACTGCACACAAACCGTTATTTTGGATTTGTAGAAAAATATAAACGTGAAGGTGCAAATCTTTTGAATAAATGTCACGTTTTTTTGTTGGTAAACAACGTTAAATGATACAAAAATGACTAAAATCAGCTGCTTTTCCGTGGTCTCCCTCTTTGCGCATCTAATTCTGCTTGAGAAGAGAGAGAAACAGTCTTAACAGCATTTTAAATCACATTAGTAGTAGACTGGTTTATTTATGAAATTCAGTGGTGCCATTTTGGAAAACTAATAGTTTAAGAGGGCTAAATCTAACAAATTATTAATTTTCTGCAAAATAATATGAACCAAAAGTTTCAATTATCAATTCAAAACACATTCCTGATTTAATATTTTAGCTGATCATACAAAATAATGCCATTTTCGGAATTATATATAATAAGAGTTACAATAACCATATTTTGTTGACCATTTCAAATCTGAAGGGATAGTTAGTTGATGGCCTGCTACAAGGCAAAACGAATGCCTCTATCCAAAATATCATATTTTCTCATAAGCAGTACCTTATTCCCGTTCTTTATCCCAACCAGCCTGACTTGAACCTACACATATAGTATTCAATGTTTAAATGTTCTCGTTTTGAATAAGCATATATATATTTGCCACTGGACGTTTAGCAAGAAACTATATTTTTGGCAGCCACATGTAAATTATACTTTGATTAATAGGTTAATCAACCCCCTTCTTCAGCATCGAGACGTACATGCAGTGATAGAAGCGTAAGAGCATACTATATATACTAGTTGTCGTTTGTTTATGTAATTTATTCGTGTTTCTCGTTTTTTTTATATAGATTAGGCAGTTGGTTTTCCCGTTTGAATGGTTTTACACTAGTAATTTTTATGCCCTTTATAGCTTTTTGTTCGGTGTGAGCCAAGGCTCCATGTTGAGGGTCGTACATTGACCTATAATGGTTTACATTTTTAAATTGTTATTTGGATGGAGAGTTGTCTCATTGGCACTCACACCACATCTTCCTCTATCTAAGTAATAAGAACAGACCTTGAAACGCAAACAATACTACATTCTATTTGTAAAACTGAATGAAACATACTCTCAAAGTAACCCAATCGTTTGCAGTTTGAAGTAGGCTAAGTGGTCTACAATAACTCCTCTTCCCCCAGTCCAACTTAAAATAAGTATTTTATTCCCAAATTACTGAGGGATGATACTTTATGAATTTATGTGTAGAATATCTTAAAGTGGTTGGTGCATTCGCTTTAAAAAAGAAAAAAAAAAGACAAACTTTCAATAAAATTTAAAACTCACTGTTAACAAGAAAACATATTATACTAGCAAGTTTTTGTTTCTGCTTATGTCATAATTTTTTTCAATATTTTTCTCCTTTCTTTCTTCCTTTTTTTGTGTGTATTGTGTCGTTTATCAAACTAGCCAGCACTAAAATTCACGAGAACAGAACGATACGAATGATAACTAATGTTGTGCATGAAAAAAGTACAATTACATGCATGGGAAACCAATATGCACCATACATGTACCAAGATTTGTAAGATTTATGAGATAAAATTAGACATATGACATGTATTTGCTAATGAGATCATTCATTTTAAATAACATATTTTATAACCATATGTTTCACTACGCACACGTATATGTATATATGCACAACGTCTTATGTAAATAAATTGTTTCAAAAAATGAGCGGTAACATGTATGTAACTGGAATCTACAATACGGTTAAACCATCAAATAAACAAAAAACAGCAAAGAGGTCGCACATAGGACACTTGCTTTTCAATAATCGACAAACGTCTACGTATTCCCGGGTGTATGTGTAGTTGTGAACTAATCCAAAATGATAATACTGTTTCTCTATCAAAGAAATAAAAACTGGACAATTAAAAACAATCTCGTGACTTTTCCCACGTTGTTGCTTACATCGGTCATAAAGGTGGAACCCATAAACATTAAATTAGAGAAAAATGCCTTTGTCTGATTTTTGAATATCACATTAATTTCAGATGGCGTTATTGAAGGGTTTACTCATCCTCTGTATACTGAATGCTGTTTTAGGACAAGAAGACTGTCCAGCCACCACCACACCTTGTTTCTATGAGAACATTGGATTTTATCCGTCAGGCAATAACCAAGCTAATGAACATTACTACATCGGTGGGTTATTTGGTGTCCATGAGATGCCAAATGATGCTTACTCTTGTTCTAGATCCGCAATACGAGACCGCGGAATAATAAATCTGCAGGCATTCCTATGGGGAGTTCAAAATATTGGTAGTACTATATCTGTAGGGGGCGTTGCGTTAGATTCATGCTCGTCCTCAGATCAAAATATCGAGAACATTCTCAGCTTTGAAACATGTAAAGTAACACTTGGCGAGACCAACCCAGTATCGCCTAGAAATTTACTGGCATACGTTGGTCCAGACCGAAGTACACAAGTACCGGCAGTGTCTTCACTGTTGTATGAAATGAATAAAACCCATATCAGCCATGCCGCCACATCGCCACGTTTACGTGATGGCGATAAAGATTCGTTTTTCTTACGAACTGTACCGACTGATGTAAAAGATGTCCTAATGATGAAAGAACTCCTGGGTAAATTAAATGCTAAGTATGTTATTGCTATCTACCAAGACGATGAGTATGGGATGGGATTGTTTGAGTCGTTCAATTCCACGATGTCTCAAGCTGGTGTGTGTATAGTCTACAAAGTAAAAATGACATCAACAAATATGGCTGAGATAGCTGCACAGCTCCGGACCAGAATCGCTACTAGATATGTCGCGTTGTTGATGACATCTGACAATGTTAAAATGCTTTTTGATTATCTGCGTTCAACATCTGTACCGTTTCCTATTGGTCAGTTTTCATTTATTGGAACATCATCGTGGGGAACTTTGACTGACGTCACAAGTGGTGGTGGTATAAGTGGTTATACAGTGCAGATTTCCGCGCCAACGTCGATAGAAAACGAAGTCAATCAATTTTACAGCTATTTAGAATCACTTAAACCAAGCCAAAACATGCGCAATCCTTGGTACGATAAGTGGTGGAGGTCCAAGGTCGACTGCCCCACGGGAATTCTAGCTGACTGCGAGGCCACCAAATCTTTAGTTGGGAAATCATATAGAGATGTCTATACTCCTTTTACTCTGATGGCCATTAAGGCGATAAAGAAAGGTATTGAAGCTGTGTCTCAGTCAGAGTGCGTTGGTTCAGCACAAGTCTTATGCTCCAATCTGTTGAATCAGCATAATAGAGGTCAGCTGATCAGAAATGCCATTATTTTAGCCACAGACAACAATGGACGCCGGTATTTCCAGGATAATGGTGAACTGGCTGATAATTTGGTCAACTTCAAAATTTATAAGATAGACAGTACCGGAAGTTATAATGTGGTAAGTTTTCCAAATAGCACATACAAGCTCATTTCAAATTCAATTACGGTAAATATGTAACGTTTGAGTGTTTTACTTAAATTATAAAAAATAATACAAGTCTTTAATGAATAGTATGAATTCTCAAACGAAGAAACAGATAAAACAACACACATACAGATCTTATATAGTAAGTAACAAGCAGAAACATACAACTTATATGGTTATAGTAACAAGTAGAAACATACAACTTATATAGTTAGTAACAAGCAGAAACATACAACTTATATGGTTAGTAACAAGCATTGACATACAACTTATATAGTAAGTAACAAGCAGAAATGATAATTCTATAAACACTTAACCATACGGTTATACTATATTTTTGTATAATTATACTATATAAATCCAATACAAAAAAATGTATAAAATATACATAGAAAGCAACATAATATGTTCAATGTATAAACTAGCAGAAGCAACATATGTATACAAAGTACATAAAATGTATATACATATAGAAGCAAAAGATAAAAAAATATCGTTAGAAAAACCATCGAATAATGTAGCTGTTTAAAGATTGTAACATTCATAGAATATGTACAATAATTTCTCTTTGCTATGTTTGATTAAAGACTAGTTAAAACTATGTATCGTTTTGTTGTCGTATTTGGCATGTTTATCAAAGATATGTAAGGTTTCTTAAGACATATTACAAAAAACCTTCAAATTTTCAAATTTTCAATTTATTGAAATGCGTAGCTACGAATGTCCTCGAGTCTTTAGTCTCAAGCTCTTGGTTTCCCGTATACATTTACTAGTAGTTCTGTTCATGGTTTTATGTGTTTATGGGTTAATCTTATTGAAACTATTATATAATGGTTTACTTTTTTAAATTGTTATTTGGATGGAGAGTTGTCTCATTGACACTCACACCACATCTTCCTATATCTATTTTCAGTTTGCTAACTATGATGGAAATAACTTCATTCTATCTGGTGTAGCACCTGCCATAGATTCTCAATGTCCGAACTCTCCTTGTTTGGAATGTGGTGAGATGCCATCTTCGACACAACCAACTACCAAACCACCCACGACGACCACAGTAACCACAACAACCGACATAACCGAGGGAGGGAAATACACCCAAGTCCTCATGTTGTCAACACAGGAATTTACAGGAGTGTATGCAGATCAACGAAGAGATATGTACGAATTAAGATTTGAACTAGGACAGAAATGGATCATTGCGTTGGGAGTTTTGGCGGGAGTTGGTCTGTTAGCTGTCCTTGTATTTGAAGTTTATATTTTATACAAATTAATGGGAACAAAAACTGGACGTCAATGGAGAACATTATGGCTAGGACAGTTGCTTCTTTTTGGTATATTTTTATCCTACTTAACTCTATTTGCATATTTACCTATCCCAACCGACGCTACTTGCGGTATCACACGCTTTGGTGTAGGACTTTCTTATTCAATTATGTTTGCTGTCCTTTTGGTTAAATTAATGGTCATTTTAACTTCAAAATCAAGCGAACAATCAATTTTAGCTGATGACATTGCATCTCCTAATTATCTTAAAGGCATCTATCAGTTTCTGATGTTTGTATTTGTCGTCGGTGTGCAGGTAGTAATTGACGCACAGTGGTTAATACTTGTTCCCCCAAGAGCAGTCAAGGTCATCACAAATAATGGAGACGAGGCTTGGGTGTGCAACCATTTCACATGGGAAGCAAAAACAGGATGGAGAGATATGAAGAACTTTGTTCGAACTGGGTTCGAAAATCATCTAATTTCTCTAGTTTACATTATGTTTCTAATATTGATGAATACTGTCGTGGCCATGAGAGCCCACGGAATTATTACCAATCATAGAGAAAGCATTTTTATTGGAATTGCGTCTGGTTTCTGTATTCCAATCTGGATTGCATGGGGTCTGGTAGCAGGACTCAACCGGGAACACGACGTATCACACGAGTTTACGGACGCCTGTATGGCATTTGGGTTGTTCATTACAGCTACCTTAGTTCTATTTTCGATGTTTCTACCAAAAGTCCGCCAACTTGTCAACATGGGCGTAGAAGGCATCTATCTGGAAGATGACAGAGAATCGTACTATGCACAATCTGTTATCATGGCACCACCAAGCTATAAGAGCAGACCTAGCTCAGTAATATACGTCAATCATACAGATCCAGTTGTCCTTAGCAACGGCGATCCAAGTAAGAATTATCAATTTAAAACCAAATTTAATAAATTACATGCGTATGAAGATCTTTCATGGATTTAATTTATCAGCCGAACTGAAAGCCAATGAAAAACGAAACAGTTGGAGTGTTATATTTTTTTGCCAAAATGTGTCTTAAAAGTAATAGCCGAATCCGACTTTGCCTGAAATAATTGAAACCTCGAACATAGTTGTGTTTAAAGATTTCACAAATACTGTTTATATATATCCGAGCGGTTTTCTATAACTGTTTACATCGTCCCTACATCTACTTCATTTGAACTTTGGTGGATAGTTGTCATATTTTCAATCACACCAAATCTCCTCATAATCATCTTCTATTTGAAATTTAATATTGTGTCAGCATACTGATTATTTAGTTTAAAGCTCATGTCCCTCTGTTATTGTGTACGTATATATGCCGACTTTGAATATTTTAACTAACTAACTTAGAACGTAATCCGAGACTAGAAGATTAAAAAAAAGCCAACAGGTGTAATTAACCTCCGAAGAAGTTAGAACAGATACATGTCAAACAGGTTGGATTGTCATATGGGAGAACATGCATCAACAAAATTTAACAAAATAGTACTTTGACCTAAAGTATAATGGTTTACTTTTACAAATTGTGACTTGGATGGAGAGTTGTCTCATTGGCACTCGTACCACATCTTCTTAAATATAACTATAATTGTAATTCATAGAAAAATCGGATTTGCAAATACTTATTGAAATGACATTTTTACTTTTCACACTTCTACATTATTATACACAATATGTTAACAATTTGAAACAATTTTCAGATCATTTAAAACATCCTGGGAGCATGTATAGTGGTCACAGTGCTCCAGTTTATACGAAACGACCAGATGCAATGTATGCAACTGCAAGTAAAAGTCTAAAATTAACAAACGATTTATCTGGGAAACACCCACAACAACAAGAGAGGAAACGACCTCAATCAGAGGCAGGATATATGTATAGAAAAACTAGATCAGAAAGTGGTGGTACTGTAAGGAGTTTAAGAAGTGAGTATTTCTATGAGGGTCTGAATGGGGGTAATGTACAGAAAACGAATATTGGGCAAGGCATGCAAATTAGATGTCCCAAAAAATAAGAGTAGAATAATGTTTTCTGATATAATAAATAGAGATAAATGGCATGAAAGTTAAGCTGGAACATAACACCACAGGGAGATAACTCTGAACATTTTAGGTATACTCTATTGTTAAGGAAAAATTAAGCGTCTAAGTTATCAAAATAAGTGTTTGTAAAATTGCTATTTATCTAAGTTTTTTTTTGTGAAAATCTGTGGTTCTAGTTGTTTGAAATTATATATTATTGTTAAAGGGTCAAAGTAAATACTTTTGGTCAAGATTTTATTTTGGTAACACCTTAGGGAATACAGTAATACATATCCATTCTCAATTTTATCTTCATAATATATACTCAGAAACATTGATAGCATTTTGAGTTTAAGCTTGTGTTAAGTAACCTCGTGTGTTCTGGCCTGGTCCACTTTTTATGGCTAACTAAAGACCTACTCCTACACACACACAAGTGTAAGCCAAGTATAAATATCTTAGAAAGAATTTAATACGTAACGAAGTTTTTCATGGATCATTGTCATATTTACTTACAAAACTTTCGTTTCTACCCATGATCTCTATAAAAAAGGTCTCATCCTGCCATACAAGGACCACTTTACAAAATATAGTTCTAGAATAATTAACTATGAAATTAAAAACGAGAACCGCACAACCAAAATCACGCTACAGACTACAGATAATTTCAATGTTTCGTAGAAAAAATACAACAAAGCGTGAGCCTCACTTCATCTTGTTACTAAAACTCAGAAAATGAAATATTTTGACACTTTGTAGAAAAGAACACGGGTATACGTAATTGAGACAATACCAAACGACAACATAGTCAAGATGGCTTTGTTGTGTTCTACAAATCTAGACAGTTGTTTGTTGGTTTTACATTATGCCAGGCTCTTAATAGTTATCCAAGGTACCAGACTTATAATTTAATACGTCAGACGCGCGTTTCATCTACATAAGACTCATCAGTGACGCTCATCATCCAGTGTCTAAATGTAAATAATTTCAACAGAACTATAGCTACGCTGTATTAAGTTGATGTTTTTATCATTTCTTAAAAGTATGAAATCGTTTAGGATCGTTTAGTTAAACTTTCTAAGTACTGTGTTTTCATATTAAAATAAATTGAGGCATATACATTTGTACTTTATCATGCAGACATATTGAAAAATAACTAAATGTATTGTGCAACATACATTCATATTTTTTGTTCATTCACAGAATCACGTTCACAGACAGATCTTGGTGCTCTTTGAGTTTTACATGCCAGTAACCATGTGATATTCGTAGCCAATCATTTTCACGATATACATGTGAACTTTGATTCACTTCCAGTTCACCAGATAAAACTGAATGAGAATGTGATATTACTTTTTCAATGATTATTATAGACATTTGTGTGCAATTATAATTTTGTGAAACCAATTCCATATATTGCACATTGTCCGAATATTAACCAATCAAAATGACATGCTGCATATCCATGTAGTTTGCAAGTAAGAATGTCAGCAAACAAGTGTCACCAATATTGGCGGAATGTGATATTATAAACATAGCATTTTTTTTGGGGGGGAGGGGGTCTTAGCGTTCATGAATGTATTGTTTGATTTATATTTACTCCATTATTGTTGCCTTCAATTTAAGTTTTTTCTAAGGAAATTGAAATAAAAGAAAATTTGAAAAACGAAAATCAGCCACCAAATGAAATATTTACTAGGTGTAGTTTAACATACATTCTATTTATCTGACAGACATATGTTACAGAATACACTTGTATAAAATTTAGAATGAAATGGGGAATGTGTCAAAGAGACCACAGCCAGACCAAAGAGCATGCACGAATATTACACGTGCATCGATAGAACTTGCAAAGTTGTCATTCATCTGTTTAATATTACAATTATTGAACCGTTTGACAACCAGTAAAAGAAGAAGATAATAGATTAAGGTACTTAGAACATGGACACTCGTCTAATATAGCGTATACACAGGTTTTTCGTTCACCAAAGCCTGTGACTTGGTAGGAACAAAAACACTGGTGGTTGGTTTTGGCTAAGGAAAAAAGCACTTTCGTAAATTCAAAACAATAATTCGTTAGCTGATTTGTCTTGTGGTCTGTCAGGTTAAACAGCTTTAAAACATAAAACAGTTCATTATTTTTTTGTTATGTTAGCCATATTTCGTATATGAATTTTTAAGACGTGTCTCATTATTGTAGCGAGAGGGATATTACTAAGTGTATTGAGAGCTTGCCGTATATTTTTATTATGACAATATAGTGTGTTTGTATTAATATTTATATGTATATTAAATACACTTGTACATAAAATTTACATATAATTGAAATGTCTTTCTTATTAAAGTGCTACAATCCAGTGTGTAAAAATGTCTCTTAGTTCCTCGAGCTCCACAGTAAAGCGTTTCATTTTTCAGTTGAATACACCGTTGCCACATGTACATGTATTTCCTTGAATGATTGTGCTCTTTGAACCCTTATATTCGAACTTTAAGGGCACTGAATTACGACCCTCCAGGTGACTCGAGAAAAGACCTCTGTGGGATATTTCATGGTAATAAAGTATTATCTGATCGAATGAATATTCTTATCAAATAAAAGTAGAGTTCAGTTTTGACATTAAGAGATTACAAATTGAGTTCGGTTCAGATATTGTGAGTGTATTTTAAGTTCGGTTAAAAACATTGAGAGTGCAAGTTCCCTCCGTTAGTCGCAGATATTGAGAATGCCAGTCGAGTTCCATTCAGATATTGAGAGTGCTAGTCTTATTTCGTTAACATAACGAGAGTGCAAAATGAGCTTGGTTCATATTTGATTGTATTACTTGTTCTTAAAAAGTCTACCAGCTTTATAATTTTTTTATTAACAATTCAAAGACGAGATCAAAACTGCAATGTGATCACACTGCAAAAGAAAATTATTTAGCATTCGAATTGACTCAATTATCTCTTATTGATTATAGTAGTAGTTACAATTTTAAATACTTCGTTTTTTATGACATGTCATACTGTGTTGATTTGTCTTTTGAAAATTGTGGGGGAAAAGTAAAATCACAAAAATACTGAACTCCGAGGAAAATTCAAATGGAAAGTCTAATAAAAATGGCAAAATCAAAAGCTCAGACACATCAAACGAATCGACAAGAACTGTCATATTGTATGTGCACACATTTAACAACGCATAATTTGGTAGTATGTACACAGAATTTCTGATTTTATACCATGCACGATATTGAACTATAATTGATAATTGAGAGTGTATACGTACCATCAGGTTGGTATATTGAATAATGTATTACTGTGATGTCAATTTATATGTATACAAGCGTTTCAGCTAGACAGTAAACCTCGCTTGACACTGACATACATCAGTGGCGATCAAAACAGATCAAGACCAAATCAAATACAAAGGTGAATATTTTGGGGTTTTCTTCCCTTGGAGAATATAAGAAAAGGTTTCATTTTCACAATATTCACAAAATTCAATTAAAATGTTTTGTAAATCTCTCACCTCTCTCGGAAAACATCATAGTGTCATCAACATTAAATAGCATAATTATTTAAAAAAAAATTACTGCCATCTCGTGTTCAAGGTCATCACCAATAGAGCTAAAGGCAACAATAGTAAGCCGCTGTTCAAAAGTCATAAATCGATGAAGGTTCATCATAACCTTTTGGCTAATATACCACATTTAGACCACAAATTTTACTCTGAGTACAGACAAACCCGTGCACCTGAAAAAGTGTTTAGGCATGGCAGGATCTAGATAATTAAGTTTTATATGCATTCCATGATTCAGAAAATTATAAACTTTTCTGGATTTTGCTGTTCATTTTTATCTCACCTGGCCCAACATGGTCATTTGCCCCTTTATTCATCTTGTAACAGTATTAAAACATTTGACTTTTCTACTCTTTACACAAGTATTCCACATTCCAAACTAAAAGACAAATTGAAAGAGTTGGTATTACTTTGCTTCATAAAAAAGAATGGCCAACGTACAAACAAGTATCTTGTCTTAGGGAGGGATAAATCCTACTTTGTAAAGAATCACACTGATTCAAACAAAAAATTCTCTGAAACTGATATTATCAAGATGCTTGATTTCTTGATTGACAACATATTTGTTACGTTCGGAGGACGTGTTTTTCAACAGACTGTCGGCATTCCAATGGGAACAAACTGTGCCCCTCTACTTGCCGACTTGTTTCTTTATTATTATGAGGCTGACTTCATGCAGGAACTTCTTAGGAAGAAAGATAAGAAGTTAGCAATATCCTTTAACTCTACTTTCCGCTATATAGATGATGTTCTTTCACTAAACAATTCAAAATTTGGTGACTATGTGGAACGCATCTATCCCATCGAACTAGAGATAAAGGATACTACAGATACAGTTCAGTCGGCTTCATATCTTGACTTACATCTAGAAATTGACAATGAGGGTCGGTTGAAAACAAAACTTAACGACAAAAGAGATGATTTCAGCTTTCCAATTGTGAACTTTCCATTTCTAAGTAGCAACATTCCAGCAGCATCTGCATACGGGGTATATATCTCCCAATTGATGCGATATTCCGGTGCTTGCATTTCCTATCATGATTTTCTTGATAGAGGGTTGCTGCTCACAAGGAAGCTATTAAACCAAGAGTTCCAAATGGTGAAGTTGAAATCATCCCTTCGTAAATTTTACGGACGCCATCACGAATTGGTTGACCGTTATGGAATAACCGTTTCACAAATGATATCGGATATGTTCCTTACGTCGTAACTACAATCCCATTCCCTTTCATGAATGTGACCTACCGAATTAGATTATTTACCGGATTTGTAATCATATAAGCAACACGACGGGTGCCACATGTGGAGCAGGATCTGCTTACCCTTCCGGAGCACCTGAGATCACCCCTAATTTTTTGGTTGGGTTCGTGTTGTTTATTCTTTAGTTTTCTATGTTGTGTCATGTTTACTATTGTTTTTCTGTTTGTCTTTTTCATTTTTAGCCATGGCGTTGTCAGTTTGTTTTAGATTTATGAGTTTGACTATCCCTTTGGTATCTTTCGTCCCTCTTTTAAAAAGTTATTGCCTTTATATTCAATTTTTAACAATTTTTCGTAAATTTTTGTTAGCTTTTACAAAAATCTTCTTTTCTAAAACTACTTAGACAAATTAAACCAAACTTGTCCACAATCATCATTAGGGTTTCTAGTTTAAAAATGTGTCTGATGACCTCGCCCGCAAACCAAGATGGCTGACATGGCTAGAAATAGGGTAAATGCAGTTTTTGGCTCATATCTCTGAAACTAAAGCATTTAGAGCAAATCTGAAGAGGATAAAATTGATCTTTAGGTGAAGTTATATCTGCTTTGTAATTTTCAGACCAATCAGGCAACCTGTTGTTGGCTTGCTGCCCCTGAATTAGTAATTTTAACAAAATTTTGCAGCTTTTGGTTATTATCTTCAATATTATTATAGATGGAGATGTCCTGTAAACAGCAATTATGTACAGCAAAGGAAGACCTACAAATAAGTCAACTTGACCAAAATGGTCAATTGACCCCTTAAGGAGTTATTGCCCTTTATAGTCAATTTTTTTAACAATTTTCATATATTTTGTAATTTATTTACAAATTTATCTACTGTAATGACTGAGTCAAGTTTATTATAGATAGATATGATTGTAAGCAACTAGAATGTAAGATCTACAAAATCATCACCATCACCAAAACACAATTTTTCATGAACCCATCTGTGTCCTTTGTTTAATATGCACATAGACCAATGTGCGACACAGGCTCTTTAGTGCCTCTAGTTTTTTGTTTCTTCAGAAGGTGCAAAAATAAACTAAGTTGGGTAAACGTTTGAGAAGCTGACCCCCTTATATAATCAATATTGTGAGTAGCATTGATTTAAATGGACAATAGATCGACAAAAGACACCTGTAAACAATAGGTGATTTAAACTGTGTAACTGAGTGGACCGTATCAAATACAACTCGTGTGTTTGTTTATTTTGCTATCTTCTGCAGACTGGAAAAAAATGCACATCAAAAATCCAGGTAAGAAAAATAATTTTCTGAAACAGACTTTATATAACTTTTATATATCAGGGTCCGGTCATTAAAATTTTCCTAGATGCATCAATTTGTCTGTACTCATAGTAAATGTTTGGATGTAAAAACAGTCATAATTTTCAATGCCTTCAGATGAAGGTTTATGACCCCTTCTGAAGCCATTTTTGTACGAATTTTTCAAACATCAATTGTATCAAAACTACAGATATAATGAATAATAGAGACCGACCATTTTGTACATATACTAGGGGGAAACTTGATGGAAAGCATTATAATTTACTATTTCATTGCATTTAAAAGAAAAAGGGTACTTTGTGGCAAACAAACCAAGATTTTTATAGAAAATCCACAGCCTTTAATACAGAGATTTTTGTTATAAAATTTGAAACATAGATTACTCACTTGCTTTTCTATGATGTGCTAGTGTTTATTTTTTACAAAAAGTTCTAACCAACCTGTTAATTCCAAAATACCTCGTGCTGAGTCACTATAGTCGAGCGCACCCTAAAAGGTGTACTTGATTTGATTCATATTTTCATTTGTTTTACGGAAATCAATGCTTACACTGCATGTAATAATCCTATAACTATCAGTCATCAAATTGCCAAACATGATATTACAAGGATAAAGGCTGTGGATTTTCTATAAAAATTTCCATATGTTTAGCATTGAATCAACAGAAGGATACATAATCCTTTATAAGGATTAAATATATGTACCCTTGTGTTGATTCAAAACGAAACATTTCAATTTTATAGAAAATTCACAGCCTTTTACCTAATACTCTCATATTTGGCAGTTCAATTGCTTAATAGATAGAAGAGTATTGCATGCAGTTCTAGCAGTGATTTCCTTAGAATAAGTTTATAAATTTAGATATTGGTTAAAACAAATATTAATATGGACAATTCAATTGGACCTTCTAGGGTGCGCTCGATTTTGAATTTGAAGTTTTTTTTAGGACTTTTAGTAAACAATAAATGCTAGCACATTATAGAAAAACAAGTGATTAATCTATGTTTTAAGTTTTAGAAAAAAAAACAATTGAACAAAGGAACTGAACTGCGACAAAAACAGGTACATCTCTTTCTTCAAAATTGTTGTAAATGGTTTTAATAAGAATATTTTCGAAAAGAGCAGGGGAAAAATTTTCTCTCCGTCTAATACTCATCTTACAATCAAATAACACTTATTTTCACCAATAGATGTAATGCGTGATCTGACTTTTTCGTATTTTTCATTATACAGAAAACTGCCGTATATATTATTCTCTTAAAGTTTATATAATAAGATAATTCTCTGAATAAAATCAAAGTCCTTTTCAAAGTCGACAAAGTCACAGTAAAGACTTTTTGTCTCCCTTAATCCGAGTAAATCAAATATTTGATACCATCGTTCTTAAGTTTATTCCACACAGCAACTCCAATATAGGTGGACACTTGTGTAATGTCCGGAGAAAATTTGCGCCTGCTTACGACATGAAGGCAATCAGAAATTTTACAAAACCAACAGCACGTTTTACTATTTTATGTAGCTGATCGTTTAATTTTCTTGTTTTCTTAAAAGACCATAATTGGTTATTTCAAAGGCATTTGGACTCGGGTGCATGGAGATTTGTCTCATTGGCAATCATACCTTATCTTCATATATTTATACATACTTATGGTTTGAGAGATGGTTTATTTAAAAATAAAAAAAGATGTAGTATGATTGCCAACGAGACAACTCTCCATGCACTTGAGTCCAAAGCCTTAGAACTTACCAATTATGGTCTTTTGAGAATACAAGAAAATGAAACGATCAGACTTCCGAAAGCTACATATGATAGTTTCAGCTCTCCACATAAGATCAAAACGACACAGAAATTTATTACTACAGGTTACCGGACGGCCTTCAACAAAAAGAAAAACCCATACATACCGCACAGTCAGTCATAAGATCCCGAACTAACAATTGTTAAACAATTTAAACGAGAAAACTAACTTAATTTGATAATAACTGTTGTGTCGTCTTGCTTATGCTTGACTTACCTGCTGCATTTGACACTATCGACCATACAATACTTCTCAATCGTTTAGAGTTTTCATTTGGGATAACTGATGAGGCACTGTTGTGGTTGAAATCATATTTGACAGATAGAACTCAGCGTGTTTCTATCGGATCGGTACAATCGGATGATATCAGACTCGGCTTTGGTGTACCACAAGGCTCTGTGTTGGGACCAAAACTTTTCTGTATGTTTGCCAAACCAGTCGGAGAAATTTGCAGGCGACATGGGATGTCTTACCATTCATACGCTGACGACACGCAAGTGTATCAAGTCATTAAACCTCTTGGAGACTGGTCGGACCTCTCCAATCGTCTTGAGAACTGTTTGTCGGATATCAGTGCATGGATGAGTATCAACATGCTTAAATTAAACCAAGACAAAACCGAATTAATTGTGTTTGCACCAAAACAACAACTAAAGCAACTATCCAGTTTCCAACTAACATTCGATGGAACTATATTGACTGATGCTTCTTGTGTGAAAAATTTTGGATTTTATTTTGACAAAACACTCAGCATGGAACAACAAGCTAGTACAACGACAAAAGCATGTTTTCATCAGATACGAAATATTGGTCGCATTAGATCCCTGATTACAGATGAGGCATGTAAGACTCTCGTGTGCTCACTCGTTACATCACGACTAGATTATGGTAATGCGCTGTTATACGGAACAAATAGCTGTGTAATAACAAAACTACAGCGTGTGCAAAATACAGCAGCACGTCTAATAACGCGCAAGAGAAAATACGATTCAATAACACCTGTTCTCATTTCATTGCACTGGTTACCGGTTCATTTTCGTTGTCAGTACAAACTCCTGCTGTACATTTTTAAAGCAATTCATGGCAAGGCACCATCATACCTACAGGAATTAGTTGAACATTACAAACCTGGTAGAGCCTTGCGATCGGAGAAAAGCATGCTGTTACGACTACCAAACGATGTTAGGACAAAACGCTATGGTGAACGACGGTTCGATATTGCCGCACCAACTCGTTGGAACAGCTTACCTTCATCCTTACGAAATGAACAATCTCTTGACGTTTTTAAAAAGGATCTTAAGACATATTTTGTCCGAAGTGCTTTCATTGATTTTTTGTAAATTTTGAAATTTATGAACAATTTGTTTTACCAGTTGATTGTATTGTGAACTTTTACTTAATAATTTTTAATACTTGAGTCACTGTGGTTTAATGATAATCATTATTTTAAATTTATACAGAGGAAATTTTAAATTTTTCTTAACTCATTTTTATTTTTTGAAACTTTTTACTTTTCTTTCATTTTGATTAATTTTAAATTTTTGATATTTTTTGTGTGAGTTGTACATTCTTTTATATTATTCTATTTAACCGACAATCAATGTTTTCATTTTACACGCCACTGCTCAGAAATTGTATTTATGTGATTGTATATTTTGCTTTTACCTTATGTATCTTATTTTTTGTTTATTCATGTTAAGCGCTTAGGGTAATTTTTCAAATTATATAATGCGCTATATAAATATTGTATAATAATAATAATAATAATAATGTACAAAATAATGAACGAAAAACAAAACAAATATTTAACACACCATAAATACATCCACTGAATAACAGGTTCCTGACTTGGGACAGGCTCATACATATAGAATGTGGCGGGGTAAAACATATAAGCGGGGGATCCAAACCCTTTCCTTACCTCGGACAGTGGTGTAACAGTACAACATAGGAACGAACTATAAAAATCAGTTGAAAAACCTTTACTCATCAGATGAATACAAATAAAAATACATGTTTCAGAAACACAAAAGTGAACTTGGACTGGTACTTTTACACCCGAACAACAAAAAGTCAAAGATCTGAGAGTACGCATAATTACTAACAGCTAGTTCAAAGTCAATAACAGTTAATAACAAAATCATACATCTAGGACTCAATTATATTTTAGTTCTTCTTTTGGTAAGAAAACTGCTTAATTTTGATCCTTTGACTTTGAGCATTCCCGGCAAAAGAAAGACACTTTGAACGCAAACAACACAGAAAATGTTTTTTTTAATTGTTTTTAAGTACTGCATTACAAAAGTAGGATCAGAAATTCGTTTGAACTTTGAACTTCGAAGTATAGTCACAATCAATTTGATTTTGACGGTTTCAAATGTCCATTTGATTTCTAGAAGTGACTTTTCAGGCAAATCAAAGTTACTCATATGTTAACATCATCCTCAAGATCTTATGTTTGCGCTCTTTTTTAAACTGAATTTTTGTTTGAATTTAACAATATCTTTCATTTTGCGATAGTAATCATTAGATTTAGAAGCAACAATTGTAATTGGAATTGCGATTACTAGAAGACCACACACATCACATGCGCCTCCGATCACTTTTCCAGTTATTGATTTTGGAACAGCATCACCGTATCCAACCGTTGTCATGGTAACAACAGACCACCAAAGACCGGAAAACATTGATGGGAATTCGGGAATGCTGTTGGGTCTTTGTATTCCGCAAGGAATATTAAATTTGCGAACAGTGTAGCTAAAAGTATGAAGCTGACAAATAAAAGCATAAGCTCTTTGATGCTCTGTTTCAAGGTAAGAATTAGGAAGCGTAGCTCTGAATACTGACTATTTACACGCAGTAATCAAAGAATTCTGAACGAAACCAAACAATAGGACGAGACCCAAACCCAGATGGAATAGAATTATCGCCCCTTAAACCAAGGTCTAGTGGTGAATAGCTCTGATGAAAAAATCATAAAAAGTGTATATTTATAGAACAGTAAGTCATTAAAACAATGTCTAACAATCAAACAATGATACCAGAACAACAAAATGAAAGCAACAAGCAAGATTTAGATGGTAAACAACCTGAAATTGACAAATCTCCGTCCGGTGGCAGCGAAAATAACTCGGCGCCATCTTTCTCCAATGTTGTCAAACATCATAGTGCAAATTATCAGGCCTACAGTGATCCTGAACCAAAGCTTAAAGGAGTCAAACCTATCTTTATTAAAGAATCAGACTTCTTTGGCAACAAATCTCCACCAAAAGAACTTTGGATAACACATGTTGAAATCTACAAAGCACTTGAACACAAGATCAAACCGCAGTTTGTAAGAGGCATACAAAGAATAAAACAAATGTGGAGAAATATATTTAGACACTGCGGAAGACAGAATGCGGTTGCTAACAGAAGGTATCACCCTAAGAAATAAGACGATACCCCTGCATTCTCAGAATCCATACTATCAAAAGGATGAGTGGTTAACAACAACAATAAGAGTTAAAAACATCCCACTATCAGCAGATGACGGTCAAATTGACAGAGAATTAAGACAAAAAAACATAGATGTCCTCAGTATAAACAGAGAAAGACTCAGGGTTGACAACTTGGTTACCCACTGTTGGACAGGTGACAGAATAGTGTTATGCAAAAAGTTTGACACACCACTGTCAAGGTTTCTTACAATAGGTAAATACACAGCAAGAGTATATCACTTTGGTCAATTGAAAGATACAGACATGTTCTTATGTAACAAATGCCAACTGAAAGGACATAATATACATAACTGTCCAAATGAATGGAAATGCAGGTTATGCAATGAATATGGCCATAAAATGCTTGAATGCCCTACCTTTATAAAAAAGAACAGTGGAAAACAATCTGAAACAGAAGGAGAAGAGCAACAAGAAACAACAATAGCTATAGATGAAGTTAATGCAAAGTATGAAGAAAGTCAACAAAATGAAACTCCCATAGAAAATGACAAAATAGAGGAAACTGATGAACAATCTGAATTAACAGAAGGAGATGATGAAGACATTCTGGCACATTCTATGTCACTGAACAAAGAAACAACACCAGGAAACAACAAAAAAGAAAGAAAGAAAGCAAGAAAAGCTGCTAACAAGTCTGCAAAAAAGGAAGGACAAAAGTGTGACTCCTCTGAACAACAGGCATCAAAATCAGCAGAAGCAAACAAAAATTCATCATCAACTCAACCTGACATTTCGAAATTTTTAACCCCCAACAATAAATCAAAAGCAGCAAAGGAAAGAACCCCACCAACTCCCAATCAACCAGATCGGAAAAGACAATCCGTACATCTATAAATTATAGAACATTTTATATATAAAAAAAAAAAAAAAAAAACAAAAAAAAAAAACATGTATGTTTATTTGTCTTGTCTATTGTATTTATGTTTGTGTGTATTAGGTAATTATGTAAAGATAATTGAATGGAACAAAGATTCAAAAACAAATGTTACAAGAGTAGATATGAAAAAAAGAAAAGTAAAACTTTTCAAACATTGTATTATAATATATATCTTCATGCTAATGTTACTATTGACAGAAGTATCTTTGATAATACCAAAAACAAAAAATGATTCAGACAAAAACAATTATATTAGAAAAGATAAACTGTATGATTTCTATTTAAAACCTTTTAGGATTAGAACTTCTATCTATAGTAAACGTACTCAAAAATATCAAATCAAAAGAAAAGATTTACTTACCATAACATCTCTTCTTAGAACATCTGAACACCATAAATCATATAAAGTAACTGAAAATAGAAAAAAGGAAAATATTAAGAAAAAAATAAATAAACACTGTCAAAATGTTACGAAAAGCAAAACATCAAAAACAAGCAGTACTTTACTAGAGTTTCATAGATTTGACAATATTTATACATTACTAAGTGAGAAAACTAGAAACAGATTATTATTTTTTCACTGTCAAAAACATACATTTATTTTAGTTTGTAAACAGCAAAACATGTGTCATTTTGTAATTTCAGTTATTATAGTTCTGTATACAATATGTATTATATATTTCAAGTATGTAGTAATTGTGTATGAGTATGTTTTATATGCTGTTTCAAAATTAACATCTAAATATCGATCAAAACACAATCGTGAAATAGACTATAACAATATTGTTATAATCCAATTACAAAAAAGAAAATTGGCTAAAGTAATTATTTTTACAGGTAACTCCCACGTTAAAAAAAGCGATAAAAAAAAAATAGGCGAAATAATGTTTACCTTAAAAATGTTACCCAAACGTAAAGTACGCTCACTAAGTAAACGTAATAAGAAAATCGAACAACTTTTAATCTAAATATGCTAAATAACCTACACATTTGTACAGCAAATGTTAAAGGACTTCGAGATAAACAAAAGAGATTGAGACTTTATCAATGGATAAAAAATCAGAAATGTAAAATATCTTTTATTCAAGAAACTCATTTCAATACATCCATAGAAAACGCTCTAACAATTGAATCAGATCATTCTTGTTATTATAGTCACGGAACGACTTCCAGCAGAGGAGTAGCAATATTAATTAATAACAAACTAGACTATAAATTAATAGACGAGCATAAAGATTTAGAAGGTCGAATAATAATGATAAATATTGAATTTGAAAATATAATATATTCTCTTATAAACATATATGCCCCAAATATAGAATCTGAAAGAAATAGCTTCTACAAAAAATTAAATGACTTTTTAAACAAAAACGCAATAGGTACAATAATTTTAGGAGGAGATATGAACGACGCCCTTAAAAATGTAGATAGGAAAAGTTCAAATATTCGTAAAAAAGCAAGTAAACCAGTCAACAGCCTAAAAAATCTAATAAAATCAAATGATCTTATAGATATATGGAGACACGTTAACCCTCAAAAGATCCAATATACATGGAGACGTAAAAATCCAGTTCAGTCTAGTAGAATTGACATGTTCCTAGTTAAAAAAGATTTCGTGCTAAACGTAAAGTCATGTGATATTAGGCCTATTCTTATTAAAAGTACTGACCACAAAGCAGTATCAATACAATTACAATCTGTATCATCTGAAACAAGAGGCCCGGGGTATTGGAAAATTAACAACGGTATTCTCAACGAACAAGAATACGAAGACAAAATAAATAAAATTATACAAAAACATAGTAATGAGATAGGAAAAAATGAAATAGATCCTAGACTTCTGTGGGACTCCCTCAAATTAGAAATAAAGGAATACAGTATTCAGTACAGTAAAAGTAAAGCTAAACTGAGAAAAAATGTAACGCGTAATTTAGAACTACAATTAAAAATATTATATGAAAAATCTAATAATGAAGATAATAATTTTATAAAAGAAAAAATATCCACTTTAGAAAAAGAGCTAGAAAATCAATATGAATACAAAGCAAAAGGAGCTCAAATAAGATCAAAACAAGAGTGGGTAGAAAAAGGAGAAAAAAATAATGCATATTTTCTAGGTCTTGAAAAATCTAAACAAACGAGACCCAAACCCAAATTATCACGTGATTAGAAGTCGTAAACATTTTTTCATAATTAAGTTCTATACCAAATCTTATCCACATTGATATATTTAAAAGAAAATCAAAAATATTTAACCAACATTTGGCGAAAGTTTGTTTTAATGGGCAGGAAATGAACCGCACAAAAAATTCTAATGTAAAATATCCCATTAAGGAATAATCTAACTGATACCACCACTTTGGCATTCTCGTTGTTGTAAATAAACTTCTTTGGAACTGTTCACGTTGAAAGCTACTGCAGCAAAGGCTGATTTTGATTCGTTAATTAGTGTTTCAAGATCAAAAGCCTTTTCCCGAATTTCATGAATGGTATACAAAAATGACATGACAACCGAAAGTATAACTATTAGCAAGTACACTATACTGTAAGCCTGAAATAAACAAATATGTATGTATATTAGAACAACCTATTTGTTTATGTGTTGCATATTTGTTTTTGGTTCATTTTTTGTACATAAATTAGGCTGTTACTTTTTTCGTTTGGAATGTTTTATATTGTCATGTCGTGGCCTTTTATAGCTGACTATGCGATATGGGCTATGCTCATTGTTGAAGGCCGTACGGTGACCTATAAATGTTAATATCGGTGTCATTTTTGGTCTTGTGCAGAGAGTTGTCTCATTGGAAATGATACCACATCTTCTTTTATAATATATTTTATATTTTAGTTTAATAGTAGACTTATACATTTCTATTCGTCCTCATATCAACAACGACGACTTAATTGTAAACTTGCCTTTGGGTGTTTCTTGCTCTATGGTCGAATTGTTGTCTCTTTGACACATTCCCCGTTTCCATTCTCATTGTTTTTCTAGAAACAAAATCATTGCAACAGCTTTATAATGCATTTTGATAGACAAATAATGAATTCTGCTTACTTTATATTTCAATGTCTGAAAAATATCTGAAAATTCAGAAATTACGCAGTTTATAAATCCTCTCCTTTGCAGGCAGTTTTAGATATCGACCTCTTTCATTATACAGATTACTATTACTGATTACAATTTAAACAGATGTTGTAAGTCTTTTTTTGTCAATATCTGA
This sequence comes from Mytilus galloprovincialis, assembly GCA_037788925.1. Classification (NCBI taxonomy): domain Eukaryota; kingdom Metazoa; phylum Mollusca; class Bivalvia; order Mytilida; family Mytilidae; genus Mytilus; species Mytilus galloprovincialis. Next base: position 83,084,181 of record CM075332.1, read on the forward strand.
GAAAGGGGCACTAGCTGTCAAATTCATGTTCACCGATTTTAACCAAATTCTAATATTTGATTTATAACAATATAAAACATTTATCTAAACTATTAAATAGTCTAAAATTAACAATTTATAGGACACGGGTATGAACATACGTTGCTTCGTTTTGTGTGTTATCCATGTCAAGCTAAGGGGTTACATTGAAGTTCATATGAATACGAATTCACTTGCGAGTGAATAATTCATTATCAATGTTTTTTTTAAAACTTATTTTGACAAAATTGAACCATATTAGCTATTAAAAGCGTATTATAATTTCACTATTTGCATTTTATTAATGATTGAGCTAAGCAATTACTATATTAGATTTTTGATATATCTCGTAGCTTGTACCCCTTTAATAAATATTTTTCTCTGACAAAGTTTATTTTAGAATTACGGACACTTTCTTGTACGATTCAAATAATACTGCTTTGGTTTGCTGTGGATCATTGCTTTTGAAACTAGCATGTTCAAAACCGACGTGTAGGGCTAGTCATAGCAGGGTTCATAGCTATATGATATTAATATTTTCTTGTCCTCGATGATAATATTGAGAAATGGCAATAGGGAATGTGTCAAAGAGACAACAACCCGACCAAAGTGTAAAAAAACCAACAATGGCAACCAATAGGTTTTTAACACAGCACAATATACATGTAGTATTGGCCATTTAAAATTGAAGAATCATACATTCGTCTTTCCAATCTTTGGAGAACACGTTGAAACTATTACTTTAGTTTATGGAATAATGCACATTTGTACCTCAATGTGGTTGAAGGCATACATAAATCAACAAAATAAGTTTACAATACATCATAAAAGAACAATAAAAGAACAAAACATTATATACATATGTATTCATCATCCAGTTGTTAAGTCCACCCTTCTTAGTGACCATGATTTGTTTACAAATGGATCTGCACACTGCATTATTGACAGATACGAAAGACATAAAACCAATTTATCAAATTCATCTATATAATCTTTATCGAAATAGATATTTTAAACATTTTGTAAAAATTCAAATTTCAAATCTCCATTTTTTTGTACATGTAAATAAAAAATGTTCTTCGTCATCTATTATAGATAATATATCTTACCTTGGCAGCTATAGTTGACAACGGTTCATTACACAACAACCACACTTTTTGTAGACCACACTGTGTGTAGCTGTTCTTTCAGAGGGTTATTGTTATTTCCGAATGCAGAATGTATCTTCCGAGACGTCTCCAATTCATTATCGGAGTTCAAAAACTTAGATCTGCAACATTCAGCTATATGTAGGCATGGGATCCTCCAGAAATCTAGCTCCGCTTGAACAAGAGCACTGCAAACACACGAGGATAGGTGAACGTTGTCATATCGGTAAAAATCTAGTATTATATTGAATAGTTCAGGATTTCTATCAACATAAAAGAATCTTCTTTCCACAAAGTACTCTTCAGATTGGAAGTTGAGTAATCCAAGCCGTGTTTCTGGATATGTTTTTAGAATGGACATTCGGACCAAAAATGTCGCACCTCCTTTGTTTATTTCTAATAAATTATCCATTCTAAATGATAGAAATTGTGTTTGTTAATGTTGAAATTTCTTTACTTGCTATTTATTAATGCAAGTAAAAAACTAATTGATGCGATTTCCTTGGTCACGTGTATCTCAATCAAATACCTGCATCTGTACATAATAAGTACCATATACTTTATAATATGTAAAAATCTCTTTAGTTGGAGTGTTTCCATTGGGTACTAAATGAATATTTCTAATATTGGAAATACAAATGAAACATACTGAAATATCAGATAAAATAAATTAAATTGCTATCATCTATTGTGACATTATCATGCTTTTAAATTTAATGCACACGTGATAATTATACTATCATGATTTAACAATTCATATTGTTTTGATATAGAACGCATTTGTGATGATCAATTTGGTTTATTTGCCAAAGGTATTAAAAAAAAAATCAGCATCAAATACACAATTCCAAAACGATAATTGTTACATTGTATCTTGTTTATTGGATTCCTTAAAATTTGCCCTACATTTTAAAATATGTCATTAGTAAAAATAAATAGTACGTAAAGCCTTATTTGGAAAATAAATAAAGGCAACAGTAGTATACCGCTGTTCCAAAATCATAAATCGATTGAGAGAAAACAATTCCGGGTTACAAACTAAAACTGAGGGAAACACATCAAATATAAGAGGAAATCAACGAAACAACAGAAACACTACAGTGCAATAGAAAACCAAACGACAATGCAACACAAACAGAAAAGAACTATAAAATAACAATTGCCATTTGCCTGCCTTGGTACAGGACATTTTGAGATAAAATGGTGGGTTGAACCTGGTTTTATGGCTAGCCAAAACTTCCCGCTTTTCTGGCAATGTTAAATGTAAAACTTTAATGTCTACATTACATGACAAGAATACAGAAGAAATAATATAATTGATAAACATGTCAATACCGAAGTTGTGAATAATTACAGAATGAAAACTTACACGTAAAACAATCTAGGTCAGCACATAAAACAGCAAAGCCGAAAAAAAAAACACACATTGTATGTCATCCGACTAGATCGACGCACAAAAGTGACGTCACAGGTAAATTTTTTAAAAAATCCCCTAAGAAGGATAAAGTTCAAGATTAGGTTTGCTATAATGAAATTCGATGTATTTAAAAACAATGAAAATTACAGTACTGTTAATATACAATTGTGTTAGTAATTACATAATTAATGGTATTATATCTAGCTATGTCGGTATTTGTCCTAATTCAAACTGTAAATCAAATACATCCTGTAAGTTTAGTTGCCCCAACTAATATCTTATAAATGAACTGGATGATTAATTATCTTTACCCTCAAACACGAATATAACATAAAAAAGTTAGAATTACAACTACAAACGATAAGACATTTAACAATATCCGATCAGTAAACAAATACAACATCAAAACTAAAAACATGAATGTTGGATAACAAAATACCGTGACACGTCTTATAGCTATGCGTATTCACACTCAGCAAAAACAGTTACAATCGGGAATAGGTCAAATTCGGTACATAAAAGACCAGACGACGTAATGGCAAACCTCAATTTACGACATGGTTAAAATGTCCATAGTTAGTTAAAACAGAGACACTTTGTACGGATCAAACAATTCGTGATGGTGTCTATAAAATTTTCATATATTTGTTGGAGCATTTTCTGCGTAGGGGCACACTCCTATATATTAAGTTTGTATAGTGTGAGCATACACGAGTATGACGTATCAATTGAGATATGTTAACACCATACGAAGGGCAGAGGGTTTGTTACTGCTGAGAAATGGGAAATTGATAATTGTGAAGTTTAAAAATATAGAAAATTCTAAAGTAGAAAAAAATCAAACAATATTAATCAAATAAGAAATAATCTGGCTCTCATATTGGAAAAATTTTGATTATTGGTTGACTCAGATGATCCTGCATGAACAATTGCAATGTACTCGAATGAATCATTTTAATTTTGCTATAAAGTATACACTTGTCACACAAATAAATAAACTCATCATAGAAACCAGGACTAAATTTTGTATATACGCCAGACGCACGTTTCGTCTACAAAAGACTCATCAGTGACGCTCTAATCCTAAAAAGTTAAAAATGCCAAATAAAGTACGAAGTTGAAGAGTATTGAGGACCAAAATTCCTAAAAGTTTTGCCAAATACAGCTAAGGTAATCTATGCATGAGGTAGAACAGCCTTAGTATTTCAAAAATTCATATATTATGACAATAAGTTTTGAATTAGAAAAAAAGTGAATTCGGGTCTGAATATGGATCAAGGTACTAAAGTACTGACCATCAGATGACCGCAAGTTCTTGTGAATGGTCACACGCACTTGTCTCAGAAAACAAATTCACATCACTACACATGAAAGTGAGGTTTTTGTATAGAGATATGTTTTTTTTTCTGAGACAAGTTCTTGCGTGAATGATGAATAACTGTCAGGGAAATCATCCTTACTGTAATAACATATATATTTTAGTGATACAAATCAGTATTACCTGTTTTTCTGTAATATATTATATTAATATTTGTATATAACAGTTACATAATTATATATATATATATTATATATATATATATATATTTATCCATTTATATATCATTCTAGTCTACTATTCTAATAATAGTGCAGTGCAAGTGCATGGTGGACACTCTTCTGTAATAATTCGACTTTCACATCGCGATGACCCTGAGGGCATTCCGATGTATTTTTGCAGACGAGATTTCTCCTTGCGTAACTTTCGTGTGTGTCTGGTAAACGATCTATATACGCGGACATTATCGAGTGCAAAATAACATTTCCTATCGCTTGTTATCAATTCATTTCTTCAATTAATACTCATAACAATATTATTGTTTAGAACATAAATTTAACAAAATGAAAATGTTTCGTCGTTAGAAATGTATACATAAGTACAAAAAAATATTGATGATATCTATGCACACGTACAGATAAACTGTGTTAACGCTTATGGAAGAATATGTGTTTTGTTCTGTTCAGGTATGTACCTTCGTTTATATTCGGAGCACTCGACTTATCGGATGAGCAATTTAAAAATTATATTTACCTAACCGAAGAAGCGGACATCTTTATATTTGCCATTGGTGGCCTTCGGCTGTTGTCTTTTCTTTGGTCGGGTTGTTATCTCCTTGACATATTCCCCATTTCAATTCCATTCACAATTTTACCTGTCTTCAATACACAACATAGAAAAACTTGAAATGCTACCCTTAACAAATAATTAGGCAATCTCATTTATTTCAGAAGGGTAAACAGATCTTGCACAAATGATGGCACCAGTTTATAATAACACTGTTTTTCTCTAATTTTGCGAATTTACATACGTTTCGACAGATAATTTTTGTAAAAACATCTTAAATATTAATTTTTTTTCTCTCATGTAATACATCTTCCGATTGGCTGAAATTATTTTGTTCATCGGCTCATAGACATATAAAGTAAAATCACAAAAATACTGAACATCCCGAGGAAAATCCAAAACGGAAAATCCCTAATCAAATGGCAAAATCAAATGATTAAACACAACAAACGGTAAAAAACAACTGTCACATTCCTGAATTGGTACAGGCATTTACAAATGTAGAAAATGGTGGTTATTGAATGAATCTTTCAAAATTATGTCCTTTTGCGTTGAAAGCACATACAATCTGCACAAACGGTTCCTAAAATTGCCCAAAATTCATCAAATCTCGTTGACCAATGCAAAGATTTTTCTTGAAATCTGAATGTAATTGTTGATATAATTCGAAACAATAATTAAAAAAAGTAATTTCCTTTCGTTGATCGAAAACTTTGGCTGCAAATCAACTTTCGAGTTTGGATTTCGAATTGTTTTGATGATCGTGACCATGACAAACAGCTTACACAAAATGGCAGATGTTGTGTTGAGCACGCGTACTATACGCGAAATGATTCAGCAATATCTACTTGTTTTGTTTTACAAAGTTTTTTCCATGCTTACAATTTAGTTTATTAAACTTTGATAGAACAGTTGTTAAAAGGTTTGATGTATTATTTCCTCTCTTTAGGAATAGTCTTATACTATCTTCTACGTTTGTATTTTGTTGTTGCTTCGATCATGTTTTTTTTATAACTTTGTACTTACGCACTCATATTGTCGAATCAATGTACATAGAAAATATGTCATGGAATACGAATACTTGAAGATGATGATACAAAAGCAGTTGTTTTCATGAAGCCTTTGATAAAATAGATATTTTCTTAAAAGAAAGTATATATACAAATGTTTTACAATAAAAAATAAACATTCACTTATAAAAACATAAATCATAGTTTTTGTAAAAATTTGAAGGATTACATGACTTTGATTTCGAACAGTATAATCCAATGGACTGGTATTGTTGATGTGGCAACCCTTGAAACAAACTAGAATTTAAATCGTAGAACAGTTGCGTGCATGATGTACATGTGATGGCTTACAACGAACAGCAAGCAAAAAAATTCCCCTAAAATGACTAGTGCAAAACCATTTAAAGAGACAAACCAACAGTATAATCTATATATAAAGGAGAAACGAAAATCACTTATGATCCCCATCAGCAAAGACAACCACTGAATATCAGGTTCATGACTTAGGACAAGTGCAAACAAATTCAGCGTGTTTAAACGTATTAATAGGCACAAACCTTCAACATAACCTGAAACAATAGTGTAACGTCACAACATAGAAAGATACAGTATAAATAAATGGCAACAGTAGTATACCGGTGTTGAAAAATCGAAAATCGATTGAGAGAAAACAAATCGGGTTACAAGCTAAAACTGACGGAAACGCATCAACTATAAGTGGAAATCTTTCATTGTTTTTTGTCGAAATGCGTATCTAGGGCAGTCAAATTTGTACTTCCGATATTATTTCTAATAACGGGCCGATTCCTTTATTGGAAGACTGTTAGTCCCTAGTGGTATCATTAGCCCAGTAGACTGGTCTCAATATGTTACTGAGATTTGTTGTAACAATATTTTGCAAATTATTTTGGATTAGGAGTATATCTCCATCAGGTCTAGTTCAGTGCCCGGCTTCGGTTATACTTTTTTTTTCGGATTTTAATTTAATTAGCTTTTCAATTTCTTAATGTGTCTGCGTGATTTATAAATTTGGATCATGTACCTTAAGTAAGAGAGTAAAAATAAAAAATGATCAAAGTTATAAAGGTGTAAAGCTTAAAAACGGTGCTAACATTCTGCCCAAATTTAGACTAACAGTTTGTCTGTGTGTTGTGGTTTTTGGCATTGTGTATGACTTTTTTAAAGATTTGAATGAGAAAATTATAAGTTAGAGTGCAGAAACTGACAAATTGCAATTTTTAAAGTTTTAAAGTGACATACCTTAACACTAGAACGATAAATGGCTAACGGCTCAAATTTATAATCTGTCTGCGTATTGTGGTTCTTAACATTGCGTTAAATTTTCATAAAATATGTTACTAAAGTAAGAGTGCGGAAAAGAAGAAATTAGTTAATTGTAAAGTTATAATGGTTTCAAATATACTACCAAAATTAATCTCTGTCTGCGAAAGGACGGACAAGGTAACACTTAATGACACATTGTTTACTGCGGGGGTTAGAAATTGAAAAGCTGATTAAATAGAAAACAGCAAAAAAGTATAACCGATGCAAGACAAGAAACTGGACTTGGGAGAGATATACTCCTTTTTCTAAAATAATTTCCCGTATTTTGTAGCAGCAAATTTTAGTAACACGATTTCTGTATTTTGAGTCCAGGCTACTTAGCTTGCTATGACCCATAGGGACTTACAATCAACCAGGAGAGGTAAAGAACCAGTGGTAGAAATGATACTGGGTCTTGTGGTACTGTTATGGGTTAATATTAACAGGGCCGTAACTACATTGAGGCAAATGAGGCAAATGCCTCATGTTAGAAATTTCAAAAAAAAAAAAAAACTTAAACAAAAGATTGTCTTAATATCAAATTGTTTTCAAGGAAAGTGTCTAACAAGAAGCAAGTTCTCTTCACTCTCTGGTGTCGCCCCTGCATGCTTTTCGTGATCCATGTTTCTATTTTACTTTTAGTTTTCAGAGTTGATTGTCTATTGTTTGTCTTCTGTTCATTTATTGTCCTACTTTATGAGTTGACTATAGTCTGAGTGATGATTTTCATTTGTAAACGTGTGGTTTTGAAATGTTGCATGCCCACCGATGCCCAGATATTGTGCGAGAAATATTTCAAGAATATACGATGCTACAAGACACAGAAAAAAATGGTCGTTTCTGCATGGGGAATTGAACTTGATATCAAAGAATACAAAACTGGCTTTTTTTTGGGGAGGTAGATAAAACAAGAAAGCTGACATGGTTTAAATTAAAGTAAGGTCACCAATTTCCCGGATTCAAATAATTTGGAAAAAAAAAACAATAATTTATTGCCATATGACCTTTTCCATTGAAGGGTTAAACTTGCATTAACTCATGTTCAGACCTCAACAGAAAATAAAGGAATATGGAGTAAATGTGCACGAAACCGCCGATGATAATCGCACAGAGTCAATGCATAGAAAAAATTCTAAAAGACAATGGTCAAAGTTGCTGGTGGGTCTTCAACAATAAAAGAATCAATAATACCGTAAAACAGTGTCAAGATTGTCCCTAGTGTCGACTGAAGCAGTACTAGTACTTAAAGTACAATCTGTAACTATATTTAAATCTAGTCATAAAAAATAACCATAGTCTAAGCACAATACGATTAAGACAAAAGCAGACAGACAGATCCTGTATTAATGATTATGAGAATTATGATTTTTGCTTTATCCTACATATCGGTCTTTTAATGTTTTCCATAAAACCTTAAAGTCTTAAATCACAATGAATCTATGATCTTGTTTTGAGACCAGATTATTGTCGGAAAATAGCAAACAATTAATTGCGTTTTCATGTCAGAAAGAGTCCAGGGACTTTCAGAATGCTTGATTTTTCGTAATTTTTTTCAGAGCATTTTTCTCCTTGAGCGGCCCCAAATCCCTCGTCAAAATTTTTTCAAATATATTTTGCCTCACTATTAGAAGAGGCTAGTTACGGCCCTGATTAACAATACCAATTGGATGCATCAGACGTGCATTTCAACAATAAACGTCTCTTCAGTGATTTATTCATGTGCGACACAAGTTCAAACCTTAAAAGCTATTTATTAATTGTCTTTATACATCGAAAATCAGTTAATTTTATACACAAGAGCAAGTATTAAAGTTTGGTTTTACTTTTGTCAGTTGAAATTACTTTATCAAGTACCAGAATGTCTTACCGCATAGTAGGTAACATGTCGAAAATGATTTCTTCCCAAGTCAAAAGTCGATAGCATGACAATCGTAAATTTCAAAAACGAAAACATAAACAAAAAGAACTATTTTTGTATTTAACTCGCAAACTCTAACAACGAATAAAATTTCCGGATTGACGTGAATATGACTTAGCGTTGTTTACTGTTCCTGATAGATACTATAAATTTTCGCTTTAGATGAAACAGTACTCGATGAAGTGCCCACAAATACTCTTCTATTGAAAGCATCCAAACTTAATGGTCTAACAATCCCAAATGTGTTGGTAGTATCTACTAACGATATGAGTTCTCCTTTATGATTCAGAATATGGAAGGTGTTGTTAAGTGGATCGCATGCAATTAAGTTTCCACGATTTATTTCTGTGACATCAGTTGGCGAGAACATCCTCTCCTGACTCTCTGTTTCTGTTCGTCCCCCATAGTACCATTGCAATTCACTGTTTAGGTCTGATGTAACGGCACAAATACACCCTTCGGCATCCTCTTCCGTACCCTTTTTCATTACGACCGTAACATTTCCTCTGGAACATGCTATAGCCTTTACTGGCACGAAGGATGTCTCCAAATTAATTTCTGCAACGAGATGTATTTCAAGAGGTTTCTTGTCAGTAATTACAGAGATCCTATTTATTCTGTTGCCATTGTTTTTTTGTGGGGTTGCAATATAAATATTACCGTACACCTTCGACGTGTGGAGCGCAGTGGGAATCTGACAATCGCTAAAAGTAAAGAATGTTTTAATTTTCCACGACTTTGATATTTTCAAAGTGTCGACAACTTTTAGTGAATAAATAGTACAGTCCCCCTCTGCTATTGCAAGTATACGTCCTGAGTTAACTACTGCAATCGATAGTATTCTTTTCCCGGGTAGATCTTTAATCTTTCTGCTATTTCCATCTCCATAATACTTCATTATAGCATTTTCAGATGACGAAACTACATAAAAACTTGACTTTTCATCTTTACTGTCATGGGCTATCGATGTTATTGAACATAATGAAGTTTGAATTGAATCAATTATTTCAAAGGATATTTTATTTTTCGTTGAGTTGATCGAACTAGCGTTTTCTCCAACTACGCGGGAATACAGAAAAGACTGTTGACAAGAATGCGCATGTTCCAATTTTCCGACTAGATCAGGTGTAATCTCGGGTGCAACATAAACTGGTAAAGTGGCTGTAAGAGATGTATGTTCATTTGTGAAATTTTCAGTGATGGTCAGCCCTACTACATGAGCAGTTTCGCACATTTCCAAAATATCACTTTTTTGCAACACGTCCTCCATATTTTTCTTTATTTGTATCATTTCAGATCTTTTATGTGTAAGTCTTGATGTTAGATTTGAAGTCTCCTCCTGAACTGCTCCCCATTTTTGTTGTAAATCTGACTCGATGTCGTCAATGTTTTGTATCAGCGTGTCTTTAAATGACGCAATCTTTCTTTTTTGTTCTGTGAATTGTTCATGTCTAGTAGCAAGTATATTTTGAAGTTCACTTTCTTTTGTAATCAGGTGATTAATATTGTCGTCGTATAACCTACAATATGTTTCAAGTTCATCTCTTTTATTTGACATCGTTGTAGTGAGTGTTATAAATCGATGCCCTTTGTGCTCCTCCTGCAAGCATACCTGACAAACTAGTTCTTGGCATCCTTGACAATAAAGACGACAAAGCTCATTGTTATGATTTCTACATAAAACAGACGTATCTGCCATTTCTGATGATGCCCGCGTTCTAATTTGTCTTTTTCAATTAATTAGAATTTCAACCATTACAATCCTATCCATTTTGGAATAACAGGGAAATGTCTCACGATAAAAACAATATTGAAGTCCTTGCTTTAACATTTAGTTCATGTGAAATGTTATAATCCTAATCAATAATAACAAATCAATTGCGTAATAATCTTGGTAAAACCAAAAAGAGTTCCTTATGATACTCATTTAATATATAAAAACGATAATAAATTCGAGGTGGCAAACCATAAATAATGCATATATTGTCTTTAAAACGTATTAAGTATTCTTAAGTGCAATAAATGACTAAAATGATATAATTATGATTTTATTGAAACTTCACCGTACTAGTATATAATTTATTGTCTTAAATTATGCTATTTTATTTGTTGATGGCTCCATTTTTTTGCAACGATCGTTTTTATTGTAAGTTCAATAATCATATAGAACCTAAATCAAACTCCTGTTTTCTCAAGTTGACAACGTCGTCACATTGTCCTATAAAGTAAACAAACAATATCTTGTCATACAATCGTCGGAGCAAAACTAATAAATACAGCTAAACAAAAGTTTTACCCTCCTAAAAAAACCATGAATAACAATTTAGGTTGCTCATAATAAAAAACAGCTGATTCACAAACCAAACCCCTTTTGGGGATATTTAATATTTATAGATATGTTAACCTACCAGTTCATAGATATTATCGCAATGGTACAGCTCTTAGAGACACATTTCGGAATTTTACCAATAGAAATACTTACGGATAGCGGACAGTTAAATTCTGATGAAGACTCAAAGGAAAGGAAGGGTAGCACAGAATTTGGATAGAAGTTTATACCTCTTAGAAGTTGAAGGCTTATGCATGTTGAAATTTTGCTTCAAAACCTAGGTTTGGACCTTTGCAAAACATAGCAGTTTATATGAACGTTTCATTTTAGGATATGATTTTCATGCATCTTCATAGTAAAGGTGGCACAGTTTGTGCCGTAAAAGGGGTTTCTAAAGGCAATTGCCTTGTTTATATTTGCGGAAGTGCAACTTCTTTTGGATGAAAAAAAAGCATCATGTAGAGTTTTTACCGAATCTGTTTTATTCCCAGATATTTAATAAGATCACATATTTGATGTGTTTTCCTCAGTTTTAGTTTGTAACCAATATTTGTTTTTCCTCAATCGATTTATGATTTTCGATGATGACTTGGGACAGTGTAAGATTGAATAATCTATATTAGAATGATTAATTATTGAATTTTAAATCTATAGTATACCAAAATTGTATATCAGAGTAGGTTAATACATTATATTAGAATACAGGGTGCTGTACTGTTATCAGCACATTAACAATATTGAGTACTTTTGTAAAATAAAACCTCCTTACATATTTATATATTTATACAATCTTGGCTTAATCATGTTTAGGTTTGTGAGCTCCTGATAAATGTTAATCGAAAGGGCGCATCAGATTCTCAAAACGTAATATTTGTTATTTTCATATACTGCCGAGTTGTTGATTTTGTTATACATTATTTAAGTTCGTTTATTGCACCAATATTCAAATATCTTACAAACCATTTTACCAGAAGTATACAATGTGTATCTAACCTATTATTTGTCAATAATTATGAACATTCAGTTCCAAATGCTGCAGTTGCGTGATAATTTTCATTAAATGAAAACCGCGAAAGAATTGATATATAACCAATTTTGTATATGTGTAGTTACATGTGTAAATTTACTGAGGCTCATATACATTATATTGTAGGAAATCCTATACATTATAATATCATCGCGTTTTACTGCATGTATATTGCATTTTGTAAATATAGTTGTTTCTCAAACTACACCTCTTTTGGAGAGGTGTAGAATATTCATAGATTAATTTTGTTTACATACTGGTTCCCGGAAACGATCTCTATGTTTCATTTCATAAAGACATACCTTGGGAATATTACCAGTAAAATACATATGCATATGGTAGTGATAGTATTGAAGGTATTGATGGTTAAGAAATTTAGTGTTAGTTTAAACTCTTTGAAGTTCGGTGCATATAAACGTTGAAAATATTCCGCACAGCCCAATATTTTGACCTTTGAAAAAAATTGTAGTGCATATAAACTTTCCAATTCTAGAATATGTTTTTTATTCAAAACTTCATAGTTAAAGTGGTACAGTTTTACCCGTAAAAGGAGTTCCTATGGGAAATTGCATTGTCAATATTTGCAGAAATGCAACCTGTTCAAAATAAAGCAGAGATATATTTATATTCAATAACCTATTCATAGATTATTTGATTGTTTTGTCATGATTTTTTTTATTTTGTCCAACAACAAAGACTTACATTGATGTCTTCCATATAATTTTTTTTTTATAGTTTTTACAAAAAAATCAGGCCGTTGGCTTTTTTCTTTTGAATTGGGACAACTTTCTCCATGCCGACATGTCTAATAGCTCAAAATGCGGTAATCATTTTGCTCATTGTTAAAGGTCTTACGATGACCCATTGTTGTTTATATCCATACAGTTTGGTCTCCCATCAAAAAGAACAGGTTTTGTTCTCGTATTTCTATATTATTTGCGTAACCTTATTTATTTGATGAATATTTCAACAGTCAAAATTCATCAAATTAACATGGCATTACATTGTGTATTGATTAATATATAATTTGATATGTTTCATTTTGATATAATCTTGTTTTTTTCTAGAATTTCGATAATCATGCATTACTAGCACTGGATTAAAACACAGCAGCTTACACGATCAAATTTGGAAGTTTATATTGCACAAAAAAAAAACCAACACCTAAACTGTCACGCTATTCTGTTATTACTTTGTACATAATAATTGAAATATCAATTTTCATATATAAATTAATATCAATACAAGTTTGCCAACTCAAAGTTATCTGAAATAGTATAATGTTCAAATCACAGATTCTGCTTTTGTCTGTTGTAATGTTTTCTGTTTTTGCAGAAAAGATACAGGTGGCAGAAAAAAGTAAGTAAACAAAAATTGAATATTCGACAAAGAAACATGTGTGTCGATCACTTTGAATATTTATGTCATATAACATAAACGCAATTAAGCAAACAAATGTTTAATGTATACTGACTATTCCGAAAATACCTTCTTATTTAACATGTTGAATAAATGTTTCAATTGGGTAATTTTACACAACTCTTGCATTGAAATATCATCTGCTAATTTATTTTTTAGGTGTTTGTTTTCATGGAGAAAAAGCCGATTGGATTTTAAAACTTGTTGGTGAAGAGAAGGCTCATGCAAGCTGCTGTGAAAAGCTACACAAGGCAGAGAAAGTAGAGATAATATGTAAAGGTATAATGATATCAGCATGACAATATTTAATTTATTTGAAATTTCTCTTCTATTTTAGTTTCTTTAAAGCAGTTTTCTGCATGTATGTTAAACATTAATTGTTTGGATCAAACTGTAAATATATCTTTACTTAACAATATGTTTGATACTATCAGCTTCAGTTTACTTTCTATGAGCCTGTGCATTAGTTTCTGTAATGGTTGTAAAAAATGATATTATTAGAAGGGGCCCAAAGGAAGATCACCATTCAAAAACGTAACATTAACAAACGGGAATAAAAACAATCTTCGTTGTTATTTGTGTAAAGTTTCCCTCGTGAAAAATCTAACGAGTTCAATTATTGCTGTTAACAATTGCTTTACATTATTTTGAATAGATAATTTCTATTTCCTGCATTAAAACAGTAAGAACTACTTCGAAATTTAAATGATGTGTCAATTACGATTATTGGGTTATATAATCTACCTAAAGAGTTCCTATAACCTGTTCGATATCTTCATTCTTATGTAGTGGATTTTTAGTAACTTTAATGTTTTTATCACAAATTATGCATACCCCTACGAGTATAAACAGATTGGTATTGTTCGTATGAATAAAACAAAATTTAATTGTAATTGTATTTTTCTTGTTTGTGCAGAAAAACAGGAAAAACCAAAACCACGTCCCATCGATTGCACAGATGTCAAATCAAAAAGAGGAAACGGAATATATAAGATTTATCCAAAATATTCTAAAGGATTTGATGTCTATTGTGATTTCGAGACCGACAATGGAGGATGGACGGTAATTAAATGCCCTGATAATCAACTTAACTAAAAATACTTGGTAGTCATAAAAAAGTAAAAGTTATTAGAAAACATATATTCATTTATTTAAGATACTAGTTATCATCGAATTAAGAACATGCAACTTAACACTTCATTTAAGGAGGCTCGAGGGTATAAAAATTTCCAAAAAATAAAAACTTTTTTCTTCTTCATTAAACATTTTATTTATTACTTAATTAGTTGTTACTTTATCATATGGTACAAAAATCATTAAAAAATCAATTCGTTTCGGCCCCAGATTACTTTTAAAATCTCCCTTTGAGGCAAAAATGACATTTTTTGGCATTAAAATAAAAATATTTATTTTTGTAACTCATCCGTGACCTATATTTTTTTTTTAAATAAGCTGTACTTAAACTAACCTACTGTAAAATTTTAGCATTACTGTAATTTTGTTTTTTTTATTTCGATATTACATTTGTACTTCTATTTCTCCTATTAGTCCAACAGAAAAAAGAACATTTACAGAAATGTAAGCTTCTTTCGAAGGCAGATTATGAGCGTAAATGAACGGTGATCCTAATCAAGTATAAGATAAAGTTCATTATAGAAAAATATAGCGAAATCTTATATTAGAAAAAAATTTAATTGATTTAGACCCGCGAGCCTCCTTAAACGATCTCCATATCAGGACCATTCGTTTCAAAAGATAGCTACTATCAATCTTGATTATGGTTGCCTTGAATCCTGGTAATCTGTTCAGTTTTAATTCAATTTATAATTTGAAAACTATAACAAGCAAACGATATATAATTTTCTTAAGTATAGATTAAACAATAACTATGTGGTGTTAGCTTTGCTTTGCTTTGTCCATAAAAAATTTACATGTATACCTACAGTGAGGTAGAGAGAAAATACAATATTAACTGTATAGTGGGATATATTAGCAAGCAAAATCGAGGGAATTGTGCAAATGATGATACAAGCATGAAAATTAGCACGAAGCATCATTATTATATACTTTTTAAGAAAAAACTGCTGGCCATGAAAAAAAATCATTTTTTCAAGATGGCCACGGCCTTTTTAAAAAAAATGGCTGTTTTTTTAGTTTAAAAATACTTATTTTTCTACAAAACATGTTCCTTGACCTTCTTTTAGTGAAAAATATTATATGGTTTGGTAGCGAAATTACTTGCATTTGACGTATTTAATAGAAATTAATATTTGGCTCTTCATGGTTTGCGCATGCGCGAAAATGTAGCAAAAATCACACATAAACATTTGAACCTTTTACTATTTACTTGGTGCTTTTGGATTTTTAATGATATTATGAATTGGTTTGAAAAAAATTATTTAAGGTTATGAAACAAATGCATTTATCAATTTTGCGCATGCGCAAACGATTTATAGACATACAGAGTGATTTGCACCAACTACCAGGGCACACTGATGTATCAATTATAGCTGCAGATCAACCACTTTTGGTATTGCGTAAGTAAGTTCAGTATGAATGGCCAGATTTGTACGGATAATATAAGTTTATCGTTATGTTTGGTGTAAAGTACTTTAAAATGGCTTTTTTGAAATTCATGGGGTTATATTGCCTGAAAGTGGATGGACTTGTGCTCTCACTGAAGCCGACATTGCAACACCTAGAACGTCATATTTATTTTTAGATATAGTCAAATGAACCTAGGTTTATTCATGCGAATCAGATAACTGAGTGTGTTTTGCTGAACAATTAATGTCTAAACGCAGAAAATATATCTCATGAATCTGTATCGTTCGATAATTTGATAGACTGGTGCAAGGAAAGAGAGTCATCTCGACCAACGTTTAATATCTGATGTTCAATTATATAAATTAAGAACTTTTGTTCTTTCGGTGGTATGCCCATTTCATGAGTCAGATATCGTACAAACAGTCCAAATAAAGCATGATACCGTATTGGTTTGGTCCAGATCATGAAAATTATTTTCGACAGTTACGGATCCATCTCCAAGATATGACTTCCCTTCACGAGCATCACCAACAAGGTGCCAATGGTTATTCTACTGTACGTAAGACACAAGTTTTTTTCTTATATCACAATTGATCAGGCACAAACACAGAATAATCTAATTGAGAAGGGCGATGTGTGTGCCACCGAAGATTCCCTTGAAACAATGGATGGATGGATGTCAGTAGACTAGTAGATAAATTTGAACGAAATAGTGGTTTTAGTCATTCTAAAACAGATGGTCGAAGACGAAGACGATACGAAAACACAAAAGGAATTTTGCGAAAAGAGTCAAAGGCTTTCTAAAGTTATGACCGAGTTTGGAAATCCATCTTCTGATTTTACTTTTTTCTAGAACAGTCGTAAGATTTGTACACAATTGATTTTTTAAAGGAAATTATTGACTCCGAGGCAGGTGAGATATGTATGCGATCTCTTTTCTATACTTTTCATTTCATGTAAATGTAGACAGTTTGACTTGGAAGATGTATTTATCCATGAAAACAAAATTGCTTCTCTGTTTTTGTCTAAGGATGTCATTTTAAACAGCGTTATTAAATCGCAGCAAATGGGTATACTTGAAACATTGTGAAATTTGCCGCTAACTGATTCAAATTTTGATACGCGTTTTTTTTTGGGGGGGGGGGCATCAATGGTAAATTCCAAGCCACCACGTGCTAAACTATTTGATGATTATGCAATCGATGTCATACTGCCTCACATAAAATCTTGCATCGAAAAGTATTGACGAGTAGACATTGTATTTGATGTTTACTAAATGAATAATTTAAAGGCTGGACCGAGAAAAAGGCAAGGTGCTGGTGCTAGACGGAAAATTGTTGGTTCTGATAGAACGCCAAGAATTTGGAGTCGTTTTCTTTGTGAAGATCATGGCAACAAAACGGAATGATTCAAGTTTGTTGCCGACAGAATTGCTTCTTTGGAGACCTGTAAAAACGTTTATGTTACTCAAGGTGAAATATTCTTTGCAATTTCAATACGGATATTTCCCTGCTATCCCTTTTAACCAAGAACAAGCAGATACACGTATGTGTGTCAATGATAAGCTTGCTGCTGAAAATGGCGGATAAAGGTAATTTTAAGTAGTACTGATACAGATGTAGTAGTATTAGGATTGCAGCTCTCGCAGTCTTAGGTATGGACAAAGTGTGGATAGGTTTTTGAGGGAATAAAGACTTTCAATGGCTTCATGTATATGACATATCAAATATGCTTGGTCTACGTGCAGCTGGTTTTATTTCCTTTCATGCATTCTGTGAATGTGATACTGTGTAAGCATTTGGTGGGAAAGTGAATAGGTCAGCTTGGCAGACATTGGAATTATTTCCCGATGTAAAGGATGTTGTTGCTCGCTTTAGTTTTGTATGAAGACAGAGACATGGACATCATAGAAGAATTTGCTTGCATCATTTGTCAGGAAGCAGCGCCCTTACTATGCTATTCTCCCTACAAGAAATTTTCTTCCGGAGCACATCTAAAGAGAAGCATATCAAGGTGGGCTCAACCGGATTTTTGCATTCGACAGGTACACATACCAAGTCATGAACACTGGGTTTGGATGAAAGAAAAACAAACACCGACAGTTGGAAACCAAAATGGACTTCTTTGGCTGCATTTGCACCCTCGTAACGGAAACTTTGGAAAAGCGGATGCAAAAAATCCAGCGTTGTTGATAACTGTAAACGATTCCGTTCTGGCCTACCTTGTACGTGTATGTATGTATGTACTGGTAAATGCCTCCGATATCCGAAGAACCCCTCGAAAGCTGCGAGGGTACAGTGACATCCATGTACACTCCCTAACGGGATTAATGGAGATGTGTCACTAACATATATTTATACGACAATTATTTTTACAAGGACGATCAATCCCCACCCAACACAAAGGGAGTGCTAGGACAGCGGGAAGTCTGTTATTATGGTGGAGGAAGCCGAAGTACTCGGAGAGAACCACCGGGCCACTCGGTGGAAACAGACAAACCAGAGAGATATCAGAAGATTGATCTCCAGGTCAAAGTAGGGGACAATTAACTTTGACCAACCGAGGCCCCCAACGTACCCATTCTAGTTTAAACTCCGGTCTGGGTACCAGAGATGTGTGTGAGAGGGTGAAAAATACCCTTCTAATGTACTGATATTTTTAGCATCCCGAGTGAGAATCGAACTCGGGACCTTCAGAACTGAAGCCATCGGTCTTAACCACTAGACCACGAACGTGTTTGTGTTGGCAACTATCAGATAATGATACGGAAAGCAAACTGCCTTTTCTAACCAAACTAGGTATTTGAACTCAACAAATTAAGCGATATCTCTTTTAAATTAGAAGAAAATGAAAAAAAAAATGAAATTTTAAACGTTTTTTGTCGCCATTTTGGAACCGGAAGTTACTTTTTCGTCGTGTATGTATTGTGTCATCGTACTTTAGGAACAGTAATCTATGTTTTATCAAATTTGCATTGGATTATACCTACAACACAGGGATTTCTAAATGGAGTCATTTTTAACGATTTTGCCACTATTTTGGAACCGGAAGTCACTTTTTCGTGTTTTATGTATTGTTTCATCGTACTTTAGGAACTGTTATTTTCGTTTTATCAAATCTTACTTTGGATTATACCTAAAACACAGCTTTTAAAAGATTTATGAAATGTGGCCATTTTCAACGTTATTGCCGCCATTTTTGAACCGGAAGTCACTTTTTCGTCATTTATGTATTGTTTTATCGTACTTTAGAAACTTTTATTTACATTTTATCAAAATTGACTTTGGATTATACCTATAGCACATCTTTCAAAGGATGTACGAACTGTAGCGAATTAGATTTGACGCCATTTTTAAAATGAGCGGTGGCCATCTTGAAAAAATGAAAATTTTTGATGGCCCGCAGCTGATTTTTTTTAATTATCGTTTAGTCAACCTCTATACCAAATTTCATGCTTGTATCACAATTTGCACAATTATCTCCATAATATCTCCCACTATGTATAGCTGTTTTCCAAATGAAAGCAGGTTATAAAAAAATAATGATATTTTTGCATTTGTCACTAAGTACTTAATTTCAAAGGTTGAAATAATCAGAAGCTCACATGATTAAACATTATCAAATTTTCCTGAGATATCGCATTGTGAAGAAATTGCCTTTTTTCTTTCGCTAGAATCAGAAGGATAGTAATTACACTTTTCATTTGCTGCAGCATTTAGCTTTGAGATAGCAAACAATTGTAACCTTTTCAAAAAGTGTTGTCAAATAGTACTCGTTGAATCGGAGAAAATTTAAAGCGTTATTTAGATTGAAATATGAACACTCAAAATCGAAAAAAAAATCTTAAACTTCATATTTTTCCTTTATTTATGTAGTTCGAGGAATTGTCATATTTAAATAAGTTAATAGAAATATCATTTTGTGTCAACATTTCAATTTAAAAAAAAACAATTGCCTCATTCCTGACACAACAATCGTACCCTTTGTATTGCTTCTCTATCACTGCCTTTAAGGAGATGCTGATGTTCTCTATGCATTATTCAATGTAAATAACTATGTTCACGTATAATATTAATATATTTGCAGGTGTTTCAGAGGAGAATAAACGGTAAGACCAACTTTTACAGAGGTTGGGAAGCGTATGAAAATGGATTTGGAAATTTGGAGGCCGAATTCTGGTTAGGTAAATATATCTTATTTTCTTTATAATCAACTACTATGAACTTCTAAATCATGATAACCAGTATGGTGAAGTAGTGATGCGACAAAATATTTCCTATTGCTACATTTTTGTTCTTTTACCTTTTTAAAAGGGAATTATGAAGAGGAGGAGGTTTGTCAACATGTTTAACTCCTGGAAAATTCTGTTTGCCTTTCATTAGTCTGGAGCCTGTAGTTAAGGTGGTGTTGTTTGGTTGATATATATAAAAAAAAAAAAGATGTGGTATGATGGTTATTTGTTTTTCGTAAATTGATTTGTAAAATTTGTTCTGGTGATGTACTACTGTCCCAGGTTGTGGGAAATTGCGTCCGCTTCTATGTTAAAACCCGCGACATTATGTATATGGCTGTCCCAAGTCTTTTATTCAGTGGTTGACGTTTTGTCGTACATACTTAAGGTCGTTAGATTTCTAGTTTGAAATTCTTTTCATTTGTCATTTCTGGACCTGTTATATCCCGATATGCATTATGTTTTATTATTGTTGAAAGCTGTACGGTTACCCAAGTAACATTTACTTTTTGGGGTTTCGGATTGAGAATTATCTCATAGGTAATCATACCATATTTACTATTTTTTTGTGAGAGTCATTTGTTGTCTATTGAAATGGCAAAAATTATTAATTATCTAAGTCTGCCAAAATAATACAAAGTTACATAAATGAAGGAACAGGTTGAAATGATATATCTGTATACACTGAAGTACTGAAAGGTTTCTTTTTCGTGTAACTATCTTGTCTTAAGGATTTCGAAATCAACATATTTGCCTACAATCGCCACTTACAAAATGCTATGACAAATAGTTTTTTGTATAAATAGATATAGAAAAGTCCGTACCCAATACAAAAGTTTAAACACATTAATATGTGTTATATTAGAACAACTTGTAGAGAAATATTTAAAAAAAAATCATATTTGAAATATTTATGTCAAAATGTCAAAACGTCTACAAAGCACTCATCAGTGACGCTCAGATCAGAATAGTTATAAAACCAAACAAGTGTAAAGATAAAATATGTTTAAAAATTTAAAGACAATGAGGTTATTCTGTAAGTTGTTTTTTTTGTAATTTTTCAATAAGTTAGAAACTAAACTGCTATCATATTTTAGAAAATAAACAAAAAACCAACATAATTTTTACTCATAATTGACAAATTACCTTTCAATGAACACATGAAATTTTTTTTTTGAGGATTTATAACACTTTGTCCGATTAGGATTCAGTTCAGCGATTTTGATATTATTCATAGCTGTGAGCGGTGACTTACTTATGTGATTGCAAAACGACTGCGTCAGTTGCTTTAAAGGTAGATAATACCATTTCACACTATAAACATGAAAGTGAACAGTTGTGTTACGTATATCTTTAATCAACCAATAGTGGATATGAACCTATCCTACCACAATGACAAAAGCTCCGAATTATATAATTTTTGCCTGTTAATGACTGTATATATACAACTGTTGTAAATAAATAATTATGTATTGACATTTCACTTCAAAGCAGGATTTTGCTTATGAAACATTTTGATCAATCATATTGATTGAATGCTATTTAGTTGCTCCGTCCAACGTGAAATATTTCATACATGTTCAGGACGGACGAAAAAAAAAATAACATTTTGTAGGTTATGCAAATCAGATGACAATCGGATAAAAATCAGAAACAGTTTGGCTGCTACTAGAAAATGAGGGTATATTGGAGAGAGATTGCATTGTCAATCCGATGCCTCGTGTAGAGAGACCGCCACGCTCTCTGCACTTTAACAACCATTGTAACAAACCTTTCAGGGGTCTTTAATGATATATTGCAAATTTAATGGACACTCCGTAAATTGTATGGACACCATCATAAATTTGTTGATCCATACCATGTGCCTGTGTCTTAACTAACTATCGAAATTGTACCTCGTCTTAGATTGAGGTTTACCCTTTACGTTCATAAGTACCATCACATGACCTTTTCCCGAATACATTTGTTTTGATGAATGTGCATTTGAATTGCTTTAAGACGTATCCAACGTTCTTGTATGTAATGGTGATGTGGTATTTGTAATTCGGATCGGATATTGTTCAATTTCATATCTTTTTTAGTTGTAATTCAATTTTCTTTTTTCTTTTCTATAAGTATGTGATAGTAAAGATAATTAATCACCCAGTTCATTACTATGATTTGTGTAATTTTGTGTTCATGATTTATTTGTTTTACAGTTTGATCTATTATAAAAAAATAACATAACTAACTATTTCAAACGGAATAGCACATCCTCAATTTTACGGAATTGTTATTAACCGTGCCCGGAAATTTCGAAATGATCCATGTAAACTTGTCGCTCCTTTAAATAAACTTATTTTAAAAGGTTACCAATTCAACACTATTATAAGATCATTGAATATAGTTTTTATTGGTATAAATATTGATATGTTACTAGTAAATTAAAAGCAAACTAAATACTACTAGTATGTTATATACATATACACATTCATGGATCTACAATCTGTCGATATCTGTAACTTGGCATTGCACAAGGTCATGTTTTTCTCTTTATGACGTCTTTACACTAAATCCATTGGATGTTGGATGTGTACGGATTGATAGTTTAGTCTTAGATGCATGATTTTTTTATTAGTTGTTATTGGCTTTGAACTAGCTGTTAGATAACTGCAAGTACTCTCAGATCTGTTCCTAGTGTATTTTTGTTGTCGGGATGTACAAATACCCGGCCACGTCCACTTGTATTTTTGTCCATCTGATGAGTTAAGCCTTTTTTTAACTGATTTTTAAAGTTCGTTCTTATGTGGAACTGATATACCACTGTCCCAGGTTAGGGGGAGGGTTGGGATCCCGTTAACATGTTTAACCCCGCCACATTATTTATGTTTGTGCCTGTCCCAAGTCAGGAGCCTGTAATTCATTGGTTGTCGTTTGTTTATGTGTTACATATTTGTTTTTCGTCTTTTTTTTATATAAATAAGGCCGTTAGTTTTCTCGTTTGAATTGTTTTACATTGTCATATCGGGGCCTTTTATAGCTGACTATGCAGTATGGGTGGTGCTCATTGACGAAGGCCGTACGTTGACCTATAGTTGTTATGTCTGTGTCATTTTGGACAGATGTCTCATTTGCAATCATATCATATCTTCTTTTTTATAGATCATAAATAATAATCTAATTTTTAACACATACTTGTAATTGATATACAATTCATCAATACATTAAAAAGCATAAATATAAACCTTATATTGATTAATATCCAAGTTTAAGAAATTTACCTGTGACGTCGATCACTTTTGTAATACTAATATGCTGTTTTTGTGAGATAATACTGTCTTAAATTATTTTACGTGTTCGTTGATTTTCTGTGGTTAACAAGTCAAAATATACTTAAATATCATTTTTTTTTAAAATGACGCTATCAGCGGCACGTTTCCGATACCATTGACCAGCACTAAAGGAAGTCGTATATTGCCTCCGCCTACCGCACTCGGTTTCTTCTTCTTCTTCTCTCCGTATGAACGTCCTTTATAAGGAACACCAAAGTAAAAGTATTATTTACACATTACAAACTATATAGTGGATATGTTTTAAAGTTATTGTCCAACGGTAAAAATACACAGTAAAACTCTTCTATTTACACATAAAATCCGAGTGTCATTTATAAACAATAAAACACAACTTATACGGAGTAGAAACTGTTTATTTCAGACCGTCAACCATCCATTGGCTCAAGCAACTTTAAGCGCTTAATATATAGTTTATATGACATCTCCCTAGTTTTGGCTTCTATCGTGTTCATTATATTGACGTCTCTTAGTGTTTGTGAAAAATGCCTGCAATCTATAATTAGCCCGACAATGTTTGGTTTGAATTTGGCTTCATATTTACTATTTTACATACTAACTGGAATATGCACAAGCAACTTTAAGCGCTTAATATATAGTTCATTATCACTGGACTAGTATATATTTGTTTAGGGGCCAGCTGAAGGACGCCTCCGGGTGTGGGAATTTCTCGCTACATTGAAGACCTGTTGGTGACCCTCTGCTGTTGTTTTTTATTCGGTCGGATTGTTGTCTCTTTGACACATTCCCCATTTCCATTTTCAATTTTATATGACATCTCCCCAGTTTTGGCTTCTATCGTGTTCATTATCTTGACGTCTCTTAGTGTTTGTGAAGAATGCCTGCAATCTATAATTAGCCCGACAATGTTTGGTTTGAATTTGGTTTCATATTTAATATTTTACATACTAACTGGAATATGCTTGTTTAACGCTACACTCGAACAAAGTGTTGTAGTCGGACGGGAACCAGTTTACATACTTTATGTTATTTACCAAAAATATCTTGACCTGTCCATATGTTTTTTTTTGTTATTAAATGGTGTTACGGCCAGAAATCGCCTTTAAATTGTAGCCAACAAAAGACACAAATCAATAGTAAAATTTAACAATATTTATTATACAAAAGTTTACAAAAGGTATTACACAAAATTTACTGTTAACTTAACTGTCAAAATATGAGTCCAATCTGTTATCTTTATCTGTATCCGGAAATCTTTCGGAATCCAATCTGAATATTATGTTCACTACTAAGGTCACAATCCAGTATGATGTTGTTTGTAGAATAAAAGTGTCAATCCAAATGCTGTGAATACTAATGTCTATCAATGTCTATGTCCAAGTTTAATTATGAGAGTTTAACTTTAGTGTCTGTATATATAGTGTTGTCATGGAAAATTCTGGAACACTCTATAATGGAACATTGTGGAAAATCCTGGAAAGTTACAACGGAAGTTTCTGGAATAACGTAGAAGTTTAAATTACGCATCTTTTATAAGGATCATTCTAGAAAGTTCCAATCATTCTGTGATTGTTCCAGTGATTCCTAAACTGCACAGTTATAAGATTATTTGGTAAACAACTATCAGGCCATACAACACAAATTAGGCCAACATAAATAAACATAATAATTACAATATCATAACACCTCCCCCCTTAAAAGAAGTTTTAGTGTAACAAAAACTTATCATGAATAATATGAACAAAAATACATAATATATACAAAGTGACTTAATAAGCTCTAGATAAAGCATCAGCTATTACATTATCTTTACCCTTAATATGTTTTACAATTACATCATATTCCTGTAACAATAAACTCCACCTAGTCAACCTCTGATTCTTGTTTCTCATTTTATGCATGAAGGTGAGAGGATTATGATCAGTATAAACAAGAATAGGATATACAGTGGGATTCAAATATACATCAAAATGTTGAAGTGCTGACAACATTGCAAAACATTCTTTTTCAATAGTTGAATAATTTTTCTGATGTTTATCTAATTTCTTAGAAAAATATGATATAGGTTTTTCAACATTATCATCTGTCTCTTGATATAAAACAGCTCCTATTCCTACATCGCTTGCATCAACGGCAAGTTTAAATTGTTTTTCAAAGTCTGGAGTAATCAGAACTGGACTATTAATTAAAAGTGATTTGCTATTTTCAAAAGCTTTTTGACAATTTTCACTCCAGATAAATTTAGAATCTTTTCGTAAAAGATGAGTCAATGGTTGAACAACAGTAGCAAAATTTGAACAGAATTTCCTGTAAAATCCTATCATGCCTAAATATCTCATAAGTTGTTTTCTATTTGTAGGAGGTGGAAATTTGGAAATAGCTTCCACTTTAGCCATAATAGGTTTTACTTGACCTTGGCCAACTGTATGCCCTAAATAATCAACAGTGGCCTGACAAAATTCACTTTTACCAAGATTAACAGTCAAACTTGATTTTGACAATCTATCAAAAGTACCATATAAATGTGTTAAATGCTGTTTCCAGCTATCACTACATACAATAAGATCATCAATATAAGCATAACAACAGTCTAAATCTTTTATAACATTATTGATCATTCTTTGAAATGTAGCTGGAGCACTTTTCATGCCAAATGGCATTACAGTATATTGAAATAAGCCATCTGGTGTAACAAAAGCTGATATTTCACGAGCTCTCTGTGTCAATGGAACTTGCCAATAACCTTTCAACAAATCAAATTTGCTCACAAATTTTGCTTGACCAATGTTGTCAATACAATCGTCTATCCTTGGAATAGGATAGGAATCAGATTTTGAGACTGAATTTACTTTTCTGAAATCAGTCACGAAACGAAAGGTTTTATCTGGTTTTGGCACAAGGAGACAAGGAGAGCTCCATTCACTGTTACTCGGCTCAATAATATCATTGTCAAGCATATATTTAATTTCTTTTCTCATAACTTCAAGTTTGAGTGGATTGAGCCGGTAAGGATGTTGCTTAATGGGAGAAGCATCTCCTACATCAACATCATGACAAACAGCAGTGGTTTTGTTTGGCACATCTGGAAAAAGATTTTTAAAAGAAAATACCAAAGTTTTTATTTCTTCTCTACGATCAAAAGACAGATGTGCAAGTTTTGAATCTAAATTTGACAAAATTTCTGAATTTTTCAATCTAACTGTCTCTTCCATAGTTTTACAACTAAAAATTGGTTCAATTACATCTGGTGTGTCATGATTGTTCTCAAATTTAACCATGCCTAAAGTGGCAACTGGTTTACTATCACATAGTACATTAGTACGCTCAAAATATGGTTTTAACATATTAATATGACACACTCTATTTTGTTTGCGCCGACCTGGAGTTTTTACAATATAATTCAAATCATTAATTTTACTCTCTATTGTATAAGGACCACAATATTTAGCCTGTAAAGGATGTCCAGGGACTGGCAAAAATACAAGTACCCTATCACCAGGCTCAAAAACTCTGTCCCTGGCATCTTTATCATACCATATTTTCATCTTGTTCTGTACATTTTTTAAGTTTTTCTGAGCAATTTGACAAGCAGTATACAATTTTTCTTTAAATCTAGATACATAGTCTAAAAGATTCAAGTCAGTATGTTCAGTTAGCCATTTTTCCTTAATCAATTTTAACGGTCCCCTTACAGTATGACCAAATACCAACTCAAAGGGACTAAATCCAAGGGATTCTTGAACAGCCTCTCGAACCGCAAAAAGTAGAAAGTGAACTCCATCATCCCAGTCTCTGTCAAATTGAAGACAAAAAGTTCTAATCATGTTCTTCAATGTTTGATGAAAACGTTCTAAGGCACCTTGAGATTCTGGATGATAAGCACTTGATCTGTACTGAGCAATCCCTAACTGGTATACGACTTGCTGAAATAAACCTGACATGAAATTTGATCCCTGGTCGGACTGTATAGACTTAGGAAGTCCTACTAATGTGAAAAATTTGATCAAAGCTTTGACGATAGTAGGTGTCTTGATATTTCTGAGCGGAATAGCTTCAGGAAAGCGGGTAGATGTACACATGATTGTCAATAAATATGCATTTCCAGTTTTGGTCTTTGGTAAAGGTCCAACGCAGTCAATTAGAACTCTGCTGAAAGGTTTGTCAAAGGCTGGAATAGGCAGAAGTGGTGCTGGTGGTATTTTCTGGTTAGGCTTACCAACAACCTGGCATATATGGCATGATTTGCAGTATTCTGCGACATCATTTCGAAGTCTGGGCCAGTAGAAATGCTCCAAGATCTTAAGGCAAGTCTTCCTTATACCTAAGTGTCCAGCCAAGGGGGTGTCATGGGCAAGACCAATAATTTCTTGCCTATAAACTTTAGGCACCACCACTTGGTACACCACTCTCCATTCCTCCTCTGGGGTAGCATCAGGAGGCCTCCACTTCCTCATTAAAATGCCGTCCTGATGGTAAAAGCATTCGGCCACTTTGTCTGCTTCCTCCTGTGGTTGAGCCCGCTGGTTGAGCTGAAGAACCTCAGGGTCTTTATGTTGTTCTTCGAGTAAATTATTTCGGTCTAATGAATGGCTGTTTACATCTGGCCATGGCATAATAACATTTTTGTTAACACTAGGTGGTTTTATAATAGCCTTTTCTGAGTTACCAGGATCTTCAATATCAGCTATAAAAGTGTCAGAAAGGTCCATGTAATCAAACTTGTCTTCTTGCAAATTCTCATTTTGTTGTTTTCTAGCCATCGCTCTAGTAACAACACAAGCTGGATACAATTCAGCATCATCTTCAGGTGATTTAACATCCACCACTGGTTCACTGGTAACAATTGGTTCAGCAACCACTTTGTTCCTAGCTAGATCATTTCCTAGCAATAATGTAACACCCTCAACAGGGAGATTAGGACGAACACCCACAATAACTGGTCCAGTTATCAAATCTGACTTCAGATAAATACGATGGAGAGGAACATCTATACAACCTAACTCTACACCTTGTAACAAAACGGAGGCACCAACAGAAGTCTTCTCGGACAAAGGCAACACACCTTCTAACAATAAAGACTGAGAAGCTCCAGTGTCCCGTAAAATCTTAATAGGCTGAAGAGTGGTATCATCAACAATAGAAATAAACCCATCAGACATAAAGGGTTTATATTCCTCCATGTAATCACAAAAACTGGACTTAAAAGCCTGACTCGCAGGACATTCCAACGTACTGGTAATATAAGGTGTCGTACAAGCACTGGACTTCGGCTTATTATCTCGTTCATTCTTCTTCTGGAGTCTAAAACAATCAGCCATCAGGTGACCATTTTTCTTACAATAAGCACAAATCAGTGACTTCTTCTCAAAAGTATCAAATTTTGGACTAGACATATTATAACTGGACTGACTCTTATTCTGTGGAACAGGCTTACTATCAGTACGCTCAGTGCTTTGGTTTTTGTAATTTCCACTTGGAGTATTAACATTTTGACCCTTGAAACTTCTTTTATGTGAAAGGGTATAATTATCTGAAATTACAGCTGCATCATGTATTGTCCCAACAGTTTTGTCGTCTAAATGTGTTTTTAAGTCTAAATGAACACATTGTTTGAACTCTTCTAATAACATCAATTGTCTTAGGTTATCAAAATTGTTATCTGTTTTCTTTGAAGTAAGCCATTTATCAAATAGATCTTCTTTTTCCCGAGCAAATTCCACATAGGTTTGCGAATCAAACTTTTTATAAGATCTAAATTTCTGTCTATATGCTTCTGGTACTAGCTCATAAGCTTTCAAAACTTCCTGTTTCACCGTGTCATAATCAGAACTTTTTTCTGATGGAAGTGCGGAGTATATTTCAGCGGCCTTGCCCTCCAAAACACTTTGTAGCATTGTAGTCCAATATGGCTTTGGCCAATTCAAATTATGAGCAATTTTCTCAAACTGTGGAAAATATTTATCGACTGTTTTTTCACAAAATCTGGGAACCAACCGTATATTTTTTGCTGCATCAAAATATTCTGATTTTGACTGGACTTTAGTGTTGCTTTCTTCTTTGACCATTTCAAGTTTTAGTTTCTCCATCTCTAGTCTTTCCCTCATTTCAAGTTCTGCCTGTTTTAACTTTAATTCATCTTGTTTTAATTTAAGTTCATCTTCTTTTAATTTAAGTTCATCTTCTTTTCTTATCTCAAGTTCTTTTAATTTGAGTTCATGTTCTAATTCAAGCTGTTTAAATTTAAAGGCGTCAATATTTTCGACCTTAAGTTCAAGAGCCTCTTCACCTAAAATTTCTGCGTCAACTAATTTGTCTATAACCAAATTTTTTATAATTTGTTTTCTCATAGATACTTTAAAATCTAATTTCAGATGTTTAGCAAGCAACACTAATTCCTCTTTCTTTAAATTATCAAACCCCTCCAGGTCAGGCGTTTTCAAAAATTTACCGGCATCAAATGCCATTTTGTAGAATTTTGTTGGCTAGTTATAATAAAAATTACTAAACAAATTTTGAATAATATAATTCAGTCTCCCGGACGAGCCCCCAATTTCTGTTACGGCCAGAAATCGCCTTTAAATTGTAGCCAACAAAAGACACAAATCAATAGTAAAATTTAACAATATTTATTATACAAAAGTTTACAAAAGGTATTACACAAAATTTACTGTTAACTTAACTGTCAAAATATGAGTCCAATCTGTTATCTTTATCTGTATCCGGAAATCTTTCGGAATCCAATCTGAATATTATGTTCACTACTAAGGTCACAATCCAGTATGATGTTGTTTGTAGAATAAAAGTGTCAATCCAAATGCTGTGAATACTAATGTCTATCAATGTCTATGTCCAAGTTTAATTATGAGAGTTTAACTTTAGTGTCTGTATATATAGTGTTGTCATGGAAAATTCTGGAACACTCTATAATGGAACATTGTGGAAAATCCTGGAAAGTTACAACGGAAGTTTCTGGAATAACGTAGAAGTTTAAATTACGCATCTTTTATAAGGATCATTCTAGAAAGTTCCAATCATTCTGTGATTGTTCCAGTGATTCCTAAACTGCACAGTTATAAGATTATTTGGTAAACAACTATCAGGCCATACAACACAAATTAGGCCAACATAAATAAACATAATAATTACAATATCATAACAATGGTATTTGGAGCTATCCCTTTGTTAAATATTTCATATTTATTCGAGCTTTCATTTTTATGCACATGTCTTATAATCGTAAACAATCGGTATGTATACATGATCCGTTTTGTTATTGTGTTTTTTTACTTTTTACCCTCCAATGATCAGCAATCGCTAGACAAACTACATGTCTCCTAAATAATGTCGACCTTTCATGCCTTTTCAACTTAACAGTAATTAAAAAAAGTGATATTCGGAACCAATTTGATATTGATTGGATAGAAACTGGTCTTTTCCCAGATTTACGAAGATTTTAAAAATCGGAAATTAGTAATACGGTTTTACCCACTCGGTGCGTATGCAGCCCTGTTTCCACAGTTATAGCTGCAGAGTCTGTATATGTATCATAATTAATTAACTACACTGTCATTGTACTTAATATGGTGAAAACTGCAGATGCAATATGAGATGTCAACTGGGCCAATATAGATTTTTTCCGTATTGGCCGAGTTCTGATCCGGCCAAAACAGAATTTAGAAACGTTTCTAGTAACCAATTGTTTGTAAGACGCAGTTTTTATTTACTCACCATAAACAAGCTGAAACGTTCAGCATGGCATATATTTCAGGTTAAAGACGGTCCCATTCATTTAAAAAGCATTTTAAAAGTAGAAGATGGAATTATTTCAGGTTTGGGGAACAAGTAAATTATCACAAAGTTCATTTCTTGACGACCTCATAATTTCCTCATGTCGATGGTACAAATCGGTTTTTACTGTTTACTTCCGCCTCTCATGTTTTGTAAACGGTCTTTTATTTTGAAATCCGAACCAGGCATATGCATTCTGCAATTGTGCAAATCTTCGTTCTTTGGTCAATTGGCTTATGGATAGTTGAATCAATTTCAACTCTTACATTATTATTTTAGAAAATTTATTAGCATTACACATGCAATGGAAGTACCTTTCCAATAACTATTTATGTGTTGTGTCTAAATTAAAGTTGTAACACTTTATAGTGAATGGAAAGGGTAGAACAATTCATCAGATGAGAAAAGGCTGAAGATACATGGAAACGGCACCAAATCATTAGATATTGCATCTTATAAAAAGTAACTGAGATTTGGATAGTTCTACTTCAAGGTAGAAATGTTTATTTCTTGTGAAATGAAATAAAAAAAATATTGTAACACTGTAGTTATATAATAAAGATACTATTACGTGTATTTCTGTAATGACCTTACAATTGGTCATCGATCATCAGTATTGTCCTTCGGATTCGCCTCAGACCAATAACAAGGCCAGTACAGAAATACTAACGCAATAATATTATAGAATGACAGTATGGTTCAATAGCGGGAATCAGCCCCTTAACTACTTTTTCATAAATATTAACTATTGGCTTCAACGCCTTGTTCGTCTTGTCTGGAGATTTTGGTGAAGTTCCAGTAGTTCAGCAAGCATTTCAGAGACGTATCCCGTCCATCCTCTCTTGACTTGTAATCTCTGGTGAAAGATTTGCTGCTTGATGTTGTATCCCTTTTTTTTTGTTTTGTTACCGTGTAGAGGTCTGATACTATTGCTCCATATTAAATTATAAGATCCATTCCTAAAGGTCTAGATCATTGTTCTAATCTGACAGAAACTTAAATAACTGGAATGATACCCAAGTTGACCCACCAGACCCACGAGAACAGCATTATTACTATTGAAATTGTGTTTAATACCATGATTGTTCAATGTCACTAACTTAAATGGAGACAGAAATTTGTCCTGAAAGGAGGTGTGGGAGTGCAAAATCAAAAACTAACTGACTATGACATATGGTTAAAGAACGAATATCAATTACAAGGGTCAACATGGTCAAGGACAGAGTTGTTATAAAATAACAATATGGCAGAGAAATGGTTTCAAGTTTCATATAAAGTGAACTCACTGACATGAAATAAAAAAATGAAAGGAGTATCCCTTTGTTTAATATTCAAGGTGAAATAAAACTATTAAAACAATAATATACTATCGTCAAAATATACAGAAATATACTTTGCTTTACGTAACAGAAATAACTATGTCACTAGTAACTTATTTAATGAAGTTGTGGGGTATAAGAGCTTGCTAACAACAGGTTCTTCATCATCATTTGGTTTGAAAAGGATGCTAGTAGTCTATATTCGTTATTTTGAAAAATGTCATTGCTAGAAAAAAAAATCACATTACTTCATAGAATACTTAAGATCATTCAGTTAGTCTTTATTTATATGTACAAAAGAACAGCCAGTAGTCATTGGATATTGAAGACCGTTCAAATAGTCTTGACCTACTTATTAGTACAAAATAACAGCCAATAGTTATTGGATATTGTAGATCATTCCGGTAATCTTGACCAATTATTTAAACAAAAAACCCAGCTAGTAGTAATTGGATACTGTAGATCATTCAGGTAGTCTTGACCTACTGTAAACCAACTAATTTTCGAGAACCGTTTATTTTCGCGACTTTCGCGAGTAGAAAAATATAGCGAATATAAATTGTCGCGAATATGTAAATCTTGGATATTTTCTCATTTACTTTCACCAAACAAAGTTAAGAATCGTGAAAAAAAAAATCGCCGCGAAATTGGTTAGAAAGGGATAAACGCGAAATAAAGTATTCGCGAAAATAAGGTGGTTTACATATACATTTGTACTAAAAAACCCAGCCAGTTGTCATTTTCACTTTACACACATATATACGAATATCAATTATATGCTTACGAGACATGTTGCAATGTTAAACTAATTACGGTAAATCAAGACTTACATAAAAAGTATCACAATATTAGAGACACTGGCGTCATTTTTCCTCAGAGCTTTCAGCTCTTTGATTTGTGGATTTCTCTTGCCTGAATATTCTTGCATTTATTGGTCATGTAATATCGTCATTTTAGTGATATATTTAACATTGCCATAAAAGCGCAATATTTAGCCAGCCAAGTGCATAAAACTTGGTTCAATCCACCCTTTTGTCTTAAAATGCTCTGTATTAAGTTAGGAAATGGCAGTTGTTATCTGCAATTTGTTTCTATGTGTCTTGCATTGTCGATTGTTAGTTGTTGCACTTAAGTGTTTATGTTGTTTCGTTGTTCCCTCTTATAGTTCATGTGTTTCCCTCGGTCTTAGTTTGACACCCGGATTTGTTCTTCTCAATCGATTTATGACTTTTGAACACAGTATACATACGGTGCACTCCCTCTTGTATGGATTTACTCATTACTTTGATAACTGAGACATCTATAATCAAAAACCTTTTAAATAATTTTGTATTTTGAATAAAACTGCCGTACGTATCATCCCACTGGGTCATGTGTTCATTGAAATATCAACGAAACGGGTACACCATAAGAATTTAAACTATCTGAAAATATTTTTACTTAAAGCTAATAACATGCAAAATTACAAAAATTCCGAACTCCGAGGAAATTTCGAAATGGACAGTCCTTAAGCCAATGGCAAAATCGAAAGCCTAAACAAATCAAACGAATGAATTGCAATTGTTATATACCTGACTAGGCACAGTCATTTCTTGTGACGAAAATGGTAGACTATGCTTTGTTTTATAGCTAGCTAAACCTCTCACCTTTATGACTGTCGCCTAAAATTCCATTAAATTGACAACGATATTTGAACAAAAGGAAGAGACATACATATGTAGTAAGTCAAAAAGTAAAAAAAAACGATACAGCAGTCATCATTTCTACACAAAAAAGCAAACATGTTAACAAAGTTTACCAACTGATTGATTAAAGACGTCATTTATTTTTGCGCTGGATCTTATTCCTTTCTTTTAAAATCATTATTAAAAAGGTTTATGACATACGTTGAGAATAAATATATTGATTTTGGTTTTATCATTATCATTATTAGGTAACCGAGGAACAAATCAACTGACTGCACAGGGAAAGTACGAGTTAAGAGTTGACATATCCGATTTCAAGGGCAACAAAGCTTATGCAAAATACTCAACATTTTCTGTTGGTGATGCCTCTACTAACTATAAACTTACTGTTGGTGGTTACAGTGGTAATGCTGGTGAGTAATATTATTATTTATTAAAAATACATCATGATATACAAAAATCCAAGAATGGATTACCCGGAACTACCAAAAGAACCTTATTAGATGTAACTCGTTAATATGTACCAAGCGCATCAATATTTGTAACATATGCAATATAAGCAATTCAACCAAAATTCTTTAAATTGACCAATTCCATCTTGAGTAATAGAACCACACGATTTGTTTATGTCCTTCTCAAATATCGTTTATCATATATGATCAGGTAGAAACGTTTTAGTAGCCGAATGCAAATTAATGCAAAAAAAATCATCGTTAAATACAGATAGAAAATTTTCAATGAAAGGGGATGATTTCAGAGTTGGTTATCAGCTTAATGATTTGAGTTTGAGCGTCTAATCTATTTTACATCTGACATACAGTTTGCCAATACATTTTGTTATCTGGGACTGAAGCTTCATAATGTGTTTCATTAATGTTGCCAGCAGCAACACCGGGCATTATCTGTTATTGGTTTTGTTTCACTATGTTAGGCTAATTCTTGGAAAATAAAGAACGAAGGTGTACTTTGGAAATGATTCAGGCTGATGTTTATTGTTACTATCATTTTTATCGGAATTTTGTAGAAAGTTTGTAATTTGTTTATTTTTAACTGCTATTTTTATTTGAGCATCATTCTACCGGATTTTCAAATTTCTTGTATAGCCTTATGAGAGGTTCATAATCGACTCTGAAATATCTAATGCATGCTTACACCAAATAAATCAACCTAATAGGCAATGTTGACAAATCGTTTATCCTTTAAGTATATACAATATTTCAGCTTTTAACCTGGGTTAAATTATCTTTGAAAAGCTCTTTTGAATCTTCAATGTATTGATCAAATGTCTCCGATGCAACACACATGATTTTAAAGTCAATCCTTTATGAACTTTATTAAACAAAAGTCGACAGAATGCAGGCGATTCGCTCAATCGCATCGAAAGTCTCATCAATTCTGAAAATAAAAAAACATGGTCTGAATGCTGTTTAAAGTTGACAGTTTCTTTAACACAAGATGGTTGAATCAATTTAACCAAAACAATCAGTGTATTGAAGTCAGAAAATTCAGTGTTAAAAATCACAATTCAACTAAAAAGTATATGAGTTGTGGAATTTAAATGCATAAAGTCGTAGCAAGTATAAAACTTAAACACACTATTCTCGATAGAGTATATAAAGGAGTAGGTCCAGTAAGACCCCTTTTTGGCCCCAAAATATAGCAGTTTTACAAAAGTGTTAAAATGTAAACTTTTAGTTATTTATTGGACATAAGAATGCTTCTGCTACATGAATATGGGCTGTTTTAGACAATGCAATGCAAATATATCGGGTACTAGCACCATTAAGTCATGCTAAATTACTGAAATCTTCACAATTCTAGCATATTAGTTAAATTTTAGACGGTTCCCGTGTTAAACGAAAGTGGCCGCATTCGTGTTCATTCTAATATTAAAATGTAAGTTGTATTTGATGATAATACATAACATATATAAATGTTGAGGATGAACACGGATGCGGCCACGACCACTTCCATTTTTGACAAAAACCATCTGAAAAGTGACATTTTTCGGCATATTTGGTAGATTTTTCATATTTGAGCTTGCATCGGATCGTTCTTAATTACTAAATTAGTTAAAATCTTTCACATAAACTAATTGAATCAAATGAAATAGACACGTACTAAGTGTTTAAAAAGTGGTCAAAATATTGACAATTCTATGATGAGGGGGTCTGAAATTCAGTTTGACAGCTTCAGACGTACTAAAATTTGACCTTTTTAACTGGACCAAATCACTACTTAACATAAAGATTCAGCAGTCAATTTTTGTTAACATATCATTTCATCCCCCTACTTAATATTTTATACATTAAATATCAGGAAATTAATTGGGGAAAGTGTATCAGAAAAAAATTGCAGTTTATACACTGTTCAAACGAGGGAGTATATTCGTAGACAACAAAAACCAAAGGACGATTACTGTGTCCTTGGACCCAGTTAAACGCTAGACTAATTTTTTTTTGTTTTCAAATTACCATTTATGGGAATGCATTAAATTTGCAGAGTGTTATTATAGTCCCATTCGAATCGCTTTCTGTTGTAATGGATGAACATATTTTTCGTCCATTTCTCAGCATGTTCTTTTCTCGATACATATTAAAAAAACCTATATGCTGCGTACAAATCAGTTAATAATGCAATTTATTTGAGGCTTAGACACATGTTCAATTTTGACTAATTTATTTTACTCACGAATTGTTGCTCAAGATGCATACACTGTATCAAAACTTCCTCTTATAATTGAGCAGTATTTGTTTTTCATATATAAAGAGTCTGGTAATTTTATTCAGCGCAAAAGTGATGCAATATTGCATAGTTTGTATATTTGAACATGTCATATACAAAAGATATCGTATACAATATTGGCTTTCAGTTGTTCTCGGTTTTGAGACTTTTTGATGATTATAAATCAGAAACTGTGTGTCGTTAGCACATAATTTTAAAGTGTTAAATTTAATATTAGATATTCCGTTAAATCAATTGTTTTGTATTCGAGCGAAGATATGTAGGCTAACTTACAAAGAATATAATTTAAAACTCGAAACTAATTATTTTCATAGATTTTTGCATCTTTACACATATGTTGAAGATAAACATAAACTGACAATGCAATGGCTTAAAAAGGAAAAGGCAAACCAACCGCCCCGTTAAGACTTAAGTACATAAAAAATGTGAATAATTGAATGAGCGAAAAGTAAAGAAATGCCTGATGACCATCTTCAATCTATGTATTTATTAGATATGGTTAATATCTTTAGATCATCCGAAGGTCATTGTTTTCTATTCAGAAATTGATTTATTGATTGAGATGACAGCAAAATAGGTTTATATGTAAATCGAAATTATTTTGATATTTTTTTATTATAGTGAAAAAGAAATAAATATGTTTGTTCCATATTGATAGAAATCTATTATTTGTTTTTTTATTTTTTATTTATATCAATGGGATTTTAAATAAATAAGCATATTCACCTACGGAAAAAGCATATTCACCGCGCAAAACGTCGCGTGATTTTACGTGTATAATAACGGTACTATGTATGATGTTTAGTTGGTTTTTGGTAAATAATTGTTATTTTCTACATTTTTCCTCCCTCACGGCATCACGGAATAAATCAATTACTGTCATTTGATTCTGTAAAACATGTGGTTTAATTGACTTTCGAAAACACTCAGTGAATATCTGTTTTTCAAAAGTCAATAAAACCACATATTTACCCCACCAAAAGACAGTAGTTGTATATTATTACATATTTGTTACGAATGCGTTGGGTTTTGCATATGCAATAACCTCAAAATTGCCCAGGGCAAAAAAGAGATTATTGGTTATTGTGTCATGATTCCAAATGACGTGACGTCTTAAGCCTCGAGGCCGATATGGGAGTCTCGGGATGATACCAGGGCCAATATGGAAAAGGGCATGTTATAATCTATATTTATTAGTCACAAAATATAGAAATTATGTAAAAATTAATATCACCTTATTTAATAACTTATCAATTAAATCTTTATGTTTAGATACACAAAATGAACGATTGACAACGCGATTGATTAAATAATTTAATAGTAATGTCCATAGGTGAACAATGAATGTATGTTTGTTAACTACATTCACATGATAATTATGTCATAAAATGAAATAACTAACTTCCCTTCGCTTGATGTGTTTTACCATTTGATTTTGCCATTTGAATAAGGACTTTCCGTTTTGAATTTTCCGCGGAATTCAGTATTTTTGTGATTGTACCAATTTTATATTGAAAAGTCTATTATGTTTTGCGATTTCATGACATTAATCTTAAGAAAAGTTTTATAACTTAATCTGGAACTAATAAAACAATGTTTTGTTATGCCCAAATTATAGGCATTATGTTTTCTGGTATGTGCGTCCGTTCGTCTGTCCGTTCGTCCGTCCGTTCGATCCGCTTCAGATTAGAGTTTTTGGTCGAGGTAGTTTTTGATGAAGTTGAAGTCCAATTAACTTCAAACTTAATAAACATGTTCCCTATGATAAACTCTTTCTAATTTTAATGCAAACTTAGAGAGTTTATCCCATTTTCACGGTCCACTGAACATATAAAATGATAGTGCGGATGGGGCATCCGTGTACTTGGGAAACATTCTTGTTTAATGTCTGATTCTTATACTTATAACAGGAGACAGCCTAGATTACAGTAATGGGCAAGCGTTTACTACCAAAGACAAGGACAACGATCCATGGACAAACAGACATTACAAGAATAATTGTGGAATACTAAGACAGGGTTCTTGGTGGTACACTAATTGTGGCTGGTCCGGGCTGAATGGGTTATACTTGGAAGGAGGAAAAGGAAGTTTTAATGGCATTTATTGGTATCACTGGAAGAATAATCAATATTCAATGAAGTCTTCGTCGATGATGATTAGGAGAATGTAATTATATATGCATGTTAATTAATATGTGTTATAATAAAAAGATTTATTTGAAATTCTTCATATTGCATTGTATCATTTTTTTTGTTACAGAAACTCGTTGCAAGTTATTTGCATTTTAAGTATGCATTTGCTCATTTTGACGATCTCAATTCTAGTATCCAACTTGCTGTGAATTTTCCTAATCGTCTCGCTCATGTTATATTTTAAAAATACTGTCTTTTAGCAATACATCAGTTTCAAAGATAGCTTGCATTTAATCTCACTCAACTAGTGATAGTAAAAAAAAAAACGAATAAGCATTTAACAAGAATCATAGAAATATAAATATCGATAGTAAAAAGATAAGTTACAGTAAAACAAGTTATGATATCAATTATCAGGTAATAAAAGAGGAGGTTAGACCAGTCGACGTTTCGGTCAAAATCATTGTGCATTTAGAATAGTATAAATGACAAATAACCTATTTCAGATGTTTATACGATATTGGACTGCTATTGTGCCTCTTTATAGTTTTTTGAATAAAAAAGGCTAATTTTCTCGTCAAACAGGGATTTTTGTGTCACAGCTGATGACCAAAATTAGAGATCTCAATACGATGGCTATATTTGATAGTTGAAAATTGCGGTCTCGAGTGTTTGTATAGTTGACATTAGTTAATGTTTTAAAGGGTATTATTACATACCGGTAAGAGCTGTATTTTGATTAACGTGTCAACCTGTGTATGCTCGTATAAAAAAAACCAGAACGGATATGGGGTATCATTCTATGACACTAACTCAGTAAAAAAAAATAACAACAAAGAAGCAAAGCTTTTATTACTGTTCTTCATCTTAAAGCATGATCTGTTATGGTTGTTTATTTGGTCATGCATTTTGTTTTCGGTCATTGACGTCATAACAAGTTGGTTGACCGTTATGGTATAATTTTTATAGAAAAAATCGGATAAGTTTCTTTCGTCGTAACTACAGTCCCTTTCCCTTTTCATGAATGTGACCTACCGAATTAGACTATTTATCGGGTTTGTAATAACATGAGCAACACGACGGATGCCAAATGTGGAGCAGGATCTGCTTACCTTTACACCTGAGATTACCCCCAGTTTTCGGTGAGGTTCGTGTTGCTCA
Source organism: Mytilus galloprovincialis (assembly GCA_037788925.1). Taxonomy (NCBI): domain Eukaryota; kingdom Metazoa; phylum Mollusca; class Bivalvia; order Mytilida; family Mytilidae; genus Mytilus; species Mytilus galloprovincialis. Next base: position 83,124,792 of record CM075332.1, read on the forward strand.
GTCTTAAGTTTTCTATATCGTTTTTGTGTACTTATATTTGTCTGTTTGTCTTTTTCAGTTTAGGTCATGGCAGTTAACTTTCGATTTATGAGTTTGACTGTTCCTTTGGTATCTTTCGTCCCTCTTCTATATAACATGACCAATAGAAGCATTCCTTTTTATTTCTGGCATTTGTCAATCATCTATTATTTAACTCTGTCACCTTTAAGTTTAATGTTTACTTTCATATATAAAACCGGTCGATGAATTTGTTTGTTGTTGTCTACGATAGTTCATTTTCATTTATTATTTTAAGCATAAACCAAATTGTTGGCTAATTTTTATGAATTATTTTTCGTTTTGGCATTCCAAGGTAGTATGACACTTCATACACTGTATTGGTGTTTACTTGTTGTTTTAGGCCGTACGGTGTAGTTTTTTTTTAATTCTCGTCAATTGGTTTCTGGTGAATATATTTCAAATTGGCAGTGATACCACATCTTATTCGTGGCAGTGTTAAATAAACAAGTATCGTCGACGCAGCATTAACATTCCAGGTACTTTAGTGAAGGATTTACCACAACTGTCTCGTTTGTATGTTTTTTTTCTAGCGTTAAAGATGATAAAGCAAATTCCACATATTTGCTAGATATAGTAAAAATTTTCGATAGTCGAGTTCAACACCTAAATACCTTCAATAAATAATAGTATTCAATCATCAACACATAGAATGTATAATGAAAAGCAACAATAGTATACCGCTGTTCGAAAGTCATAAATCGATTTAGAGACCACAAATCCGGGTTACAAATTAAAACGGAGGAAAAAACATCTACTATAAGAGGAAAACAAGGAAACAACAGAAACACTGAGTTGCAACAAAAAACTAACGACAATGCAACACTTACAGAATCGAACGGTAAGATAACAACTGTCATGTTCCTGACTTGGTACAAGATATTTTAAGACAAATGGTGGGTTCAACCTGGGTTTGCTACCCAAACCTCGTGCTTTTTTGCGAATGTTAAATATAACATCAAAATGACAACATTACATTACAGGAATACAGTAAAAAAAAAAATTCAGGAACATTTTGGACAGAAAGAACACAAATAAACAATACAATAGTACATTTCGACATACTATCCACAGAATAAAATCGAAAACGTTTAACAACTAAGGAAAGCACACAAAAACAACACACCATTCCCTTGTTTGAATATATTGTCCTTTGTATTAACAAGGTCTTTTTTTTCCATTTACTAATGATTTCACTGTATTTTTATTCCAAAACAAGAGATTTAAATGTCATCTGTCCAATGGATTGATACCTAGAAGTGATGATTATTTCCTTATTGGGTAGACAGAACATGTTTTAGCTTGTACTGCATTAATTCCTGTCTGACTGAGTACAAATAAATTGCTATACATAAGGGACGGAAAGCCTAAGACGAAAATTACGGTTGGAATTGAAAAAGCGAAAGTTTTATAACGATTTTTATCTTCGCAAACTATCTTAATTGTGTGGAACATCGGTTATCATCATATGGTCTCAATCTTTTGTTTTGTTTGAACCAATTACTTAACGATAAAAGTCATGGCCATTTGTGGTCCACAGTAAATGATACACCGAGGAAAAGGTTGAGTATATTATTTCAATTAACACATCTGTAGACATTTCCGTGAAATTTTGTTTTTATAGTTCTGTACCAAATTTTGTACCGATATATTAATTATATTTTGTTGAGTTGATACTGTTGTCATTGAGACATTCTTCGATGTTCTTTGATTTTTCATTTCAAGTTACCGTTGATTCGCCAAAAATCAATACATTGTGAAATGCAGAACACTTATATTAATAATGTATACTTATTGACTGGGTATGAGTGGAATAGTAAGTGCATTGTCCCTAAGGTGCAACTTTTTTCATGAGTCGTAGCCGAGGGCAATAGTTGTATCAGAGGGGACAAAAATATCCAGTCAGTAACTGGTTTATTATATCGAAAGAGAAAACAGACAATAAATGTCGGGAATAAATCAACTATCGTAAAATAAAATTCAGTAACTCAACAGATCTGTTTCACGTTTACTACATATATATTCTTAATGCTAAGGTTCCGTCTCGCACTGTTGTCAATCCTAGATACCATAGGTAACACGCTACGTCGCTACTCCAGCGGTATTATCATCATTATCCAATCCTGTAGTACAAATGAAATTCCACGAAATACAATGACGATTGCGGTCAAATAGTTTCACCAAGTTCCAATAGTTGGAAACTATTGACCAGTCAAATAGTTAATGCTTGCAATTTGAAAATAGTGAAAATATTGTGTACTTTTTTATATAGAAAACGATAACTGAGGTATAATATGTTGTTGATATTAATCCTTATTTTCTGCACTCTTGGCTATATCCTGGCGGTAATCATTTTTTTTGTAGAGAAAGCCGGTGAACTCTGTTAAAACAAAACCGACCATCGACATAAAAACTGACAATCTTAGTAAACTAAATTAGACATCACTGTGGGCGAGTGGGGATTTAACTTACAACCACAGTGTTGAAATGTTAGAGATAATCTACTTTTACTATTCGGCTACGGATGCACATAGTACACCTTAATATGGTAACCTGAAAAGGGATGTCAGAAACGGTTATCCAGCTATTTGTTTTTTTTTACACTATATTAATTTAAATCATTTAATATGAACTTCAATTGTTTCCCATAAAAAACTTCTCAATCCCTACTTAACTAAGTCATTACTTTCTTTGATAAAAATGCAAACAATAATTTACCTCAAAATTATAGTCGTCTGATAGTTTTTTATTGCCGATTTGGGAATTATTTTTAAAGTCCAATCTATGATAGGTGTAAAAAAAATCGTAATTGCTCGCATTTTAGTTTTAGAAACAAATAAAGTGAAGTTTTGTTAATTTATCGCTACAATACAGAAACATTTTCATATATGTGAGATGAACTTAAATGTAGACATTCATAACACTTTAGAATAAAGCCAGATTTAACATATTCGTGTGTAAGATTTTGAAAATTATTGATTCACACTGATAGGTTAATTGATTGTTGGTTTCTTAACGTCCAGTGGCAAATATTACATGCATGTTCAGGACGATACAAACTGAATAGGATCGAAATCATAATGTGACTTACATGTATTGATATTCGTTTTCGTGTTACATGTACAGTGTCAGTTTTTAACTTTTCCAAAATTGTATACCTTTTTATTTCACCCTATCAAATGATCAACTAATAAACTATTGTTATATTTTATTAAATTATATTCAAGTACCTCACAATAGGGTCCAATGGGGAGGGTATATAATTGTATCCTGATTATCTGTTAAAAAATGTATTGCAATTCAAAAGAAAATCTCTCTAAATATTTCATTCGATTAAATTAAAATTGTTAAGAAAACACTTTTCCGCAATAGAAATGTCATTACAAATAGAAAAAGAACATAGCCGTACCTTTTTCATAAACTAAGTTGGGACAATAAATAACTTACAAGGTGACTTGTATTTTTGATGCACCGTTATCGGATTGTAACAATTCATTTGTGTCTTATTTCAGTAAGTATTGTGTATGGATAATAATTTCTAAGGTGTATATCTAGATTAATTAGTGAGTTCTATTTCACAGCGTGAATGAACCGTAGGGCGTATTAAAACCTGAACTTATTAGAAAGGAATATCCCACTTTAGTGTGCTTGGTAAAATAGGATGAAAGATTTTTACTTTGTAACCTAATACAGATACCACTGATATTTATCTTTTAATGCTATCGGTGAAGATGTTGATAAAGCAATGAACAAAGACATACAATGTTTTGTATTGTTAAATCCAATTATCATTCAGATCATAAACAAGTTAAAAAATAATAATTCTAAAACTTTTTCAAATTTGGGTAATCAATGCTAATCAACTTTGTTCTTGTTTGGCTTTCTAACTATTTTGATATAAGCGTCTCATGTGAGTCTTATATCGCCAAAACGCGCGTTTTCGTATCAAATGATGAGTCTGGTACCTTTGATAACTAATTAAACATTCATAAGATGAACGAAAGATATTAGAGAGAAATTCAAACTCATAAATCGAATTACACTTACAACGCCATTGGTAAAAACAAAACAAAAAGACAAACATGCAAACGGTAGTACACATAGTACCACACAAAAAAGTAAAAACTTAACAACACGTATCCTTCTAAAACTGGAGATGATACTGATTGATTTTCACCAGATGCGCATTAAAACATACATATCTCTTCAGTGATGTTCGAGGCAAATCCATCTGAAAAACCAAGACTTATTTAAACAATAAAAAAACCGTATAATTTGACTAGCAGTATAGTCAAATTAAGTTGATCGAAATTCGGGAATTAAAAGATAACTTTTTGTCGTAAAGGAAGAGGGTAGGTACTAATAAGTTATTACTTCGGATTATCAAAAGCCTCCAAACATACCTATTACGTCATGTTAATGTCTTTTTTGTTGTTTGTTGATTTACCTTTGACGTACACCTCACATTCCTTGTATGCATAGTTTAAAGACGGAAAGTAGTGTTTAAGTGATGCACTTAAGGCGATAAAAAGAGAACAAGACGTTAATTTGAAATGAAGAGAGACACATTTAAAAAAAAAATCCAAAAAATCGGTCACTGTCTCACAAACTTTACATGAAAGTAATGCGAAGAATAGAATGTGTATAATCGTCTTAACTACACTACAATAATAACAAACACAAAGCAATGCATTTAGCCGTGCAGACTAACAGAGCCGGCGTTTAATGTATATTTTATATTATAAATCATGACATATATGAAATACAAATACATTCCAAATGAGATACACAGACAGAATAAACATCTGAAACATGTTTACTCTGAATCAATAAGAGCCCATATCTCTTTGTATGTTTGTATGTATGTATGTATATATATCCGTCTTTAACGTAACCTAGCCGCCCTCGAAAAACCATCAAAAAACTTTACTAAAGAAAATTGATATGGAAACCTGTGTTCGGAGCAAGTGCAAGGCACGCCTCGGGACATTGATGCCAAACTCCATCACAAGAAAAAACAGCAAAATAATATACAATATCAAATATTATGAAACATTGAAGTTTATTGTTGAACGTCTGCGGCTAGAATGATTTTCAAACACAAGAAAATTAAAAACCCGCTTTCACCTCATTAACATAAGAATACTTATTGACACAATCCAAATGATTGGTCCACGTAACCACGTGTACAACTACACATAAAAAAACCCGCCTAAACATATACCGTTCTTATATAACGTTCCTTTTAGACAACATTTTCCCGCTATACTCCGAAACGCGGGAAAATACATGTCTTAACTACACTACAATAATAACAAACACAAAGCAATGCATTTAGCCGTGCAGACTAGAAACACAAAGAAAGGGCGGAAAAGTGTAAATGATAAACAATAAAATGAAAATGCTAAAGACCTAGCTACTTAGTAACTTCTAAACGATGTGCAAGTGAGTTTGCTACGTACCCATCTTTGGCAGTATCAGATTTCAATCGACCGTGCCGTTTCCAGCAGCTGCGGCAGTGGCTCCACCCGTCCTTAAAGAATGTAAACCTATGTTTATATCACCACAAACTTCTTTAGTCTAGCTACTATACACTCGCTAGCTCTGGTATAACTCAGTTTTTTTGTTCTTGTAAATTAGCGAACATCGTTTTCCTGATCTAAAAATAGGTTTAAATAAATACTGCTCAGAACTGGACTCAATTTTACAAATACTGAAATACTTGGACAATAAATTATAAGGACAAGCAGCAGACTCACCATTTGAAATAACTAATTTTTCCCCTAATCTATACTGATCCATTTTGCTTTTGTCAATATCAATCCCTTAATAATTAGTTTTGAAATGAACGTCTTTACATCGAATAGAACTAAGCTCATTGTATCTATGAAATCCAGAGAAACTAAGAACAATCATACATAAATCCCTTAAAATAGCTATATCATCACTGTCTTTTATTTTATACAAAGTTCAATAATAGATTCAGAATCAATATGTTCCTTTTAAACTTTCGTTTTATGTGGTTGACGTTTAGATGACTCCAGTAAATTGGTCACAAAAGCATTTTCTGTGGGATCTGAAAAACCTCGAACTGTATGTGCCCATTTTATACCGTAAAACGCTGACTGAACTACACTATAAGATGAACCTGTGTCTATCAGTTTGGTTAAATATAAGGCTACATGTATAGGCTTTGCTGGCAAAGATAGTCCCCCTTGTTTCAATATGAATCTCTCCCACCGTTTATAAGCATAAAAATATGTATTGTTAGTATTGTCACTCCTGGACTGCAGTAAATACGATGACATCTTACGTCCCAATTCGTCAAAATCAGCCGAAAGAATCCCTCCATCTTGTATTTGCTCCAACACCCTGCTTTTCAGACCGATACCTGTAGGAAAGATTGAAATAAATTAAAACCTTATTTTCATAGCCAACATCCTGAAACTTTGATAACTGTTGATGGTAATATTTTACTATCTTTAATGAACGATTCGAATTCTACAACATACCATAGACTTTGTGTAAAAGTGGCCAATATGGTGCTGAAGAAACAAATGAAGTGCTATCTGCTTTATCTTGTATAATTTTGTGTATACATCGGGATATGTCTGAAAGTGGTGGCACAATTCAGTTATTTTCTTTACCCCACTGTCTATTGAAAGCATCAATACCCAGTGTACCTGGACACCAGTGTTTGGTATTGAATATGCTACATTGTGCATTGTAATCAGTGGCAAACCTATCTACGGTATGTGGAACCCAATTCTGATTAAGATATTCAAATGTAATATCGTCTATCTCCCAATCATCGCAATCAATAGTTTTGCTAGTTTTATCTGCTTTAACGTTCTCTTGTCTAGGTACCCACTCTGGTACGATCTTTATGCTATTTGATTCACATACGTCTGCTTTTTTAATTGTAATATTTTGTAAATCAGATTTCTTACTGCCCTTTTTTATTATGTTTACTACGTTTTGATTACCTGTGTGCCTTTTAATGACATAGATATAGACTGCAGTACTCTATAAACTGCCTCAAGCTCTTTCCAAGTAGAACTTTTCAATGTTTCTCCATCGTTCCAACTACCCATAATCTCTTCGTTTATGGCTTTTACCAAATAGCCCCCGTAACATATGCCCGAGGCATCTGTGTATACTATAATCGAGTATTGCTCAACAATATGCAATTCTCTGCCATTCATTTTCTCTATATTTTCCTTCCAGAAAATTATCTCATCAAGAGATCTACTGTTCAACAGAACATTAGCATGCCAGCTTGCTTTATACAAAATGCATTCGTACATACTTCTTGTACGTAGTCTAACTACAGGACCAACTGCACCTTGCATAGATATGATCTGACCAACTATAGAAGCAAGAAACCTTGCCGAAACGTGTATTTCTCCTTTACCTATTTTGTGTATAATTCTATTTAAAGTATCTAACAATTTGGAAAGTCGCCTTTCCGTGACTGAAACCATGCCTTTGTCAAATTGCCATACCAAACCCAACCATACCACATTTTGGCTAGGTGTCCAATTGCATTTATCTTCTGCTATCAAAAACCCAGAAGCTTTCAGTACTTTCTGAACAACTATGCTAGTTTTCTGGGCCTGATTTATCTCGTCAGTCCCGCCTAAACCATCGTCTAAATACATAATAATTTTCAAACCTGAATTTCGTAAATGTTTAACAATTCACCTTACAACTTTGGTAAATATATAACCAGCAGTAGATATACCAAATGGTAAAACATTAAAGACGTAATATTTTGTTTCACGATTTTTGACCCAAGCAAAACCTAAATATGTCTTGTGTGATTCAAATATCTCTACATGATGGTATGCCGATCTCAAATCGTAAGTAAAGCAGTAACCTCCCTTCTTAAACATTTGACTGTCTACGCTAGCATCTTCATATTTAAATCTGAATTTATGAAGATGTGGGTTAATGTGTTTACAATCTGAAACTAGTCTTAATTTGTTTTTATTGTTAGCTACCGTCAACGGATTGACCACTTTAGGTTTACATGAAAAATTTTTTATGCATCCTAATTCTATCAACTTTAAAATCTCATTTTCTACGAAATCTGAATTCTCTAAAGACGATTTGTTGTTATTCAAAAATACCTCACTTGGCTCTGTGTGAAAAGTTATTTTATATCCATGTTCTATGATATCAATAACTGTCTCGTTAGCGCCAATAATATTACGCCAATAATCAATTGAACTTCTTAATTTACCTACAGGTGAATTACATGAAACTATAGCATTTTCTCTACCAAAATTAACAGATAAATCATTACTAAATAATCTAGTACTTATCTTATCAGACTTTTCTTTCTGAGTTTGCCAACCCTGTTAATAATGGTCTGACCTCCAATGTCCTGACAAACCACACTCATAACATTTTCCGGGTCGATGCACCACAGGAATGTTAACTGTACTCTGTTGATTAACTGAGCTGAATCGAGTAGACTGTGGGGCACTGTAAGGAGTAGTTCGTGTCTTAAACTTTTTGTCGCTCCTCATTTTCCTCGACGCTTTGTTTTCTGCTCGTATAATGCGTTTTTCGTCTTCTGAATCATCTGCTAGGTTGTGAGTTTCATACTCGGTAACTGTTCTCCATCCATTCTCGGACTGATCCGCGAGCTTAATCAATTTTTGTCGATGATTAAGAATGTCCAAACCTTCACAAATGTTCCTCATCGCGCCCTCTGTACTTTCGTTGTTGTCCTGCGATTCTGTTAGAATACATCTGACCTCTTTCATCTTGTTGGCGATTTTTGTGTTAACCTTGAACTGTTCTTCGTTTCCCTTTTGCTTGAAAACGTAATTTTCGGTGTTCATCTGCTGGATTTTTGACATTTGAGTTTCTGATAGCTGCCTCTGCGTTTCGTGAACGGATCTCTGAAACGTGTCTAAACGACTAGACATTAATCTTTCGATGCTCTGCAGTATCTCGTTTTGGTTCTGGCTCATAGCGTCTTTAATTTTCCGGTCAATGAGCATGTTTATTTCTTCCGGCTCCGACATGTTTAGTGTTGAACGTCTGCGGCTAGAATGATTTTCAAACACAAGAAAATTAAAAACCTGCTTTCACCTCATTAACATTAGAATACTTATTTACACAATCCAAATGATTGGTCCACGTAACCATGTGTACAACTACACATAACAAAACCCCGCCAAAAAGTATACCGTTCTTATATAACGTTCCTTTTAGACAACATTTTCCCGTTATACTCCGAAACGCGGGAAAATACATATTCATGAAGTGTGTGAATAAGAATAAATTCTATTTTTTGATTCGAGCGTCACTGATGAGTCTTTTGTAGACGAAACGTGCGTTTGTCGTAAATATGGAATTTTAATCCTGGTATCTATGATGAGTTTATTTCCACTCAGAGAACATTCCAGATAAATTGCTCAATTATTTGCAAATTAATAATTGTTACTAAATTCCTTTTTTGAACATTCCTCTTCATAACATTAACGGTACGAATTCCTGTGCGTTAGATGTGCATTTTGATAATATATCTATTTTAAGTGATGCTTTAGGCTAATATATTTGGAAATCCAAATGTTGTTAGGATATTGATAGCGCTTATAAATAACACAAGAGAAGACAAAAATATAGCCAAATTATGCTAACTGAAATTTCTATGTTTTTGTGTTGAAAGAAGGCAAGAACTGATGACATATAACCTCAGATAATATATAGTCTGTGACATGATGTCTTTTGAATTTTTTTGTCGGTAGGTTGCTTTCCGTTGGCGTATACCGTACATCCTTTGTTATTTATCATCAAGCATTTTGTCATAGAAGGAATACACATATTATTAAATTATAAGTATTCGTAAAGGAAAAAGAAAGATACTGTACTAAACACTTTTATAAATAATGAATTCTTCCTACACAAGTTAGAAAAAAACCCAACATAAACTGCAACCATATCGTAAGTATCTATCGCTGGGAAAGTAAACATTATATTACAAAAAAGACAGCTACTTGTAGTTAAGCTATGAAACAAAAACAAAGTACTTGACATACTTATACAACGTGAGATTTGAGAAAAAAATATAAGTATAAGAGGTAGATATTTCAATGCAAGGATAACAGTCACAGTTGCCACATGCAACTTAAAGAAGGAGAAACAATGGCGTCTAAAATTTGGATTTATTTACTCATTTTGTTTGTGCTGGCATCAACGACCACATCAAACTCCAGTTATGATGTAGAGGTTCGGTTACTAGACAATCAGAAAGCTCCATTAGTGGCCACGTTGGACATGTCGAAAGCAGACGAACGTATTAAGCAGTTTGTAAGTGATGCAATTGAAGCAAAAATGAAAACTATAGAAGAAAATGTGAAATCAAAGCAGCCTTTAAGTGATGCATTAGAAGTAAGAATGAGAAATATAGAGAAAACTGTGATATCTAAGAAGTTTGAAAGTGATACAATTGAAACAAAATTGAAAAATATAGAGGAAACTGTGCAATCTATGCAATTTGTAAGTGACTCACTCGATACAAAAATAAAAGATCTGGAAGTTGATTTTAAATCACAAATTGATTATTTTGAAAGAAACTTGACAAATCAGTTAACTGATTACATTAATGAAATGGTCGGCAAGATGGCAGAAGAAAACGGTAAGAAATATATATTTATTGAAAACATATTTTACTTCAGCATTCTGTTGCAATTCGTTGTGTCGCATAAAGTTTCATTCACATTCACCAAACACACAAGTATACGAGTCCCAATCATCGGAAACAATTATATGTCATATTAATAAAAAAAGGCGTAATCGTGAGAGTAATGCTAACAAGGAATACTCCCACATGTCATCCAATTCAAAATCAATGATATAAATAAGTAAACAAATAAATATTTCATTATATAAATAAAGTAGGATGCAGAGGTTCCGCTGGCGAAAAATAATAATTGTGTCGATTAAAATTCGTCATTGGCGAAAGAATTTGGCGAAGGAAATATATATAAGACTTATTTTCAGACATCTTGTTTACCTGATCAGACAATATACTCGGAATTCACTTTGAACTCGTTAAGATTTTGACAGAAAATCAATAATCAGCTGACTGCATTTTGTGATATCGACAACAAAAGACTAATCAATAAAGGTGTTGATTGTATTGTTTTAACAAAATGATATGGTTAAATGGCGTCCGTCACAAGTCACAAAAGGATCATTTGTGTACTACTTTGCGACGCACGTGTTCGAATCAAACTTTTGACGTCTCCTCTCCTTCTTTTAATGAGAGTCCAGAAAAGACAATTGTTGTTATGACGAAAAAAAAATATAAAGCAAGAAAAATCTCCGATTCAAAACTTAATCCTATGACTTTGATATAGATAATTGATTTTAAAGAGTACTTTAAATTCGTTTGTGTGACACGACATGTTTCAAGCATAATTTTACGTCTCAACTTTTTCATTTACGATGGTCTAGACTTAGAGAAAATTGTGGTTATGAAGATATATTTGCAAATGATTGGGAGCAACCCCTCGAAAGGGAGTAGCCCTTCAATGTATGCCTACACCTTAAATGAGGGATCAATTCCAAGTGATAAAAGCTTTTGTTTTGTTCTAAAAACCACTTCATAGTCCAAGAGAGCACCTATTTTTCGCTTTGAAGAAACTTTCCCACAAAACTGTACATCCTTTATGTATTATATGGTCAAAACATGTCCAAGAATTTTCTTATATAACTACTATCTTCTTTATTATCAAAAGTAAGTGGCCCCCTTTATAAGAAAAGTTGTTCAAAATACATGTATAATGAAATTTTTTAATTAAGAATTGAATGCTTCTTTTTGTAACTTCATTGGGGTGTAAAAGCGTTGACCGAAGTACATTTTATATGAAGCGCGGAATCTTAAAATGTGCGCACGGTCAACGCTTTTTAACCCTATGAAGTTACAAAAAGAAGCATTCAATACTTGAAATTACATTTTTTAGGTAGGCTCATGAAAACACGAATTTTATCATTTTTTTTATTCAATTCACCTGTGCACTTAATTGTGGGACCTCGTGTTATCATGAATGATAAGTTTTATTGTGTAATGCAACTGTTGAAAGAATAACACGTGATGTGGCCCAAGACCACAATTAATGACCCCGCTTTTCGTTGTCCACGAATATAGTTCCTTTTAATTAGAGTGTATTTTTCCTTATTTTTTTTTCTTTCCCTTCCTCACTCATTTCTTAGATTTTTTTGGGTGGAAATGAAAGAAGAGAGGTGAAATAAATTTTTGCATGTTGTATTTAAACTGATTTTGATATGGAATGAGTGATTAGGCCAAGTTCAAAAAGGTCATATTTACAGTTTTCGGAACATCTCTTGACTTGTCAATAGGGGTATGGATGTGTATTGGCTAAATTTGTAAAAGTGATTGTTTCAATCTTTCTGAATTTTGGATATATATTTGGACTAGGGCTATACATTACACACACAAAAAATTTGACAAAAGTGCATGGTGCAATTTTTTTAATGATACAAAACGTTATAAAGAACTGATAGAGGAATTAATTGTGGTCTGTGGCCTAAGAGGTGCATTTCAGCAAATTTAGAATTTTTACTTTAACATCTTCACTGAATGATCTATTGGTATTAATTTGTCAAACTACATGAGAAGAAATGATTTTCACTTTCATTTGATAGAAATTTTGTGAAAAAGTCACTTTTCAGGTTAAATGACCAAAATGTAGCTTTTTCACTTTTTTCAATATTTTTGCAAAAACAGCATGCTTAATTTCTCTCTGACAGGTTTTTCCTGATAACTATTTGTGTTTGTGGTATTTATTTCAGATGTTTTACTCATTTGTGAACTCTGAACACAAAAAAAAGTAGATAAAAACATGAAAAGGGTGCAAAATGTGCTGTTTTAATAGTCTAAGTCTAACGATCAGTATACGTAGCAGGTGAAATGTGAAGTTCTATACACTTAAAAGTTGTATTCCTAAACAGATTGCACTGAATCTATATCAAAAACACTTATTACTGGTTGTTTAACCATTTCTGTTTCACAGACTAACTTTATTTTCTTCTGTTGGATAGCTAGTGGTTAAAATATTGGCCTTTTGAGGCTGAAATTTCATTCAGGTTTTAAACAGTAAAGTTGATAAACTTTGCATCAGACCATACTGTCTACATATATAGTTGAAAGTGATAGTCTTGTTACATCCAGGCTCCATGTTTTGTCATATCTAAGCACAGATTTAAGCAAAAAGAAGCATATCTCCATGTCCCATATCATTTATATGCTTTTTAATATGCAAATGTGGTGAACGGCCTAAATTCACAACCTGTTCTTTTAAGCTTGACATTGCTAAAGACCATTTTATCCACATGTGTTATGCTATTTGAATCTTATATTATCCTTAAAAGTACATTTATAACATGTTAGAGTTATTTTGATAACTTAACAACTTCAGAAAATTGTGGTTAGTAAAAAAATATTACATTTGATATAAGGCCTCACTTTATTTGAAAACCTCTATTTTTTGGCACAGGCTCATATAAAATTAACTTCTGGCCATTTTTCATAAGTCTGATACATGAAGTATGCTATCTGTTGCTTTAAATAGATGATAACTTATACATAGAGACATTAAAAAGTGTTAGTTTTGGTATCTTTTGGTTTTTAGAAGCTCAAATTTGATAGTTAAAATTCAACACCCAAAGTTCAGATATAAAAAATGCCACATTTTTTTTTATTTGGTACCATATGGCTTTGAAACTTTGTAAACTGTTTTATAATATACTAAGCTTAAATCATGCCAAGTTTTATTAGAATTGGTCAAGTTGTAGGCCCCTAATAGGCCCAAGACCACAATTAATGACCCCGCTTTTCGTTGTCCACGAATATAGTTCCTTTTAATTAGAGTGTATTTTTCCTTATTTTTTTTTCTTTCCCTTCCTCACTCATTTCTTAGATTTTTTTGGGTGGAAATGAAAGAAGAGAGGTGAAATAAATTTTTGCATGTTGTATTTAAACTGATTTTGATATGGAATGAGTGATTAGGCCAAGTTCAAAAAGGTCATATTTACAGTTTTCGGAACATCTCTTGACTTGTCAATAGGGGTATGGATGTGTATTGGCTAAATTTGTAAAAGTGATTGTTTCAATCTTTCTGAATTTTGGATATATATTTGGACTAGGGCTATACATTACACACACAAAAAATTTGACAAAAGTGCATGGTGCAATTTTTTTAATGATACAAAACGTTATAAAGAACTGATAGAGGAATTAATTGTGGTCTGTGGCCATATGCAGCTAGCCAATCAGAATAACGTATTATAATGAAACATACATCTAATGTAATTATTAATAACTGTAAAGTGTTTATTCATTACAATGTAGACTCTCAGATAAGTTCAAGAGAATAATCATAGACAACGATGGGGCAAACTCAACTCATCCTAACCAAAGTGGGGGGGGGGGGGGGAGAAAAAATGAAAAAAAATAAACGAAATTATATAATGTTACTTGGTGAAAAAAATAACAAAGTGGCGAAAAATATATTGTTTTGGCGAAAGAGGTGGTGAAAAAAAAATCGACCCAGGGAAAACCCTGGTAGGATGTGAATGATCATAATTACAATAATTGTAATCTTTTAACATCATACAAGGTTCATCATGTCAGAATATGATTAAAATCCTGGAAAATTTATAATGAATTCTTATTATGCAAATGTTTATTTCGATATTTTCGAATACAAAAAATGGGGTGCAGAAAGTACAAATAGGTATATGAATACATAAAGTATTTTTAAGTTTATTTTGCAAATTAGGCTTACCAACCAGGATCGTGACGAAACATCGAAGAGAAATGTATATATCATATGGGAAAAGAAATAATGGAAAGAAAAACCAACAGATAAAAACCAACAAATAAAAATAAATAAAAGGTCACCCTTCAAAATAATTCAAAAATAAATTTGAAAATTCTGAGGTAAACTATGGATTTCGCAGTTGAAATTGTATTGTTATGTTTTTACTCAGGATGGAAGTTCTGGTCATAATATACTCAATCGTGAAAATGAATTTTGACGTAGTAACAAACAGTTTTTTTTAACAAGCCATAATTCAAAAGTTAGAAAAATATATTCTGATTCAACTGAAATTATCCCTAAAATTGACAATAAATATGCTACTCGTATTGAGTGCGTTGTTAAACTATTGACCAGTATTTTGTTGAAAAAAAATCCGTGCATTTGTCTTCGGCGAATTTTTTGTATTATGCTCAGGCAAACGACAAAGGAGAAGTGGTGTGGTGTAAACGGGAGAACTAACAACAAGAGTCCAAATGACGTCATATAAGCCTTCATTAATGAGCAAAATTCATACCTGATATCCAGTTTAAACAGGCCCTAATAGAATAGGGAATGAACCTGTTTGGGAGCGTTCAGTCCTTTCCTAACATAGGACTTTGAAAAAATTGAAAAAACAGTACAACACAAGTAGAAAATGTAAAAAAAAAAAAATTAGTTGGAAATGGTTTAACTCAATAGATTGGTTAGTCGAGTAGAGTCAATTCCTTTATCATGTTCATAACTGTTAAATACTAATTTGTAAAACAATTTATACCGATTACATAAACATGGAAATAAATGGATTAAGTAGTTCATTGCACGGATAAACAATGACGTTAAGCCACACGACCTACTGCGTTTTGGCATAGAAGCAGAAAACAATTGTACTACGAAATAAGAGCATGTAATAATGCAAAAGTTATCATATTTTTCTATGTAGACTCTGCGCGGATTGTCGAGGATAAAAAGAGACAATCATATTACGCGGGATTCATACATGTACTTATACGCGTTACCGCTCTCTATATGTAACGTCATGGTTTCTATGTATTAACGTCATTGATTTCCAGCATTAAATCATCCATTTGTATAGACGTCTTTTTTTTCTATTCAAAACACAACGCAAACTACAATTATACGATCACGAGATTGGTACCGAGACCAGGATTAAAGATGGATTCGTCGAGAATCAAGTCTATTCGAGCTGGAAATAGAGCCGCTGTCAAGAAATTCTTCAAGAAACTAGATGAGCTGAACACCGATTCGGAGATGGATATTGACATTGCAGGTCCAATTATTGACGCTATAGTGAAAAAACAAAGTGTAATTCTTAAACTGGATGAGCAGATTTTGGAAAATACATCGGATGAAGATATAGAAGTTGAAATCACAGATGCAGATGAGTATAATTTAGATCTTGAAACGCATTTACGCCGTTATAAGAAATTAGCACAAATAGTTAAACGAACATGTACAGAATTATCTCACGAAAGTATTCCAAACAAACGCCCCGTCATGAACATGCATGAAGTCAATTCCGAAACCCGTCCTGTAATGAACACAGAATTCATCCCAAGATTTTCTTCACAAACTAGTTCCCTGTATAGTCAAAATCACCGCTTGCCGAAGCTAACCCTACCTACTTTTTCTGGAGATATTGTTGAGTGGCAATACTTTTGGGAGTCGTTTGAAAACACAATTCACAGCAATCATACACTTACTGATGTCCAGAAATTCACGTATCTTCAGTCACTTCCTGATGCAGACGCTATGAATGTCATAAATGGTTTAAACTTGTCCAGCGCAAACTATCACAAAGCCGTGGAGTTATTAGTAAATCGCTTTGGGAAAACACACAAAATTGTGAACGCTTATATGAAAGCTCTTTTAGATTTGCCAGCACCCTCATACACATTAGATAGTATCCGTAATTTTTCGGATAAGTCAGAGGTTTATATCCGTGGACTAGAATCTTTAGGACAGTGACAAGATACATATGGTTCCCTGTTAATCCCAGTTATGCTTGGTAAGCTCCCTGTTACCGTAAAAAGTAATATAACAAGAGAAAACGGAAACGACGACTAGACCCTTGGAAATCTAAGAAAGGCAATACAACGGGAAATATCTATTCAAGAAGCCAGCACTAATGGGAGTGAGTCTTATGATATACCTACCGCAAGTTTCCATGCCGGAATTGGTAAGAAAAATGGGAATAACGTAAATAAATCAAAATCTAAAAACTATTCTCAAGGTAAAACGTGCATTTATTGCAATGATCAACATTTCCCTACAGAATGTAAAAAGTTCACCGACAGCAAATCAAGAATGGAGATTGTTAAGAAGAGAAACCTATGTTTCAATTGTTTAGGTAACCATAGAATATCAGAATGTAGGTAGAAAAACACATGCCGTACATGTAAACGTAAACACCACACTAGTTTATGCCATGAATCTTCAATTCACACAGAGTCAGAACATTTCAAGTTATACAGAAAACGGCACACCAATCATGCATACATCTGCTAAACAGGAAAATTCTACCGTCTTCTTAAAAACGGCAATCGCTCCAATATGGTCACTGAATCAGTGCGCAGACGCTCACATACTTTTCGACGAAGGAGCGCAACGATCATTTATGACGCAGAAAATAGCCGACAAGTTGTACGTCAAGCCAGACGGAAAGGAAACCCTCAATATCTCCGCCTTCGGAAGTTCTGACAAGAATGTTCGTCACATGAATAAAGCCACAGTGTATTTAGAAGCAGACTCAGGAGAGAAAATACCTTTACAGGTAATAATTGTACCTACCATAGCAGCGCCGATCCAGAATAACCGCAGGTACATTTCGCAGCAACTACATTATTTGAAAGGATTAAAACTAGCCCACCCGTTATCAGAGGATAATAGCTTTGACATTTCTTTACTCATTGGAACAGACCACTACTTGGATGTAATCAAGGATGATATCGTTCGAGGCGACAAACCGACAGCGATGAGCTCCAAAATAGGATATTTGTTATCTGGACCACTTACATGTACAAGAGGACAACGCAATTCACATATGATTCACATATTTTCTAGTCACACAAAAGAGGACTATGATATTGACAGATTTTGGAAATTGGAGTCCCTTGGTATACAAGAAAACGACAAACTTAACACGGAAAAACAGAAAATAAAAGAATTTTCATCAACATCGATAACATATGAGGATGGAAAGTACGTTGCAAAACTTCCATGGATTGAAGAATGTCCTGAATTACCGACAAACGAGATGATTGCAAGAGCAAGGACCCATAGAGTCGTTAACCGCTTAAACCAGGCACCAAACTTATTCAAAATATATGGCGACATAATTAAAGAGTAGGAAAAACGTGGTTTCATCGAAAAGATAAAGGAGAATGAGGACGAGCCACAGCGCATACACTACATACCGCATCACCCCGTCAAGAAAGATACCACAACTACTCCGATTAGAATTGTGTATGATTGCAGTTGTAAAAAGAACGTTAAAAGTCCGAGTTAGAATGACTGTCTTCATTCATATCCGCCAATTTCAAATGACACAACAGAGCTACTAACCAGATTTCGTACTCAGAAGTTTGCAGTGACAACAGATATCGAAAAAGCATTTCTGCAAGTTGGACTTCATAAATCTGACCGTGATGTAACTCGCTTCTTTTTGTTAAGTGACCCAACAGATTCAACCAGTCCGTTTACAACTTATCGTTTCAAGTCAGTCTTATTCGGAGCTACATGCTCCCAATTTATACTGAATGCAACTTTATCAAAACACTTTGACGATAATCCTAGTCCAACAGCTTCAAGAATTACACAATATTTGTACGTAGACAATGTGTTAACTTGTTTCACTGATGAAAACGACTTAATGCAATTTTACCGTGATTCCAGGTGTTTATTATATAAAGGAGGCTTTAACCTCAGATCATGGAACTCTAATTCTAACATACTACGAGAACTTGCTGAAACAGAAAACGTACTAGATTCCAGTAACGAGGTCAACATACTTGGAATGCGCTGGAATGTTGCGGACGACAAACTTTTATTTGCAGAAGTAGATATAGATTCAACCATGGTAGATGTAACCAAAAGAGAAATATTACGACAGTCGTCTAAAATCTTTGATCCGCTTGGCATACTTAGTCCCGTGACAGTGAAAGCTAAGATACTAATGCAGTCACTATGGAAACGTAATTTTGGATGGGACGAATGCTTACCTGAAGATGTTACTACGCAATGGACTACCTTATCTACAGATCTTAAAGATACAACATCAGTTGAACTTTTCAAACTACTTAACAACGATGGATTATCGCCGCAAACAGCTAGATTACACATTTTTACCGATGCTATCAAACAAGCTTATGGAGCATGCGCCTACATTGTACAAGGAAAACATTCGCAATTAGTTATGGCTAAAAACAGAGTTGCACCGCTAAAAGTAATTACTTTGCCGCGATTGGAGTTGATGGGCGCCGTAGTTGGAGCGAAATTAGGTAAACACGTGTCGAATATTTTAGGAATTACAGAAATTACATTTTGGTGTGATAGCCAAATCGTTCTGAGATGGTTGTATTCGTCGAAAATACAAAAACCGTTTATAGCTAATAGAATTACAGAAATCCGACAACTTGTGGAAAATAAAACTTGGAGGTATTGTCCAACTCACTGTAACCCCGCCGACTATCTTACCCGCGGCATGTCTTCATCTAAGTTTTTGAATAATGATACTTGGTTCAACGGACCGAAATGGCTTGCACATGAAAAACAATGGCCGCATTGGGATCGAAATTCCGTTGCTATGACAACAATTACAGACAATGAAATTAAAGACATAGACCGGCAAATTCAACAAAATGATGACAGATTCACAGTTGTAAAGGAAGTCATCAATATAGAGAAGTTCAGCAGTTTTCCGAAACTGCTTCGTATAATGTCTTACGTTGTGCGCTTTATAGCGAATTGCAGAACACTTTCACAAAACAGGAAATACCAACATTTAGAGGTAGACGAGATTCACAATGCTTCACTCGTGTTGATACGGAATGTACAGCAAACGATTTTTATGAATAAAATCCGCAATATTGTTTCAAAGGATACTAATCGACTACCTATTGTACGTCAGTTACGGTTATATATCGACGAAAAAGGACTACTACGTTCCGGCGGAAGAATTGACAATGCGCTCGTTAGCGAAACAGTGAAATACCCTTATTTACTTCGGACAAAACACCCGTTGACAACATTGATAATTTTGGACGCACACAAACTACAAAATCACAGTGGAATAAATGGGACAATTACGTTAATTCAACAGACGTATTGGATACCGAAAATCCGACAAAGAGTGAAAACCGCATTACGGAATTGTATTCCCTGTAGGAAGATAATTAGTCGACCGTATGTGGTGAATGACCCACCACCACTACCAAAGGATCGTCTTGGAGAAGACCCGCCATTCAGTGTCACGGGAGTTGATTTCACAGGAGCGTTACATGTACGACAAAATTGTTACAAGGAAACAAAAGCGTATATATGTCTTTTTCCGTGCGCCTCAACCAGAGCTGTTCACATTGAGTTAGTTCAGGATTTAACGACACATTAATTTTTATTAGCTTTTCGCAGATTTATTAGCCGTCTTTCTTTACCGAAAATTATGATATCTGACAATGCTTCTACGTATAAATCTTCAGCGACAGAGATTTCTAAAATATTCAAATCAGAAAAAGTGCACGGAAAACTTAGTGAGTTAGGAACATTGTGGAAGTTTATACCCAGCAGAGCTCCTTGGTACGGAGGATCATATCCAGAAATCAACGCCACTTTGCTTATTTGCATATTATACTAAAGAAATTGGATACGGGTCACGGAAATTATATTGAAATGATAGGGAATTTTGAAAAAAAATATCTCTTTTAACTTTTATTTAAGTGATAGACTGGTTGCCGGGGCAGAACATAAATGTACACAACAATATTCACCATTGAAACGAAACATAATGACTGTTGTTACAAACATCCAGGTTCCTGAGCTATTTTAAAAATCGAAGCGAGAGGTTTTTAACATTGCAGTATAAAATACAGGCTAAAATGGCTGAAACGTCAAATTTGCAAACTTCGTGTCGAAAATTGGCTGACAAGGTCATTAGAAAAACAGGTTGCCGGGGTGAAATTTAAAACTTGAATGTCCAAAGAATAAGCAAGTCCAAACCTTTTATGTGTAGTCGTTAAACTCTAGGTTCCCACGTAAAATGAAAATGGCCCTATTTCAAAAAGAATTAACTCACGAAAACATAAACAATTGACTAAATTCGCGTTCATTGTTTTGATTTTGACCGCCTGACAACTTTACGGAAATACCAGAGTGATTATAATCAAGGACTCTGTGACGGGCAACTTATAATATCCGTGTTTTAAAGATTTTATTGATATCAAGCCAATCCAGTTCAAACTATTATCACGTGGTACAATTCTCATTTACATATTATGAATATTAATTAGCAAAAGCGTTACTAATTTCTGGTTTTGCGGTGGGAGCGACTTATTGGACTCACAAAAACTTCGCTCAAGAAAACATTAGGACGTGCCTGTATCGATTAGATATGCTACACACCGTTATTACAGAAATCGAGTGCACACTGAATGACCGACCGTTAACATACATTTCTACTGATGAAAAGGATCCAGAACCACTTACGCCGTCTCATCTTTTGTATGGCAGAAGATTAAAGACACTTCCGTATCCTTCAAATGACCACAGCGTATTCATAGACACTAGAAAAACACAAACTTGTGCTCATGCGCTAAAACGTAACAAACAACAACAAAATTTACTACAACACTTTCGGAAGAGATGGAAGAAGGAGTACCTTACATCGCTACGGGAATTCCACAGAGCCAGTGGCAATAATCTACAAAGGATAAAAACCGGGGACATAGTACAGATTCATGATGACTCGCCTAGAACTGTATGGAACATTGGTATCATCGAGGACCTTGTGCGTGGTGGAGATGGTTTGGTGAGATCAGCTTTAGTGCGTACAAAATTTGGACTTACGAATAGACCAATCGTCCAACTCTACCCACTAGAGTTAAATTCAAATGACAATGATGAATCACAAATACTTAGAAGAAGTGTTCGTTTACAAAACCGCAATCAGAGACTGTAATTATAATTGAGAACATTTTTTCAATCGCAACTTGATTCAGAGATAGTTTTAAATGTGATTTATAGATTTTAAAGTTTCAAATATTTCATTTCTTTTGATTTTATAGATATATTTCGTAATTTAGATAAATTGCTAATTGAGACTTTAATTGCACAACTCGCGGCCCCGAGTATGTCGAGGATAAAAAGAGATAATCACATTACGCGGGATTCATACATGTACTTATACGCGTTACCGCTCTCTATATGTAACGTCATGGTTGCTATGTATTAACGTCATTGCTTTCCAGCATTAAATCATCCATTTGTATAGGCGTCTTTTTTTCTCTATTCAAAACATAACGCAAACTACAATTATACGATCACTAGAGGGTAGGTTAATGCGGTTTCAAATCGATAATTGGTGATTGCATCGAAATCTCATCTATTACGTCATTTTTGAAACTATACGAATTTTTATTGGCTAAATCGGACGTTGGGAGAATTTGATAGGGAGTGGTGATTTTTTGGCTACACCGATGTCAAGGATTTATCAACTTGTTGTTTTTCGACAACAGCATTGCGACGTTAACAATATCTTCATCCATGACCATTGTTCCCTTGAACACTTACAGTTTTAACTTGTAAGAAAATCGCCAAAAACTAAGATTGATCAACGTCAATGTTTAGCTTGTCACGTCACACTCATTATCATCAGCTGTTGAGCACCTTGTCACAGAAGTCGGCAAATGGAAATCACAATGGAAAAGTGAATTCTGCATACATTTTGAGGTAAATACGTTGTAAATTGTAACTTTTCATCACCGGTACCCATTTATTCTTATTGAATTTGTTGAAGTGAATCAAAACATGCATAATTCGTCATTTATCTAAAAAAAAAAACACGACGAAAACAGTCAATCAATGAATCAATAAAGTTAGCTAAACGGAAACAATGCTCGGAGAAAGATTGTTATAATATTAGTTATATTAGACTTGATTTTGTCCAAGCTAGCTGTTACATAATAATACCCCTCCCCCCCTTAGTTCCTCCTTGGGTTAGTGTATGCAATAAATTAAAACTATTCATTTGTGTAGACATAGCTCTATAACTTGTAGTAAGGGGTGCACCCCCTATATTATTATATCCACCCAGTCTACCTCTCCTTAGGCTTAGTCATTTTTTTTATACTTTTATACACCACTCACACAAATGAACAGTGTTGGTGTTTTTTTTTTACATGTTAAACAGAGAATGACATTGTTTCAATTTAGAATTATTTTTTTTCATTGTGATTTGAGCATGCATTTTATGAATATAAAACTTGAATTTGTTTCACACATAGTATTATATCCATTGTCATTTTCTAAGTTTATGAGAAAACACCAGTCACAAAAAGACAAAGAATTTATAAATACTTGTACAAACAAATAAAATGTACTATTGAGTCATATGTCAGTTTACAGGCTACTGAGATTTTACAAAATGAGAGAATTTGCTCATCTCAGTTAATATATTATCCAATTTAATTTTAAGTAATAGACATGAAAATTTTAAATTGATCACCACTTTCATTCAATTGACATAAAGACTTTTGATTACTTGTAGGATTTGCTGATAACTATTAAAATGTTATAATCCAAATAAGTAATTATTAACTTTACTTTAAAAGTTGTCAATCTACATTGATGTAAATATTTCAATATCATACAGATTAAATACCTAACAGTTGTTTTATTGAAACAGTATCTCCTTCATTGCCTATTTCCTACTTGTTTTAAAAACTTTTGGTGTGTTTATTACTTTTAAAGTTTTGATTATGCAATTTTTTATTTGTCTTTTTCAGAATTTTTATTCACTGGGGTTTTCTACTGTTTCAAGTGAATTGACATGTAGGAAGTCTGCACTATCATGTAAGCATCCAAATATTATATGATTGTTACTGACACTTATTTTATAGTCACACGAAGATATGAAAGCTATTTAAAGATTTAAAATTGCTTATGAGTTTAGATTAATCTATTTGTTAAGAAATTAAACAAACATGGCAATTATTCATTACAAACATGTAAGTTTACTATTGGTTTTACCAACCACTGCTTATAGGCTATTAAGCTTACTCAAATTTGAATATATTGAAGTTCTCTTTTTGTATCAAAATAAGAATAAGATAGTTTTAATGTTCAAAATATTAATAATGTTCATAATAAGCATATAAAACAAGTACAATGATTGAAGTAATAGATATTATGCATATAGCAATGGGGCTTATACATTAATTATATTGTATATAAAAATATTATTTTTTTTGCAGGATTTTACGATGAATTAGAAACAATGGCTACTTCAAATACAAAAGCACATTTGATAAAATGAATAAGACACAAGGACTGCACTTTTCATTCTTAGGAAGATCAACAAATGAAACCCAAACAAGGATATTACTTCCATATCAGATCCTGTACATGAGATATAAAGAGAAAAGTAATTTTCCTGAAAAGACAACTCTTTACTTATACATATGTGTGACAAAATGAATGGAATCAAGACTGTCAAAACTGTGCTAAAAGGAATACAAATTAGAAGCTAATTGTATTAAAAAAAGTGAGAAAAAAATTTACCGTATGAAAAAGCAGGTTCAACAAAAGGAAATATGTTGAAATGAATGAATAACTAACTGCAATGATTCTGGAACATGTGTTAGTTGTTGATCAAACAAAGGAAAAATATATAAGAAAGTGGAATACATATGATATGTGATTTTGTGTCCTAATTGTGATCACTGAAAAGAGGATGTTTCACAGAACTTTAACTTCATAAATGTGTCACTGTGTACAAATTGTGATTTCATCCGTCTGATAAAGTATATTTAGCTGTGCTCCATGGAATATTAAATCAAAATTATTAATATTGATTATTAATATAAATGTGAAACAAAAGCAAAAGTGTTAGGAATGATGAAATGTTTTCAAATATAAATTAGCAAATAGATTCATCAATAGGATCATACATTCCCTATTTCAATGATTGTGAAACATGTTTTATAACAAACACAAAAATTTCTATGTAATTTGGTTACGATGGTCAGTTGTGACACATTGAAAACCATACCACATGAAGGAAAATAAGTCAGTTTTGCTGCATTTAATACACAATTTCAAATCAATTAATCAGTGAATGTGTATTACTATACAAATCCTTGGTTAAATGAAACAACTTTGAGATTGCCCAGTAGTGTTTTCTGTCAGACACTGATCATATATTCCCTTACAAAAACATTCACTCCGCCTTTTCAGAAAGTACCAAGTAATGCTTATTGAAGAGCAATTATCAATATTAATTTCATTATCTAATTACAGGAAGCTTCAACAGATGATAAATATTGTAACTTTTCTTATTCAGTTCAACATGGTTTAAACTGATGTCTGCTAGTTTTATGCTGTTTATCCTTGAAAAGAAACACCTCATTGATGGTTAGCATTGCAATTATAAAAGATAATATATTATATTGATATAAATAAAATATAGATAATTAAAACAGTTGTCCCAGTTCATGAGTTTTCTAATTTATTAAGATTTAGGCCACAGATACATAATATACACCCTATATATACCTATATACCTGTTTCCTGAGCCTTAAAAAGAAGGCACATAATTTAGCTATTTTAAAAATGCATGTAGAGTAAGACTACATTGCTTGCTTTGTATATTGTACATTAATAATTTAGATAACATCCAATTGAATTTAACTATAATAAGGTTTAAGTTTGCCTATATTTATTGTTTGAGGATGACAATCTTAAGTGCATTTAAGCTTTGGTAAATGCTTATACAAACAAAACAAGCCAGCCAACCAAAGTTTTACCCTACAAGCTTTAGGAAATTAGAAAAAAAAATATTCTGCAGTTTTAGAATCTTTTATTCTCATAAACTAAATACAAAGTTACAGAGAATGGTACATATATACATAAATAGAATAAATACATATTCTGGAGTTTCAAGTGTTCTTATGTGATACAGAATGCTCATTGAATGTGTACATGGTGTAAGGGTATGTGTGAAAAAAATGTTGCAGGATTTGAAATATAATTAAATTTTCATTTGCTCTTCCAAGCTGTCATTATATATGGTGTGATTGTTAATGTTATGATTTATAAACAATGAGCAAGATTCAAGATTTTATTGTACACTCTGACAGTTTACACTGTTACAAGAGGAAAAACCCAAACATAAGAGGCACCCTGGGGGGGGGGGGTAACTTCCTATAATTGGGTATACGGGGATGTGCAAAAATATGGGTCATAATTTTGCGAGATTTTATATAAAAATGACCCTCCTTTTTAATGACATCCTATCCTAAGCATTTATGTTTGATAACTGTATATTGATTTGGGATATGATCTACATATCATATATACATATATGCTATTGCGAATCTTACATTATCAATGGTCAATTATTATATTAAATTAAATCAATTTATTTGAAAGTTCACCTTTCAAATAAGTTCCAAAATGAACCCCCCCCCCTCGCCTCATCTGACAAAATAGAAAGCACTATTCAAAGAATAATTGTCTGATTGATTGAATGGTGTTTAACAAAACTTTCCGCACTGTTGTGCGAATACACGGAGGTCATGTTTTATTGGTAGATAAAGCTACAGTTTCCTTAGAAAAATTCAATACATAATTTGTTTTGCAGAAAAATACCAAACAGAAAGAAAAGGGGCTTCATACCGCAAGCCGATGTGTAATTAAAATCATTCTGATCTATTCTCCGAGTAAAATATATATTTAAATAGTTTGTATCTTTTATTAAATCAATTGATTATTGAGAGGATGCAACAAAAAGAACATTTAAATAAAGATAAGCAATGACCGAAACTTTTATTTCTGTTTTCAGAATTACTTCCCTTTGAAAGTCTATTGTGCGTTTGTAGACAATGTCGGACCCGAAAACTTGACCCAAAAGTGCTAGCGTGTAGAAATGATGAATTTTCTAGTCAAGTTAACGTACAGAAAGCTGAATATTAATATTTTACGAAAACTGCTACTCGGTTCATGTTGTTTATACCGTTTAAGTATCAGACGTTGTAATATCTGAAGGTCATAGTATTTTTGGCGCAATACAGTCGAAAATCTCAGTTTATTTAATTAATCTTCTTATTCAAAGAAGGCAAGTAGCACTTTTCTATTACTTTGGTACATAAGCTATTCACAGATAACAATTCTTAGAGAAACAAGACTGTCTAATAGTACACGCTAGCACTTTTGAGTTTACTGTTTTCACGTTCATAAATAGATTTTTAGTGTCACGTGATAACCACGTGATAATTTGAGAATGTTATATTTGAAAACGAAAAATCATATTGTCAACATACTAGCAAAGCTAAAATATATAACAAATTAGACTATAAATGAGTCAAAAAGTCTTTTGATTAAAAGTCGAAATTTAAGTATCATTTTTTCATTTTTTTTAAATTCAGCATTAACCTACCCGCGTGGTTTATAAAACTGTAACGTGTAATGAGCTGCGTTGTAATGAACATCTTTAATGTTTCAACGTACCGTCAGCTGATTACATAAGATATAGATAGTTGTGTCCTCTTAAACATGTAAATATAGAGTCGGTACTGAATGGATTATCATTGACTTGGTTAATGATAATGTTTATAATTACCAAAAGTACTAGATATGGTAAGTGACTTTTATTTTCCGAACTGTGACCCGAGGTTGTTCTTGTTAACTATGTCTGAAGGGACTGATCGTTTCGCGACACCATTGATCGTAAAGATAATTATAACACTTAACATTTGTATATACACATTTTGTTTTATCAATGTGAACTGGGATGCATGTAGATGGTTGATATTATTTAAACATGAACTTTTATAAAATGATTGCTTATATTTCCAGAAAAATCAGAAGAGCCTAATCAACGTCCAATAGATTGCAAAGATGTTAAACTTCGTAAAGGAAACGGAGTTTATAAGATATATCCCAATCCTTTAGAACCTGGATTTGATGTCTATTGTGACTTTGAAACCGACAACGGCGGATGGACGGTAATTAATTTATTAATAGTTCATTTAAATTAACTCGAAATACATATTACGTTAGATAATGATGATATCTTGGTGTTATACATACATTGTCAATAACATATCAAGACGATAATGTATATGTGTGATATTAACATGAAAGCTGATCCCAGTGTTAGTTATTTTCGTAAACAGCAAAAGAGGCCGGATAGTTTTTATATCTTTTTATGGTTTAACTAAGATGTGTAGGTTTCTTGCAAGATATAGCCTTAAATCAATTCTAAGCATGCCAAGCGTTTAACATGGCATTGCGTATGTTATTTCGAAGGTAACAAAAGGAAATTGTGTGTGATAAAGTACTAAATAAAATTATGAAGCCTTCTAAGGTGGACGCCACCGGGTGCGGGAGTTTCTCGCTGCAATGAAGACCTATTGATGACCTTCTGCTGTTGTCAGTTCTATGGTCGGGTTGTTGTCTCTTTGACACATTCCACATTTCCATTCTCAATTTTATCAATCGCATCACACCTAGCACCAAGTCTATTTGTCAAATCCATAACTGACCTATCATTAACAATAAACTTGCATGAGTTGTTTTTTTAAAATTCAGATAAAAATAAATTTGCATTGACAATGTAAAGCTACGTGTAACGGGAAAGAGCAAATTTATCAGTGCGTAATGTGTGTTATCTTTGACATGAATTGAATTTTCTTTAAATTACAAAATCGATATTCTTTTTTGATCAATTATGATTAAAATGTATATATACACATGGAAAAAAGTATTGCAACACCTTCATTTTTCAAAATTTGAAAAATCAGTATCTCATTTTGGATGGAATATAATAAAATATTTGTAAAATAATATTGAAACGTAGTTAAAGATAACATTGGCATTAAAACAAACAAAAAATTTATGAAAAAAAAAAACAAAATGAAGGTTTTTTTGTACAAAAAATGTATTTTACAACTTTTACTGTAGTCCAACTTTAGAATGTCAGACATTTCAAAACTAATCTTTAGATGATTGTTCACATCATGATTGATTGTTATACGCCAAAGAATTAGTACTTTGTGTGCAGCCTCCATTCAAACGGATAACCACATCTTAACGTCTTCTGATTCCTGCCATAAGTCGACTAATTTGTTGCTAAGGTAGCAGCAACCATTCTTGACGAAGGGTATTGTTTATTTCATGACGTGTTTGAACTGGGGTGTCCTTTCGTGCTCTTCATCTTTTATATAAGCTTTGGATGTCAAATATTTTGGCCACGAGCATCACTGAAGAGACATGTATTGTCGAAATGCGCATCTGGTGCAAGAAAATTGGTACTATTAATTTTATTACTACCACTGGGTCGATGCCTCTCCTGGTGGACTATTAGTCCCCGAGGGTATCACCAGCCCAGTAGCCAGTACTTCGGTACATTGCATGAAAATACGGATTTTTTGTGTTATTATTACTGTTACAAAATATTAGAAATTATTATAAATTAAGGAATGTATCTCCCTCGTGCAAAGCTCTGATTCCTTTTACGGATTTGGCTATACCTTTTTGACCTTTTGGTTTATAGCTCTTCATCTTTTATATAAGCTTTGGATTTCAAATATTTTGGCCACGAGCATCACTGAAGAGACATGTATTGTCGAAATGCGCATCTGGTGCAAGAAAATTGGTACCGTTAATTTTATTACGCCCAATAGTTTCCCATAAATGCTCTATATGGTTCAAATTCGGGCTACGATTGGGCCAAGGAGGATAAACCGAATTCCATTGGAACAATGGGTCTTCCTCCACGACGCTACTTTCCAACTTTGGCGAGCTCTGCACTGTATTGGATACGGGCATCTGTGTATCTGTTCGTATACAAAGGTCCCCGAAAAGGTATTATCGCATGATAACCAGTAGCGATGAGCAGATCTCAAACAGTTTTGGTTTAAAGGCTCCTGTATGGACATCAGTCTCTTTTTAGGATTGTATTGTTTGCAATGGGTTTCCTGCTGACCAACCTTCATTATGCTTGATTTTCCCTATCAGATGCTATAGGGGGTCTTCTTGACCCCGGAAGGTCTTTAACATCGTTTCTTGCCTGATCTTTATTCTCAAAACAACTTATAGTGGAATGGTGATGACCAACATTACGTGCAATTGTCACAGCGATATACCTGCTTCCCTCATACTGATTATCTGCAATCTTGCTGCAGTTATGAGTTGTGGATGACCAATTACAAAGTGTCAATCACATACTTTTATAAACTTGGTTATTTTAAGTGTTGAAAACAATGAGGATAAAAACATCTGTTTTAGTGTTTACGAGTACAGTAGCTGCATGTGCAGATATGAACTGATAGAGTCGATATTTATCGATTAAACTCAGGTGATATTTAAGTAATGTTTGAATAGCTCTATTTCAACAAATTATTTCACAAAAAAATTATAAGTGTTTTTTTAATTTGAATTTCAATGTGGTTTTGCAATACTTTTTTCCATTTGTATATATCACATGTTACTTATCATGCTTTTCATAGACAGGCAGCGGCCCGTGTTGTCTGCTTTAAACCAGCCTACAACTTACAGGGAAACAACGAATATTATTACACGATCAAATCGGTAATTTGCAAACTGAAAGTCTTGTATAAAAGACACAATAGAGAAATGTCTATACACATGATCTGTTTAAAATAACTTTCTAATTTCAAAAGGATGGGATGGCAATTTGACTGACATTTGAATGTATTTTAAACATATGCTATACAGGCTGCTTTTTTTTAAAAGATTTCTAACCAAATTGTTTAACCTTGTATGTAGATTTAAACATCTATACGAATAAGCCGTTGACCGCATGAAATTATTCTTTGACATGTATATCAAAATATGTGTACCGTGTGTGTGATGTCCCCCTTAAATACTATGATATCGACAGAAAAGGATAACAAGTTTAATTGCTATTTAGATGTTTATTGTAAACAAAAAAAAAATATTTAAAGAAGGAAATATAAACACAAATCATGTTTCTTAAACATACTGTTTTACTAACAATTTTGTAGATATGAAAACAGTTTTGATACATACTGGTTCTCTTTAAATCTAATACTGTTCTACTGTTGTCATAATAATTGTTTTCGTCAGGTGTTTCAGAGAAGATTAAACGGGCAGACAGATTTTTACAGAGGTTGGGAGGCTTATAAAGATGGATTTGGAGATATAGCGGCAGAGTTGTGGTTAGGTAGATATGTTTAAAATTTGTAATTACTAAGTAGGACTACCATAATTGGATTTTATTTAAGTCAACAATTATATTAGTTATATTTAGACTAAGAGTAAATATTGATAAGCATTTTAATGTAAAAAAAATGATATCAATAACTAATACAATCAATAACATGTTATCAAGCATTTATTAACATGGTACATGTAATAAAACATCGTTCGATTACTTATGCAATGATGATCAAGTTTTAATATTACCAAAGTTGGGTTGAATATCAAAAAATCGTCATGAACTTCAAACTTTGGCATACATGACGTACATTGAAAATAATACACTGCAGTAGACGTTCACAGTATGTATGTTCTCAAATGTATCCAGAAATTTCTTTTCAATGTCACATATTATTTTTAAATATCTTATCCAACTTTTTGTACTTTTTCTGCAAATTTGTTTAGCAAACAGGTAAATGAAAAGATTAAAAGTAATCTACTTTTTTAAATTATTACAAAATTGGAGATTTAAATGGCCGAAGTGAAATGTAACACATCAATGTTTCTTAATGTAATTGAAAATAAGTCTTTTGATCAGCACGATTCAGAAAATCGGAGTGGGATTTGTCTATTGGTCATGAACATGCTTATGTTAAAGTTCCGAAAACAGAAAATATCTGACGCCTTAAATGTTTGAATAAGTGACTCTCAACATTTTGACAACGCTGACACAGACAACAGAACGTAGGATAGTTAGTTGGTCATACATGCTTTCGTCGTAGGTAAGACAATAACTCACTGTTGAATATCTGATTATTTTTTTTACAATCTAACTCAAATAACATGTAAACAAATGTTTAAACCTACACTAAAATAAGAAAATTACTTCAAGTTCAAAATGCATACATCAAGTATGTTCCGAGCAAATCCATTAATCATATCTAAATAGATATAGGAAGATGTGGTGTGATTGCCAATGAGACAACTCTCCATCCAAATAACAATTTATAAAAGTAACCCATACGAATACATTTAAGGTAACCAACGGATACATACATTGACGGCAGCCGGAAGAAGCGAATTAAGAGTAGATATGTCCGACTTTGATGGTAACAGGGCTTACGCAAAATATTCAACGTTCGCTGTTGGTGATGCGGTGACTAACTATAAACTAACTGTTGCTGGCTACAGTGGGAATGCTGGTGAGTTATAATCTATATAAACAGAAGAAAAAACATGGCTAAAAAAGAAAAAGACAGACAAATAACAGACCACATTACACACCATAGAAACCTAACTATAAATCATGATATGGAAGTATCCAAAAAGGGAACCACAAAGATAACTTATGGCAGAGAATTCATTTACGGTTTAAAGTTTCTGATTCCAGACTATTATGCATTGTGTTTAAAATTTCTTTGCGTATCAAGTGCATTAACATTTGTAAAATATACTATGCATGCGTAAAATAACATTTTAGAAAGTGGTCAATCCCATCAAGATTACTACTGGAGTTTCGTAAATTATTACTCGCTGAAATAGAAATTAATCTTAAATTTGTATTGCAGCGATTAGTGATATATTACTAATATTAGACTTTTTACTTTATGAACATAATAAATGATTTCATACTACCAATCTGGCCTCACCATGAGCATGTTAAATAAGAAACATTCAGACAAATAATGCCTTTTTGGTAACTAAGTTCAGGTTTGGCCAGTGATTTTTAATAATAAATCAGGACATTGCTGTAAGTGCGAATGTCCTGTTTATTCAAGTACTGAGATGTTTTAGGGTAGAACAGCTTGAGTGGACAAATGCGTATTAGTTTTTAAACATAAATTCACAGGGAAGGTTTTCCACGAAATGAAATGATTTCATATTTGGTCTGCAGCTTGATGTTTATAATTTTATTTTGTAGCGTGTAAGGAATTTTACATAGGTGTCATACAGTAACAACCTGTCTGTCGATAGTTTGAAATTGTACACTACTTATTATTCACAGAAACTTTCTGTTAAACTTTTCTTTGCTTCTATGGATAGGAATAGTTTATATTTAGACTGGTCCTTGATATGTTTTAGTTGTTAGCAATATTACCGTCTGCCGTACATCAATTTCCTGTCTGATAATAGCTTGATATTTTACACTACTCATTGTAGACGGAATATTTTCTTGACTTCTATGGATAGAGTTGATTTTTATATTTGGTCTGAGGATTGATATATTGAGTTTAATGGTTGTAGCGTAGAAATGTTTACATCCGCACTGCATCCACTTCCTATTTGTCGATAATTTGAAATTATATAACACTGTTTATAGAGAATAATTTGTCAAAGTTTTCTTGGTTTACATGAAAGAGAATGATTTTTATTGGGACTGCAGATGGATAAATTGCTACTTCAATCTTGCTTGTACCAAGGCAGGGAAATATCTGGTATCGGTATTGTTTCTCAATGTTTAGGTATACTTGGAAAAACATTAACAACGGTGTACTTTAGAACTGATGCCGGTTGATTTAATTTGTTACTATCATTTTAATTGGAATCTAGTAGTAAGGTTGATACTTTGTTACCTCTATCAGTTGCTTGCAACAATGCACGTCTAGCCCGGGTATTGATCGTTACATGCATCCCTATGTTGAGATACATATGGAAAATAATAACGACGGTGTACTTTGGAACTATGCTACGGTTTGGTAAACGTTTGCTTACAACTTTTGCTGGTTAAACAACAAATGAACATTGATTTTTTTTAGCTTTTTAATTCATTCACATAGTACTGATTGAGTTCTTTCAAAATAGTTGAACATTTGAATAGAAAGTGCTTTTCTTTTACAAATTATGACTTGGATGGAGAGTTGTCTAGATGGCCTCATATCACATCTTCTTATAACCACATAACATCGTCTCAACACTTTCTTAAATATTACTTAAAGTCATCAACTCAATAGATTTTTGCTTGTAAAAAGTAAATGTTGTTGATGCATAGATTTCCGTCATAATGATGTAAAATTTAAATAAGGTCATAGTTTTTGTTTTGATGGTTAACTTTATTCAAAGTGGTGTTGAAATTAAAACAAAAATGCCCCAAACGTCGAAAAAAGTGTAACCTTATCGCGTTGTAAGCCGAACAACTTCGTGTTTATAGTACAAAATGTACGTACTAGTTAACAGATTTGCTAATACACAAAAAGCAAGTCAGTGACAATATGATATTCAATATCATTACAGAAAAAATGTATGTGAACGGATTTGAGATTTGAGTATTTTAAGACAAATCGAAGACCAATTTTTGCAGATTTATGTGCTCTCTATAGAAATGTTGAACCTATTTTGAAAGAATTCAATCAGTAATGAGAATTGTTAAGAAACAACTTTCGATCAATATCTTCACTGGCATTGTTTAATTATTGATTTTCCCGAGTTTCCAATAAGAAGAGTGATTTTTCTATTGAACTCATTCACTTCATATCCAACCGACTCCCTGTTATTCAAAAAGGAAAATTTTAAAAGCGATAATTGAATGAGCAAAAAATACAGAAATGCATGATAGCCATTTTTAAATCAATGTTTTATTAGATATAGTTAATATTATTAGATCACCTGAATTGCATTGGTTATTTCAGAAGTTAAAATACTTTATTGATATGGCAACCAAATAGGCTCATATGTAAATCGATATCCATTTGATTTTGTTTTAATTCTAATGAAAAAGATATAAATATGTTTATCTGTCACTAAATGCAGAAAAATAAGTAAAAATTAATATCTCCTTATTTAATAACTTATCAAATAAATCTTTATGTTTAAATACACATTGCAAACGATAGGCAACGCGATTGATTAAATAATTGAATAGTAATGTCCATCGGTAAACAATGGATGTATGTTTGTTCACTTCAGTCACATGATACTTATGTCATAAGATATAAGATATATTAATTAATCTGATATTGAAAAGTCTACTATGTTTTGCGATTTCATAACATTAATCTTAAGAAAAGTTTTATAGCTTTATCTGACACTGTTAAAATAATGTTTTTGTAATGTTTTGTTCTTATACTAATAACAGGAAACAGCCTGGAGTACCATAAAGGTCAAGCTTTTACTACCAAAGACAGGGACAATGATCCATGGACATATAGCACTTTCAAAAATAATTGTGGAAAATATCACCAGGGCGCTTGGTGGTATCAACAATGTGCACATTCCAACCTAAATGGATTATATATTGAAGGAGGAAAGATTAGTAGGGAAGGAATGTTTTGGTCTCATTGGAAAAATAACCAGTATTCAATGAAGTCTTCGTCAATGATGATCAGGAGACTGTAATATCATAAGCAAGTCAATTAATATTACAGCTAAATTTGTATATATAAAAAGATTTATTTGTACCATTTCATATTGCATTGTATGATCATTGTAAGTTCTTACATTTCCAGTATGAATTTGTCTATTTTGATGATCTTACTTATAGTATGTAATTTGCTGTAAATATTTCTTATCCTCGTGCTCATAGTATATACATGTATCTAATAATATAATATATAGCGTAGTATTCTCCTGTTTTCCTTGGATATATTGATCACCTGTTTCAACGGTTATTTTATTTTTCCGAAGCTCTGTTTCTTTTTTTTTAAGTATATTGACGTTGTTTTTTTATGTATATATTGATGGTCAATATACAAATTCTTGCTAAATTTAGATATATGACGTCATTAACGTCACCCATAACACACATAGAAGAAGCGCAGCAGCAGACGAAAGATTATTTGCAAGTATTATGAAGTATATCATGATTTTATGTAAAATGCAGAAGCATATATATAGCTTATTGACCTCGTCAAAAGTCCATAATTGATGCTTGCCTGTTAGTTATACACCAGTTTAACCTAAGCTTGCATATAATCTTACTCAGCTAGTAAAAGTAGATATTGTGTAAAATATCTTTTCGGGTAAAGCTTTTGCTCACATATATTTTGACCGTGGAGAATGGCTACTGCATTTATACGTTTATGACATCAAAATTACATAAAATTGGATCTTTCTGCACTTAAATGGTCACAACTATTCATTTGTCAAAAAATATAAACCCTTTTTTAAAGCTTTGAATAAGTTTACTATTATATTGCAATTTCATGGGCCAAATATTTACCTCCCTTTCAATTTTTAATAAACTACATGCTTAATTATCGTCAATAGGGTTTTATACGTCCAAAATGAGAGATCTCAATAAGGAGGCTGTACTTGATAGAGGAAGATTGCCAATCACGAACGTGGAAGTATAATGTTAAATTATTATGGTGTACTCTGCTCATATATGCTTGTATGGCTGCTTCAGTGGACATGTATTTTGTAGTAGGTCAATCTGTCAAAAATGGCAGGTTTAAGCATTTTTCTATATTTCAGTTTATTGTCTGTCAACAGTCATATAGCTACAAATAATTTTCCATAATGTTTACTATCATGAAAAATATCAGATTTCCAGTTGTTCAATCAATAAAGGTAACGGTATTATATAAACTCAGAATAGATACCAGGATTTAATTTTGTATTTACGCCAGACACGCCTTTTGTTTACAAAAGATTCATAAGTGACGCTCGAATAAAAACAAGTCAAAACTTCTGAATAAAGTACGAAGTTGAAGAGCATTGAGGACCAAAATTCCTATTTTTTAGCCAAAGACAGCTAAGGCAATGTATTTTCGAGGTATAAAAGCCTTTATATTTTCTGAAAAAAATGATTGGTTGATCCTGGTTTAATGGCTAACCAAACCTTCTGCTTGATGACAAGGCTAAAACTATCGCTAAGATTGCAACCCTATATGAAAAATGAAAGATATACAACACAAACACACATTACAGAGAAACGCACAAACGATAGCAGAACAATGACACAACATGCAAACTGCAGAACAACAACGAGCATATCCTAGTTAGGAAAAACACTACAGCATACCGTGACAATGGTATATGGAAAGGCAGTTTAATATATACTTGGACTACAAACGGTTATCTAAACGAAACCATATAATGCAACATTAAACATAAATACATGAACATTGGATGTACAAATACCGAACACGAACAGCAATGCAAATTGACAGTCGGTATAACAGTCATATTCGGAATACGATATTGATGGTATTGAAAGATTAAACAAGTATATGAATTTTTTGGACAACAAACGATACGGCATAAAATATTATTCAAACGAAACCATAACAGAAACATCAAAAACAAAATCAAAAACAAAATACATGAATGTTGGACATATTATATATACAAAATGAATCATTTTAAATGAACATAAAGTACATTATCAATTACAAAAGTATCAATCAATAAAAGTTTCTCGTCATTATCATCCGAACGAAAATTTATAGTTTCTTACATCTTGAAAATCTTGTTCAACGTTTTGCTTAAATGTTAAATATTTCTTTGCTTTTATAGAAATTAAAATTATTACAAAATGTTGAAGTGTGTACACCTATATTTGACATATTTACCTCTTATGTATGTTTGTTTTGTTCACACATCATGATCAATATACTGCAACGTAATATTGCGATTTTAACACAAGTGAGAGGTTTAGTTGTCCAAAAAAAGGTTTAATCCATCATTTTCTTCATAAAAAATCACCGAGTCAAAATACGACATTTGTCATCCATTCATTTGATGTGTTTGAGCTTTTAATCTTGCCATTTGAATATTGACTTTCTGTTTTGAATTTTCCTTGTAGTTCGGTATTTATGTTATTTTTACTTTTTGTTCGTACAAAATTGCTAGCTGTCTAAGATAACACCCTGGTTATAGTGCGATTCGGGTTGTTACTTTTTTTAAATTTCTATGGGGCGTTTGGTAACTATAGTTTGTATTTATAATAGTTTTCTGTTTTGCTATGATATGAATTGTATCGTTTGAATTGTTCTCGCTTTATAATTGTAAGGCCTTTTTTAGCTTGCTATGCGGAATTGTTCTACAGAGGGACATTTTTCAATTGGTAATAATACCATAACTTCATTTTATTTACATGGGCGGTGCTTCTTCGACTAATGATCCATGATTGTCCCTTTGCTTTTCGTACCCTCAACTTCTATTTTTGAGATTCGTATTAGAAAATATTCACATTCTCAGACAGATATTGCTGCCTACATCAATTCATATTCATATATATGAACCAACAGACTACCAGTTGCTGCTATAGTCCTTTGGCATAGAAAGACAAATACTAGACAAATTTTGACGTTAACATGGTCCAAATTGTTTACACGAAAGAGCTTGGTAGTGTTTGGGGAAGCTGGACTTTACCTAGATATCAATATTTTGTACTCCAAAACTTGATATATATATTACTCATTACAGAAGAAATGTACATCCATTAGAGAGGTTCAATCTAAATATGATTCAGAAAATAGAACCTCATCATTCTTCATTTGATATAGAAAATAAAAAAAAACCAGCAAAGCTACATATTCCAAAGCCATGGGTCATACAAAAAATATCACACAAAATTTGCATGTTCTTACAATAAAAGGTATAAAAGGTATAATAGTAACTCAATAACTCTACAACACTAAGTTTAAATCTCAGCTCAAATATCAATACCCACAGAAGATGTTTGATTGTTAATTTCTTACCCTCTTGTAGTTAAACATGACAAACATATGCGGTGTGTCAATTACATTACGGAAAAGACATGCAGAACACGACTTACGATTTCTTTTAATTATTGAAGAAATGTTATTGACATTACTTTAATTGTCAGACAATAAAATGGTTCAACTTATAGGAATCAATTCAATAACTAATTCACCGTATGTGTGTAACGCTACATTCTGCAAACTTTGCGATATCATGAGTGAATCTGTTTCCTTGGAGAAGAAAGCCGTAGTGCCTTTCGAACTCCATGTCTTACAAATATAGTACGAAAACATCAATTGCATGTTTAGCTGTTGACATGTGAATCACCTTGGGTCATTTTGGCATTACGACTATACTAATGAAAAACAACGGTCCTACTAGTGGTCCTCAAACAAATACTGCAACCAAAAAAGGGGACTTTTTTTCTCTATGCTTAACCTAACAGGGGCAGTGTTTCGATCTTTAAAATATAATCTGATTGCTTTTTACGCTTTCCTGGTCAAGTATTAAAGTCATATGAAACCTCAAATTAAAAAGAAAACGATGCCTATGTTTTTTTTATTACAACATCGATAGTTTTCATTATTCAACTTATGTACATTATACTTTATGAAGAAAATTATTTAATTGTCTACATGTAGAAGAAGATTACTTTTTTTAATTGCTTACTTCGAGGTAGCAATTCGCCGACATATTTTCCGTATGCAATTAACCTTAGCGTGACCCGTCTCGTAAAAATCCGGTGATCACAATACGCATGGATCTGTCACTAGAATAAACTATTATCTGATTGTACATATTATACACGTGCTCAATATCCATGCTTCTTTTTTTGTTGTTGTTTATTATAAGGTAGCAATCTGTAAACTACGACTTCAAAACACGACATTAAATGAGCTGCTATATTTTCAAATCATAACAGTCCCACAGAGAAAAAATAGAATGATAAACTCGTACACAGAAGACTAAGTTTATGATAGATACATGCATTGGTTCAAGAATTGGATACACTTTATTTCTCACCAGTCTCTCGTTTCCTATGACTTTAAATAGTCATTATAATAGTCTCTGGAATCCTATCTCCTCAATTTTTAAACTTTCGTTGTTTTAGATTTTACCGATGTAATTAAATAAAGGTAACAGTAGTATACCGCTGTTCGAAAGATTCCAAGTGAATAATTCATTATTAATGGTTTTTTTTTAGCTTATTTTGACAAAATTGAACCATATTGGCTGCTAAAAGCGAATTATTACTTCACTATTTGCTCTTTATTAATAGTTGAGCCAAAAAATTAATATATTAGATTTTTAATACATATCGTAGCTAGTATCCTTTTAATAAATATTTTTCTCTGAAAAAGTTTGTTTTAAGATTACGGACACTTTCATGTACGATTCAAATAATACTGCTTTGTTTTGCTGTGGATCATTGGTTTTTAAACTAGCATGTTAAAAACCGACGTGCGGGGCTAGTACATAGCAGAATTCATATCTATATAATTTTACCATGTTCTCGTTCTCGATGATAGAATTGAGAAATGGGAACAGGAAATGTGTCAAAGAGACAACAACCCGACCAAAGAGTAAAATCAACCGAAGGCCACTAGTATGTTTTTGAGGAAGTATTTGCCATTTACATTGATGAAGCATACATTCATCTGTTCTAACCTTCAGAAAACACGTTGAAGCCGTTATTTTAGGTAATATTGTTTACCTTGGCCGGTCTAGGTGACAACGGTTCATTACACAACAACCACACCTTTTGTAGACCACACTGTGCGTAACTGCTCGTATTATCCTGTTTCAGAGGGTTATTGTTAGTTCAGAATGCATGATGTATCTTTCGAGACGTTTCTAGTTCATTATCGGAGTTCAGAAACTGAGATATGCAACATTCAGCTATATAGGTAGGCATGGAATCCTCCAGAAATCTAGCTCCACTTGAATAAGGGCACTGCAAACACTGGAGGATAGTTGAACGGTGTCATTTCGGTAAAAATCAAGTATCATATTAAAGGGTTCCGGATTTTTATCAAAATAAAAGAATCCTTTTTCCACAAAGTACTCTTCAGATTGGATGTTGAGTAATCCAAGCCGTGTTTCTGGATATTATTTTAGAATGGACTTTACTACCAGAAATGTCGTGCCTCCAATGTTTATTTCTAATAAATTATCCATACTAAATGATAGCAATTGTGTTCGTTAATGTTGAAATTACTTTGCTTGCTACTTATAAATGCAAGTTAAAACCTAGTTATTACCATTTCCTTGGTCACGTGTATCTCAAATACCTGTACATAATAAGTACCAAATACTATAATATAAGTAAAAATCACTTAACTTGGGGGTGTTTCCATGTGGTATTAAATAAACATTTCTAATATTGGAAAAAGGAATGAAACATACTGCAAAATCAGATAAAATAAATTAAATTGCTATCATCTGCTGTGACATTATCCTGCTTTTAAATTTAATGCACGCGTGAGAATTATCCAATCACGATTTAACAATTGATATTGTTTTGATGTAGAACGTCTTTGTGCTGATTAATTTGGTTTATTTGCCAAAGGTATTGAAAACAATTCATCATCAAATAAACAATTCCAAACGATAATTGTTACATTGTATATTGTTTATTGGTTTGCATAAACATTTTTCCTATATTTAAAAATATGTCATCCTTAACAAAATAGTACGTAAAGCCTACTTTGGAAAATATAGAAAATTATAAAGTAGGAAGAAATTAATCAATACAAATCAAATAAGAAACAATCTGGCTCCTGCATTGGAGGAAATTTGATTTTTGGTTTACTCAGATGATCCTGCATGAATAATTGCAATGCACTCTACGAAACCATTTGAATTTTGATAAAAAGTATACATTTTTTCACACAAATATGTACGGACAATAAATTTTGATTTAAAAAAAAGTGAATTCGGGTTTTAATATGGATCAAATAACTAAAGTATATGAACATCGGATGACCGCAAGTTTTTGTGAATGATTACACGCACTTGTATTAGAAAACAAATTCACATTTGTACAACTGAAAGTGAGGTTAATGTATAGAGATATGGTTTTTCTTCTGAGACAAGTTCATACGTGAATGATGAATAAATGTCGGGGAATTCAGCCTCACTGTTATATTTTAGTGATACAACTCAGTATAATCTGTGGTTTTTTTTGTTTGTTATACTATATTATATTAATATTTGTATATACCAGTAACATGTATATATAATTTTCATCCATTTATATATCATTCTATTCTACTTTTCTGATAAAAGTGCAGTGCAAGTGCATGGTGGACACTCTTCTGTAATAATTCGACTTTTACATTGCAATGAACGTGAGGGCATTCCGATGTATTTTTGCCGAAGAGATTTCTTCTAATATAACTTTCGTGTTTATCTAGTAACCGATCTTCATATGGTGCAGGAAATGAGTACCCTTCAGGAGCACCTGATTTCACTCCCGGTTTCAAGTCGAGTTCGTGTTGTTTCTCATTTATTATTTATAACTGTTGATGTAAATGTCTTTTAGTTTTGTGAGTCTTTGTTTACTCCTTGGCTTTGATTGCTATTGTCTTACGCGGACATTATCGAATGCAAAATAACATTCCCTATCGCTTGTCATAATTTCATTTCTTCAATTAATACTCATGAAGATATTTTTGTTCAGAACATAAATTAATAAAAATGAAAATGTTTTGTCGTTAGAAATATATATATAAGTAAAACAAAATCATATATATTATCTATGCACACGTACAGATTAATTGTGTTAACGATTAC
The DNA here is from genome assembly GCA_037788925.1 of Mytilus galloprovincialis. NCBI lineage: Eukaryota > Metazoa > Mollusca > Bivalvia > Mytilida > Mytilidae > Mytilus > Mytilus galloprovincialis. The sequence goes on from CM075332.1 coordinate 83,167,541, forward strand.
GGAAAAATAGCTGTTCTGTTAGGTTCTGTCCATACATGTATATGTGCCTCCGTTTATATTCGGAGCACTCCACTTATCGGTTGAGCAATTTAAAAACTATATTTACTTTACCGAAAGAGAGGATATCTTTATATTTGCCACTGGTGGGCTTCGGCTGTCGTCTGCTCTTTGGTCGGGTTGTTGTCTTTTTGACATATTTCCCATTTCCATTCACAATTTTACTTGTCTACAATTCATAACATAGAAAAACTTAAAAACTTTGTAACAATTTTGCCATGTGATTATGGACTTTCCGATTGGATTTTCCTATAAAATCAGTTTTTTTGTGATTTTACTTTTAAGCAACGTTTCCCTTAACAAAATATGAGGCAATCTCATTTATTTCAGAAGGGTAAACAGATCTTACACAAACGATTGCACCAGTATATAATAACACTATTTTTCTCTAATCTTGTGAATTGGCATACGTTTCGACAGAAATTTTTTTTTTAAAACACATCTTAAATATTGTTAAAAAAAAAATAAAAAAAAAACATCGATGTAATACGTCTACTGTTTTACTGAAGGAAAATTCAAAACGGAAAGTCCCTAATCAAACGGCAAATCCAAAAGATAAAACACATCAAAAGAATGGACAACAACTGTCATATTCCTTACTTGGTACAGGCATTTTCAAATGTAAAAAATGGTGGTCATGGAATGAATCGCTTAAAAAATGTCCGTTTGCGTTGAAAAAAATACAATCTACGTAAACCGTTCATGAAATTGTCTAAAATGCATCAAACCTCGTTGACCAATGCCAAGGTTTTTCTTTAAAATTCAATGTAATTGTTTATTTAATTCGAAACAATAAGTGAAAAAGTTATTTCATTTTGTTTATCGAAAACGTTGGCTGCTTATCAACTTTCAAGTTTGGAATTTGAATTTTATGGTGATATTGACCATGACAAACATCCAAGACAGAATGACAGATATTGTATGTAGCACGCGTATTATGCGGAATGGAATAACAGTGGCGGATCCAGAAATTTTCATAAGTGGGGGCCCAATGACTGACCTCAGAGTGGGCCCGCTCCAGTCACGCTTCAGTGATTCCCTATATAAGCAACCAATTCTTTTCCCAAAAAGGGGGGGGGGGGCCCTGAACCCCCCTAAATCCGTCTCTGAAAAAGAAAACTTGAAAATAATGATCCAAAAGCAGTTGTTTTTCTGAGGCTTTTGAGAAAATAGAGATAATTTTGTTTTAAAAGTAAGTATATGTATACATGTGTTACAATAGAAAATAAACACTGACCTATACAAACATAATCATGGTTTTGTTACAATTTGAAGGATCACATTACTTAATTATCGACCAGTATAATCCAATGGAAAGGTAATGTTGATGTGGCAACCCTTGATACAAAATAAAATTCGAATTGAAGGAAAAAAAATGCATTTACCTAGATATAACAATTCAATTCAATTCAATTCAATGTTTTATTAAAGTCTCATCTCTCAACAAGTACAATCAATCTTTTTACATTGTAAAATAACACTAGATAAAATGAGAGCCATTCTATACAGAATTATTAGAGACTATTAAAATGCATAGATATAATACACAATATGAAATAAAATACTATTTACAATATATAAAATTTCTACGTCTTTTTAAAATCAAATGACAGGTTTTGGCACACACACGTATCATATTTACATCTGAGAATAAAAACACTAACTTTTGATTATCATCTAAAGTATTAAAATTGTCATTAAAAGTTTCAGCAACATAATATAAATGGTTTCTAAAATCGTCATAAAGAGGACATCTTAATAAAACATGCGCTTCATCTTCAATAAAAACGTCACATATATGGCACACTCTATTTTCTAAAACAATATTTTCATATCTCCCTGTTTCAATTCTTAGGGGAGCAACACCACATCTAAATTTGGCGAAAGCACTTCTGTGATTGAAGGGTAAAGCTATTTTGCAGTATTCCTCCGGTTCAAAATTTTCCTTAAACAGTCTGTAAGTTCGTAGCTTATTGCCACCTCTGCCCGATATAGATTTATCAGAATGTAAAACAGCATGCCAATTATCGACATGTTTTTCGTGTAATTTTGACATAAATTTTTTTATAACATCGTTAGTGTCCATATTTTCGGGACACGATAAATTACTTAAATTTAGTTCACAGAAGTATTTCTTTACTAAAAAATTCCAGTTTTTAACACACTTATGCTTAATACTCATACTATCAGCCCACTTGTGAATTTTTGCATTTAACCGATTTGAGCTCATGTTATTTAATCTACACCACAAACGTATAATACTTTTCCACTGCTTATCAAAAATAGGTGTTATACCTAAGTCTAACATGATGTACATGTGATGGCTTACACCAAACAGCAAGCTATAAAAGTCCCCCAAAATGACCATTGCAAAACCATTTAAACACGTTAACCAACAGTCTAATCTATATGAAAAAGAGAAACGAAATACATGTTTGATTCACATCAGTAAGGCCAACCACTTAACATCAGATGCTTGACTCAGGGCAGGTGCAAACACATCCAGCGGGTTTAAACGTTTTAATAGGCACCAACCTCCCCTAACCTGAAAAAATAGTGTAACAACACAACATAGAAAGACATAGTATAAATAAATATCAACTGTAGTATACCGATGTTCAAAAGTCAAAAATCGATTGAGAGAAAACAAATTGGGTTACCAGCTAAAACTGACAGAAACACATCAACAAGAGTGGAAATCTTTCATTGTTTTTGTCGAAATGCGTACTATCTGGCGCAGTCAAATTTGTACTGTTGATATTATTTCTTCTACTAGGCCGATACCTTTACTGAAAGACTGTTAGTCCCTAGTGGTATCATTAGCCAAGTAAACTGGTCTTAAAGTACGGAAGTTGTGTTACTGAAATTTGCTGTTACAATATTTTGGAAAATATTTTAGATTGAGGAGTGTATCTACAGCAGGTCTAGTTCCTTGTACGGCTTCGGTTATACTTTTTGTCGGATTTTAATTTAATAAGGTTTTCAATTTCTAAATATGTCTGCGTGTTTTATAAATTTGGATCATGTTCCTTAAATAAGAGAGGAAAAATATAAAATGTTCAAAGTTATAAAGGGGTAAAGTTTAAGAACGGTGCTGACATTCTGCCCAAATTTAAACTTAAAGTTTGTCTGTGTGTTGTGGTTTTTGGCAATGTATATATGTATGATTTTTTTGAAGATTTGAATGAGAAAATCATAAGTTGAGTGTGAAAACTGAAAAATTGCAATTTTCAAAGTTTTAAAGTGACATAACTTTAGACTAGAACGATAAATGGGTAACGGCTCAAATTTATAATCTGTCTGCGTATTGTGGTTCTTAACATTGCGTTTAATTTTCATAAAATATGTAACTAAAGAAAGAGTGCGGAAAATGAGGAATTAGCAAATTGTAAAGTTATAATGGTTGAAAAGGTATCCGGTTGTTCCGGCCCCAAAGTGATCCGGCCTCAAGTCAATCCGGCCCCAAGTCGATCCTGCCCAAGTCGATCCGGCCCACGTCGATCCGGCCCCAAGTCGATCCGGCCCCATCATAAAATATGAAATAACTATATTGATTTTGGAGAAATTTGTGACACATTTTAACAGTATAAATGAAATTTGCAAAAAGTGTCCCATGATGGATGACAACAGGTAAGTAAAGTATTGGAGTACCAGTTAAAGAACTATTTTAAATCGATACGAAAATGAGTGTGATTGTGTCGCTGGTTGTCAGCTTCAACATATTTTGAAATATGAAGTTATTTTCCATGATAACTTTAACTTTGAATGTCATTGCGTTTTTATTTTTATTAGTTCATACACAGAATATCTAAACATATTTACAGTCCACTGGAACCTATAAAATATAACTCATCATAATGACTTGATTAATCAAATCATTAGTCGTTTGTTTATTCAACAATTGTCTGATGATGGTGAACTAAGGTAATGCCACTAGTAATCACTTAATTAAATCAAATCCTGATTAATTAAAGTTACGTAATCAACAAGGTCTTGTTTGGTGTATATAATAATAATTAATTGTATTTGTTTCAGGTAACATCATAGGCTTCTATAATACTTAGTTTTTATTTTTGTAATATTGAATATAGTCAATTATACCTTTGGGTTCCCGTTTGAATGGTTTAACACAAGTAAATTTCGGACCCTTTTTAGCTTGTTGTTCGATGTGAGCCAAGGCTCCATGTTGAAGGCCGTACATTGACACTCACACCACATCTTCCTATATAAATATATTTTTTCATAAATTTGACAATATTTTGAATAGTTGTGTGTAGAAAAAAAAGTTGTATGAGTATACATTATTCTTTATTGCAAGAAAAAACAAAACAATGACACAGAATACACGTTTTCACTCTCTAAAATATAATATCAGCACTACTAAAATATAACAATGAAATCATACATACATGTACTAACAAACACACTATCTCTGACACTCACATAAATATATATAACTTTTAAATTATTTACACTAACAGTTTTACACTGTCACTTACCTAAAGGGGTCACACTTGCAGCACTACAATAACATGATATACAGCAACTTTCATACGCCGTATATGTATAATATTTGTTCGTCAAAAAACAAATGCACTATATCATTCTACATGTTTAATATTTGCTCATCAAGAATAATAAATAAATGTTATAAAAACATATAGATTGTAGTCACATAATACAATACACTTCATACAGTTCAAACAAATGTTAATGTAACGTACACCTTTTACATTATAATAAAATTCATAAACATTTATGAATTACATTAATATACATCTTTATTTTTATTCCTTTTAAATATATTTTTTATTGGGGCCGGATCGACTTTACATATGGGCCGGATCGACGTGGGACGGATCGACTTGGGCCAAATCGACGTAGGGCCGGATCGACCCGAAAGCGTTGAAAATATACTACCAAAACTAAACTTTGCATGCGAAAAGACGAACAGGGTAACACTTTATGTCATATTGCTTACTGCGAGGGGTTAGAAATTGAAAAGCTTAGTAAATACAAAACAACAAAAAAGTATAACCGATGCCGCAAGTAACTGGACTTGGAAGAGATATACTCCTTAATCTAAAATAATTTTCTACATTGTGTAACAGCAAATTTCAGTAACACGATTCCGTATTTTGAGGCCAGGCTACTTGGCTGGCTATAACCCATAGGGACTTACATTCAACCAGGAAAGGTAAAAACCAAGTGGTAGAAATAATACTGGGTATTTCGGTACTGTTATGGTTTAATATTAACAGTACCAATTTGACTGCATCAGAATTGCATTTCAACAATAAACGTCTCTTCAATGATTTATTCATGTGCGACACAAGTTCAAACCTTAGAGGCTATTTATTGTCTCTATACATCGGAAATCAGTTCATTTTATACTCAAGAGCAATTACTTAAGCTTGGTTTAACTTTTGTCAGTTGATATTACTTTAACAAGTACCAGAATGTCTTACCGCATAGTAGGAAACATGTCGAAAATGATTTATTCCCAAGTCAAAAGTCGATAACATGAAAATCGTAAATTTCAAATACGAAAACATAAACAAAAAAAACTATTTGTGTATTCAACTCGCAAACTCTAACAACGAACGAAATTTCTGGATTGACGTGAATATGATTAGCGTTTGTTTACTGTTCCTGATAGATACTATAAATTTTCGCTTTAGGTGAAACAGTACTCGATGAAGAGCCCACACATACTCTTCTTTCGAAAGCATCCAAACTTAATGGTCTAACAATTCCAAATGTGTTAGTAGTATCTACTTATGATATGAGTTCTCCTTTATGATTCATAATATGGAAGGTGTTGTTAAGTGGATCGCATGCAATTAAGTTTCCACGATTTATTTCTGTGACATCAGTTGGCGAGAACATCCTCTCCTGACTCTCTGTTTCTCCACCATAGTACCATTGCGATTCACTGTTTAGGTCTAATTTAACGGCATAAATACACCCTTCGGCATCCTCTTCCTTACCCTTTTTCATTACAACCGTAACGTTTCCTCTGGAACATGCTATAGCCTTAACTGGCACGAAGGATGTCTCCAAATTAATTTCTGCAACGAGATGTATTTCAAGAGGTTTCTTGTCAGTAATTACAGAGATCCTATTTATTCTGTTGCCATTGGTTTTTTTTGTGTGGTTGCAATATATTAACGTACACCTTCGACGTGTGGAGTGCAGTGGGAATCTGAGAATCGCTAAAAGTAAAGAATGTTTTAATTTTCCATGACGTTGATATTTTCAAAGTGTCGAGAACTTTTAGTGAATAAATAGTACAGTCCCCCTCTGCTATTGCAAGTATACGCCTAACCACTGCAATCGATAATATTCTTTTCCCGGGTAGATCTTTAATCTTTCTGCTCTTTCCATCTCCATAATACTTCATGACAACATTTCGGATGACGAAACTACATAAAAGCTTGACTTTTCATCTTTACTGTCATGGGCAATCGATGTTATTGAACATAATGAAGTCTGAGTAAATCAATTATTTCAAAGGATATTTTTAGTTGAGTTGATCAAACTAGCGTTTTCTCCATCTACGCGAGAATACAGAAAAGACTGTTGACAAGAATGCGCATGTTCCAATTTTCCGACTAGATCAGATGTAATCTCGGGGGCAAAATAAACTGGTAAAGTGGCTGTAAGAGATGTATGTTCATTTGTGAAATTTTCAGTGATGGTCATACTACATGAGCAGTTTCGCACATTTCCACAATATCACTTTTTTGCAACACGTCCTCCATATTTTCTTTTATTTGTTTCATTTCAGATCTTTTATGTGTAAGTCGTAATGTTAGATTTAAAGTCTCCTCCTGAACTGCTCCCCATTTTTGTTGTAAATCTGACTCGATGTCTCAATGTTTTGTATCAGCGTGTCTTTAAATGACGTAATCTTTTTTTTTTTTTTGTTCTTTGAATTGTTCCTGTCTAGTAGCAAGTGTATTTTGAAGTTCACTTTCTTTTGTAATCAGGTGATTAATATTGTCGTCGTATAACCTACAATATGTTTCAAGTTCATCTCTTTTATTTGACATCGCTGTAGTGAGTGTTATAAATCGATGCCCTTTGTGCTCCTCCTGCAAGTATACCTGACAAACTAGTTCTTGGCATTCTTGACAATAAAGACGACAACGCTCATTGTTATGATTTCTACATAAAACAGACGTATCTGCCATTTCTGATGATGCCCGCGTTATAATTTGTCTTTTTCAATTAATTAGAATTTCAATTATTACAATCCTATCCATTTTGGAATAACAGGGAAATGTCTCACGATGAAAACAATATTGTAGTCCTTGCTTTGACATTTAGTTCATGTGAAATGTTATAATCCTAATCAATAATAACAAATCAATTGCGTAATAATCTTGGTAAAACCAAAAAGAGTTCCTTATGATACTCATTTAATATATAAAACCGATAATAAATTCGAGGTGGCAAACCATAAATAATGCATATATTTTCTTTACAACGTACGAAGTATTCTTAAGTGCAATAAATGACTAAAATGATATAATTATGATTTTATTGAAACTTCACCGTACTAGTATATAATGTATTATCTTATATTATGCTATTTTATTTGTTGATGGCTCCATTTTTTTGCAACGATCGTTTTTATTGTAAGTTCAATAATCATATAGAACCTAAATCAAACTCCTGTTTTCTCAAGTTGACAACGTCGTCACATTGTCCTATAAAGTAAACAAACAATATCTTGTCATATAATCGTCGGAGCAAAACTAATAAATACAGCTAAATAAAAGTTTTACTCTCCTAAAAAACCATGAACAATAATTCAGGTTGCTCATAGTAAAAACAGCTGATTCACAAACCAAGCCGCTTTTGGGGATATTTGATATTTATAGATATGTTAATCTACCAGTTCACAGATTTAATCGCAATGTTTCAGCTCTTGGAGACATATTTCGGAATTTTACCAATAGAAATACGTACGGATAGCGGACAGTTAAATTCTCCGGAAGACTCAAAGTAAGAGAAGGGTAGTACATATGTTTTCACCATTTAGAAGTTCAAGGCATATTCATGTTGAAGACATGCTTTACAAAACTATGTTTTGACATTTTCCAAAAAAATTGTGCATATGAATCTTCATTTTAGGATATGATTTTTTCATGCAACTTTATATTTAAAGAGGTATAGCTTGCGTCATTAAAAGGGTTCCTATAGGAAATTGCATTGTATTTATTCGCAAAAATGAAACCTCTATTGGCTGAAGAAAGGAAATGTGTAGAGTCTTACCGAATCAGTTTTATTTTAAGAGAGTTAATCAGATCTTATATTTGATGTGTTTCCCACAGTTTTAGTTTGTTTTTATGACCTTCGATTATGACTAGAGACAGTGTACGATTACATAATTTATATAAACTAAAAATATCAGAGTCTTATGTAGACGAAACGCGCGTCTGGCGTACTAAATTATAATCCTGGTACCTTTCATAATTTTAAACATGATAAAGCCAAGAACGTATAAATAAGGGTGCTTAATTTTCATTCCATATCAGCACATTCAAAAAATATTGAGAAGTACTTTCAAATTTGTAAATAAAAAGCTCCTAACATTTTTAGGTATTTATACGTTCATGGTTATAGCTATAGTTATCAAATGTACCAGGATTATGATTTAGTACACCAGACGCGCGTTTCGTCTATATAAGACTCCCCCTATATAGGATTATACTTAATATTAAAACACAGGGTGCTTTAATTTTTATTGACTACTGGGCTGGTGATACCCTCGGGAGTTATGTTTATGAGTTCCTGATAAATATGAATTAGAAGGGCGCATCAGATGCACTTAACGTATTATTTGTTGTTTTCATAAACTGCCAAGTTGTTGATTTTGTTTTACATTTATATGTATGTTCATCTTTTACATTTATTCTCCCATTATTCAAATATCGTATAAATAGTTTCAATGGAGGTATACAATGTGTATATAACCTATCATTTTTCAATTATTAGCAACATGAAATTTCAAATACTTTAAATGCGCGCGAAATTACATTAATAAAAATCGACGAAACATTCATATATAACTAATTGTTTTATATGTGTAGTCAAATGTGTAGGTTTAATGAAGTTAATGCATATTATATAGTGATATATCATATACATTATAATATCACCGTATTTTACTGCATGTACAATAAAATGTAAAAGAAAATTCATATTCTATCATCTCTGTCTTGGTGATTTGATATTTTTTTGAACATTTAATTGTGACAAACAAAAAAGACATAGGTTGCTGTCTTCCATATCTATATATCGTTTATTGTTTTAAAGAAAAATCAGGCCGTCGCCTTTTGCTTTTGAATCATTTCAGATTTCATCATGCTGGAATGTTTTATAGCTAAATTTACGGTAATCGTTTTACTCATTGTCGAAGGTACCAGTCTTGTAATACAACGCCAGTTTCCGGTGCATGTCAAAACCTGAAGGGAAACAAAATAGTGCATTTTTTCTGAATTGTTTTCTGAACTCAATTTTTTTTCTGTTTGATTATAGGTTAATGCTGAATTGAAACATATATATATAGACTTTAACAAAATATTGCATATTTTGGGGGATATCAATCCAGGAAAGAGGAAGGATATCATGTATACTGGAAGTGGTGCGGCCTAGTAAAAACCGTAAACAGAAAGTAGAAAATAAATGTTTTGACTTCAGGTTTACGTAACTTTTTATTATTCGTGGCATGACCCACTTTTTTCTCGATTAAATCACAATTTCCCATTAGTACATACATGATATGAACATGAAAACAAAATTCTTTTGTAGCATTTTTTTTTTATTTTCAAAAATCAGCTGTTTTGCATGTAAGCCTATGGAGCAGTCAATTATAAGACTGCAACCTGAAGGTTTAACAGAGGCCCATATTTGTTTATATTCCCGCAGATTTGTCCCAATTGCAAAGGAAGTGTTTTGTTCTCGTCATTCTATATTATCTGCGTAACATTATTTATTTGATTGATATTTCAAAGGTATAATTCATCATACTCACATGACTTTACATTTCACATTGATTAAATACAATATTATGAATTTCATTTTAATATTCTCTTGTTGGTTTGAAGAATTTTGATAATCATGCATTATAAGCACTCTAGTAAACAACAACAGCAGCTTACACGATCAAATTTGAAAGTTTATATGACACAATAAAAAAACACCAAAACGTCACGCTATTTTGTTGTTACCTTGTAAATAATAATTGAAATATCAATTTTTATATATAAATTAATATCAATACATGTTAGCCAAGTCAAAGTTATCTGAAATAGTATCATGTTCAAATCACAGGTTCTGCTTAATTTGTCTGTTATAATATTTTTTGTATTTGCAGAAAAAATACAGGTGGCAGAAAAAAGTAAGTAAACAAATTTGAATATTTGATATGGAAATATGTGTGTCGATTATTTTGAATTTTTATGTCATGTTACATATACGCAGTTGAGCAAATTATGTTAATGCATACTGACTTCTAAAATTCCTTTTTATTATATCAATGTCTTAAATGTGTCATAACTCTGGTATTCAATATAATTAGCATGTGCTATTTTATTGTCTAGGTGTTTGTTTTCATGGTGAAAAAGCCGACTGGATTTTAAAACTTGTTGGTGAAAAGAAAGCACACACAAGCTGTTGTGAAAAGTTACACAACGCAGAGAAGGAATTGAAAACATGTAAAGGTATAATAATATTTATGTCAGTAAATGAACGTGTGAAAGCATGACAATGTATCATTCATAAGAAGTTCCTATGTACTTTGGTAATTTAATACCAGTTTTTTTTTCGATTTGTGCTTAACTCTCAATTTTTTTTAACAATTATACAGACATAGGATTGTTAGCTTTTAAATTGAAGGTCGATAGATTTCACCGGGTACTCCAGCTTCCTTCAACAATAAAAAGTGACCGCTACGAAATAGCCATATAGACGGAGCTTGAAAGTGGTGTTAAAACACAGAAGTTAAATCAACCTATATAGTGATCGAACTATCGATATATTTAATACTAGCAGCTTCGATCTACTGTGTATGAACTAGTATGTTAATATATGTGATTGTTGTAGAAAAAATGATACTATTAGAAGATAAAGGACCAAAAGAAAGATTTTCGTCCTTAAAAGTAAAATTAACAATAAGGAATAAACAATCTGCATAGAGTTTCCCTTGTGAAAAAGAAATATTTAAATCTAAAGAGTTCAGTTATTGCTGTTTACAATAGCTATCCATTGTTTAGTGTTCTGAAATTAACTATTACTATTTCTTGCATTAAATTGTAGTAAGAACCATTTCGAAATGTAAATGATGCTTCAAATACGATTGTTTGGTCTACCAATGATTCCTATAATATATTCGATATCGTCATTTATACGAATAGTTATAAAAAGGTACCATATATCATAAATACTCCAGACGCGGGTTTCGTCTACACAAGACTTACCAGTGATGCTCAGATTAAAATAATTATATAGTCAAACAAGTACAAAGTTAAAGAAAATCTAAGACCCGAAATTCCAAAAAGTTATGACATAAACGGCTAAGATAATCTATACCTGGGATAAAAGAATCCGGGGGGGGGGGGGGGGGGGGTTATACTTGGTTTGCATCATGTAGTACTTTTTATTCACATATACTGCACATCACAACGACTTTGCATAGATTGATGATTTCTATTGTAATTTTGTTTTTATGTTTGTGCAGAAAACGAGAAAAAGCCAAAGCCACGTCCAATCGATTGCACAGACGTCAAATCGAAAAGAGGAAACGGCATCTATAAGATCTATCCAAAACACTCTCAAGGATTTGATGTTTATTGTGATTTCGAGACCGACAAGGGAGGATGGACGGTAATTAAATGCCCTGATAATTATTTAACTTAACTAAAATACAGCAGTAAAAGTTATTAGAAAACATTCATACCAGTCATAATCGAATTGAGAACATGCAACTCTTCACTTGATTTAAACCATCTCCTCATCAGGAATCGTTCGTTTGCAAATTATTGCTAAATCAAAAGATAGCTACTATCAATCTTGATTATGGTTGCTTTGAATCCTGGTAATGTGTTCAGTTTTAAACTATTCAATCTATTAATTTACAAACTACTAGAGCACACCCGCGAAATTGCGGGCATATAGAGCTTGTGAACTGTTGAAGAATGATGTTTTGTAAAAGAAATTATGTATGGAGAATTTGATAAAAGGTAGCCCTCTCCCTTTTTCCAAAGTCTGATTTTTGTTTCCTTTCTGTTAAATTCAATTATTTTCGTGTTTCTGGCCTTATACCACAATTATTCTTCTCCTTTGCTACAATGCATCTTTTGGTAAAAGTCAAATTAATTTAAAATTTTGCACCGCGCTTCGAACGTAAAATAAATGTAACTGCTTATATATAGACCATTATTAGTCTAATAAAATATGCATCTAGGACAACCCATCAGTGCTTTTTCTTTTGAGAGCCTTATTAACATGCCAATGGTAGGATATGAATCTTGTATAAATGACTAAGATCGACTAAGGCTAATTTGAGGGGTCTCTGGTCCTAATCCCGAAATCCCGGGCTTAAAAGCATGAAATACCGAGATGCAGAATTTAAAGAAATTTATATCCCGAAATCGAAAAATATTCCCGGATCCCGTAAGGATCAATCCCCAAAACCCGAGCTTAAAAACACCCGAATCCTACGTCCCGAAAAAGGTCCTACCTCCCTCTTATCTCTATCCTTCTTAAAAAGATGGAAACTAGAAAACATCATGCCCATAAATGGATTTTTGTCAAATCACTTCTTTCATTTTCAACAATAAACTTGTATGCCCCATTCATGGGCATGATGTTTTCTAGTTTGTGCATCCGTTCCTTCGTTCGTTCGTTCGTCCGTCTGTCCCGCTTCAGGTTAAAAGTTTTGGGTCGATGTAGTTTTTGATGAACTTGAAGTCAAATCAACTTGAAACTTAGTAAATACAGTGCCGATGTGGCATCCGTGTACTAAGGACATATTCTTGTTTCCACATGTTTTACTTATTTTAATATACATATGCAACTGGTATGACCCCTTAAATAGTAAACATTTCAAAGAAAACAGTAGACAGAATACAGAGAGTCTCTATATATTAAAGTAGTATAATCGTAATTTACATGTAGATAAACGCGAAAAATAATTGTCCTCTCTAAGGAGGTATAATAGTTGTGGTTCTTGCGATTTAAACACCATGATATGGAGAATGCTCTGATTGGCTTATTTATTTTTCATTTTTGTTATCTATCATACGATTGGTTGTACTTCTGCATGTTTCAAACCGAAGTCTTATCTATGACTAAAAGTCAGTCTGATGACGGAATCAATATCCGGACTCCTTTTTTGTCGTTTTTCTCCAAAAATAATTCAATCTGAATAATCATAAGAATGGATGACAAATGCGACTATGCATGTTACCTATAGAACACAGATGCATGATGATTAATTTATCGTAGAAAGAAGAGAAGCGACACAGAAAATGAGGTCTTCTCGTTTAATTGTATAGATACCATGCAAACGATATATGATTTTCTTGCGTAAAAATTAAGCAATGACTATGTGGTGTTTGCTTTGCTTTGTATTGTCTATAAAAAAATTTACATGCACACCTATAGTGAAGTAGAGAAGAAAATACTGTATAGGTGATTTCCAAAAAAAGCAGGTTATAAAAATGATGATATTTTTTGCATTTGTCACTAAGTACTCAACATCAAAAGTTGAAATAATCATCATTCCGAATTAACAATGAACACAATTGTGTTATGGTATATAGATATAGGAAGATGTGGTGTGAGTGCCAATGAGACAACTCTCCATCCAAATAATTTATAGAAGTAATATGCCTTTTTTTGCTTCTTTGTTACATATTTGTTCATTTTAATAGTGATTCAGATTATAGCAGAATGTTTGTTGACTGCTGTACCCCCCCTTTTTTTTTACACTTTAACCTAATATGTCTGTTTGTTTTGTTCACACATCGTTGTCAATATTAGTGAATTTGAAAAGACTGTCAAACAAGTAAGAGGTTGAGCTACCTATAAAACCAGGTTTATATCACATTTTCTTCATAAGAACTTGCATGTACCAAATCAGAAATATGACAGTTGTTATTAATTTTGTTTGATGTGTTTGAGCTTTGAAATTGCCATTTGATTAAAGACTTTCCTTATTGAAACTCATCAGAGATGAGTATTTTAGTGATTTTACTTTTGAGTCCATAAATTACAAATATATTAAAATAATTCAATCCCTTTGAAATTATGTTAGTGTTGTTGACAACTTGACAGATTGCTGAAATCTGGACTCTTTAGTGCACTAAAACTGCTTGTAATGTCTCCATGCATGTTTTCAAAAATATTTCTTAATTGACATATTTGCACTAATTAGAAAAGTCATGTGCAAATAGTGTTTATGGACTATTTCAAAAGAAAGATATGAGCCCATGCCTTACCCAAGAAGATACTTTATACACATTTGTTCCTTTATTTAATACATAATAAAATATCTAAACATGAATGAAAAGATTTCCAAATGTTTTTTTTTTGCTTTTCTATAGTTTTTCACTGAATTCCAGAAGTGTAAAGCCTGAATGCAAATACATAATATGTAAACCACACTTTAAACATGTATGTACATGTATGTGCCTGTCCCAATTCAGGAGCCTATAATTCAGTGGTTGTTGTTTGTTTCTGTGTTACATAATTTTTTTTCTTTCATTTTTTGTACATAAATAAGGCCGTTAGTTTTCTCGTTTGAATTGTTTTTACATTGTCATTTCGGGCCCTTCTATACTGAGTCACTGACTATGCGATATGGGCTTTGCTCATTGTTAAAAGCCGAACGATGACCAATAGTTGTTTTAAATGTCTGTGCCATTTTGGTCTCTTGTGGAGAGTTGTCTCATTGGCAATCATATCACATCTTCTTTTTATATATTCAAAGTATTGATATTGATGTCGGACAGACTATTGTCTTTTGAAGATGCGACGGATATTATTTGAAGATTCCCTTGTTTTCGAATTCAAAGCAATGAAAACAATATTTTATAATACCTTATCAATATCGACATACAGAAAAATTAAATTCTTCCATTATCTTCAGAACAACAAAAAAAAGAAGACATTCTTTAATACTTACATGGGAGTTGACATAATCTGGCTTCACTGGTGTTGATTCAATGGATCTGACTCTTTTTGTTTTCTTTTCCCTTTTTCTAGAAATAGAAGCAGCATCAATCAGTCTTTTCAGTTCGTCATCTTGAATGGTGAAGATAGTCTCGATATTCTTAATTTGTATTTCATCCCCAAAATCATATTGTATACTTCCTGCGGTGTCCTTTTTCAAACAACCTTCAGCAAGAAAATTTGGCAACACAGCATCATGAGTCCAAACTGTCAATAAAAATTTGATTTGACAGTTTATAAGTTTTGTGACATTTATAAGTGCCGATTTTGGTGGCATCCAAAATTTGGGATGTTTTTGTTGCTTTCCCGGTGGTTTAATTGACATTTGACGAGTAGCTTCAAAACTCAATTGTTTGGATTTAATGCTAGCTGTAGCGTACAACCTTTTGACTATTTCAAAGTACACCTCCTCATTAATTGCGGCAGAAATTGGTTGCATTGAACCTGGATCATTGTTGAATTCAACCAATTTTTCAAGAGCTTCTGGTGTTTCAAAGATTGCAGATATCCATTTCTCGTGGGAAATCCCTTGAAATTTTGGAAGAAAATCATTTCCACCAATGCATAGTGCAATCACTAGCGTTAAGACATTATGTCGTCCAAATCGTGCCTCTAGAATCTCTAGGATAGTAGTTATGCAGTACAGTTGAGATTTTTGTTTCTGAAGATAAACATAGACTTTGTTTCTGAATGAACCGTCACTTCGCCTCGTCCAGTGAATGGACAATGCAAATAAATGAATTATAAGACTGTCAACATCTGCTGATGTTACGATGCTGACAAATGCTCTATTTTCTTTTAAGTTTTCTTTTATATCAGACAACCAATCAACCTGTGCCATTTCTGCTTCTCCTTTTCTTTGCTTTATATGGTTTAACATTTCATGTCTTATGAAGCCTGATTTTGAAAAGTATGCTCGTACAGGAGTTGTGTGTAACTTGTATGGACAGACGCATTCATCAATCTTGTGTTTAGTACACGTTTCTAGGAATAATTCACTATCTATATCCAAAACAACATCTTTTGTAATGTTCATGTTCTTAACATTTCGGGCAAGGTAGTTTACTTATTAGCCTTTTTCCAAGATCTGTTTGTATAACAGCTGACTTTGAAAGTTTATGCTCAGATATCATTTCTGATCCAATCTTTAGATGTGAAATGGTTGAAGATGATATGGTCTGTCTTTTTTGTCTAGTTGCTGCCTTGAAGTCATCAGGAGTAAAGCTGTACTTTTCTTCACAGATTACTATTCTCTGCAAGTTTGGGAAATTGTTTTCATTCAAAAAACGTTTAACTATTCCATTCTCAACATGAGATAAATATTCATCACCTGATGTTGCAGTTGTCTTAAATTTTACCCCTGCAAATTCTACAGTTGCATATTTTATGTTTTGTTGTATTTTGGCTGGTATTTCTGTAACATTCAGTAAAATAATGTCATTACTTGCAAGGTATTCCTCTAATTTGTGCGGTTCTATACATGGTATGCATAATGACAATACTTTTTGCAGTGCTCTCTTGATACTTGGAGATTTCTGAATTGTAGATTTTGAACAGTCTGGATTTACTATAGCCTGGCATGTATTCATCTCAGAACTGATGCAGTCAGCTATTGTTTTTTGTCTCTTAACAAATGCTGTTCTTTTTACTTCCTTCTTCTGAGCTTCTGATAATATTTTTGTCTTTATATTTGCTCTTCTGATAGTGACTCCTTTTGATGTTTTCAATCTTTGGAGAAGAGGTGCTGGTCCCTTGACTGTTGTCAAATCAGGAAGATCATCAGTAGATAAATTGAACAATTTTTGTTGACAGGCATACTTCTTGACCATGTACTTTCCAGCACTATATGACTCCTTGTCTAAAATAGCATCAGATAAAATTCGCTTTGTTTGTCCATAGACATTCTTAGGAATTGAATCTTTTTCTAAACTCAGTGCTCCAACTCTTAATATTAGTTTAGCAACAGGTACAATGAATTTCAGGTCTTTTTCCGTGATATTGAAGTTGAGCTGTTTTTGTTCCTCAGATGAAGAAGCAAAAGAAATGTCCTCCTCTTCTTCATTAATGGCTGTTGTGTTTAATTGAGATGTATTCAAACCTCTTCTTGCGGACTGCACATCGGTAAAATGATCTACTATAGCCATTCTTGGTATGACTGAATCTATAGTTGATCTAGGTCTGAAACCCTTGCTTGCATCCTGATGGTCCATTTCTCTTTGCGTATCTAAGGCGAAGTTGACATCACTGTCCTTGTGTGGTGTTGAAAACAAAGATTGCTTCATATTTTGGTGAAACGTTCCAGCTGTGTAGTGAACATGGAGTAAATCAGTACAAAAAGAGGCATATGATGTGGCACCATTTAAGAACGAAAATGGCAATGAAGATTTTACACATCCAAGAAGAAGGTTGTAACCACTTGATCCTCCCATTCGCTCTGCAATGCTTATTCCAAAAACTTCTTCACAATGCTGCATTAAATCATCATGCAAAGCAAATGTGGCATTATTTTCCCGCCCCTTTACCATAAAAGAGCTGAGACGGTCATACCATTGCGTTCGCAGGTTATTCAGGTCAGTTGATTTGATGTCTTGTAGTAAGTTGTTGGCTTCTTGCTTTGTTAATGTTGACACAAATTTCAGAAAAAAATGCTAGATGTATTGCAAGTGCCAGTCGTTTTATATATCGTGCTGCTGTTTCAATATTTGATGACAATAAATCTACCCAGTCAGCTTCTTTATCTGTATCTTTCATGTATTTCATGAGGTGAAGTATTCCTGCATCTTTGTATCCAGAGAACAAATTAGTGATTTTGGACTTTTTTAGATGGAGTACTGGAAACTCTGGTAAGAATTACCGAAACACTGGATCTTTATTCAGTAGAGTCAGTAGGTTCTTTGCAATTTTGTGGTCAGGTGCAAAAAGAATTCTGTCTTTGAAGAAAGTTCCTGGATATCGCCCCAGTTTCAACAAAATATCAAGAAGGATTTCTTTCAGGTGGGCTATATCGTCATCTCTTCCTTGTGCTGGCGTAGGATGCTTGCAAAGTAGAGGTGGGACCTTAAATTTTTGAAATTTTAGGCCTACTTCATCCAGTTCATAAAGTTTTAAGTTTGTTTCATCTGAAAGTGCTAATATGCTATTTTGATCTACTGGTTTCTTTTCAAGTGACGGTGATTGGACAGTTTCCATTTCAGTAACTTTCATTGGTGTTTGAGGTATGTTTGAGATTGTGGAAATATCAGGTTCCTCAAATGAAATGTCTAACGGTTTGATGCCATCCATAAATTCATCTTCAGGTAAAAGTTCAGCCAAATATTCATCTTCTGCCAAATATGCATCCTTTTCATTGTCCGACTCATAGTTATCTGACAGTGTTGGCAAAAAATCATCCTCCTCCTGTTCTAAATGGTCTTGTAAAAGAACAGACATCATTAATATATCTAAATCATTTATTGACTTTTCCATAGCATTATCTTCATCTTCAATTTCATTTTCACAGGCAAATTGTTCTTCATGCAGGAAAATTGCCTGCAAGGATTTGTTTAAATCATCAATAGTTATGCCACTAGATTCTTTGTCAGCAATCTGAAAGCTCATGTCCAAGTATTGTGAACAGTCTTCTATCAGTTTCTCTATGTTTGGAATTTGCATGGCAGGACCAAAACTTGTTTGAACATTTAATCTGTACAGAGCAATCTGTTCATCTTTGGTGCAGTTGAAAAGAAGGTTGTGGTCATCTTTGTCAAGTTGTTTTCTTTCAAAACAAGGACAGTCGTCACCGCCTGTGCAGTCTTTCTCGTGCCATGTTTCTATAATCCGAGAATCCTGAGGTAACCCTTTAATTGTGATCGGCAGAGTACAAATTTGACTTGTTCGATTCTTACCAGGATCTGGATCAGCATGTACACTTAATCTAACTAGATTGTCCAAGTACAATATGGCATGACAGTCTCTCATGCAAACTTTTCTTGTTGAAAGTTCATCATTTATGGTGGTATACTGTAATGAGTACTTCTTGAGGAATGTTTCATAGTATCTTTTGTCTACATCAGCTAATGATTGGAGCCATCGTGATGCTGACTTTAAACTTCTAGTTGTACCACTTTGTCCAGTTACAGAGAAAACAGTTGATATTGAATGATAATTTACAATAAGTTCTTCAGTGTTAAGCTGCTGTACAATGCCATTATAATTTCTGTTTAAAATGTTCAGTCCAGAATCGAGAAGAGCATACAAACGTCCAATTTTACTGTATAAATAGTTGTCACCTTCATCTGATCTCCGAAGACTCTCCTTATTTATAAACAAACTGCCTAAAATAATTTGAAATTCCAGTGGCACTTCTACATACCATTCTTTAGATAAATCAAATTGTCGCCAGTTCAAAGGCCTGTCAATGTATCCTGCAATACCTCTAAAACAATGTTCACAATAGATTAAATCATTACAATTAATTGTGTCAGGGGTAAAGATGTCTGTATAACTCTCTTCAAGTTCTCTAGATACATAAAGTACTTTGTCTCCTAATTTTTTGGAAAAGTAATCATCACGTATGTGAAATTTATGTACTGCGCTGATTGAGCAATTCTTACAATTGTATGTTGAAAGTGTATTTTCCTCCATAAATATAATTTCTGGAACAACAACTCCATGTTTTTTATGGATATTTGATCTTAAAAGTGTTGCATGGTCATCGTATGTCTGAAAATCTGTTGCTGATTCTACCTCAACAAAAATATGAATTCCATGACTATGGTCAATGCATAAAGACTCGATACACTCTGCAGCGACAACTGTATACTCATTAGATATAATATCGTTAAAAGGAATCTTTGTGATTCCATCATAAGTATGTGTAATACCATGCAGTGTTAAGGTCTCTCCATTGATAACCTCCGATGCTTCTCTGCGTCTCTGATTTTCATAGATTAAACGTGAACCATCAAATGAGAGTTTTTTCCGACATCTGCAGCCTGTTTTAGCTTCAGGAAAAAAAGTTGTTTTCTCCTTAAAGATTCTTCATACTCTAATTCAGTTCTATTGTTCTTCCAAAACTGATGTTCAAATATGGTTATTTTGCTCCATTCTTCATTAGTAAATACTGTTTTATAGTTTACTTAAAGAGTTTGAATGGCTTTTTCATTTGACAAATATTTATATGATCCAAATATATTCAGCTCAGAAATTTCTCTGTACAAATCTAGTGTTGAAATGTTGTCTTCTTTTTTTCTTTTGGTGCAGAGAATGTTTGAAATTTCTCCAATGATTTTATTACAAACGACAAAGTCGTTGATATGATTTGCAGTATATAAAAGAATACCTTGAAATGTTACATAAACTTGATCATTACTTGTCCTCAATAGATTCCTCTTTGATAGTTCCACTTTTAAATTATCTGGGCGTACGCTTTTATCCGCTTCCTCTCTTTTACTACGAAGAAACCCAATGAAATCAGAGAGCAACAACAGAATTTCATCTTCCTCCTCAGTAAATGCAAGACCTTTTAATGTTGGAACAATCACAGACGACATTCTGTAATTAAAAAAACTCATTGTTATTTTTTTTATATTTGTATCTGATAATAATTTGATTCAACACTCATTGAATTCAAGTTTTAGAATTATTCAAGTGTATGTGGGAAACTTAAGCATTTATTTCATTATTTTTTTTACTAAACCCAGCTTTCCTTATATAACTGTGCTACATGTATTCACTCTAGAGTCTTGATATAAAACAAATTATGCATGTTGAGCTTGTTTTAGTTGCTCCCAAAATAACTATTCGTTAGCTGTTTTGTGTACAATATATCATCTTTATTTCGGCCGTATTATGACATACATTCAAAATTGAATTGTGACCTTTTTTCTTGTATGTGTTGTGTATATTTATATATATCTTTCATAGTCGGGAATAAAAACATAAAAATACAAGAAGAGATTGCCAATGTCCCCATCTTGCCCATGCTTAATTTTTTCAAGGGAGAAAACTCTTTTAAAAATGTTGATCGTCCACCATTGAAGAACTTATGTCAGAGATATTGCTAATATTAACCTATTGAATAAGAATTTATATGAAAATCTGACAAGAATTGTTCCCGTGATCGTGTTAACAAGACTGGACAGACAGACGGGCAGAGACAGGGGGGGGGGGGGCTGTATTTCAATGCCACCCCCCTCAAAGTGTTACAATAAGAACAGACCTAAGAGTTTCAATAACATTTGGCAAAGATATACTAGTGCACCCCCCTTTTTTGTAAGTTTAAGGGTTCTTGTTAAGCTTGTATTTATTCATATCGTGTATAGAATCTTAGTCACATAAAAGGACTATTTTTCCTTATTGAATTATTTAAAACTGGATTTAATACTTGTATTACTTTACAGAAAAAGTGTTCGAAATTCATCTATATGCCCGATAATTCATAAATAAAAAGAAAAATACTTACATGTAACATCTGCATGGTCTTTTTTGCCTCCAAAGTTAGATAATATTTGGAACTGTGAACAATATAAACTACAATAAAAAAAAAATCGTACAGAATAACAATGACTATACACACATGTAATGTCTAATAAATATTTTGTGATTTAATTAACAAGTTTACACCTTTTCTCCCCCTTTATTTAAAAGTATACATTTATAAAACAGTCAAATTTATCAATAGATGTTTATAATTCGAAATGAATAAATAACATCAAGAAGTTTATACGTCACTGATGAGTCTTATGTAGACGAAACGCGCGTCTGTCGTACTAAATTATAATTCTGGTACCTTTGATAACTAATTATATATATTTAGTAGCACCTATCCAACTTCTTTCTTAATTTGTTTTAAACAATACCAAAAAAAAAAAAAATCCAAATTACCGCAAAAATATATCAGTAAAAAAATAAACTGAAAACATATTTTTACATATATCATGTATATATATTCCTCTAAAAGTAAATGTAGATGTACCATAAAATATAATGCTTATTTATTTTTTTATCAGAATATATTCATTCATAATTCATCATGTTCATATATATTTGAAATTTTAATCAATACATACCAATTAATAACTGTCTTTAAACCTTTATCATTAATTTCTCCTTGTATCTGCCTTTCTCTTTCTCCTTCTTTTTCTTTATATAATAATACCAGGTCAAAAGAACCGTTAGATTATATTTGACACTGACACTCTTATACATAGTACAAGCTCAGTGGGGGTGCTACAGATAACAATTTGCAGAAGCTGTCTGCTAATAATCATAACAAATTTTAGAAATCTGATACTCCCTAGTAACTAGTGAGATTTTTGGGGCTAGACTATACAGTAAACAATATTATATTGCAAAAGTCATGCAAGTTCGTTAAACGGAATTGTCCTGACGCTGTGCTGGTGATAAGAAAAACGGCCCTGGTTCTGTGCTCCTATGTCCTGGTTCTGTGCCTTTATATTTTAGTTAAAAGTGGCATATATTCAAGATCATTGATGCTGTACTGTTATTGACTAATTAACTGTTGTCTGCTTTCTTGAAATTGACATTGTTGTGAATCTGTTTACTGTTATTATGAGAGAAAAAATATCCCTATTTTTTTTTTTTTTAATTAACTGTAATCTTATTTATTGGCCTGTTAATGGAACCCTTCTTGCCCCCTTTTAAGATAAGAAAATATGTTTACGATTTTCGGGATTACGATCATTTTGCAAGATCACCAAAATACGTTGTAATTTATACAATACTTATATAAAGTAGATGATGTGGTATGTTTGTTGTCAATGGACAAATTTCCATAAGAAACCAAAGGAAGTATGTGTTAACAACCATACGTCGTCTCCGTACGACTTTCAACAATAACCCATAAAAATGAAAATGTAAAAGGTTTTGCATAAAAATGGAGAGCAAAAATATAGAACAAAGGACTTTCTAAGCGTTTGAATCAGATGTCTTTAGCAGCTTAAAACACACTTGTTTGTGAATTTGAGTGCTGACTATAAGAATGACAATAGTATTGCGGGTTTGTTTGTTTGGGTTTTTTTTTTTTGGGGGGGGGGGGGGAGGGGGGGATAAGTTAGAGCGAGGTTACAGTGAAAGTTTTAAGCTTGGAATAGTTTCCCGTAAGATTTTAAAGCCGATTTTAAAAGAAAAAATGTATCTTATAGCTATTAAGAATCACTTGCTGTATCTGTAAGATTTTTTCAACATAATTTTTTTGTCTGAACGGTTATCAGGTATTTTTTTTTGAAAGTTCGATAGAACACTAAAAAAAATTCACTATTTTATGAAAGGGCAGACTAGAATATGTCAGAGAATGAAGACGAGATAACCTAGAGAACACTAACAAAACTAAGATTGCTTAGCTTTTTCATTTCAAAATTCCAAAATAAATAAATATTTTTGATAAATAATTACGGGGGAGGAAGTGAACAATGTGTCCTACTTTTCTATTTTTAAATGTTTTTATGAATAAAAATCAAATGTGCCTTAATTATAATTGAAAATGAGTAAATGGAAAAAATACCCAACTAAAATACACTTTAATTTATTTTAATATTGATAATATCACTAAGCTTTTAAGTTTTGTGTGTCAAACACACCATCTCTGTAGTAATGACTCCTTACTAAGATATTTCACTTCATCCATTTTTTTCTGCATTTTTTACATTGTGAATTCTAAGTATTATTATATTAAAATGTAGCCTTAATTTATATTTAAAAAAACTGAATCTAAAGCCAGATATATCAAACATTTTTGTTTCCATCTATCCGTTTTCAGGACTTTAACAATCAACGTAAACACGCCTGAAAAGTAAAATGCGTACTCGGCTGTCTGTAATCGACCATTTTTAGACACCCTCCTAAAAAAACAATGGTCTTGAGGAAACGATGATAGTCCGTCGGAAGGGGACGATAAATGGCTGACCCGTGTTAAGAGAGAGCCACATCTCTTGCACGTTAAAGACACCCTTGTAGATTTCGAAAAAAAGTAGGCTAATGCCGCTACAAGGCAGCACTCGCACCCGCCAAGTGGAAAGGGATTAATATAAGTTGCAAAACTTGTTTCCCAATCCACTATCAATAAATATGTTTAAAGTAATATTTTATCTTTTCGTGTATGGTTTATGACCCCTTCTGTGGCCTGAACAGTTTAAAACAATACAAATCTACACACACAAAAAAACTGGCTTAATTTCAACTGGTTATCAACCCGAATCGCTATAAGATCATATATAAGCTCACCTGTGTCGAGGGGTCGTGTGAGGTTCATTTATTGTCTTGGCGTCCGCAATTACAAAAAGATCTTTTCTGAAATTACTTGACCAAATGTTACCAAATGATTTATCAAGAGTGAATCTAGGAAATACAATATTCATCAACAAACATGACCAAATGTATTCGAGTTTTTAGTTACAGCCGATTCCATTGAGTATGTAGGCAAAGGTAATATCTTTGGTTATAGCTTGCTTGTTAGCTAAACCATGAAGTCATTGTTAGGTAAGGTATACTACCCTCCTTTCGAAGTAGCCTGGTCCTACAGATAGAAAGATGTGTCATTTGTTGGACTAGTCTACTCTTAAAGTAGGGTAGTTTACATAACCTAACAATGACTTTTCTGTTCAGCAAGCAAGATAACCAAAGCTATTCCCTTCGTCTTCACACTCATTGAAATCGGCTTTAATATTGCAAAAGTTCAAGCAATTAGGGCAAAACTTACCGAGTGAAAAAAACGAATCATTTTTTTAAAAATACAGAAATACCAGCTGCAGCCTTTTGTTTATCTATTAATATATGTATACGGATAAAGTTATGAAAAGCAGGGTCACCAGGGTGAGGAGTCCATGTCATCTGAAATAAATGCTATGCATAGATCTAGAAAGCGACAGATAATCATGACATTAAAAATATCTCTTCTTTTCGACTTTTTTCGAACAAATTTACACATAAAATGAATTATATGGTATTGTGGAATTTTTAACTTGTGTTCAATTCATTGTGTTGAAAATGCGGCTTTGAACTAGCGTTCAGTACCTGAGAACATTCGTTGTTCAATAATGTGTGTCTTTGAGTTATTATTTTATGTGATAAATTGTTGTGTTAGTACACCACTGTAACAATGAAGGAGGAAATGAGAAGGGTTTGTTGGGTAGAAGTGGGGAGGGGTATGCGGAGTTCTAACAAACAGGTCTATGCGGCATGGGCTTTGATCATTGTTGAAGCATCAATGTAAGGGGCATTTAATATCTTGATAAAACTATTCTTATTTTAGATACTATATATTGTTATCTGATATTGCACGAAAGATGTTGCCCTTTTATGTAATTATGTAATACAAGTTACGATCATTTGAAAACACATACTAAACAGCCAAATGGATGCACAAGAGCTAAAATAGGAGTCATAGATCCTATTGACAACAATTATCTGCCCAATTTTATTGATTTTGTAACATTTGTTTCAAATATGACCAACTTCTTATCCAAAATCACCAGCACCGTATCAGGACCCACCAGCACAATGACAGGACCCACCAGCACAGTATCAGGACATGAATAAATTGAGAAAATGCTAAATTTTAATAAATTGCAATGTTTTTTCACAAAATAGTTTTGTCGTGTGGATTGCGGTATAGAAAGCGGACTCTATGAGCATTTTTGTTTAATTTTTTCAGTTCGAGATTGTCTGAAAATGAGCATTTTTGTGTTACGCTTACTGAAACAGTTTAGAGGGTCAACTTTTTAATGGTTTACATAGGAACCCATAAGAAACAAAATTGAAAAATCTCAACTGTTTTCTTCCATTTTTTATGAGTGAAAACGTCAAAAATCATCATTTTCGTCTTTGTTTACATTTTTTCATTGATCACCAGCACCCGTCAGGACCGAATCACCAGCACAGAACGTTCTCTCGCAGTACAACCATACCCACCGTGAATAGTACCCGATATCAGAGAAAATTCTTTATTTTGATTTAGATATGAACAATTAAAATCGAAAAAAATCTTAAACTTCTGTAACCTTCATATGATTTTTACCTTTTTGATACGCAATTCGAGGAATTGTGATATTTGTATTAATTAATGATGTAATATTTTGTGTCAACATTTTAATTTAAAAAAATTCCGAATGAAGTTGTTCCTCAACCCCGAACCAATAATCTTACCCTTTTCATTGCTTATCTATTATTGCTTTTAAGCTGATGGTCTCTATGCATTGCCACATTTAAATAAATATTTTGAAGTATAATCATTATATATATTCAGGTGTTTCAGAGAAGAATAAACGGTAAGACCGAGTTTTACAGAGGTTGGAAAGCGTATGAAAATGGATTTGGAAATTTAGAGGCCGAATTCTGGTTAGGTAAATATATCTTATTCATGTCATTTTCTTTATAATCAACTACAACGAATTTCTAAATCATGGCAAGCAGTAGAGTAAAGGAGTAATACTACGAAAAAAGGATGTATAATATGAGGCAGGCATTACCTGTGAATGGGGACGAAGTATGTATGAATTAATTTTTTTGTAACTAGATATTTGTTAAAAAAAAGAAACGGAAATACGTAACGTAACGTTTCCGATTTTGGTTGTGATGTTAGGGATTTACTTGTGACGTTATTTTTAAAGTTATGACGTTTAACAAAGAAACACAATGCATCAGGTAACGTTTATTCATATCAAAGACAAAGAATTATTAAAAATGAAATATTAGTATTGTGTTTTTTTTCCCGTTAATTCATTTTTTTTGGTGCTGCACCTCTACCTATGTCCTTAATTACGAGACAACGAGTTTGGGCGTCCGTGTTTATGTTGAACCTCGCCACATTGAGTCCCAAGTCAGGATCCTGTAATTCATCGTTAGTTTTATAGTTTGAAATTTGTTTACATTTGTAATATCGGGGCTTTTAATAGCTAGCTATGCAATATGGTTTTTGCTCATTATTGAATGCTGCATGATGACCTACGTAACTTCTACTTGATTGGTTTCCGATTGGAAGTTGTCTCCTAGGCAATCATTCCACATTTTCCATTTTCATAAAAAGTCATTCGTTGTCCCTTGAAATTTAGTATTCTTTTTATTTTGTAGCGAGTAACTTTAAGTTCTTCGATTATTGTAAATAATTCATACCTGTGATCTGTGACTTTGTTATCATGGTTATGGGATCGCAGAAAGACTGTGTTTTTATTTTCATTCAACTTATGAGTTGTGTATGTTCCATTTGTATCTACCGCCTTTTCAAAAATAACTTTGAATCAGTATAGTCACTGAAGTAAATAAACATCTAAGTGCTTTTCATTTCAAACAAGACTTCTTTACTATTGATTTCTGATAGTAGGTATTTCCACCAAACGTTTCTATTTGGAAATATTTTAAATTAAGTTAGCCAGACGCTCGTCTTAATATGTATCATTATTACGCTATTAGTAGTCCAAGTCGTGATATAATCGGAAAAAATAATAAAATTCGTGTTACTAATTTAACCATGAAAGAACGACTGTACGACTGTTTAGAACTGTATCTTTTGTACATTTATTCCTTCCAATTGAGCATGTCATTGTTTAAATTTGTAACGTCTTTCGTCATTTTCAGCAAAGTTTCAAATTTGGAAGGGCAGTTCGTGTGTATATATTGGTTCTGATTTTAAAACATATTGCAATTAAAAAGTGAAATAAAAGGATGATTCTGATTGGCTGAAATTCTTATTATCAACCTCTAGTCGAATTATTTCTCCTAGTTATCAAAACTGGAACTGGATATCTATTCATTGATTATCTTTTGGACTTTAAGATTTTCACTTTTACGTCCTTTTTTATCACATAAATCTTAAACTTTCGGTTTTATTTATATATAATCAGATTTTAAATATTTTGGCTTTGAGTTCCCGATTAAAGTTAATCTAGAAAAACCTTGGACGCATGATATTTATAACGTGTTGATTTAATTGTTTTAATGAAATATTTGTCAGGTCCATTCGGCAGTTGTGTTTCTAACCTAGTTATTCCCTTGTAAAAAGAGTTTTTGTAATATAACCACGCTACACGAAAAAACGAATATCAGCTTTTGAATAATAGGATATAGGTTGCAATTCTGTAAATATTGACTAGCCATTTTTAATAAGAACTGCCTTTGCGGCTAAATCTGTTGCACTTTTACCATGAAGTTTTGAGAAAAATTATATCCCAGAACGGAAATTTATATGCACAGCACAGCAAAAAGCAAATTGCACGGTTATTTTAAGAATATCTAAAAACCGACATAATTTGTGACGTCATGTAATGAATTTCATGATATTGTTGAAAGTTTTATCCAACAAAATTTATGATCGATATAAAAAAAATCTTCAAATACATAAGGTGTAAAAAAAAGATTTGGAATGTAAAGAAATAACAACAAATATATTTTGTTTATGTTTGTTATTGTCTAGGGGACAATATGATATCTATAAAATTCCAACAACATCAAATGATACCAATTATAACCTATTTATGAGGTCAAAACAGGATATATCGACCTAAAAAAGTATATCGACCTCGGACTTTGTCGTCAGTCAATATACTTCTTTCAATCCAATATATCCTTGTATCGACCTCATACAAAGGCTACAATTGTATACTATTTTCTTCAAAGGTCAAAACCTAGGGCTCTGCGGATTAATTTGAACATTTATATGCCCTGATTTTTTAAAACTTTAAACTTATACTATTATCCTATACTACCTCTACCTCAACCTAAGGACCTCGTAAGAATTACATTTTTAGAATGGTTTATATACTGGTAACATTCTCAAGTTACTAGTATGACTCTATGAGAAGAAATACAGAGATTGTATCTTGGAACCAGTACGTTCACAAAATAATATATCTATGAATATTACATATCTCCCAAAAAGAGGCGTGGCTTGTGAAACAGATTTATTTGCAAAGTGCAACCTATAAGATTTTTTTTATAATAAGGATGTTCTTATCCCAAGCAGAAAACCTTAGCCGTATTGGTCACAAATTTTTGGAACTTTTTGGTCCTCAATGCTCTTCAATTGTTTACTTTTTTGGCTTTCTAACTTTTTCATCTAAGCTTCAGTCGTTAGTCTTGTGTGGACGAAACACACGTCTGGCGTATTAATTTGTTTACCTGGTACCTTTTGTTAACTATTGGTCGTGTGTTTTTCTGTCCTATATGTTCTTCCAATAATTTGAATTGTAGTCTCATCATGTAATGTTGTAATTTAATGTTATATTTAACATTGCGATAAAAGCGGGAGGTATGATATGCTACAAAACTAGGTTCAACCCACCATTGTTGTCTTAACATGCCTTTTACCAAGTCAGAAAAATTGCCATTGTTATATTATAGTTCGTTTCTGTGTATATTTCATTTTAATGTTGTATTTCTGTTGTGTCGTAGTTCTCTTAAATTTGATGCGTCTCCCTCAGTTTCAATTTGTATATCGGATTTGTTCTTTTTCTCAATCAAATTATGAATTTCGAACAGCGGTATACTACAGTTGCCTTTATTTTGTAGTGCATATACACTTATCATATACATTTTATGATCTACTGTTTAGTGTTATCCTACAGTCCATTTTAACACGCAGTGCATTGATTAAAGAATGTCTTTCTACAGTCATAAAGTGTGTATTGACATTCAAATAGGTAGAAGAAAGTGTCCATGTGATCTTTTAGAATGCTTACTCGTTGGGTCTATATAGAGGAGTGGGACCTTACCTATTTTATGTTAGACATTGTTGCACACATTTCACATCCATTCTAATATGTGTACTTGTTGCTAATGTAAAGCCTCGGTCACACCTTACCGGATAGCACGAACGAACGCCTATAGCTAACGGATGAAAATAAAAGTTGTCTGTTGACAAAATTGTTATCCGTTGGGAGTCCGTTGATGTACTGATTAAATGAAACAGACGCATAACGAATGCATAACAGACACACACCGGATAAGCAACGTACGAGAAACGGAAACGTACCGGACATAACGGACGTCGAACGTACATCTAACGGATGAATACTGCATAAAACGGACAACTATCGGAAGCGTACCGGATGAAACGGATGAACAAGATAAACGAAAAAATTAAAGGAGAAAATAATAATACATGTAAATCGCGTAAACATTCAAAAGTTTCTGTGTAACTGGTTTTTGTTTGTTCTTCAAAATGCCACCAAAGGGCAATGTCTGGCCTGAATAAGAGCTGCTTAATTGTGAAAAACGTGCCCTTACTCTAAGATCAATTATGAATAATAAGAATCCATGGCTCTTTACGAATTTTTGACAAACCAAAAACCGGCATTTCTGACGCAATTTTCAATTGGCATTTATCCGTTTCATATCCGTTCATAATCCGTTTTATCCGTTCTACGAAAAACGTCCAGTGCAAGTCCGTTGGTAAATTTATCTGCCAGACCTCCAACGGATTTATAACAGACAAGTAACGGATACAAAACGGAGACGAAGTGGACGAGTAACGTACGAAACGGACGACTACCGGACGTTCAACGGACAATTAATCTGTTGGATGTCCGTTCAAAGTTTTGAACATGCTCAAAAATTTCCATCGGACAGAACGGACGTCGATACGCTAAACGGATATGCAACGGATATGTACGGACGTCAAACGGATAAGAACGGACGTCTAACGGACATGAACGGATTCAAAAAAAGTTAGGCATCCGTTCGAGCTATCCGTTAAGGTGTGACCGAGGCTTAACTGAGACCTCCTTAATTATAATCTTAAAGATAATATTTATTTATTCACAAGACTAGCGTAACTTCACACGGGTTCATGTGTTCATTTTCATATCAATGAAAAGGACATACCATGATTAACTACACTTTTAGAAAATGTTTTTATTGAAAGCTTATAATATGCATCTGATTATTGATATACAAATAAAAATGCCTGTACCAAGTCAGGAATATGACAGTTGCTGTTCATTCGTTTTTGATGTGTTTTGTCATTTGATTATGCCCTGAGGTTATGGACTTTCCGATTTGATTTTCCTCTGAGTTCAGAATTTTTGTGATTTTTCTTTTTACGCATGGTTACAGTAGTGAAATGTAAAGCATTTTCTGTATAAGACGAATCATGCAAAAAGTAAAATAACTAGAGGCTCTAAAGAGCCTGTGTCGTTCACCTTGGTCTATGTGCATATCATAAACGAAGGACACAGATGGATTCATGACAAAATTGTGTTCTAGTGATGGTGATGTGTTTGTAGATCTTACTGTACTGAACATTCTTGCTGCTTACAATTATCTCTATCTATAACAAACTTGGCTCAGTAGTTAAAACATTCTGTAAAAATTTACAAAATTTACAAAATTTATGAAAATTGTTAAAAAAATACTATAAAGGGCAATGACTCCTTCAGGGGTCAATTGGACCTTTTGCTAATGTTAACTTTTTTGTAGTTTGCTGAACATTACTGATGTTTACAGTTTGTCTTTATCTATAATAATATTCAAGATAATAACCAAAAGCTGCAACATTTTCTAAAAAAAATACTAATTCAGGGGCAGCCACCCTACAACGGGTTATCCGATTCATCTAAAAATTTCAGGGCAGATAGATCTTGACCTAATAAACCATTTTACTTCGTGTCAGATTTGCTCTAAATGACTTGGTTTCAAAGATATGAGCCAAAATCTACATTTTACCCCTATGTTCCATTTTAAGCCATGGCGGCCTTCTTGGTTGGTTGGAAGGGTAACCGGACACACTTTTTAAACTAGATACCCCAAGTGATTGTGGCCAAATTTGTTTAAATTTGTTTAAATTTGGCCCAGTAGTTTCAGAGGAGAATATTTTTGTAAAAGTTAAAGACGACGGACTACGGTCGACGGACGACGGACACCAAGTGATGAGAAAAAGCTCATTTCGCCCTTTTACCAGGTGAGCTAACAAAAATACCGAACTCCGAGGAAACTTGTAAACGGAGAGTTAATTAACAAATGGCGATTTCAAAAACCTGAATATATCAAACGAATGCATAACAACTATCATATTCCTGACTTGACACAGACAGTTTCTTATGTAGAAAATGATAATTAAACATCTTTACTAAGCTAGCTAAACATCTTACTAATATGACGGTAGCATACACATCCATTATATTGTCAACAATGTTTGAACCAAACAAACAGACATAATAGGTAAAAAATAGAAAAATAGGGATACAGCAGTTATTTTCTTAATCACGACAAAAACAGGCAAATATGTAAACAATAACAAACAACTGATTATTTAGATCAGTGATTTATTTGTGTTTTGGATCATTATTTTTTCTTTTAAAAACATTATTAAAAAAGGCCCATGAAATGTGTTGACAATAAATCTATTAAGTTTTAGCATTGTAAATTGTAGGTAATCGAAGAATAAATAAACTGACTGCACAGGGAAAGTACGAATTAAGAGTTGACATATCCGATTTCAATGGTAACAAAGCTTATGCCAAATATTCAAAATTCGCTGTTGGTGATGCGTCTACCAACTATAGACTAACTGTTGCTGGTTACAATGGGAATGCAGGTAAGTTATGATTAATTGATATCAAATAAATAATAAATAACTTCAAGAAAATGCCAGCAAAAGAGGAATGAAGATATTTACCTCTAAAACAAAAGTAATGTGGGTAAACACCACAAATAACAATCCCGTGAAGTTAAATGAGAAAGACCTAGAGTATGTTGATACCTTCACTTACTTGGGAGGAATTATAACAACAAAAGGTGGCTGTGACAATGAAAAGGACAACAGGTTGAAGAAAGCTAAAAGACAATTTAGCAGGCTTAGAAAAATATGGAGCTCATCGGTACTGTTATTTAAAACACAGGTCGGGTTATTTTACAGCTATGTTATATCAGTCCTACTGTATGGATGTAAAACCTGGAAAACAAAAAGAAAAAGAGTGACTTCCGGTCCCAAGATGGCGGCATAATGATGAAAATGTCAATTTTATCATTTCTATCAACTTAACAAGAGATATTACTGACTTTTTAAAAGTTCAAACGCATA
The DNA here is from genome assembly GCA_037788925.1 of Mytilus galloprovincialis. Classification (NCBI taxonomy): domain Eukaryota; kingdom Metazoa; phylum Mollusca; class Bivalvia; order Mytilida; family Mytilidae; genus Mytilus; species Mytilus galloprovincialis. The sequence continues at coordinate 83,200,854 of CM075332.1, forward strand.
TATAGTTTGTTTAGAAAGACAGGTGTCTTATCTTATAATTATCTGACAGTTACCAATATACAAACATGTACACGGAAGGCCTGAACGGTAGCATTTATAGTTACCAACACAGCTGAATTTCTGGCATCCGCATTTAAAAAACTCATGACACGAGGATCAGCGGCCAGCAAAGAAGTCCATTTTGATTTCCAATTATCATTGGTTTTTTTCTTTAACCCAACTCCTGTGGTCATGACTTGGTACATGAACCTGTCGAAATGCATAAATAGTTATCAAAGGTACCAGGATTGTAATTTAGTACGCCAGACGCGCGTTTCGTCTACATAAGACTCATCAGTGACGCTCAAATCAAAATATTTATAAAACCAAACAAGTACAAAGTTGAAGAGCATTGAGGATCCAAAATTCCAAAAAGTTGTGCCAAATACGGCTAAGGTAATCTATGCCTGGGATAAGAAAATCCTTAGTTTTTCGAAAAATTGAAAGTTTTGTAAACAGGAAATTTATAAAAATGACCACATTATTGATATTCATGTCAACACCGAAGTATCCAGACGAGGCCAAACATGTTCACCTTGATATATGCTTCTCCTTTGATGTGCAACAGAAGATTAAAATCGTTTGCAAGGAAGCAGCGGCCTTATGATGCAATTCCGCCTACCACAGGTAATGATAATAATTGTGTGGTAGGCGGAATAGCATAATAAGGCCGCTGCTTACTTGCAAATGATTTTAATCGTACCTCCTTAACAGCAAACAGTGATGATTCCGTACATGATGCAAACAAATACTTCTATGATGTCGATGTCTGTGTCTTCATACAAAATCGGGCAAACATGTCTGTTACATCTGAGAATACTTCCAATGTCTGCCAAGCTGACCTTTTCACTTTTCGATGAAATGCTTACTCAGTGTCACACCCAGTAAATGCATGGAAGCGAGGAAAAGCTGCTACACGAGGACCAAACGCATTTGGTATGACATGTACAGGAAGCAGTCGAAAGTATTTATTCCTTCAAAAACTTATCCAACATTTTTCCACACCTAATCTTGCGAGCACTGCAATTCCTAATACTACTACATATATGTCAGTACTACTTAAAATTACTTTTTACAACCATTTTCAGCAGCATGCTTATCTTGACAATCTTTCGTGTATCTACTTTTCACTGTTACAAGGGGATTGCTGGGAAGTATCCGTATTGAAATTGCAAAGTACATTTTCAACTTGAGTAGCATAAACATTTTCATTAGTCTCTAAAGAAGCAATTATGTCGGCTAGAAACTTGAACAATTCCGTTTTGTTATTATCTTCACAGAGAAAACTACTCCAAAACTAGAACTTTCCGTCTAGCACCAGTACTTTGTCTTTTGTTTTCGTCCCAGCCTTTAAATAATTAATTTAGTAAACAACAAATCGATGTCTACTCTTGGATACTTATCGAAGGAAGATTTATGTAAGGCAGTATGATATCATTTACATAATCATCAGATATGTGTGCCCCAAGTGGTGACAATAAATTAACCATTGCTGCCCAACCAACGATAAATGCGTCAGAATTTGGATCAGTTGATGGCAAATCGCAGAATGTTTCAAGTATACCAATTTGATGCGATTTAATACCACATCCTGCCACATAGACGGAGGAGCAGTTTGATTTTAATGGCTAAAGACGAAATAAAAGATCTAGAAAAGAGATCGCAATCAGTGTTCAGGTTCTCTAGCTTTGTTTTTTGACAAAGAAGTTTCCAGTTTCCTTTTACGGCTCTTATATGGAAATATTCTTTTTCATCCTGTTAAAAAAAAAACAGATTATCTTTCGTTTCGCAAAAGATCAAAAGATCGTGCTGTTTGAATCTAATATCTTGGAGTTTATATACATATCTTAACTACTTATGAATCAACAATTTCCTTAAAAGAGCAAAATTTGTACAAATCTCACGACTCTTCTAGAAATGGATTATTAAACTTGTTCATCACTTTAGAAAGCCTTTAACGTTTTCCGAAGAAATCCTTTTGTGTTTTCGTAGAGTCTTCATGACGTCGTTCTTCTGTTGTAGAATGACTCAAACCACTAAATCTTTCAAATTCATCTACCAGTCTACTGACTTCTGGTTCAGCTACCATCTATCGTCTCGAAGGGATCTTCGATTAAACGTATGGTACCAACATCGCCGTTCACCACTTATTATTCTGTGTTTGTGTCTGATCAATTGTAATATAAGAAATCAACTTGCTGGTCTTACGTACAGTTAAAATTACCATTTGCAAATTTCATTGCCACCTGTGGATGATGTTGTTGAAGTGAAACCATATCTTGGAGATGGATGGGTAACCATCGAGCATGATTTACACGATCAAGACAAACATTGGTAGCATGCTTGATATGGACTGTTTGTAATTTAGATATTTGATTTGTGAAATGTGCGTACTACCGAAGGAACATGAAGTTCGATATTCATAATTGAACGCCAGAAATTAAACCGTGGTCGATATGACTATCTTTCCTTACACCCGTTGATCACAGTCATACTTGAACGTCACAGAGTCATGAACTATATGTTCTGTGTTAACGATTTCATAACGACTGGCATTATCAATATAAGAAAACCACATACTGTGGATTCATTTATTTTCGTGGGTATCAATTTTCGTGGATAGAGAAAAAAAGACGTTCGAAAAAAAGACGTTTCGTATACGTAAATTCGTGGATCGCTGATTACAACAACAAAAAATTAGATACGTAATTCGTGGATTTCTTTTTGATTGAGGAGATCATATAACCTCCTTGGTTTGATCAATAATAACAAAAAAACAAAAAAAAGAAGGAATTAATTGAAAAAGTTTTGAATCATCAAAATCCTCGCTTGGTCATTCTAGGTTAAAGTGTTTATTGATAACTTCGATTACAATAATGGACAGAGACAACTAATTATTTGTTTGTTTTACAATTTATAAATTCTTGTTTGAATCCTATAAGTCATTCAAAACTTTATGATTGAAAGCTCATTTCCCTAATTACGATATAATAAACAGTGATATAAGTATAAGTTGTGAAAATAAATGTTCCTGTCATAAACAATATTACCTACGGGCAATATCCCCGTACTTAATCCTATTGATTTTTAATCAGTGGTAAACCAAACTATGACACGGTAATTAACAACTTGCAGTTATTTTCCATGAATAGTTTTAATAAATTCTATAAAGTAAATTATCACTGATATTCGATATATTTATTATAGATTTAATCAAAATACTTGTATCTTCTTTCAATAAAAAACACGTGTTATGTTACAATGTTTGTCCCTAGTCAACACTATACTAGAACTGCATAACATCCGACTCCAAACACATTTCTTGGGATTATTCTTCGTTGAATTCTTAAATTTGTGGTACGCTGTGACCCACGAAACCCACGAAAATTGGTATACCACGAATAAAAATGAATCCACAGTATGCAGTTATCTGATGCGCTTGTCAATTCCTAATTATATTTGTACATACATGAAAAGCATCTGATATTCTAGGTGTTGCCTTATCGGCTTCAGTGGAACACATGTCTATCCACTATCACGCAATATATCACTCAGAATTTTAAAATAGTCACCATAGGCACCAGAATTATAATTTAATACGCCAAACAAGCCATTTTAATGTACAATCCACAAAACATGACGATAAACGTACGTTCTTTGTACAAGTCTGGCCATTCCAACTGTTTGCCCGATATTTAGAAAGTTAACCACCTTTTTCATCTTATCCATCGAATGCTTGATCATTGCAACTGAAAGGGCGTGTTTTCAAACAGTGGCATTAAAAGCAACATTTTTTACTCGAATAGAACCTAGATGCTTAGAGGAATGAAGGACGATCAAAATATGTTTAAGGAATTCAAATCCTCATCTGTTAGATGAACTACGATTTCCATCATTGTGCTTTTGCAGTTCGTGTAATTCGTACTTTACTAATAAATAGTTTGCGCATGCGCGAAATTGTTAAACGTAGGTGTATCATAACCTTAAAAAATGTCATCAAACAAGTTCATAACATCATCAAAAATTAAAAAACGGTAAGCATGTAATAAATTATTCAAACGTTTGTGTGTGAATTTCGTAACATTTTCACGCATGCGCGAACCAAGAAAATGTCAAATATTTATTTCTAGTTTAAATGTCACATGTTAAGAAGGTGTCCACCAAACCTGGTAATATTTTGTACTCAGAAAAGATCAACTATAACGTTTTCCAGAAAAATAAGTATTTAAATCTTGAAAAAATCAGCCATTTTAGAAAAGGGGGTGGCTGTCTTGAAAATTGTTTCTTATGGCCAGCAGTTTTTTCTTAAAAAGTATATAATAATGATGCTTCGTGCTAATTTTCATGCTTGTATCATCATTTGCACAATTCCCTTGATTTTGCTTGCTAATATCTTCCACTATATAAACAATACATATGTAAACCAACATTCTTCAAATATACCATTTCGATCCGTAATAGATCTAGCACACGGTTGGAAACATTTGAGTAGCAAATGCAAAATAGTTTGTAAACATTAAATTTAGATGAAAAGTTTTTTGTGAAAGGGAATGATTTCATATTTGGCCTGCAGCTTGATAATTGTGAGTGAGCTGTAGGTGTTACATCTGCCAAACAGTACCATCCTGTTTGCCAAGCAGATATATAAATTTTACAAAACAATTCATAGTTTCTGACTCACATATTCTAAGCCTTAACATATACATTCTATTACTTTCTGAATTCATAAACGACAGAGAAAGGAAATATAATTTTCCTTCTAGTAACTCTTTAATAAAGTTCAAAGTCATTTCATTTCAGAACAAAAATTGCACATATAAGTATTTTGTTAAAAATGGTCCTTAGAAATTGAGCTCAAAAATTTGTAAAAGATTGAAAATAACACTGTAACACTGTAAATTTATTGCATCTGAATAACGTTTCATTATAGGTAAAGAATGAACATATACTGTCCCTTTCTCAGCAATTTTTAAATTGTGACTAAAACTGAGCTTTTAAATTTTCACTTATACTTATTGGTTGACATTTATATTACGTATGGCTTGTACCTCAAGTTACATAGAATGTATTAACATTCCCGCATTCAATTGAGTAACACTATTTTTTCATATGTGAGGCTTCTGGTTATTTATTCAGCGCATTAGTGATAATCAAGTACATGTTTTGTATGTTTGAACATGTCATATGCATTTTTGGCTTACAACTTCGTATGTTTTGAACGTCCTTGATGAAGGCAAATCAGGAAATGTTCATGGTTAGCAAAACATTAATTTGTATTCAGGTGACAAAATGAAGTTTAATATACTTTTGTTTTGTTGATAAATTCAATACTAGTAATTTTCATAGATTACATTACATTACATATATGTTGAATATATATGAATATATGGTAAGACATTACAAAGGGACGGTCCCTGTTGATATTGAGGTTACCAAGTCAATGGTCCTGGTTAAAATTACTAAAATAGGTCTCCTGATGCAAAATCATGCTCTTTTTTCAAGGATTACAACCTAACCTAACCTAAATAACATAAATTGTTCAGAAACATACGCGTATTTCGACAGGGCTATGAATCAATCAAATTAAGGTCATCACTCAAGAAATTTTACGGTCGCCATCATGAGCTGATTGGCCATTATGAAAAAAGTATAGAAGAAATCATATCTGATATTTGCCCTCAGTCATAATGACCTTCAATCATTACCGAACTGAACAAAGAAATAACATGACGGGTGCCGTATAAATGCTAACCCTTCCGGAGCACCTATTTTTACTTCCGGTTTTTAGTGGAGTTCGTGTTGTTTCTTATTTATTATTTATAACTGTTGGTGTAAATGTCCTTTGGTTTTTGTAGTTTTTGTTTACTCCTTGGTTTTGATTGTTATTGTCTTCGACAATTAATGTACGTCTTCAGTAATGCTCACAAAATTTTTTGAAAATTCAAAGCTTATCTAAAAGATGAAAGGCTATCAACCAAAAAGAACAAAAAAAGAACTGACAAAGACGGGCTGGGAATCAGAGCTTTGCAAGAGGGAAATATAGTCCCTAAAATGATTTAAAAAATTTTTGTAACAGCAAATTTTAATCGCACAAAATTCGTATTTTTATATCACAACATCGCTGGCTTCTGGCTGGTGATACCCTCGTGAACTACAAGTCCACCAGACGGGGCATCGACCTAGTGATAGTAATACCCTAGCCCAAAATATTTGAAAATCCAAAGCCTATGAAGATGAAACCATGAAAAATAATTCATTGACTGAATGTGTTCACACTCAAAAATGAGAAAATGAAAACAGAAAAAGGGGTATGTCAAAAATGTGGCTCTCAAATAATAAAAATAAAAATCGAAAAATTACGCATTTATTTAATTTTGTTTTTATACACTGAAATATTAATGATTTTTTTCTTTCAAAAAAGATGTTCGTTTGTATAAAGTATGTATATGAAATCGATGGAAAACGACCTAAACTTTGTCTACAAAACAAATACAAAAGGTCGGAAGAAGCTTAAACTCATACGTTGTTTTTGTATGTTTTGCGAAAGTATAAACATAAGGTTATTCGATTTCACTCAAGCGGAAATGTATATATCAATATACATGCAGTTTCAAAATCATCTACGAATTTGGGATTTGATTGTTTTAAGACAAATCGAAGAGTTTATAGCAGATTTGTGTGCTTTCTATACAAATGTGGAACCTATTTAAAAAAAGTTCAATCAGCAATCAGTTTTGAGAAACAACATTTAATCAGAATTGTCACCGGCATTGTTTTAGTACTGAATTTTCCACTGTTCGCATTCAGTAGATGTCCAACTGACCCACTGTAAATTAAATATGATGACTTTAAGGATTCTACTTTGTAAATACAGCTGTTTCGTAAACTAGGACTCTTTTGGGGAGATATAAAATATTCATAGAAAATTAATTATGTTTACGTACTAATTCCCTTACATGCTCTATATGTTTCATCTCGTAGAGACATAATTTGGAAATGTTACCAATAAATATGCATTTGCATTTTTGTCAAATTGAAATCCATGGGAACCATTTTAGGTAAGGGTAGGACATGATTTAAGTGTAAGTTTAAACTCCTAGAAGTTCAGGGCATAGACATGTTGAAAATATGTCACACAGCACTATCGGAAAAAATAGTAGTGTATGTGAATTTTCCATTCTAGGATATAATTTTTTTTAAAACTTCATAGAAAAGTGGTACAATTTGAGCCTGAAAAGAAATTCCTATGGGAAATTACATTGTCGATATAAACAGAAATGCAACCTAAAGGCGATAATTGAATGGATCAAAAATGAATAAGTGTTTTATAGCCATTTAAATCGATATATGTTAACGATAAGTGAAATTAGACATAAAGCTTAATTTCTAGGCAACAAACTAATGACTAGGCATTACGTTATTGCTCAAAATGTCCAGGAATATAGTTTTTTTCCTGAATTTGATGATGATTATTCAGTATATTGCCGAACATAATTTTAGGCAATAAGTAAACTCTGGAATTTTTGCATATTTGGTGATAGACTCTTCATATTAAGTCGGATCTTATTTATATTTCTAATATTACATAACATAAATTCTTTTGACAAATCTTCAAATTTAGAAAGTTTATTTTGTAATTTTAGCTGTTAAAAAAAACAACAGAATTCATGTTTTCAAATATTACAAAATATTTCAAAGTTGTTTCATATATTTCATTAATGATTTTATTTCCAGTCTATTGATCTTCTTTTTTTATATTTAGGTTGAAACTACGCCTTGAGTTTTGCATCGGATTTTTCTGAATGAGATATCGCTCAGGGTAAAATATGTGACATAAAGGGCCAACCCGTGGTAAAATCACGATATATTCAAGCCCCCATGAATTATTTCTTAATGAGTTTGTTTAATTCTAATATAAAACGTAGTTACTTTTTATGCCCCACCTACGATAGTAGAGGGGCATTATGTTTTCTGGTCTGTGGTTCCGTTCGTCTGTGCGTCCGTCTGTGCGTCCGTCCGTTCAGGTTAAAGTTTTTGGTCAAGGTAGTTTCTGATTAAGCTGAAGTCCAATCAACTTGAAACTTAGTAGACTTGTTGCTTATGATATGATCTTTCTAATTTTAAAGCCAAATTAGACTTCTGACCCCAATTTCACGGTCCACTGAACATAGAAAATGAAAAAGGGAGTTTCAGGTTAAAGTTTTTAGTCAAGGTAGTTTTTGGTGAAGCTGAAGTTCAATCAACTTGAAACTTAGTAAACTTCTTATGATAAAATCTTTTTAAATGGATGTCTACGAGAAAACCATGCAAAATCAAAAAAAAATTATGAAAGGGGTTGTGGAGTTTTCAGCTGATTTTGGGTTCCTAGTAAAGTATTAAGTACATCTAATAGTTCTATGTATAAAAAATTACAATTTATCTCAAAATATGTGAATACAGGGCAATTCTATTTTAGTACCAAATTTGCTGAAAAATGTTGTTGAAAATGGACATTTTTGTTTTTTTTTTATTGAATAGTTCAAAGTATTAAATGACAAAAAAAATAGTTTAACCTTAAAATTCAGACTTTCTACTAAAATTAACTGTAATTTTGATCTTATTTCAACCTTTATTTTTGTTTTTATTTTTATTGACATAAATGTGTTTTTCTAAAATTTGAATTCAGCCTTTACTGAAAATGTCCATAAAACCTCAAAAGTCACTCAAATTGAAACAATATTTTGTTAAACGTTATGGTTCACTACAAACTACTATTCCTTAACGGGATTTTCGTTGCAAATTGATATAAGCTTATTTGAATAAAAGTTGAAAAACTGAAAAATATACCTAAAATTATCTCCCTTTGTAAAACTCTTCACAATAAAAGGTAGATTTAATGTCAATAACAGAAGGAGGGAAATCAACAAATGTGCAGAAGGATTGAAAATAATGGTATTTTTGATGAAAATGGTGTAGCCAAAAACTTATTTTCATTGAAAGAGTGTAACAAAGACATAGTAAACCATGTGGCTAAGACATTCCCACTGCCATTGGGATAAGTCTGATCCTGATCAGATAGTCTAGACATGACTTATGAGGCTAGACTATCACTATCATGTCTAGGTTTCAGACTCACATAACATAATTTTAAATGCATATGCTGCAAACATGGACAGGAGTTGGATTGCATTGGACAAGAAGACAAAATGAGTTGCTGTCATCCTTTCATGACCCTTGCAAATCTAGCAACGGAAATTCGAAGGCAAAACGTTCAGTTACATTTGGTTCTGGTAAGTTTGTTATTTATTTCTTTTGGTTAGAAAAAGCAATTTGACACCATAAAAAGACCTACTATAGAAACATCACATCAACTCATAAATATAGGAAGAAGAGCATTGACCATTTGTCTTTGGGAGAAAAAGAAGGGGGGGGGGTATTTTCATAATTTTCTTGAAGCAAACACTGATTTAATTTTCATTGACATACATTTATAATGATTCAGAATTCTTCTGAAACTAAAAGATTGATGTGTTTGCCTTCTTAATTTTAATAGAAAGACTTTTTTCTTTCTCTCAAGAAATCTATAATAATCATGATAAAATATATATTTGATTACAAACATGACAAAGTTCGCCCTGAGTTTGTTTTCCAAATTGTCAATATTAAAGAGTCCGTTGACTGGTTTTTTCTCCTAATTCAAAATTAATGGTTGCTTCAAATCCCTGTTTTTAAATATAACCCATTGAAATAGAAAACATTCAGTAGATATAGGAAGATGTGGTATGAGTGCCTATTCATCCAAATAACAATTTATAAAAGTAAACCATTATAGGTCAATGTACGGCCTTCAACACAGAGCCTTGGCTCACACGGAACAACAAGCTATGAAAATGATAAAGGACCCCAAAATTACTAGTGTAAAACCCTTTGAACAGGAACTCAAAAACATGTTTTACAGACTATGAGCTTGGTTTTTTTCTCTCTAAATATTTGTTACTGTGAGACTTTTTCTTTATATTTCCTAAGTGAAGGTCATGTATCACAGTTATAAACATGGAAAAAGAACTTGTACATGTATTTACTTCTATCAGTTAATAAAATAGAATCAGAATAGAATATGCTTACAAATGTATTCCAAATTAAAGGGCACAGAAGGGGCAACATGAGATTATAACATTACAGATTACTCAGATAAAACAAATTCAAAATAACAATACTGAAGAAATGAATTACTTGATGATGTGATTGATATCGTAGTATTTATGACATTTACACAGATTAATTATCTTATCTACAAACCTTTTTTTTCAATGATCCAATGCATTATTTTATAAAGCCAACTCAATGTACAAATGTACATGTAGATGTAACTCACTGTACTGATCATGCAAATGCACACATATACAATATTTTATTTCTTATCAACAGGTTAATGTTGAAGATGGAAAAGCACAAAAAAAAAATGTGAAAATGAAAGCAGATATGATAGGAGATCATATAGGTAAATATATGATATAATTGATAAAAATATGAATCAAACAAGTCATAACAAGAGACTACTAAATAGACAGCAAATAAGACCTGTGTTGTGGCATTATTTGTGAAATATAATCATATATAGAAATTTGAAATTGACCAGTTACATTTATTATTGTAAAAACATGATAAATGTTCAGTAAATAAGATTAACCCTTCAATTTTGAAAAGTTGAATCTGGTAAACAAAAAGTAAAAATAACAAACAGAACACTCAAATTCTTATTTTATGATCAATTAAGGGCCATATCGTTACAATTTACACAACAAAATTTTCATTACTCATCAAATTGAAATTGTTTTTTTTATAAGAATTAAACCTAGAAAAAAATATATGTGTTCTTGTCAGCTTGACAGATCCTCATTTATAGTATACATGCATATATTGTAAACCCGAAGACTACATTTGTATTTTTCATTTTTGAAAAAAGCACTTTGAGCATTATTACAGCTTTTTTCCTACTAAATGTAGAGTAAAACTTTGGAAGGTTTGCTTGCTCCGTTGTATAAATATTAATTCAAGCTTTGTAATTAATGTTGATATCTTCTTGTAGAGTACTTTTAAATTTGATTAGACGTTATGCCAATTGCAATTGTACAAGATACAAACAAACCATGCAAGCTAACCGAAGTCTTAGATTTACATGCCTTAGGAATTTAGCTGTAAAATTAATTATATATTTGTTTTCAATGCTTATTGTTTTACCAATTTCAAATGTTTTGGCTTGTTTTTAAATGATCCATATCAGCTAGGGTCAAAAGCTTCCAAAGTTAAACTTTAGGTATGTTTTACTTGTGTCTAATCCTTTTTTGCTTTGAGCAAATAAAATATGTAAAATCTAAATAAAGTTAAACTTGATTTGATAAAACAATGGAATAATTGGTGTTCTTTGATATTATGCAAAATTAAACAGTGCATTATAGTCATATTTTTTCTAATTTCGGGCATGTCTTCAAATCTTTAAATTGAACCACATCAAGGTATAAGGGATTCAGAACTAAACTTAATTTGATTTTTTTGTCGAGCCTGCAACTTTTGTTGTAGAAAGCTTGACATAGGGATAGTGATCCGGCGGTGGCGTGGCTATGGCGCCGGCGGCGTTAGCTAACTTCTTAAAAGCTTTATATTTTAGAAGGTATAAAACCTGGATGCTTCATACTTTGTATACAGATGCCTCATGTTACGAACTTTCCGTCAGTCACATGTCCAATGTCCTTGACCTCATTTTCATGGTTCAGAGACCACTTGAAAAAAAGTTAAGAATTTTTGCAATGTTAAATTCTCTCTTATTATAAGTAATTGGATAACTATATTTGGTATGTGCGTACCTTGCAAGGTACTCATGCCCATCATACAGTTTTCACTTGACCTCGACCTCATTTCATGGTCAGTGAACAAGGTTAAGTTTTGGCGGTCAAGTCCATATCTCAGATACTATAAGCAATAGGGCTAGTATATTCTGTGTATGGAAGGACTGTAAGGTGTACATGTCCAACTGGCAGGTGTTATCTGACCTTGACCTCATTTTCATGGTTCAGTGGTTATAGTTAAGTTTTTGTGTTTTGATCTGTGTTTCTTATTCTTTATGCAATAGGTCTACTATATTTGTTGTATGGAATTATTGTAAGGTGTACATGTCTAGCTGACAGGTGTCATCTGACCTTGACCTCATTTTCATGATTCAGTGGTCAAAGTTAAGTTTTTGAGTTTTGGTCTATTTTTCTAATACTTTATGCATTAGTCAACTATATTTGGTGTATGGAAATATTTTATGATCTATATGTCTGTTACACAGGTTTTATTTGACCTCATTTTCATGGTCCATTAATAAGTATTAAGTGTTTGTGATTTGGTGTGTTTTTTTTAATTTATAAGCAATACATCAACTGTATTTGTTGTATTGAAGAAATGTTAGCTGTACATGTCTGCCTGGCATGGTTCATCTGACCTTGACCTCATTTTCATGGTTCATTGATCAATGTTTCCTTTTCTTTGGTTAATGTTGAGTTTAAGTGACAGTTGTAATAAAGCTTTATAGTTAGGTCTATCAACATAATAGCAATGATTAGTAGGAAGGCGAGACATTTCAGCGTGTGCACTCTTGTTTAAAAGTACTTTTTTGGGTTAAAAGCTTTTTATAAATATGTTTAGATTTTTAATATTTGTTTTCAAATTGAAAAAAAGATCAAAGGGGCAAAACAACCTTTGTAAGTTTATTAAAATATTATTAAAGGTGTTTTTTTCTATGCTAAATGTTATCATGCATTTAGCATGTTTAGATTTATAATTTGGGCTCAGTTTTCAAGTTGATTCAGATTAACTTAAACTTTGTCTAAATTCATTAAAAATGGAATATATGGGGTTCTTTGATATGACAAATCTAATCATGTCTTTTAGACTTTAGAATTTGGATATTGGCACAAGTCCAATTTTAAAATCATAAGTTCTTTTACCACAATCAAATTTTGAATTGTATCATGTGGATTAAGTTTGAATGTAGTGTCTATACTAGCCCCCCCCCACCCCCCAACACCCCCCAACACCACCAACCTCATTAAGGTGCAATCTCTGCGTTGTAATAGAATGTACTTGAGCTGTTTAAATCTCATTGTTGAAGGTTGTACAGGGGACTTACATTCATTTCATTTGATCTTTTGTGGATATTTGTCTCATTTGTAATCAATACTCATCTCCCTATTTTTGTGCTGTCATAATGTCATTAATTAAATACAAGATGAAATCTGCAAATTTAACTTCATTAAAATTAAGTTTGCTGCAGCTTGGAATAAGAAAAAAATCAAATTTAGGTCCATTTTTAGCTAGTATACTTTATTTCTTATTCTATGTACTGGAATGTCAGAGTTGTGATAATCGAAACACATTTACACTAAGACCAAGTTAATAATTAATTTCTTTTTAGGAAATTTCAATCATTTAATGGATAACAATTGTTTTCTTATTATTCTTTACAGACATTGGGTGATCCAAAAATAACTAGAGTTCATGTAACAAGACTGATTACGGATACTTGAATATGGCTCTGATCTGTCTTTGATTTTTCCTGTTGGTGTGAACAAATTGCAAGCTCAAATAAAAACAAATTGAAATGGAACTCATAGATATGCTTTGAAAAAAAGAAAGAAACAGCAATGTGAATCTTGCCGAAGTCTTAACAACAACCAAGTCAACACACAGTTGCAACACAAATGAGAAGAGAGAGACATTTGCAAGGACTTAGAGTGTTCTCACTGTCTCACCATCAGAATGGCTTTCTCATCAGCAAAGAAGAAGTCTAAAATTACTTCTGTATAAAAAGGTCATCAATATTGAAGACAATCAAGAAGATTACGGTTGTACTTGGCCATTTGATAAATATTAAAATATTTTCATTTGTCAGAAATTGTTACTTAGATTGACTAACTAGTTTTATTGATTGAATTATTAGTAAATTACCTTTCGTAGTTCATGTAGTTACATGTATGTAAATTTTTTTCAGATAGTATGAAAACAATTTAATATGTCCCTAAATTCCATACATAATGCAACAATTGTCTTGTGCTGCTAAGTCAATTTGAATTAACTTTTATGTTACTTTGTATGTTTATAGTAATCTTATTCTTGCATTTAAGCATCATTTTGTGTTATTGTATCATCTTCATTGATTGTTAAATATAATACTAATGCTATAAAAAAAAATAACATTTATGATCATTTAAACAGATTGAAATATTTAAAAATATATCAATGCTAAAAGGAATTTATGAATTTAGACATTTCTCGAGGAGAATTTTAGAAAGTACTACAACAAAAGCAAACCAATAGTATATGCTCAAATGCACTATTATCTTTTCACCAGATAACCAAATAGAGATATGTTTATATTTTATTAAATTGATGAAGCTTATGTTAGTTTAATTAAATATGTACATGCAATTTTAAGGTTTTAAAAAACGACATTTTTATTGGATTATCTCCCTTTGTACAATAGAAATTCAGATTTTATCATCACTGTCTCAGGTACTCATGATCAAAATGACTTATATTGTTCCCAGCATGCAAGTAAAAGGTTGCAACTTTCTTAACTTTGTTTACCTGTAGAACACATATTATGAATGTCAATACTTAAGATTTTTCAATATGATGAACTTGACATTAAATTTCATATCATTTTTGAGTAACCAGAATAAAACTTTAGTAATTAGCAACTGCAATAAATAAAATAGGATTACTAGGAAGAAATGAAAGGATTTTACTCTTTAAAGTAATAAGGACAAGTGTACTGAAGGAATGTGTAATAAAAAAAATACCCAAAAAAATTTGTTTTTGGCAGCTCCCCCCTTTTTTAAGCCTGATGCTTACTATTGTTTGTGACACAAAAATCCATTTCACTTTGAATTTTCTATTTGAATTACCTATTTTGCATAATACAATCTGTATAATTCAAGTATTTATTTTTGAATGCTTGGTTTAATTGAAATATGAGACTTTCCTCAATTTATTGCGAAAATACACACAAAAAAAAGGGGGGAGGCTATCTAAATGATCAATAAAATCTATAAAATTAATTTGCAACCGAAATCCCTTCAACATATTTTGAACCAAAGAAAATGCAATGTAAGTCTGACATTTAGGGTAAATTAAAGCGACTTTTGGGCTGTAGTGTCTGTTTTAGTGTGATTTGATGAAAAGGCCATATTTTTTATCCCTTTATGTGTTTTGCCACGCCCTTATTTTCTATATATATCATTATGTTTAATAAAATTATGTGATTTTTACTTCATACACATCCTATCTGTGCTATTAAAGTATTTAAACACTCAGAAGTTTTATAGTATTTATTTTTATTTGAGAAATCTATGAAATCTATGCATTTCAGTATATGCATCTATAAATAAACTCGGAAATACCCTAAATCTCTATCGTTGCCATGGTTACCAGCAGTGTAAGGGCTTCAAACTTGCATGACTTTCATATAAGGTCAACCTGAACATGTCAGCAAAGTTTTATCAAAATCAAACAACTTTGCATGGAGCACCATCTGCATGGTTTTCTCATAGATGTCCATTTAATTTTGAAGCCAAATTAGACTTTTGACCCCAATTTCACGGTCCACTAAACATAGAAAATGAAAGTGGGAGTTTCAGGTTAAAGTTTTTGGTCAAGGTAGTTTTTGATAAAATTGAAGTCCAATCAACTTGAAACTTATTACATATGTTCCTTATAGTATAATCTTTCAAATTTTAATACCAAATTAGATTATTACCCAAGTTCACGGTCCATGCGAGTGGGGCATCCGTGTACTTTGGACACATTCTTGTTTACTTATGTTTTGTTTCAAAGAGTTTAATGTGCAATTATTAAATCAAAATTATTTATTACTCTTTAATTTAAAACAAATAATTATTTTTTAATAATTAATCGGGTTTAAAGTTGTTGGTTAAATTTGATACAATATTTTATTTTTTCATTTGCTATTTCCTTGTACTCCCATACTTAGGACAGTAGTTATGACATCCTAGCTGAGGTAATCATATGATAGCTTAAATGGGCTTACTGAGACATGTCGTAAGTCGGTCCCAACTTTATCATAATTACTGTCCTAAGAATATATTATAGGACCAATCTTTGGACAGTTTTGATAAACAGGCTCCAGTTGTCATAATTTTATTATGTAACAAATATTTTTATATTTGAATGAATAAATGTCTTTTATTTACTCGCATATATATTTTAGGCATTAAGCTTAATACAAACACATATTATTCAGGATTTAAGCTTAAATGCCTAATTTAACTAACTGCTGCTAACATATATTTATTACATATGGTTAGTATCTACAGCTCACATGAATTTAGCCAATACTTCAAATGTCATTGTTTATTTCAGAAATAATCATAATATTATTTGATTGATATTTAAACCAAAAAGAATGATATATAAATTGATATCCATTGTTTTTATTTATTTATTCTAGTAAAAAGAATATGAATATATTTATTAGTAACATAATTAAGAAAAGTAAGTTAATATTAACATCATCCTATTTCGGAACAGATTACAAAATCTTTATCTTTCGATAAACGCCGTAAACGAAGGGCAACAATATATAAATAACACATAGCTGAGAGGGTAATAGAGCAGATTGGTACCCAGAGAAAACATTGTTAACCGCTGCGAAGCCAAGGATGACAATGCTTTTTTCGAGGGGTACCAATCTGCTCTATCACCCTCTCAGCGATGTGTTATTTTATTTATTATACTTTATTTTCTGTTATTACTGTCGATTAAATTTCACATTCAAAGTAATATACTATGACGTCTTGTACATTACAACCATCCGTATTTAATAAAGCGAACACTTGAGCAACCGTCTCCGTGAAGGGTAATAGAGTATTTGCCATCGGATAGAGTCGTATTTAATAAAGTGCAAACTTGATCAAGCCTCTCCGTGAAGGGTAATAAAGTATTTGCCATCGGATAGAGTCGTATTTAATAAAGCGCAAACTTGATCAAGCCTCTCCGTGAAGGGTTATAGAGTATTTGCCATAGGATAGAGTCGTATTTAATAAAGCGCACACTTGATTAATGTCTCCATAAAGGGTAATAGAGTACATTAACACCCTTGTATTAGCCAATCAAAATCTGGCATTTTGACATGAAGTATAATAATATCAATTAAATGAAATGATTATTTAATTAAGACAATTGAAATACAATGCTTACTCACGATAACAATATAATTAAGTCATTTCATCTTACGTAAAATGCTTTTATGTTTCAAAACTTTATTCTTATGTAAAAAAAAATCAGTTTTATCTGACAGCGTTAAAATAATATTTTTCTAATGACTAGTTCTTCTACTTATAACAGGAAATAGCCTTGATTATCATAATGGTCAAGCTTTTACTACCATGGACAGGGACAACGATCCATGGACAAGCACTAAATACAAAAATAATTGTGGAACATACACCCATGGTGCTTGGTGGTATAAAACATGTGCATATTCCAACTTGAATGGGTTATATATGGGAGAAGGACAGACAAGTGCAAAAGCAATATTTTGGTATTTTTTTAAAGAGAAGAACAACCTATATTCCCTGAAGTCTTCTTCAATGATGATAAGGAGACTGTAATATCATAAGCATGTAAAATAATAGTACTGCTATAATAAAAGATTACTTTTCAAACATTTCGTTTTGCATTGCATGATTTTATTTTCTTACCATTGCAAGTTCTTTGAACTTTGAGTAGAAATCGTCTATTTTGACGATCTTAATTCTAGTATGAAAGTTGCTAATCGTCTCATGCAGGTTACCTCTGATAACGCCTTTTAGTGACATATTATTTTGAAGATAGTTTGCTTTTTATCTCACTCAGCTAGTTATATAAAAAAAACGAACTGGTATTTAACAAGAATCTTAGACTTATAAATATCGATAGTAAAGATTGGTTATCGTAAAATAGTGATGATATCGATTACAAGGTAATAAGGGAGAAGGTATAATAAGGCCACGATTAAAAAATCTTCATGAATTGTTTATACGACACCTGTGTCAGATATTGATATTCATAATTGTGAATTCTATCTTACATAAGGGCTTCATTGTTTTTCAATTTAGTGCAAACTCTACTATACTAGCCTCATTTATCAATCTTATCATTAATATACAGGTAGGGTCTTTTGCTAAAAAAAATTTTTTGACAAAGATACCAGTGATAATCTGCGTAAAATATCTTTTCGGGTAAAACTGTCGCTCATATATATATATATATATATATATATATATATATATATATATATATATATATATATATATATATATATATATATATATATATATATATATATATATATATATATGAGTCTGAAAGATTGTGTAACAATACCGATAAATAGATGGAAAACAAAACACTAAAAAGTGTTGAATATCATTGCACAAAGATGGAAAAACTGAACAGATGATATAAATTATACAATAATTGCAAATATTTCGGCTCAACAAATGGCCTTCTCTTACAGACTCATATAATTTTTCCTGTTTGTGTAGTATTGTCAATTTTGATGATCCAATACCTATTAAGTTTACTGGTTGGTAGATTCTTATAGACTCTATATATATATATATATATAGAAAGCAAATTTACAGATCTAACATTGTTGGGTTGATGTTTAGACGAGTTGTATATACATTATGTACACAGCCATGTATCACCATCATTGATGGCGATCCGATGGATACATCTGTTGTAGGGTTGTCACTGACTCAGACGTACTTTCTGTGACTGTATCTTACATTAATTTGTAGGATCCTTTACTATAGATAATTTAGCTGATCTGTAACAATAACATCTTCATGCCTTATATATCATGTACTGTAGTACGCCGCTAGATTAAAACTGACGTGGAAAGGTAACACATGGCCAGCGAAAGCTCTTTTTTCGAGAGCCCAGGTGGTCGTGTGGTCTAGCGGGACGGCTGCAGTGCAGGCGATTTGGTGTCACGATATCACAGTAGCATGGGTTCGAATCCCGGCGAGGGAAGAACCAAAAAATGCCATGGACATGTGTTTTGTTTTGTGTTGTTCATCTATACAAAATGGCAGGTTTAATCATTCTTCAATATTTCTTTTTATTGTTTGTCGTCTGTCATATATTTCTGTTCAATTTCCTTTAATGAAATATCAATTTCTTCAATTAACATGATCCCGTTAACATTTTTTCTTATTTGCTGAAAATGTTGATAAATATTCAAAGGGGAAAATGTAAATTGTTGTAAGTTTTGCTTTCTCTGTTTCTATTAAAATTGAGAAAATTGTGTCATTGGCAAATACTTCATATTTTTAAAGTTTTATATAGGTTGATGTTATTCGACTTCTTATTCCCGAATGTCCATTTAGTATTTGTTTCCCTTTTTTATATATTAGTTATACTATTTCTTCTAATTCAAAATCAAAATCATTCACAATCTTTATCACAATCAACTTGTGTTGCCTTCATTACTTCATATTTTCCATATAAGGAGGTACAGTACAAGTTGCTACTATCGATACTTGCAATAGGACTAGGAATACATAAACAGATGACCAATTCTTACGTCAAAATGGTTTAAATTGTTAAAATAAAAACGCTTGGTAGTGTTATGAGGAAAACTTGAAATTTGTGTCTATAAAATTTGATATCAGTGGTCTGTCCTCAAAAGCTTGACAAATATTCCTCATAACAAAAGAAGAATACTTAGTGTACATGTACTAACGATGGTTCAATCTAAACATGATTAAGAAAAATGAACCAGTCCATTCTCCATTTGAGATAAGAAAAAAAATTACAGCAAAGCTACATATTCTAGAACAAGTTCAATGTGGATATTATTAATTTTTCCTGCCCATAGGTGCCATACACAACAATTCTTACAAATACAATACTAATTAACGTAAACATGTAAAATACACGTTCACATATTGTTCTGTTCCCCGCACATATATCTACATTCACAGATGATGCGTACTTGTTTATGTCATACCAATGTTGGAGATCAATTGTAAGAAAGTGTTAGAGGATTTTAAGTGTTATACATGTAGCATATACGACAATAACTAAATAAACAAGTTGTGTATGTTTTGATGAAGATACACTTTACAATAAGCACCTCTTTATTTCAGTTTCTCAATAAAATGCGCGAAGAAACCCAGGTTTGTAGACCGTCTTGATATGTTCTGTAAATATCTTTTTTTTCCCATATTCTTTATACTAGTATTTTTGGTCCATTATTCTCTATTCTTTATATTTTATGTCAATTTTATTCTTTATTTGTTTTTGTCCTTTATTTTGCACTTTTTGACTATTCTTTGTTCTGTAAACCCCACTAAGACCTTTATACATGTAGATTCATATGATAAATATACGCATTGGTTTAATAAAATAACGATAGAAAAATATACGAAACACGACGCGATAATTTAAAAAATATAAAACGAAATAACTCAGTAGAACTTGTAGAAATCAATTTACTAATTGATTGATTGTACGTGTTTGTGAAATCATGTCTGCCTCTTTTTTTGCTTTAATGGAGAATGAAACCGTAGTTGCCTGTAAGAACGACCAACCATCGTCCAAAAGTGAAATCCTAAATGAATAATACATAAATTGGTACGAGCAAGGTTTGATCTCACAACCCCTGTGTTAGTGATCAATGAAGATATACAACGACTAATGAAAAATCAACGAGAAATCGTTTAATTTCTTTGTTTAAATCCAATCTTTCAAAAATGAAAAATTACAGAAAGAAAATTAGCTGAAAACATGACTGGACACATTGCTCATAATATACCGAAAAAGAATTCTCAAATGAATCTAAAATCAAATTTTTCTGAAGGAGTTGTAACCTTAGATTCCTAGTAATTTTTAAATGTACAGACGTAAAATTTCAAAACAGTTTGTTATACATTTTGTCAACTGAAAACTTCAAATGAGTTGACATTGTGTGTAATCGTGTAACAATTGAATTAAGGTAGTCCATGTTGAATTAAAACATGGTTTGTTCGTTTATTCGCCTTTGTCTGAATTCAAAATGCATTCAAATACATTGTATCTTCTCCTTTGAATTTTTGCAGCCCAGTAGTCAGCATTTCTGTGTTGACTTAAGTTATCATGGATTTGTTCATTATTATAAATTGACTTTGAATTTTTAAAATACTAAGACTTTTCTTCCTCAGGAAAAATTACCTTACTTGTTTTTGGCAACATTTTTGTGATTTTTTGGTCCTCAATGTTCTTCAACATCGGGCGTTATTTGGCCTTTGTAACAAATTTTATTCGAGTGTCACTGATGAGTCTTATTTAATATAAAATTTTAGTCCTGATATCTATGATGAGTTTACTTGCAACACTAAAGGATATCAATCCAGATTTTGACATTTTTACCCGAGCAATCTTAATACATTACGATAACATAAAGACCGTATTATAAATTTCAATTTATTTTCGTATAAATCATTAGAATTGAGTCTGTAGAAGCCTTCTTATGATCAACACTTCTGGCATTTAATTTGTAATTGAATGCAGTGCATTACAGGGAAAACGGAACTATTTATTCTGCCATAGGCGACAATACTAACATTTTCTAATTTTACCACTTTTTATAATAAAAACCTGGATAAAACAGTTGTGTGTGGTGTTAGTACTTTATTACTCTATTTTAAAAATTGAAGCCAAATAGTATCATGACCAATTTCCAACGGAGCTTGTTTATGTTATCCATGCCCACCGTCATTTTGCAGCAAATTTATAAAATTTTGAAAGCCTTTTCGAATAATTCTGTAGAAAATATTTCAATAGGTTTTAAAATTTATATTGTAAATATAAACACTGCAGTTATTCATAGATAAATAAAAAAATATATTGTACCCTTACATCCAATCACGGCGCTCCTAAGTTGACTTCCTTCACCTGTCTTGGGTACACAAAAGGCCAACCTAATGCTAGGAAAATGTAATACTACCGTTTTCCCTATAGCGTACTAGCATGAAATTCATAATAATAATTGTCGAGGAATCAATTTGTCTAGCAAGGAAGGCATGAATGGGTATACACATATCGTTCAAATGGTCAGTTACAAGGAAGAAGGTATAAATTTATTGTATGTGGTTTACACCAATAATGTCAATGAGGTTCAGGAATTCTGGTGATGTGAAAATGTTGAGTGTAGATCATTATTTGTGTGGTATTCAAGTCAACTAAAGTACTTAATACATCAATGTATTCACCGGTGGTCATTTAGACAACGCAATTATCGCACCGATTAAAACCTGGATCTTTGTAATGATCGTAAAATATTTGGAGTCTATTGATCAGTGGTTGTCTTTGTTGTTGTCTGCAATTGTTGATTTTCATTTATTGTTTTGAGCATAAACCAAATTGTTGGATTTCTCTTATTAATTTTTTTCAAGTTTTGGCAAGCCAAGGTAATATGACACTTTTCAAACTGTATTATTTTAATTATGGTTTTAGTCCGTACGGTATAGTTTTTTTTTATTCTCGTCATTTGGTTTCTGGTGAATATTTTTCAAATTGGCAGTGATACCACATCTCCCTATTCATGTATTTTTTAAATAAACAAGCGTCGTTGACCTAATATCACCGTTCCAGGTACTTTCGTTGAACGATTTAGCACAAGTTTCTCATTTGTGCGATTTTTCCTAACATTAGAGATATGATAGCAGATTCGACACATTTACAATAGAGGGTATCTAATCATAAAAAACATGGTATGGATATGTTAAATATGTTATCATTTGTAAATTACAAATCATACAGATCTTTTTTCCATTTACTAATTAAGCTTATTGCCCTTTATTTTTCATTCCAAAACAAAGAAATTTCAATGTTATCTTTCCAATGAATTTAGACCAAGAATCGAAGCTTTTTTCCTTATTGGGTAGACGGATGATGTTGTTAGCTTGTGACGCACTAATTCCTATCCGACTAAAACAAATGAATTATCATACATAAGGGAAGGAAATCCTAAGGCGTTGGATAAGACAATATTAATGGTTGAAATTAAAAAATCGAAAGATTTATACTGCTTCTTATCTTGGTAGACTATCTTAAATCTCAGATCGGGAAATCGTCAAAAAAATCTATCTCGGTCTATTATGATGTGAAAATATGGCAACTAATTATTAATTGTCGTGTTTTGAAGCCGTAGTTTACCGATTGTTCCATTAGTAAACAATCAACAAAGAAACCTGTATAATGAGCACGTGTATAACATGTACAATAAGATAAACGGACTGATCCATGCGTCATATTTTCCAGATTTTTACGAGAAAGTTCATGTTGAGTTAATAAGCGAATTGGTTACTGGAATCAAAATATTAAAAAAATGGTAAATTTCTTCTTCATTTGGAGAAATTATAGAAATTTCTTGAGAAAAGCGTATATAAGCATATCTTTTATAATAAAAACTAGCCATTTAACATTGTCTATCGTTATATGTTCTTCATCTTTTATTTCGTTTGAAAAGGCATGGCCATTTATGTTCTACAGTGGATAATATAATGAGATGAAGGTAGGTTATATTAATCCAGTTAACACATCTCTAGACATTTCCGTGAAATTTTGTTTCTACTTTATACAAAATTTCTAAAGGTACAAACATAATCAGATATATTTATTTTTTCTTCGAGTTAATACAATTTCATTTGAGACAATTTCTGTCTTTTGTTTTCAAATACATTTGATTTGCAAAAGATAACACATTGTGAAATGCAGAATATTGTTGGTATTTAATGAAGCATTATGTAAACCTTAAATAGATAATACAGTGTGCCCAAACTTTGAAACATTATACAACAATTTTGTGAAAATATCAATATATACAAAGAAATCTTTGAAAAAACTTATTAGGAAAAATGCTTGAACAAAATTAAACAACATCATCAGAATATACACAAGTTTTATCAAAGAAAAAATATGTAGCATCTACAAATCTAGATCTATTGTGATAGTTCATACATTTGATACCAATAAAAACACAAATTACTATGCATTACAAACGTCTGTAGTTCTATGCACATAATAGATGGAAAAACAATTTGAATATATGTTCATAATGTGAGTTATATTAATTCCTACGTTTTACGATTCGGCACGATTGTTAACTGGGATCCCTGGCTTCCATTACTAGAATCATGTACACTTGCGCAACTTAGCATTACCCTATTTAATGTTACTTTGTACATTGTTTTAGCCTCCTCCACATCACCATATATATTTTTATATAATATACTGTTATATGCTGTTTATTGTTTTTTGCTCTTGTTTTGTGCATAAAATAGCATGTAAATTTGTTAATATCTGTTTTGTGTTTGTTTGAATGTTTTACAATGGAAAAGCAACTTCGCCAAATTTTATTCAATGTTGTATGTTAAGACAAAAATACTGCTGCCAAAAAATGCACATTTCAAAGATTTATCTCCTTATTTTTTATGTTTTTTTTTGTTATTTTTTTGTTTTTTGTTTGTTTGTTTGTTTGTTTGTTTTTTATTTATTGATTATTTTCCCTTCTCTTCTCTTCTCTCTTTCTCCTTGAAATAAAATTCTCCGTTTTTTTTAACAATATGGAAATAATGGATACATAATAATATATTGTAAATATGTTATGATTTAAAATACTAACAATTACTAACTAGTTTTCTATATAGATATATAATCTAATGATTTATAAGGCCGGGATAAGGTACCGGTACTTTCTCTAGCAAACTAACAAATGTGAAAGTTTTCAATAAAGTATGTATAATTAAAAAAATAATAAAAAACAAAATAAAACAATAAAAACAAAATACATTATTAACTAAAATGATTTCAACAAAAGTTTTCATGCTATAGTTAATGACGACTAATAACACAAAAAGCATTTTGAAAAGGGACCAATGAGGACCTCTATCTTCAAGGTCCACCATTTAAAACAAATCTAAAACTAAGTAACCCCATCCAGCTACCACTGATATTCATTTTTTTAATGTTATAGAAGATGTGGATGAAGCAATGAACAAAGAAGTACAATGTATTGTAATGGTAAATCAGGTTATAATTCAGATCAAAAACCAAAAGTAAAAGGTATCTATTTGCAAATTTACAAATATTTTACTGAACTCTATTTAAAATATTCATGTACACATCATTAAATGAAATGCAAAAAAAAAATGAAAAATAATCAGAGGGAAATTCAAACTCATCATTCGAAAATAAACTGACAACGCCATGGATAAAACGACACACAGACAAACAATAGTTCACAAAACACAACATAGAAATCTAAAGATTGAGAAACACTAACCCTACCATTAACTTGGGTTGATACCAATGGTATTGCATCAGATGTTTATCTCGACATACATATCCCTTCATTGATGCGAGAGGCCAAACTATTGGAAAAACCAAAACTTATTCAAACAACTAAGAGCTTATAAAGGACTAAAACTATAGTCAAATTCAGCTGATTGCAATTCAGGAGAACACGTCAAATTTTAGTAGGAGAAGTCAGGTACTGATTAAATATCACTTCGGATAATAAAAGCCACAAACACACGTCCTGCTTGTGTCGATTTATTATTTTTGTTGTTGGGTTGTTTAACCTTTTGACGAATAACAAACATCTCATGTTTTCATAGATTAAAAGATGGATACTTATATCAATTAACTTCAAATATATATACATGAAAGAAGAGAGAAATACTTTTACTAAAAACTTTGATACGAAACATTAACTTAATTCATATTAGAACTATTCATATCAGAGAAAATAAACATTCGATTGAAAAAGACAGCTGGCTTTCACTACGCTATGAAACATGAATAAGAACGTACTTGGCAAACCTACAAAAAGATTTGAGAAGAAATATAAGAAGAAGAAGTAGATATTTTCAATGATAAAAATTCAGTTCTATTTGCTGCGTGCAACTTAACCAAGGAGAAATAATAATGTTCAAAATTTGGATATATGGATTCTCATTTTTTGTGCTAGCATCAACGACCACATCTAATTCTAGTAAGGATGTAGAGGTTCGGTTACTTGACAATCAAAATGCTCTATTAGTGGCCACTCTTGACATGTCGAAAGCAGACGAACGTATTAAGCAGTTTGTAAGTGATGCAATTGAAGAAAAAATGAAAACTTTAGAAGAAACTCTGAAATCAAAGCAGCTGTTAAGTGATGCACTAGAAGTAAGAATGAGAAATATAGAGAAGACTGTGATATCTAAGAAGTTTGAAAGTGATACAATTGAAACAAAATTGAAAAATATAGAGGAAACTGTGAATTCTAAGCAGTTTCTTAATGATGCAGTTGAAGCAAAAATCAAAAATATAGAAGATACTGTGCAATCTATGCAATTTGTAAGTGACTCACTCGATACAAAAATAAAAGATCTGGAAGATATTTTGAAATCCCAAATTGCTAATTTTGAAAGGAACTTGACAGATCAGTTAACTGATTACATTAATGAAATGGTCGGCAAGATAGCAGAAGAAAACGGTAAGACATGTACATTCATTTTCAAGATGTTTCTCTTTACGCATTCTATTAATATTTGTTGTGTTGATTAAAGGTCAGAATTAATTCACAAACACCAATCACTCACAAGTATACCCGTACCAATCCTCGATCCATTATATTTTAATTATAAGTGACACCCCCACAGTTCGTCCAATGGAAAATCAATGAAATTATTATAAAATAAATAAATATTTAATCAAATAAATAAAATAGGATGTGAATGATCATAATTACAATAATTTTAATCTATAAACATAATATAAGGTGCATCATGTTAGTATATGTTCGGTTAAAGAAAACAAATAGGTGCAGAATGCACAGAAAACAAATCATTTGGAAATGCCGAATTTCTTTTATCATCATGAAAGTTTCATAAATTCGATGCGGTGTAAATGTTGGTATGTATGTGTGTATGACCGACAATTGCCCATCTATATTTAATTGATAATGATGCTTTCAAAATGAAGAAAGTGAGTTAATATAAGACTAGAAAAACCACCGTGTAGAATTGTCACATGTTATTTCTGCATCTTTGGATATTAATTAACTTAACCCTAAACATGTCTCATAAAATACCTATCAAACTGTACATTAAGCATTCAGATGATTGATGGTTTTTGCTTGCTTAATTTACATTGAAAAAATGTTCATGCGTTTTTTTAATTGATAATGAATTATCAATTTAATATTATACAGATAGATAGTGTTACTATGGATAGGAAAGCAATTAGGACAGCCAATGGAAAATTCTTGTAAATTGGAAACATTGATTAGAACAAAGAATATGCATGACAAACTTTTTGTTTGCCAATACATGTACATGAAAATTTTTAACTACTTAAACATGTTTATCTAATTTTCACTTTCAATATCTTATCCTTCGTTTTATAATCCACGTAGAACCATAAATCAGTTACATTGAGGTACTTTCAAGTTTATTTTCCATATTAGGCTTTCCAAGCCGGATCGTAACGTTACATCGAAAAGAAACACACACATTATATATATATATATATATATATATATGAAAATACAAATAGAAAGCAAAACCAACGAATTAAAGTATATTAGGGATTTTGCAGTTGTAATAGTAATGGAATGTTTTTAATCACATTGGAAGATGTAGAAAAATTTTACTGAATCATGAAAAGAAATTTCGAGGTAGATACAAACAGTTTGTTTTAAGAAAACATAAATTAAAAGTTAGAAAAATATATTCTGATTGCAATGAAATGATAACGATCTACTACCTTTAGACATAAAAGCACCAATCAATTGCACAATGAAATAGAAACATGTCGTAATGCAAAAGTAATCATATTTACTATGTAAACTCTGGTTTATAAAACTGTAATGTGTAATGAGTTGTGTTGTTATGAACAGCTTTAATTTTTCAACTTAATGTCAGCTGATAACATAAGATATAAATAGCTGTGTCCTCTAAACATAAGTATAGGGTTGTTACGAACTGTATTATCATTGACTTGGTTAATTTTACTACCTACGATAAAGAAGCATGTGAGCATAATGCAAATGTTAAAATTATTTATTATGTTTTTAAACTTCATATAAATAGTTGTGTCCTCTAAAACATATAAGTATAGGTTTGATAATAAATGTGTTATAATAGACTTTGTTAATGATAATTTCTTGAATTACATTCGGATTAATTACCAAAAATTCTAGATATTGTAAGTGTCTTTGATATTCCGAACTCTGATACCCGAGATTGTTCTTGTTAAACATTTCTGAAGGGTACGATCGTTTCGCGACAATATTGACCGTAATGACAATTTTAACACTCAACATTTGTATATACACATTTTTTTTATCAATATGAACTGTGATGCATGTAGATAGTTGATATTTTTCGAAAATGGAAAAAACAACTTTAATGAAATTATTGCTTTTATTCCCAGAAAAAAACAGAAGAGCCTAATCAACGTCCAATTGATTGCAAAGATGTCAAATTGCATAAAGGAAACGGAGTTTATAAGATATATCCTGATCCTTTAGAACCAGGATTTGATGTCTATTGTGACTTTGAAACTGACAATGGTGGATGGACGGTAATTAATTGTATTGAGAGTTCATTCAATTTGATACCAAATATATATTAAGTTAAATGATGATGATACCTTGGTGTTATACATTCAGTGTCAATGAGAATATATGAGTTTGATATAATTATGAAAGATGACCCCGGTTTGAGTCATTTTCTAAAGCGGTCATGCAGTTTTTATACCTATTCGTAGTTCAATTTAGCCTTGGTTCAATGCATGTCGTAGTTAAACATGGCATTTGCATAATATATGTTTGATCTAAGATAAAAAGCGAGAATTGTTTTGTGATAAAATACTTAATAAGAATATGTCGGCTTCAAAGTCAATTTCGTCACCCCTAGCGCAAAGTCTATTTTTCAAATCCGTTACTGACCTATCATTAACAATGCACTTACATTAGTTGTTTTCCTTAACTTAGGATGAAATAAATTTGCATTGACAATGTAGAGCTAACGAGAAAGAGCAAATTTGTCAGTGCGTAATGTTTGTAATCTTCAATTTTTTTTTAAATTACATTCGGAAACGTTTAATATCGGTATTTTTGTTATACATTAAATATGATTAAAATGCCTATATATCATGTGCAACTTATCAC
This sequence comes from Mytilus galloprovincialis, assembly GCA_037788925.1. Lineage (NCBI taxonomy): Eukaryota > Metazoa > Mollusca > Bivalvia > Mytilida > Mytilidae > Mytilus > Mytilus galloprovincialis. The sequence continues at coordinate 83,230,123 of CM075332.1, forward strand.
GCTTTGCATGGACAGCGGCCAATTTTGTCTGATTTAAACCTGTCTGACAACTGTCCTGATAGTTTAAAACTCTGCACTAGTCGCATTGACTTTCTTATGAATGCAGATGATGTCATTGTATTGTCAAATTCCGCTGAGTGCCTTCAAAAGTGGTTAAATGCATCGGAATCATATTGTGATACCTGGTGCTCAAATGTTATCTTAAAAAAAATAAAGTTTTAATTTTTGATAAAAGTAGACGTCACATAAAAGAACCATTCTTTTTTAAGAATGAATGAATTGAAACTGCTTTCAAATATAAATACCTTGGAGTTATATGATAGTCAAGTGGCATGTTCAATTATGCAAAAGAGATATATTTAATAAATCTTTAAAAGCTTCAAATGAACTTAATAGATATTTTTCTGGCTCATCTGCTAGTACTAAAACAAACTTACCTCTGTTAAACCATGCCTATAATTCTATCATTTTGTATGGCTCAGAGATATGTTGAATATTCAAAACTGACTTTGCATCTAGCAAAAACAGATGCTACAAATAAACTTGAAAAAACATACCAGAATAATGTTGCTTATAACATTTGTATAAAATGAACTTAAAGTTATGTAATCATATCAAAGTACACATGTTGCTGTGGATCAGGGTTATGAAGATTATCTATATATCTATGATAACCTATTCGCAAAGATTGCTTCATTTTTACTCATAATTTTTGAAAGAAGCCTGTATATGTATCCAGAATATGCTGGAAGATAGCACTATGACATGGTATTCCTGTATTGAATTCATACTAAAAAAAACTTGAATCGAAAGACACAAATTGTATTGATTATTCAATTGATAGATTAAAACAATTTATTATGAAAGATTTAAAGACATTGATTTTGATTGTGTAAGCATGGTACAATGGTACAGATAATGGTACTGGAAAGCTGATACATATCTTTTCAAAGACTATTCTACTGTTTTCATAATAATTGTTTGTTTCAGGTGTTTCAGAGAAGATTAAACGGACAGACAGATTTTGACAGAGGATGGGAAGCTTATAAAATTGGATTTGGAGATTTAGAGGCGGAGTTTTGGTTAGGTAGAAATGATTATAATTTGTAAATACTAAGTATGACTTACTATAATTGATTTTCAAAATAAAGAAAGCAGTCTCACGTAGAAACGAATGGATTGATATAAAATAATTAATCTGTTGTTCAGTTACGATCAATGCTTTATGGACGTAAGAAAAAGAGATATTAGAACATTTAGCTTATTTGACTAAATCAAGTAAAAAAGAATTCGTTTAAAAAATTATTATGCTAGTATTCCCTTTTCATTTATATCAATGATTAGTTTAGTACATATTTATAAATATTTGTTAATTTATGAGTAAATATTTACAAGCATATTAATGCCAACAATTATTGATACAGATAATTCATATGAATAATCAATAATATGTTATAAAGCATTTATTGACATGGTTAATGTAATAAAACATCGTTCGATTACTATTGTACATCTTCGCTAGCCAAGGGTTACGATACAATTCTCTCCTCTCTACACTTTGCTGATTAAGAAAGAACTTCGGAGACACAAGATAATGATTTGCATTGGTTGCAGTCGTATCTAGCTGCATACAACCAAAGAGCACATACAACATAATTACGTGTTAATGTAGAAAATGTAGGTAAACAATTGACACGTGCTGATTGTGCACCAAGTCTTTACACCACAAAACATACAACGATATTTAGTGACAATTTAAATGTTCTTAATCAACTAATAGAAGTTCCTGTGTATGATTCTTGCACCAATGTTGAAATGTCACCGTATATTTTCGTTTCGGAATGGACGTGACTTTAATCAACCGATAGATGACGCAACATTGTTATCACAAATGTTGGCTTAATTTGCCAAAGATGGAGAGGGGATGGATCGTAAGCCTTGGCTATCGTAGATGAATATTGCAATAATGATCAATTTCAATATTAACAAATGCAAGTCGAACATTCAAAAATTATCCCAGTTTGTGTTCTTTTTCTGCAACTTGTTTAACAAACAGATAAAAAGACAAATTACCAAGTTCTTTACTGGTTTTAGACTACGAAATAATAACTGAAGAGAAATATGGCCGGAGAGAAATTTGATCCATCACTGTTTCTTAATGTTAGTGAAAACAAGTCTTTTAATCAGCGAGTTTCAGATAATCGAAATGGGTAACAAGCTTATGTTAAAGTTCCGTAAAACAGAACGTTGTTGACGTCTTAAATGTTTCCATCAAAGACTCAACTTAAATTATGACAACGCTGACGCAGACAACAGCATGTAGGATAGCTAGTTCTTTAATGCTTTCGTCGTGGGTAAGACAATAACGCACTGTTGAATATCTGATAACGCAATATCCAAAGCATTTATTTAACTAACAATCTGATTCAAATAACATGCAAACAAATGCTTATCTCTATACTAAAATAAGGCAAGTAATTTACTTCATGTAATACATTAAATATTTTTAGAGAAAATCTATTAATCTTATCTGGAAATCTTATTAGGTAACCAACGGATACATACATTGACTGCAGCTGGAAAAAGCGAATTAAGAGTAGATATGTCCGACTTTGATGGTAACAGGGCTTACGCAAAATATTCCACGTTCGCTGTTGGTGATGCGGTGACTAACTATAAACTAACTGTTGCTGGCTACAGTGGTAATGCTGGTGAGTTATAATCTATATAAACAGAAAAAAAAAACATGGCTAAAAAAGAAAAAGACAGACCAATAATAGACCACATTACACACCATACAAAACTAACTATAAATCATGGTATGGAAATATACAAAAAAGGGAACCACAAAGATAACTTATGGCAGAGAATTCATTTACGGTTTAAAGTTTCTGATTCCAGAGTATTATTCATTGTGTTTGACATTTCTTTGCGTATCAAGTGCATTAACATTTGTAAAATATACTATGCATCCGTAAAATAACATTTTAGAAAGTGGTCAATCCCATCAAGATTACTACTGGAGTTTCGTAAATTATTACTCGCCGAAATAGAAATTAATCTTAAATTTTTATTGCAGCGATTAGTGATCTATTACTAATATTAGACTTTTTACTTTATGAACATAATAAATGATTTCATACTACCAATCTGGCCTCACCATGAGCATGTTAAATAAGAAACATTCAGACAAATAATGCCTTTTTGGTAACTAAGTTCAGGTTTGGCCAGTGATTTTTAATAATAAATCAGGACATTGCTGTAAGTGCGAATGTCCTGTTTATTCAAGTACTGAGATGTCCTAGGGAAGAACAGCTTGAGTGGACAAATGTTTATTAGTTTTTAAACATAAATTCACAGGGAAGGTTCTCCAGAAAAATGGAATGATTTCATATTTGGTCTGTTGCTTGATGTTTATAATTTTATTTTGTTGCGTGTAACGAATTTTACATACGTGCCATACAGCAACGTCCTGTTTTTCGATAGTTTGAAATTATACAATAGATATAGAAAGATGTGGTATGAGTGCCAATGAGACAACTCTCTATCCAAGTCACAATTATAAAAGTAAACTATTATCGGTCAAGGTACGGTCTTCTTTTACACAGAAACTTTCTGTTAAACTTTTCCTGGCTTCCATGGATAGGAATAGGTTTATATTTGGACTGATCCTTGATATGTTTGAGTTGTTAGCAATATTACCGTCTGCCATTCATCAATTTCTTGTTTGATGATATGTTGATATTTTACACTTCTCATTGAAGACGGAATTGTTTTCTTGACATCTATGGATATAGTTGATTTCATGTTTGTTCTGACGATTGATGTTTTAAGTTTTCATGGTTGTATCGTATAAATGTTTACAACCGCCCCGAATCCACTTCCTATGTGTCGATAGCTAGATTTTTCAATTACAAACACTTTTTGCATGATCTCAATATTGACGACTTCAAGTCTAAACCTCCCGATTGCACTTGTGCTAGTTCCCTATTCACATATAATCCGGCTGGCCACGTTATTATCGGTGACCTCAATATTGCAAATAACACTTCTCTGCGAAATGTGTTATAGAAAGGTCCGTGAGCCTAAATCCATGAATTGGAAATACAACCATAAAAAATTGATGGATTCAGTCGAGGATTATGTCAGGCAATGGGTTAAGCGCAAGAGGGAAGACGTAGACACTCTTTCCGAATGGATCAAGGCGTTGAGGTCGTTGATACAAATCAGAATTAGGAAACTAAATGGGTCTATCAATGCCCATTGTACGTCAATCTTTAAAGACCCAAATGTTGCAAAACACTTATCTTACCTCCATGACAAATATGTTGTTGTCCCCGCAGATAAAGCCCCTAACATCATCGTTTTTGTGTGTAAAACTCATTACATTAACTGCTTGATAAACGAATTAGGTATTGACAATTCACTTGGAAACTCAATATATACCCTCACGACACTTACCAAAGAGAAAATCCTGGATAGTCATAGGTCTGTTCTATGTTCCTTTGGAATTTCAACCAAAGATGAAGAACTGGATCTTCCATCACTGTATTGGATACCTAAACTACATAAGTGTCCTTACAAACAACGGTATATTGCTGGGTCTTCCAAGTGCTCCACGAAACCTCTTTCTAAATTATCAACATCTATTTTATCAGCAATCAAAGACGGGCCTCAAAGTAATTGTGAAACTGCCTATTCTAGATGAGGCGTGAATCAGATGTGTATACTTAAAAATTCCAAAGATCTTTTAGCGTACATACAATCTAACTCACTTTCATCTTGCAATAGTATTAAAACATTTGACCTTTCTACACTTTACACAAGTATTCCACATTCCAAACTAAAAGACAATTGAAAGAGTTGGTATTGCTTTGTTTCATAAAAAAAAAATGGCCAACGTAGATACATGTACCTTGTCTTAGGGAGGGATAAATCCTACTTTGTAAAGGATCACTCTGATTCAAACAAAAAAGTCTTTAAAGCTGACATTATCAAGATGCTTGATTTTTTTATTCATTCAATCATATCTTTATAGAGATCACATGAATTAAATTATCATGAACAATAAATTAAAACATTAATAATAGAAAATAGAATAATTCCACCAAAAACCATGTATTTTGATATGAAAGTAGTAAAATTCGGTTTAAAATGTAATTTCCAGCGTCAAATGATAGCTTAATGAACGCTGATTCCAAAAATATATGGTTACTATGAAATATTTTTTTAAATAAGCGAGATAATTTTTAACTTCCGGTTTGAAAAATGTTTCTTCTGGTATTTTTTGAAAGTTTATTTGACACTGATTCCAAAAATATCTCGTTTTATATATTTTTATATTAAAATAAAATACAAAACATAACTACTTCCGGTTTACACGAGGCCACTTCCTCTTAGCTTTTCCAAGGTAAAATGGCTTGAAACCTAATGCAAAAAGTCCCATGGTTTATCATGTATACATATGAGGTAAAAGCAAAGGTCAAAATCTAGAACGTCAATTTAACCTATGACCTTGAGCTCAATTTCAAGGTCTTCAACCAAGGACCTCAAATCAAAAGACCCTAGGTCTTAATTATATTTGGTTCATGAGTTATATCACCATATGCATATTTTTAAATAAAAGAGGGGAGAAAACTCTAATTTGAAGTAAGCGTATCCTTTAAACCAATATGTATGTGTTACGACATGTCGCAACTAACAATTAAGTAAAAATATGTTGTCGATGTCTTATATTGTGTTTGAAAAGAGCTAAATATTAGCCAAAATCCAAATTTAGAAATGACCTTGACCTTTGACCTTGACAACATTTTCTATTTTTTGGACCAAGGACCTCAAATCAAAACAACCTAGGTCTCTATCACTTATGGTTTACCAATCACAATTACATTTTACTTATTTTAAATACAGAAGGTGAAATAACTCTCATATGGAGTTTCCAGACCGCTTCGGTCAAAATTATTTTTAAGATCCTGAGGACATAACAAGCATATTGGTGAAATAATTTTGTCGTAATCTTTAACGGTTGCGAAGGAGATTTGTACACAAGAAAAACAGTGTTTGGGGAGATAACTCAATAAAAAGTGTTCAGCTTAACAGGGTCAGTTTCAAAAGTGTAATAACTGTTCGATATCATACGCAAAAAATCTAAGCGACAGGTTGCGAAACAAAAAAGCACCATCTTCTTATATCTCCATAAAATTGGCTAAAAACTTTTTTAATTTGTTTAAAAGTCATCAAATCAATAGATGTTCCTTGTAAAAAGTAGACGTTGTTGATACATAGATTTCCGTCATATTGATGAAAATTACAATCAGGTCATCGATTTTGTTTTTACGGTTAACTTTATTCAAATTTGTGTTGAAAGAGAAAAAAAAAAGAAACGTCGAAATAAGTGTAACGTTTTCGTGTTGTAAGCCGAAAATAGCTCGTATAACACATCGTTTTGGTACGTTTTTACAGTACCTACTATTTTATCAGGTTGTCTAATACACCAACAGCGAAGTGACCATAAGATAATATTACAGCAGATTGTGTGTCGACGGACATGGAATTTTGGATTTGATTATTTTAAGACAAATTGACGAACGATTTTCGCAGATTTATATGCTCTCGATACACATGTTGAACCTATTATGAAACGATTCAATCAGTAAGGAGAAATGTCAAGAAACAATTTTAGATCAGTATATTTACAGGCATTACTTTATTATTGATTTTCTCGAGTTTTCTATAACACCAGCGAATGTTCTATTGAACTCATTCACTAGATATCTAACCGACCTGCTGTGACTCAAATTTTAAGATTTAAAAAGCAATAATTGAATGAGTCAACAAAAAAGTAATGCCTGATAGCCATTTTTAATCAATGTTATTATAAGATATGGTTAATATATTTGTATCACCTGAATTTCATTAGTCATTTCAGAAATTAAAATAATTGATTGGGATGGCAACCAAATAGGTTTAAATGAAAATCGATATCCGTTATCGGAATTCCAATTGGAAGTAACTGTGCACCACTTATTGCGGACCTGTTTTTGTATTGCCAGAAGTTACAATTGATGATAAGAATCAGCAAAGACCCATCGAAACAATATCTGATACACAAATTTAATAATACTTTTAGATATTTGGATGATATTTTGGATCTTAATAATGACGACTTCAGTATGTATACTAAAGAAATTTATCCTGTTGAACTTACTTTAAATAAAGCTAATACTAACAATGACCACTGCCCTTTCCTCGATCATGATATCTATATATCACTAACGGAAAGCTTGATACTAAAATTTATGATAAAAGAGATGATTTTTCATTTCCCATCGTTAATTATCCATTTTAAGATGGTGAAGTTCCCTTGTCACCGTCTTACGGTGTTTATATATCTCAACTTGTACGATTCGCTCGTGTATGTAACAATGATTTAGATTTTAACGAGAGAAATTTATGTATTACTGAAAAATTATTACACCAGGGTTTTCGATATCACAAACTAGTCAAAACATTTACTAAATTTCATCATCGGTATAAGGACATCATTCGTAAATATAGCTCAACATGCAGACCTCTTATACGTTCAGGTATTTCACATCCAATTTTTTATGGAAATATTCCCCGAAAATTGTCAGTATTCACCTCAGAAGCTAACAAAACCTTTAAATATATACTTATTAAGAAGGAATTTAGTTACGATACTGTTGTCCGGTCATTAAAGATTGCATATTTTGATTCACTTATAGTGTCTTTGCATCGAAACTAAACACATTTATTTAAAAACCAGTTGTTGGCATGACACGGGTTGTGCTCTTCTCATATATGTTATGATGGTATAATACTAAACCCCTAACAGGAAGGATTGTGCCTGATATTCATATGATGAAGACATAATCTTTCAATCAGTTTAATTGAAGTCTGCAGCTGGCATGTCATTTAACTGCTAGTAGTCTGTTGTTATTTATGTGTTATTGTCATTTTGTTTATTTTCTTTGGTTACACCTTCAGACATCAGACTCGGACTTCTCTTGAACTGAATTGTTATGGGCGTATTGTTATTTATGTGTTTACTTTTCTACATTGGCTAGAGGTATAGGGGAAGGGTTGAGATCTCATAAACATGTTTAACCCCGCCGCATTTTTGCGCCTGTCCTACGTCAGGAGCCTCTGGACTTTGTTAGTCTTGTATTATTTTTACTTTTAGTTTCTTGTGTACAATTTGGAGTTAAGAATGGCGTTCATTATCATTATCACTGAACTAGTATATATATTTGTTTAGGGGCCAGCTGAAGGATGCCTCCGGGTGCAGAAATTTCTCGCTGCATTGAAGACCTGTTAATGACCTTCTGCTGTTGTCTGCTCTATGGTCGGGTTGTTGTCTCTTTGACAAATTCCCCATTTCCATTTTCAATTTTTTTTTTCTAGTGGTAAATATAAACTCATCATAGATACCAGGATTATAATTTTATATTTACGCCAAACGCGCGTTTCGTCTACTAAAGACTGAAAAGTGACGCTTGAATCCAAAAATGTGTGAAAGGTCAAATAAAGTATGAAGTTTTGTTAACAGTTAATTTATATTTAAAAACATATCAATGATAACTCTAGTCAATACAGAAGTCTACTGGGCTTGTTATACCCTCGGGGAAATAAATCTCCACCAGCAGTGGCATCGTATGTTTGTCAGTCACTAAATACAGAAAAATATGAGTTAAAACATTAATATCACCTTATCTAATAACATATAAAAAAAATCTTGATCCTTAAAAAACGCCTTACGAAGGGGAACGCGATGGATTAAATAATTAATCAGTAATTAATGTCCATCGGTAAAAAAATCATGTATGTTTGTTCACGACAGTCACATGGTTCTTATGTCATAAAATATATTAACTTATCTTATATTGAAAAGTCTATCATGTTTTGCGATTTCAAAACATTAATCTAAGAAAAGATTCATAGCTTTATCTAACACTGTTATACTAATGTTTTTGTAATGTCTGGTTCTTATACTTATAACAGGAGACAGCCTTAATAACCATAATGGTCAAGCGTTTACTACCAAAGACAGGGACAACGATCCATGGACAAACGTTCAATACAAAAACAATTGTGGAATATACAGACATGGTGCATGGTGGTATAGAACATGTGCAGTTTCCAATCTGAATGGGTTATATATGGGAGGAGGACAGACCAGGTATACCGGAGTATTGTGGTATACTTGGAAGAACAACCAATATTCAACGAAGTCTTCTTCAATGATGATGAGGAGACTGTAAAAGCATGTCAATTAATATAACTGCTATTATAAAACAAATTCTTTTAAAATATTTCGTTTTGCATTGTATGATTTTATTTACTTAGCAGGATACCATTGCACGTTTTTTGCATTTTGAATATGAATTTGTCTATTTTGCCGATCTTAATTTTAGTATCTAACTTGCTGTGGAAGTTCACAATCGTCTCGCTCATGTAATATCTAACAATGTCTTTTAGCAATACATCAGTTTAAAGAAAGCTTGCATTTTATATCACTCGACTAGCTATAGTAAAAAGAAAATTTGCATTTAACAAGAATCATTGGCATATCTAGACAGCTATAGAAAAGATATGTTACAGTAAAACAGTGATGATATCAATTATCAGGTTATAAAGGAGGAGGTTTGACCAGTCGACGTTTTTTTGCCAAATGAATTTCCTTTTAAAATAGTATTATAAACCTTTTTTTTATAAAAAAATTATTTTTGTATCATATTTTGAATTTTATCATTTATTTTAGTATTAGGAATTCAAACTTCAAAAATTACGTGTAAAATGCCAAATCTGCCAAAACAGAATCATTTTAATATCTATTCATTGCTATTAACATATGAGCAACAGCTTCACAGATAAAAGAGCTGTGTTACAGAATGTATTGAAGAAAGATGTCAGCATGATCTGTGTAAAATATATTTCTTTGTGAAATGTACTGCTCATCTATATTTCGACCAAAAACTATGCGTAAATTTTTTACTAAAAATATACTGTGTAAATTTTGATATATATGACGTCAAAGTAACATTACAAGTGATTTTTTTGGATTGAAGTGTCCAAACATGTTCATTTATTAATACAATTGAGATAATTTCTAAGGCGTTGCATATGTTTATTATTTTACAATGGCATAGACCAAAAAGTCATGTACCTCCTTTCGTTTTTTAATGAATAAGGCCAATTGTCTTGTCAAATAGGGTGTTCGTGTCAAAGCTGATGACTTAAATGAGAGATCTCAATACTATATACTCAATGGCTATATTTGATATTTGAAAATTGCGGTCACTATAGTTGTTTTCGTTGAAATTAGTTTAGTGTTAAAAAGGTTTTTTTTTACCGCGGTAATTGCTGTATGTTGATTAAGTGTCAACCTGTCTGTGATATTGGTTTTGTGTCTTATCGTTATATTTAAAATAAAGGATGCAGCTTGAGGACATTTACAAAGTAACATTGAGTAAAATATAAAGTTAGAGATCATAACGAATTGCTCTGCAAGTATACGCTGGAATGACGAAAAAAGGACACAAAATCAGTAAGCGCACAACAGAAAACACAAAAATTATTACAAAAAAATATATTCTATATAAAAAAAAACGAGAAACGAGAAACACGTAAAGATCACATAAACAAACGACAACTACTGTACATCAGATTCCTGACTTAGGACAGGTGCAAACATTTGCAACTGGATAAAACGTTTTAATGGTACCAAACCTTCTCCCTTTTTCTGAAATAATAGTATAACATCACAACATAGAAAAAAACACGATAAAATAGCAATTGGAAGGCTTAAAACTCAATAAAAAACGTAAATAAACACACTATGAACGAATAAATTTGATCTGCGATACCTGATTGCAAATACATAGTTCATCAATTAAAATTATTAGGGATAAACATTTAAGGTCTAAAGTAAATAAACTAGTTCATACAAAGCCATGGTAAGATACAACTGTGAAATATTTAACACCATTTAAAGCATGTTTAAGGTTGCATTTCTGTAAATATTGACAATACAAATTACCATAGGAACTCCTTTTACGGCTAAAGCTGTACAACTTCTACTATGAAGTTTTGAAAAAAATCTTATCCTAAAATTGATAAAAATATAGGGCTGTGCGGCATAAATTGCAACGTGTGCATGCCCTGAACTTCTCAGAGTTTAAACTTACACTAATTTTCTTTACTACCCCTACATCGAATGAAGGGTTACCACAGATTTCAATATAAACAGTATGCACATGTATATTTACTGGTAACATTCCCAAGTTATGTCTCTGTGAGATGAAACACAGACAACATAACTGGGAACCCGTATGTAAACAAAACTAATTTTCTATGAATATTTTAGATCTCCTCAAAAGAGGCGTGGTTTGAGAAACAGCTGTATATACAAAGTGCAACCTTAAATGAGTATACACATAGGTCAAGTACAAGAAGAAAAATTTGGTGTTGCTTAAGTGTTTTACACCAATAATGATAATGATATTTAAAAATTTTGTGATGTTAAGATTTAACGTGTATGTATGGGCCTCAATTTTGTACAAATAAAGTTCCTAAACATCAATTGCATATTTATCTGTTGACATTTGAATCGCCTTGGGCCAATTTGACATGACCATCACACTAATTAAAAAGAATGGTGCTAACAAAAAACCAGTGTTTCGATCTTAAAAATATAATCTGGTTGCTTTTTACTCCTGGTCCAGTATAAAATAGTCATTCAAATAGTCTTTAGAATTCTTTGTTCTCAATTCCTTCGGTTTTCTAGATTGTGCCAGTGTAATTTAAGATTTTTGTTGTGAGTTTTCTTATATATTTCTATCTAATTTAGCCAAATTTGTTTAATTGGCTGCTGTTTGACATTTAAAAAAATCACTAAGTACGCATTAATTTGTCTCAAAAATTTACATTCTCGGTTAATTTCGGGTATATTCATATACAATCTATGACGTTGTTTCTTCTTTACAATAGGATGAATGCCAGTTTTGACAATTTTTATAAAATATTCACATGATGTATGTATGTTTCTAAAACATGTATATTTTGTTCTGTCAAATTATGCAAAATATATTGTATTTTTACCTTTATCATATTTTGTTGAAATTCTATCAATTTCTTTATTGGTTGCATACAGTCTTATATAAATGTATAATAACAGGTTTCGTCAAAAAGTAATTTTAAAAAACATGTTTTATTTTTATAGTACAATATCACAGATACCTTTATTTTGTATTTCGTCTTTATGAAAAATTCCAAAAAGACATTATATTTCCTATAGATTCAGATCAAGTGTTTGAAGGATCCCCAGAGTCAAGAATTGAAAAAAAATCTTTCATTTTTGCCGTTCGACCATATAGATTTTCTAAAACTGAAATATTTATATCTTGATGTCAAGTTACAAATCGTTTCCAATTTTACAAAAAATAGATGTATATTGAGGTGAAATATACACAGTTCTAAATACTGCATCTATATCAAAAAGTAAAATCACAAAAACACCGAACGCCGAGGAAAATTCAAAACAGAAAGTCCCTATCTAAATGGCAAAATCAAAAGCTAAATATATATGAGAAGATGTGGTACGAGTACCAATGAGACAATTCTTCATCCAAGTCTCAATGGTTGTAAAAGAAAATCATTATAGGTCAAAGTACGGTGTTCAACACGGAGCATTGACTCACATCGAACATCAAGGAAAACTATTCAAACGGGAAAACCAACTGTCTTATCTTTATAAAACTACTGAACATCAGATTCATGACTTAAGACAGATGAAAAAAATGCAGCCGGTTTAAAAGTTTTAATTGTTACCAACCTTCTCAGTTTTCTGAAACAATAGTGTAACATCACAATATAGAACGATACACCATAACATATCATTTTAGGCGAAGTATACGTAGTTGACGCCTCTAGCGGAAATCGGGATACAAAACGTGCGTCGTTAGTTACGCAAAATATCTCCCTTACTCCAAGAATGGAAAATGGGCACATAAAATAAAAATCATCTTTCATTGAATTCGTGCGGTCTATCTATGATCATGAACCCAAATCCAAACAAGTATTCCTGTGTTATCTCAAAATATCAAGGAAATTATCAGACTCCCATCAGAAATTTTAGTATCACGGGCCTATTGTGTGTTAGTCTGCAACTGTTTTTGTTTTAGCCTCATGCAGGAGCGGCCGGGTATATAATATCGCTCGTATTTTTTTCAACAGAAATTAAAAATAAACAAATAATCTAGTTACAATTCTGCTTCTAGTAGTATGGTACTCGAAAAAATCAAACCACAATTGACCCCACAATTTGAATGAATTATTGTAGCTTAATCTTGAAGGTAACGAAAAATAACTGTAAACATGTGTGTTGAACTAGAAAGGCTTGGGCATGTTCCATTTTTTATGCAATTGAAAATTTTAGGATAATTTATATTTGTGTGAAAAGTATAAACGATAGTATAGAGGGTAATCGACCTCAAGTGAAACAGTTTTAACATGTATAAGTGGAAGGACAAAGCTTACAGAGAGAAAAAAACGAACAAAAATTCAGATTCCGTCTACAAAACACTTCACAGAAACTAAATATTGAGCACTGTTACATTTATCTCAGAATAAGTAAATCATCTGTCTCATCCAAATCTCAGTTCTTACGGAGAAGAAACTAATTAAACAGGTGTCTTCTATTCCGTCCGCAATTTTTTGGGGAAAGTAAAATCTAACATTAGAACCATATTCTTGATCAAATTCCAATTTCCAAAGGATAGCGAAATGTGCATTCTTGTGTTTTTCGTTTGTGTATCATTCAGAAGTAGAGAATACAATTTTAACGTATTTTTTTCTTCTCAAGTCTCAATATTGAAGATTACTAGTATTATAGAATATACATGTAAGTTAGAGGGAAGAAGTGAGAGGGCGAAGAAAATAATGTTACTATGTCGGGGCCTTTTATAACAGACGAAACGTTAGGGATGTTTCTCATGGCTGATGGTCTTATTGTTGCCTATTGTAATTGCTTACATCCACTTCATTCGATAAGGCAGCTGGGGTATCAACATTTTCGGTGATAAATGTTTCGTAAGCTTAATTCTTTGAGGGACTTTTCGGTCAAAGTATTTTCAAATTTCAATATAAATGGTGGTAGTATATTAATAGAACTCTTGATTATTCAACGAATATCATCAAAATTACAGTAGGTATTGTTGAATGTGTCAACCAAATGTATCAATGACGTGTCTTTACTGAGTTTGGTCATTAAAAAAGACAACAGTAGTATACCGCTGTTCAAAGGTCATAAATCGATTGAAAAAGCAACAAATTCGGATAACAAGCTAAACCACAGGGAAACGCATCATCTATAAGAGGAAAACAACGAAACAACAGAACACTGAAGTGCAACGGCAATGCAACATGCATAGAAACAAACTATTAAATAACAATTGCCATATTCCTGACTTGGTCCAGAACATTTTAAGAAAAAAATAAACTGATGGTCACAGCAATGAGTGAATAAATCGGCTATTAATGGGGCGCAGTAAGTGCCTATAGGAATACCTGCAACTTGTTGGTACACTTTATAGACGAAACGTACATATTTTTTACAGGAGAGAATTTAAAGATTTAATCATATCTTCACATTTCCAGTAAGTGTATCTAGCATACTTTACTTTTTCGTTACAGAAATAGGCTTTAAATGAGATTAAGAAAATAAATTTGCAATGAGATCTTTTCAGACCATTTAATTGAATATGAAATAAGATTGATTAGAAGTGCAATGTAGACAGGAGAAAAATTAAAACTGCAAACAAATTAAAAGGACCATCAAAAAGCATGTATTTTTAAAACCTCTAAAAAATGTTTAACACTCCAGAAATACCATTATTTGCATCTGCTTTATTGCAAAAGTTAACATCAAGTTCTTTAATAGAAGTAAGGGATGTAGTCAGAAACACTGATATATAGATTAGAAGTATAACACTAACTAGATGCGTAGATGAAACTAAATTTAAATGGTTGTTTGTGCAATTTAGTTAACCAGTACATAGTTGGGACTTTTAAATGTTCGGAAGTGGCTTTAAGCTGAATATTTGCGCTTACATGCTTGTTTAAATGTTGTCTTTCTGTGGAGTGTACGGGCCTGAATGAAGAATTGATAATTTCTTTTTTAAGAACTTACGTGTAGTATATGCGTCAGACTATTACTACATTATCGGCTGCTTTGTCTGCCGGTATAAACACAAATCGCTTTGTGAGTACTTGGAGTTTATTTTTCACCCTACAAATGGGTATAATATGGTCCTTTTTACTAGTGTTAATTTCAGAATTGTTTTCAAAATGAGATATACGAATATCAGCAGTATTTACAACAGTATTAAAATCATTAAATCTCCGTTTTCAAGTCTATAGATTTAGAAAAATAAACTAACTTGTAGAAGACAAATATGTTTTCGTTTAAATGACAAAAGGTAATATGGTCATCAATTTTGTTTTTACGGTTCCACAGTATTCAAAGTAGTGGTGCAGGATGAAAAACAAATACAACAAAATGTCGAAATAAGCGAAACATCATCATGATCATGGTGTTGTAAGCCGTATCACGTCGAATGTGCACGGTTTCCACTAACACCTAGATTCCAGATTGGTTTTACACCAAAATACAAAGTCCATATGATGGCTTGAAATCACTAAAAACAAAATGCATGTATCAACATCACAATATTTTTAAATAAAAATCTTTGGACTTGAAATTCATGATTTTTTTTAATTTTATACAAATTCTATGAACGTTTTTTATTATCTTCATATGATTTCTATAGAAACATTTATCTACTTAGTAATAGATAAGAAAATAAAAGTGAATTATGTAAATTGCAGGCCTTTGATAGCCTGGTCTTATTTTGTATTATCAGAATCATGTCGAGTTTACATGTTTTTTTTTGGAGACAACTGCAGTCTGTTATGCCTTATTCGGTTGCTGCAACGTGTAATAATTGGTGTTTTAATTTGTTGAAAAATTTAACTACATAATTATCAAACAAAGTACCAAGAAGTGAATCCTTCGTCTATTTTGCTCGAATTTGAATTCAAAATTATCACCGGAAAGTGAGTATTCACTCCTTACCTTTGTTTATCACAGAACACACATATAAGTAGGTATATATCTTAAAATGGCACCAAACAGATCTTAACGCCGACTTGCAGTAGTCTTATGTAGCTGATTTAATAGAGAAACACCTTAGTTTTTGTTTGCTTATCGTTCATTCATTAAAGACTATACTAAATCGAGGTAGCATGATTGTAAAAAACAGTGGCGTAGCTAGGCGGAAGCTCGGAAGCCAAGGCTTCAACATCGTTTTGTCAAAAACAAAAAATCATAATAAAAATAATAAAAAATAAAAACGAGCTAGAGGTATGAGAGAGAGGGAGGAGACTCCGAGTGGAAGAAAGCGAAGGGGAAAATAAATGGGCACTGTGCGGTTAAATAAACAAAAAGTTGTAGAAGTCAACGAGTCGATATCACTTCTCAGACTCTCGGCGTTCGTTCCCATCACCAGCGCTTTATTTCGGCTCTTTTTATAGCAGACGAATATTGTATCTGCAGGGTGTTCTGCTATTTACAATGCAACGCAGAATTGACAATGCCTGTGACCAATTTCACCGCTGAATCAACGCAGTTTCAGTGTCATGTGCCGGGTTAAAACATATCTGCGTTATACGATGACAACCGAACGACTTTCGGGGCTATAGATGTATCCTTCACGCGTACAAGGAGACGTCCATTGATAAAGTAATTGACATTAGGCTTGCTTTTTTGTTGGTGAGAGAGATTGGCTCTGACCACTAGTTAGTATAGAAAGTCCCTGCTTTGACTCTTTTAATAATTCATATCCACACAAACAATTCAAACGAGAAAACTAACGGCCTGATTCATGTACAAAATAATGAAAGAAAAACAAATATGATACAGCAACAAACGACAACCATTACACTGAATTACATGCTCCTGACTTGGGACAGGCACATACCGAATGTGGCGGGGCTAAACTAATTTGAAGGCACCATCCTGCCCTAACCTGGGTACCCATTATATTAACCTGAATATATTGTTTACATCTCATCACCAAACAATTTTTAATGGTGTGGTTTTTGTCGAGCCTGCGACTTTTGTCACAAACGCGATCTTTACATTCCGTCGTCGTCGGCGGCGGCGGCGTCCAGAAATATTCACTGTGTGGTTAAAGTTTTTGAAATTTTAATAACTTTCTTAAACAACCCTGGATTTCTACCAAACTTGGACAGAAGCTTGAATATGATCAAAAGCTAGTATCTAGAAGGAAATTAAAAAAATATATATTTCCTGTTTTTCCGTATATTACTTATATATGGACTTAGGTTTTCATCCAGTTACATACAGTCTGCAGTTAAAGTTCTTAAAACATTTATTAGATTCTTAAAGCAGGCGAGACACTGGTCTTAGAAAATATAACCTTTTTATCCCACTGGAATCTCCTGGTTTTTACAGTTTCTTTGAGGAACAATATATATTTTTTCACAAAATTATCTGACTTGTATCAAACAAAAATACTTTTGACTACACCTTAACATTCAATATTTTCAGTTAATATTTGTGGGTCTAAAACCCTAAAATCCAGGAGCTTCCGGGGGCTTCGCCCCCAGGCCCCCTACCAGGGCTTTGCCCTGGACCCACTGGGAGCCTTAAGCGGCCCCCAGACCCCCTGCCGATTTGGGCTTCACCTTCAACATTTGTCTAGCTACGCCACTGAAAAAGGTTTTTTCTTTTATTCTGGAATCATAAGAAGTTGATAATTTCGGCATTTCATCAATGTTATGCTAGTTTTGTGAATAATAAACCATTATGTTTATCTCATTGTATTGAAAAAACTAATATCGACTAAAGTGTTATGTATCAAAACTACTCTATTGATATTTGTGTTTTTTGAAACTGAATATCTTTAGAAAAGGTAAAGTATACACTTATTAGTAGCAACTTTCATCACGAAATGTATTGCTAAACTGAAAAGTCGACGTGGCAACGTTCTGGCAATAGCTAATGCGTTAACAAATTCATAAACAACATAAATTGGTGAGTATTTCACATTTTTCTAAAATAATAATAAAAGTATATTATTTTACGCAATTTCGACCATTATATAAGTATTATTTCCGATAAGAGATAAAGAAATAACCAATGTTTATAAAGAAGTACGTTGAACATATCCATAACATGCTTAATAATATTTGAACGCTAAAAACTTGTAAAATAATGTTTTGGTTAACTTTAAAAAATAGTCAATACTGCTAAAGATAACAGAAATCATGAGAACTAAAAATTCATTTTTTAATTATTTTTTTTTTGTATTACGTACAAAAAAAGTCCGGTTGAATGGGAATGGTAAAGGACATTTCCACAACGAAATAATTTAATAAATCCTTCTTCCCCAGTAATCTTTGATAAGCACTACATTTATATGCAAAATGCCTTACGTAACTAGCATTCATGTTGATAAAAAATACACATTCATTTCTCAATCAATACATGCAGCCGAGAAAGAAAAAATAAATCAAATGAAAAGATAAATAAGTTTTTAAAAACATCATATCAAGATGGCTTAAATTGAAAACAATTATCTTGCATAGAGTTGAGAATGGAAATTGACAATGTGTCACAACGACAAAACCCGGCCTGAATGAAAAGAACAGCTGAATGCCGCTAATGGGTCTCTAACTAAGTGGGGAAAATTCCGCACCAGGGTTATGTTTTATTAGAATCCGACATTTTAGCTTCCTAATAAACTCCAATATCAATGACTGCACGCGCTTCCCACCACAACGTCACAAAAATGCATAGGAATGAAACGCTTAACTTAACTTGTATTTTCAAGGTTTTAGTACACAAATATTATGATAAGACTGTCATGCTTCATTTCTACAATGTCATAAAGTTGAAACAGAGTCGATTATCTGCACATTTTATGCATAGTGCGCTTTCGCGCGCGCCACACATCCGGTGCTTCGCTGAATGATTTAAACTCCTTTAAATCACTCAAAGAAACATTCAATTATTTATCTTAAATGAAACTTGATAAACCAAAATGTCCGTAACAATATTGAGACATACATTTAGTGATCCAGGTTTAGAAAAGATCGTAAAAGAATTTAATAAATATATTTTTATAGGATTTCCAGGTTACATTTGTGTACTTAATATAGCGAGTAAGAGCTTGCGTGCTACGAAAAGTAAAGAAACAGTCAATCACTTTTAGTAACAGTTCATTCACATACGTTTAAAAAATAGTTTTCAAAGGTACTAGGCATTACATCCAATAAGCCAGACGCGCGTTTTGTCTTCATAAGACATCAGTGACACTCAGATCAAAGTAAATATAAAGCCAAACAGGTACAAAGTTGAAGAGCATTGAGGACCCAAAATTCCAAATAGTTGTGCCAAATACGGCTAAGAAAATCTATACCTGGGACAGGAAAATCCTTAGTTTTTTAAAAATTCATACTTTTGTTGACTGGAAATTTATAAACATTACAATATAATTGATATTCATGTCAACACCGAAGTGCTGACTATTGGACTGGTGATACATGTACAAATGTACCCTCGGGGTAAAAATTTCATAGTTCATCATCTTGAATTTCGTCCTACAATTGTATAGCTAGAAACGATAAAGAAAAATTGAGAAATATATTGCTACCTTTTGTTGTTTTATTAGTTTTGTTTTACGGAGGTCTTAAGAAGTGTCATTGTAGCAATCAATCAATAAATCCATTTCAATCAATTGATTGCACTAAAAGTCTAAGCGACTTTCTAGTCTCACATTAGCCCCTCTCTCATTATCACATAAAAGAATTACGTCGAATATTCAATAATGAATAATGAAATAGTTCATTATTTACTATTCAACATTTAGTGGTGAATAATGAATAATAAAATAGTTTATATTTCAGTATTCAAGTTGAAAAGTGAAAGATGCAATAGACACTTTATGTAGTGACACTCTATGACCTGTATGTACTTGTGTACACATTTATATCCTGCATTTCATGTTGTAGGGTATTCTTTTTTTTATCCGGTCTTTTGCAAAATCAGTGATGTTCAGTTTATATCAGGCCATAGATTTTTAAAAACCACATTCCCTCCCTACTTTCTAAATCAATTGGTCGTTTCCCTACTGGAAGCCAATGAAAGGAATGCATTTATAATCTAAGAAAAGAATGACCATAAAAATCATTACCGAAAAAGTTGGGATAATACTTATAAAACAAGTTTTACTAATTGCTAAATTCATAGAAAAAAGGATTATATACATTCTCGGTGCGATATGTCCTTTTTGTGTTAATGCAGGGTAAAGCTATCAAATGTCAATCAATGAATACCTTCTCTTTATGCATGTTCCAAGTCAGGATCGAACCGGTATTTGAGTGATTGTCATTGTTTCAAGTCTGTCAATTTTTTTAACAAATTATTTTGTTATGAATTATGCCGTTATATAAATACAGATCATTAGTTATCTGAAATGTATTGTTTCAATATTTTTTTTATATACCCAAGCATTTTATAGCCGACCGTATTGTATGGATTTTTCTTGCTGAAGACCACACGGTTGCCAATAACTGCTTACTTCCGCATCTCCTTTTTTATATTATATAAGTACTTCTTAAAAACATTATCAATGACCCATACAAATTAGGTAAGGTTAGATGAACTGGGCTTCAATGACATCTACATTTTGCTACCATTCCATACAACAAATATATTTTACTCACTCCTTACAGTATCTGAGATAGGGACTTTACCACTAAAATTAACCTTGTTCACTGATTAATAAACCTTGCCACATGTGCAAGGATATCACAAATATAACAGAAATGATACGGAAAAGTCACTGCTAGCTCAAGGTAAAGTTTCTATGTTGTTTCAATCTGATTTTATCTATATTAACTCGCGTAATAGTATATATAAGCTCATAAATCATAAATCTGTTTTTTAGATTGATGTTGTTACAGTTCTCCTTTTGTAAACTGTTGGTCAATTGTAGCACAATTTATTATCAATAAGACATATAAGTGTTTAAGAGGAAGATTTAAACTGTTTCTAACAGTCTTATAACTTTGACATCACCAATCTTCCTTTGCACCATTTGCATTTTTTCTTATTTCTATAGAGCAAAGACATACTCAGACTTGATACTTCAATCCAATAAACATAATAATTCCATATTGCTAAAACTTTAGTAGATTTCTCGACATGATTTGGATTGTGAATAAATAAGCATATTCACCTGCGAAAAAGTATATTCAACGCGCAAAACGTCGCGTGCTTTAACGTGCATAATTTTGGTTAAAAATAAATTTGACGTATAATATTGTTTTTCATAAATATCTTTCATTACATGAATTTCTCTCAGAATATGGAATAAAGCAATTACTGTCTTTTGTTTCAGTAAATATGTGGTTTAATTGACTTTTGTTGGCCTCAGTGAATATCATTTTTCAAAAGTCAATAAAACCAAACACCTCATCAAAAGATAGTTATATAATATTACACCAGTTTTGGAACGAAGTCAATTGTGTGCGTTTGCACACTCATCAAATCAAGAAAATTATAACGAACACCTTCTATCAACAAACGGAAAAAATACATTTCGGAGAGGTCAAGGTGAATGGATATTTTAGATATGCACCCGATTTCGTGCAAATGTCAATTTCGAACCCTATTCGGCAACATAAATATCAAAATTTTACTAGATATAGAAACTATAGTCCTCTGAAATGTATATTTTAACTTTAAGAAAATCGTGACCACTGTAGACACCGACATCAATATTTCGATGGGGCTTGTTTTCTGCTTTCCAAAGATATAAAATACACCCGTCTCTTATTCCTTTAATCCAAAACAATCAAGTTTGTTAACTTGGCAAACTACTGGGCATATTTGTTGACTGGGCAACTCGCTACTATGAAGACCCATTGGTGGCCTTCGGCTGTTGTCTGCTCTATGGTTGGGTTGTTGAAGCTTTGACTTCTATACAAGCAGTTAACTTTGGTGTACTAAGGCTACTTAATACTGAGTATGTAGGGTTGAAAATTGATTTGCTGCTGCGATTGCCATTGCCCAGTTAAAACTGACTCTTTGTGTTTGTGTTTCCTGTTCTTATCTGCAGTCATGCAACGTTTAGTAGAATAGTACTATATTATTGACACTTTAATTTAAGTTTTTGCAAAAAGCTTTGACTTGTTTATTGTGAAGCATACACCTCGATACCCGTTGACTGTTCTTATTATTCTTGTCCTGAATTGTGGGATCCGTACTGAGCTGTATCGTTGTTTGACATTTACACAACGGTCAAAATAAACGACACAAAACATTCTGCTTCTTTTGATAATATTCAAGTATTTTTTGTCATTTTATGTACATCCGTTTTATAAATAAATACTATTATATTGTACAATTCGAATCTGTTCATGTGTTGTGTTGTATTACACTTTATGACTATTAAATATTAATTGTATTTTAGCATGATGCAGATGTTCATGGTCATCATTTGTCTCTTGGGTCTGATGAGATGTTTTGTCTTTGGAAAGGAATTATCTCTACGAGAGCATTGGAAAAGTCAAATCAAGGTCGGGTTAGCAGATGGAAAGCATATTGTTGATTTATTTAGTACCGAACCGAGGTCAAAGATTTTTAATCGAATCAATTTACTAACAAATTTTGTTGGTACTATTGATAGCCTTGCAGCATTTATTCAGGAGTATGATCCTAAAACTGAACAACAAACTTTTAAGAATTTGAAAAAGGTATTCACAGATATAAATAGAAAACTTGAATTGACAAGCGACAAGAGGTTTGGTCATAATTTCAGGGAAATTTACTTCGAATTAAGAAGCATTGAATTCAGTTTTGTCATCTTTAACAAATTTCTGGAAAAACTAGAGGAGTTGGAATGTTCAAGTCAAGCTGAATGTGAAACAGGCATGCAATGGACTATCAAGCTGTTTAAAAATGATTTTGACATAAGTGATCAATATTGGCACATTTTTCTGGCAAATTTAAATGGAACAAGGTTTTCAAAGATGTCGTTACTTCAGCAAGTCAAGGAAACATCAGGTTGTAATGAAAAGACAATTCTGAAGTTTGGGACTAATTTACTTTTGAAACTATTTAAAACTCAACAAATCATGGTTGTGTATGGTAAGCTAGCTAAAACTAACACTAATTCCATATCACAGATACATAAATGGACTCAGAACATGTACGAATTCAGAAGGGCCTTACTAGGAGTTGTAGAAGAATGTTCCTCCAAAAATTTATGTAAAAGTCAGTGTAACAAAGGTAAATGTATCCACCTTTCAAAGGAAAATCGAGACATGTGTTCCTGTCCAAGTTACTTTGATGGCGACAACTGTCAAAGCTTTAATCAAGTTGTCTTAGCAAAGGATACAGTAGCCATCTTATCAACCTTGAATCAAGTCCCTAAGGTAAGACATGTTATCGATACGAAATTGCAATCCAACTTTTTAACTGCATCAATGAAGTGTATTAGTTTTGTTTATGAAATGATTCAAAAAGCAAGTATTGAGAATATAGAGAAGCAAGTTTTGACAAGTTTTGACCTTGGTTCCTTTTATAATACATATCTGAGCTTGAACTACTTGATCAAAGATGTGAAAAAAATAATGAAATGTGATGAAACTGCAAAAACGGGGTATTCAAAATCGAAATTGATGCATACTGCCTATCATTTGACTAGGGCTCTATACAAAATGAACTCGTACTTTAATTACAGACAATCTGACGATATATTTCAACCAGAATCATTGATGACCAGAGTTATCGGTATTAATAAGAATGAGGCTTGCTCAACAAATTTCAGAGCCAAAATTGACAATCTTTGGATACAGTTTAATCTTGCACAGGCCAATGGGTTTTCCGCCTTGTTACAAGTCCGTCATATATTAAATATTTATTCTCCCGTCGTTCTCCGTTTATTTAAGCAGCGAACTAACCAACAGATTAAATTTACAACGGATTCTACATGTAGTGCATCGATAAAACATTCAGCAAATGTTCATTGCGATCAATTTCATCTGACGAAGAATATTGACATTTAAAATAAGTGCATAAAAGGATACGCTCGCAAAGGCACTCGTTTTATCAAATGCCAAAATATAACCTCTGCATGTACACCTTGCACATGTAATACAACAGGAGCAATATCAACAATATGCAATTCAGAAACGGGACAGTGTCAGTGTAAAGAGGATTTTCTTGGAAAGAATTGCGATATCGAAAGAAATCAGGACTGTAAGTTAAGTGAATGGACATCTTGGTCTATTTGTAGCAAAGCATGTGGAATTGGAGCAAAGCAGAAGCGTTATAGACACATAGTACTTGAAAAAAAGGGACGTGGAAAGCAATGTGAAGGTGATAAGGTAGAGAATAAAAAATGTTTCAAACGATGCTGTAATGGTTTTTTTGAATGTAAAGACAGTTTAAAATGTTCCATGGGACTTACCTGCCAACCTTGTAACTGTGACCACGAAGGATCTACAACTGGCAGATGTCAGCATATAAATGGTGCCTGTTTATGTAAACCAGGTTATTACGGAAGGCGTTGCCAAGGTATTTATTTTATGTTATAAAGTGATTTATGCAATTCAATGACTGTTAAAAAAAATTTAGTCCATCTATCACATGATTATTTGTTGATATCGATGATTTGTTGTATTTGTATTCACATCAAGTGTGTTTGGGTTTTGAATTTAAGATGAAAAATAGGGGAAATGGAAACTGTGTATAAACAGTGTATAAGTAAAACAACAATCGTTTTCCATTTGTTTTCAGATAGAAGTAATGAAGTTCAATACATTTTCAATTGAGATCTTTCTGAATAAGCAAGGAAATATGGCTAAGTTTACAATTTTTGTTTAAAGAATTCATATAGGGGTCATGAGAAACGAAATTAATAAGCATATTATTAAACATTTAAAAAATTCCAGAATGAAATAAAGATGTCTCTCGTGTGAATTTTCATTTCGTTGTTCATGTTGTTGATATTTTTTTTTAATTTACAACAACTAATGAAATAAATTCCCCATCGGAACCGGAACAATTATCAATTTTACGAGAAATGAAAAAAACCAACAAATTTTCAGTTTTAAGAAAAAAATGTACAACAGTACATACATTATTGAAAATTTTCAATTCAATTTTTTAAGTAATAAAAAAAGAGACCTAGACTATTTTTTAGTTTCACTATTAAAAAAAACCCATATACATGTAATCGTTTATGTCTATTGTCCAAGGTATATTCTAATTTTTTGGAGTAAATATTTAGGTGAAATAAATACATCTTCAAACTAGAATCAATCACTCCAATAAAAAATTGCTACAATGTACTTCTCCTTATTCAATTAATAACAAATATAAAATGTTAAGATGGAAATTACTCCATTTTATCTTGCAATTATATGTCTTATCATACATATATAGCCCAACAGGTATCGCTATGCTGTACCTGTATACTATACTGATATCGCTTTAAAGCTCCGCCCATTGCCGGACAACTTATTGGGATTGAAGAGTGTTAACTGAACCTTCGTTACCTCAGAATGTGTATTGCAGTCGCATTCCAATGACGTATTGTTTGACATTATGGGGTCTTTAAGTTTTCAAGCATTTCTTTATAGCAATAAGAATGAAACACATTTAATGATAACAGACACACATGACAGCAGTATTTTCTACAACACAACTCATCGATTTCAAAACTTGAATGTGTACTTGATTAACACAACATAAACCATGTCTATTTCAGCATGATAAGCTAATTTCAAGTTCAGTTCTAAATACTGAAGCGTACGACAACTCGAACACTTTTGTTTCAAATCGAACAATGTTTTGTTATTTATTTTTTACTGTTGAAATAAGTTGTTTTGTTAGAATACTGACTTATTCACTTTGATCGATGTATTATTGTTGACCATTCGAGATTGTGTTTTTTTTTTTGCGAACCCACCTTGAGTTGAATATGTGATTTTAATATTACTACGCGGGACTCAAGGGATTTTAAATTGAAATCTACTGCAAAAAATGTTAGTTTCTTTGTTTTTCAAAGGTCAAACAAGATACAGAATTAATTGCAGAATAAAGACAATAACTGTTTAGTGTCTTTAAATATCAGCTGTATTTGTACTCGGCACTTACTAGGAGTAATAGCTCGCAAAAGCTCGCATTACACCTGTTTCCTAGCTTCGTACACATACAGCTGATATTTAAAGACACTAAACAGTTACTGTCTATATATCTTCCCATGTAAACACATACTACTACAATGGAAAATACAAGAAACAAGTCAATGTCAATTCTTTCACGAAATTTGGAAGAAAGTATATGTACTTTTAAACAAAATCAAGATTGGGTCACATATATTTAATTTAAAGACTTAAGTACTGGGCTATAAAATACATGATCCTATATATCACGAAATGAATATTTTCCTAATTATCTTAATCTATTCAATTCATAAAATTACTCATATATAAAATTATAAACAAAATGCTAAAGACCCTTATGCAGTTTTCAGAAATGACTTTTTAAACACACATGAAATTAACATATTTATTAATACTAAAATCAGCAAATTTTTAAATAATGTAAAAAGATATACATGTCTGGTACTGTAATGAGTTACAATTTATGAGTAAAATTAGCAAAGACCAATCTAAACAACATTTGATACAAAAATTTAACAATACTTTTAGATATTTGAATGATATATTGGCTCTCAAAAATGACGACTTCTGTAAATATACTAAAGAAATTTGTACTGTTCAACTTACTTTAAATAAAGATAATACTAACAGTTCTTTGCGTACAATAGTTACGTTTTGAACCAAGTATTATCCTTGGTGTCGGCTACTAGTCCTGAATGTCTCAAAATTCAAAAAATGATTTTTTCTTAAAATTCTTGATGAATTGATTTTTAACATATCAAAATAAAACATAAGGTCACAATATTTTTGTATGGAAAAACTTGATTTTTCATTATAATAACATTCTAACCCATCAAGATGTGTAAGAATGTCACGAACGTCCCTGCCTTCAAAACAATCTAAGAAAAAAGTCCAAAAGGTGTTATTTTCACGACATATTAAATGCCAGTTATTTCGGCAAAAAAAAACAATGAAGCAAAACAGAACGTAAACCTGATCTTTACGTCATCATAATAGACTCACATATCCAACAATCAGTTCAATATATAAGGTGTTTAGAAATCAAAGAGGGTCACGGGCATTATTTCCCTGACTACTAATATTATAAATAAGAGTTCCCTCAACCAACATACATAGCTTAACTCAAGACTTTATACCGTTTTTCTTTATTTTTTATTGCCTTAGGTATGATTTTTTTTCAAATAACGGTGTTTAGAAATTTTAGATTGGCTCACTCTTTAAGTGGCCTACTTTGAGTTCCTTTTCAAAAGTCTCACAACTAATGCCGGGTTCAGGCAAACAAATCTTTAAGATTTCTGCTGTGTTTATACGCAATGATAGACACTTTTTTAAATATTTGTCTGCATACCTCACTTGATCTGCCTGTAAATTAATCCAGGACTTTCCTCACGCTCTGTCCAGTCCTTTAACTGCCGGGCTATAATCCAGTAATCAAAGAGAGTCACGGCCATTTTTTCCTTGAATACTAATATTCTTATCATTGTCGATATAATTATCGTACCTTGATTTAAGAATGGTTTTGTCTAAATATTTTAAATATTTATTATTTTTGAGGCATCATAGGAAGAGATGCTCAGACAAAATCCCAGTAACATAAAACGCTGAAAATGCAGTTGTCTCTGAGGTCCATATATGCATATAAGAAAAGTTAGAATCAAGTAAAAAATCTATACCAACTACTTGTAGGTTTTATTTAAGCTTGTGTCAATTGCACTTCTATTGTTCACCTTTCTAAACAATAGATCGACCATGTCTCGTGGGTCCAAGTGTTAGTTAATGTATAAAAGAAGATGTGGTATGATTGCAAATAAGACAACACGTCATAAGAGACCATACTCCACAGAAGTTAACAGCTGTAGATCACACTACGACCTTCAACAATGAGTAAACAAATACCGAATAATTAGCTTTAAAAGGTATCGAAATCACAAAATTAATGTACATTTTATATTTTAGACAATTTCGGGTGTTTCATATGGATCAACCGAATTCTTGTAAATCCTATCAATAATTAATAACGAAATCATATAGGCGAACAATAGAAACGCAGTGGTCTCTTGTTAAAGATACATCTAGACATGTCTTCAACCGAAGAGTATACGCAAAGTTAGCTGTCCCTGAAATCCAGTATCAGGGTATACCTGAAATCAGTTATAAATCGAAAATTTAAAAATTATATCAGTATAAAAGATGCATAAAGTCAGTCTGTCAGAAATTTTTCATTGTTGCATCGAATTTATACAACGGATTAACAAATTATTTAATGTGAAACATACCTTTAGTTATCGTTGTCAATATAATGCAATTTGATGCAACTGTCATACAAGTAAGAGGCTTAGCTAGCTTATCAACCAGGTTCAATTCTCCATTTTCTACCATAAAACAGTCTGGAATATGACAGTTGTTTTCCATTCTCTTGATGTGTCTTATGATTGTGCCATTTGATTAGGGACTTTCCGTTTTGAATTACTCGGAGTTCATTATTTTCTTATTTTTTTAGAAGCATTTTCTTCGTAACACAATTCATCACATTCATCTTGAAATGAAATTTTAAATACACCGACATCAAATGCAGACTCTTCTTCGGCTACGTTTTCTGCAGTTATATAAAAAAATAACTCATGAATACACAAGTCTTCGCTTTTCCAAAACAGCGCTTCAATTTTCTTTTAAATTCATATACACAATGGCATTTTGGAAATCAGAAAGGATACCAATGGTATCAAAATCGTCTATGTTACTGGAAAACATGTATCGTAGGTAGATCAAGGGAGAGGCGAGGCTACCCCATACCCATTGATTTATCTAGAGAACTACGTATATGTTAGATAAATCAATATAGATTAAAGGCAGAAGTTACATTTAAGTGATTTTTTTTAAAGTAACGATGTATATTGCAAATATCTGTTGATTCAGTACCAATTTTTCATATAACAAAATATTTAAGGAACTGCTATGAACTTTCTATGAATTGTCCATTATGTTTTAGATTCCGATTAACAAAATGATATGTAGTAACGGATCCAGTCATATTTGTATATTTGAATAGTGTGTTCTTACTTAAAAATGATAATTAAAAACGTGAGGGAGAAGGGTTCCCATTAAATAACATAATTTGACCCAAAAAAGGTGTTTCTACAAATGACAATAGTGTTTTTGTAGGTTTAGAATGTACATCCGCCTAATCCTGCGTAATCGCAGTAGCTATGTTTATAGTAAAACATGAGATTCGTATTTCCTATCCATAAGTCATTATAGGTGAAATTAATGACTAAAATACTCACTTATTGTTCTTCTGTAATGTAAAGTTCGAATACGGTTATTTTTCTAGAGCGGTTGTTTTATCGGCAATGTTTTAGCTGCTGTAGTTAGTTCACCTCTATTATTGAAGACTTTACCCAATTATACGAATTTTATAGCAGATTCAAATGGTTATAGGGCAAAACAAAACAAATCACACATTTTAGAGATTTTTGTATTTATTTATTAGGTAAAAATGATAATATTTGTTGTTTCGGGTTTCACATTAAGACCTCCATGCATTACCAATGTTTGTAAGGCACCACAACTTACTATACGCCAAAGGTGTCTCTGAACTAAGAACAAACAGTCAACTGATAAAAAAAATTATTTAAAATATATTTGATTAAGATTAACTAATTCAGTCAAAATTGGGGTTGAAATATTAATCTAGGTTACCAACAAAAACCTTAAACATGGGAATTAAGACTAAGGTTATCCGGCGGTTTGAACTCCAACATGGAACTATTCTCTAAGGAAGCCATCTGTTTCAAAAGTATATAATGTATCATTATATAAGAATATGCGTTAATCAGTCATGCAATATGCCACCCATTTTTCTTTTTTTAGCAGTCTGTGCAATAATGCTGTCCTTACTACACTGTCATTAACTTTTGTATGTATATTCAAAAACATATCAGTCTATGGAAGAAGCGTATCGATAAAAACTTTTCTTATATCACATAGCGATATTGTCTAATATCAATTGTAAATATGCAGACATTCCATGCGGAAAATGTTGTTTTCGGCAACGAAAAATTAAGAAAATATTAACTTTAAAACTTATTGTTCAAATATAAACAACAATTGAGTCTAAATATACATTCAGAAGTCAGCTAGGAGCAAACGTTTATGTCCGTGTAAAATTTGAAGTGCTGTGTTTTTCTTATATACATAAATATTTCTAATATCAATGAGATACTTTTAAAATATCATAGCGGTGTTTGTATAATATCAATATTAGAACTTATTAGTATTAATATTTGACTACTGAACCCATTTTTTGACAATTTTACCTATTATGTCTGTTTTGTTCACGCATCGTTGTAAATATGACATAATTTGATGAGACTGTCATACACGTGAGTGGTTAAGCGCTATAAAACCAAGTTCAATCATCCGTTTTCAAAATTTGAGAATGCCAGTACCGAGTCAGAAATATGACAGTTGTTATCCATTCGTTTGATGTGTTTTATCATTTGATTTCACCATTTGATAATAAGGACTTTCTGTTTTGAATTTTCCTAGGAGTTCATTTTTATATTTTTTTTTTTACTTCTTAGTAGTATTGTATTAAATAAGCAGTTTTAAGACAATTGCATAAATTCAAATTGTTTTTGGTAACATCTTACAAATTTCTCAATTGGTTTTGGAAATAAAAATTAATCAAATAAGGGATTAATAGACAATGCCGTAATCAAATAGCTAAGTATATCAAAATGATTGTTCACATATATAACATTTAGCAAATTTCATAATGAACGCACCGAAATAATATATATCCGATACTCTCGCAACGCACGCATGAAAGACTTTCCTTATTGATAACAATGAACTTAATTTGTGACAAAGATGAATCATACTGTCCTCGTTCAGATTGATTCGAGAAAATCTGACGTGTATTTTTTAATCTCCTTTTTTATACAAATCAGACCGTTGGTTTTCCTGTTTGAATGGTTTAACACTAGTAATGCTTTTGTTCCTATATAGCGTGGTGTTCACTGTGAGCCAAGGCCCCGTGTGTAATGCCCTTCATTGATCTATAATGGTTTACTTTAAATAAATTATTACTTTGATGGAAAGATGTATCATTCGAACTCATGCACTATCTTCTTTTATCTATAAATCTTTAAAATTTTCCTTATTTTCTAAATTCTCTTCGTTCAAACGGACATAAATTATTTATATACTAGACTATATGATTTCTATATACCTCGGCCCAATCTGTTTCTTATCTCATTCATAATATAAATAGATAAAACACTAGTTTTAGAACTTGTCAGGCACGATGACCAATCTCTTTTATATAATATCAAACAATTACAATACATGTTTATCCAATGATAACAAAATTACAAAGGTTTGTAATTGTGCAAAATACAGTCCACATCACAGAATAAGTCCTCAGTTTAAATAAACTAAAAAAAAAGTTGTCTCAACAATCTACAAATAACAAACAAAAAATGTTACAAAAAGTATATTTAATACTGTTTTCGAATATATATTATATATGTGCTTAAGTATAACTAACTACGTGTGCACATGCGAATGGTCAACGCCCTTATCGATAATTTAAAATCGACCACGTACATTAATATATTTATAAATAACTGATTCCAGTCCTCAAACTGAACGATTTAAATTAATAAATATAGAAAAGATATAAACACATTTCTCTAACTCTTCGTCAATTTATCCCTTTCTTCACTCATTGTATAAAAAATATTTAATCAACGTGTGGTTCGTTTGATCTCAGTACTTCATTGGTTAAAATACGATTATGATGTCGAACAAGCGATACGAATTGTTATTTTGCACTAAGAAATGTTCGCGTATTTATACGATCGGTTTACTAGTCAAAAACGAAAGTCAAATCTCTGTGGCAACAATACATCGGAATGCCCTAACGGTCATCGCGATGTAAAAGAGCGTCCACGGCGAGATGATTATGTTCATTGAGATATCGATTTACCAACGGGAAAAGTCTTTGATATCCAAAAAAGAACTGTTTTCCTTCTAAATATTTTTTTCTATGTTAATAATAAATACATTTTCTGTTTGACAAGATTTTTTATTTTCGTTGTATCTGAAGTTGTCCTATTTATAGTCTGAGTCTGAGTTAGTATCTTCAAAGTTCGGGACATCAGCATTTGTACATTTTAATTTGTTTGGATTATTTATTTTACCATTTGAATATTCATTATAATTTGGAGCTGTATTGATTGGATTGTTTGAATGAATGTTTCTTTTAAATAATGATATTTTTGTCTACTTTGATATTACCAAGGTGGGTAGGCTATAGCAGTGTGACCAGTATATTAGAATCTGATAAGTCGGTAGACGTATTTGCAGCCGCTTTTAAACTCCGCCAATGCATCATTACTTCAAATATAATTATAAAAACGAAGATGTGGTAAGATTGCCACTGAGACAAATGAAAGAGACCAAACTAAGTCAGACATTAACACCTATGGGCTACCGTACGGCCTTTAACAATGAGCAGAGCCCATACCGCCTAGTCAGCTATAGAAGACCACGATAAGACAATATCAAACAATTCAAACGAGAAAACTAACGGCCTTATTTATATAAAAAAAAAGATTAACGAAAAACAAATATGTAACACATAAACAAGCGACATCCACTGAATTACAGGCTCCTGAATTGGGACATTCACATACATGAATAATGTGGCGAGGTTAAACATTTTAGTTAGTCGGTTAAACCATTTGATTGAAAACAATAGACTGAACAGGTTGTTAACACTTTCAACTATTAGTAGGGGCAAACAACATTTTCGAAATGATAAGTTAATGTAAGCGTTAGTTTTGTTACAGTTACGAAATTTTAGTTATGTTGATCCTAAAACATTAAAACGGTCATGATCTAAGTTTGTGAATAAGGTTTAGAGTTTTCTTAAGATGCATTGTGATGTGTTATCGTATTCATTCTATACTAGAAAACTATAGCAGTAATATCAGAAAAGTATCGCATTCGTAAAATTTTGATATTAAAAAATCATCGCTATGATATAAGACAAATATCGCATTGATATTTTAAAATATAGCAGTATCGTGGACTTATAGGTGATTTTGGCGTAGCAAACAATTAAATTCATTTCAATTGCATTCCACTGAATTTGCTGATTATGACATTTATAGAATGTGTACATCTACAAAGGATAAATCGTGTATGTATGCTTCGTTTATTCAATAATTCAATTTTCTCGTTTAAATACACCTTGCTTGTTATTACATAAAATAACTCATGAAAATTATACATCAGACGTATGTCGAGTTAAATGTCACCCTGTTTTAAGAAAAGAGTCGTTGCTTTATAATGAGAAATCTGCCTTTCTTCTTACAAATGCTAACATTCGTCTGAAATTTCCCACAATGCAACTAGTTGATATAAGACAATATCGCTAGATGATATAAGAAAAGCTTTTATCGAATCGCTTCTTCCATAGACTGATAAGTATCGATGGGTATAAATGTAGATAAAAACTCGTTTTTTTTCTAAAGTGAACATTGATTGGTTAAATATTTCTCAGTGATGTCCTGTGTTTGAATTTGTTTGTCAGCTTTTTGGTCATGAATGTTTGTCTCTAATATTTAATTAACTGTGCATTTGTATTCAGATATCGCAAATCAAATGTATTCGTTCATTGTGTAATCATACGTTTTTTGATTGAGTTAAGTTTGCCAATTGATATTTTATCGTATGTTTTTCTATGTTGTAATGTTATGCTATTGTTTCAGGAAAAGGGAGAAGGTTTGGATCCATTAAAACGTTTAATCCCGCTGCAAATGTTTGCACCTGTCCTAAGTCAGGAATCTGATGTACAGTAGTTGTCGTTTGTTTATGTGATATATACGTGTTTCTCGTTTCTCTTTTTTTTTATATATATAGATGAGACCGTTGGTTTTCCCGTTTCCTAGCTTGTTGTTCGGTGTGTGACAAGGCTGCGTGTTGAAGGCCGTACTTTAACCTATAATAGCTTACTATTATAAATTGTTATTTGGATGGAGAGTTGTCTCATTGGCACTCACACCACATCGTCCTATATCTATAGTTGATTATCATGTGAAAGAGGAAAATAACTTCAGTTTGATTATTGATTTTTCTTTATTTCCAGGAAAACCGATGGATTGCAGTGATTTCAAAACAAAAAGAGAAAATGGAATTTACACAATATCTCCAAAGGATTCTGAAGGATTTAAGGTCTACTGTGACTTTAAAATCGACAAAGGCGGATGGACGGTAATTGATATAAATCGACCGTTTAATCAAATTAAATTAAAAGTATTTTAAAGTAGTTAAATGATGATAAATCGTTGTTTAAGATTTCGTTGCAATCAGTTGCAATAACTACAAAAATATCAAAAAGAAAAATGAATTTGAAGAGTCTGGAACCTCCTTGTAAACTCAATATTATTCCGGGACAGAACTTTGCCTCTCTCTATTCCTTTTTTCAACAGAAATTTCTAAATCTCTCTCTCTCTACATATATATATATATATGGTACTTTGTGGTATTTTTTTTTTAAAGTTTATCAACCATATCACACTTTGAAGGCAGTGAGGTCCTTAATACAAATCAGAATTAAGAAACTGAATCGGTCCATCAATGCCCATGCTACGTCAATTTTTAAAGACCCAAATGTTGCTAAACACCTATCCGACCTCCATGATAAATATGTTGTTGTCCCCGCAGACAAAGCCCCAAATAACATCGTTTTTGTCTGTAAAAGTCATTACATTAATTGCTTGATAAACGAATTAGGTATAGACAATTCACTTGGAAACTCAACATATACCCTCACGACACTTACCAAAGAGGAAATCCTGGATAATCATAGGTCTGTTCTTTGTTCCTTTGGTATTTCAACCAAAGATGAAGAACTGGATCTTCCATCACTGTATTGGATACCTAAACTACATAAGTGTCCTTACAAACAGCGGTATATTGCTGGGTCTTCCAAGTGCTCCACAAAACCTCTTTCTAAATTATTAACATCCATTTAATCAGCAATCAAAGACGGGCATCAAAGTTATTGTGAAACTGCCTATTCTAGAGGTGGCGTGAATCAGATGTGGATACTTAAAAATTCCAAAGATCTTTTAGAGTACATACAATCTAACTCTCTTTCATCTTGTAACAGTATTAAAACATTTGACTTCTCTACTCTTTACACAAGTATTCCACATTCCAAACTTAAAGACAAATTAAAAGAGTTGGTATTACTTTGCTTCATAAAAAAGAATGGCCAACGTAGATACAAGTATCTTGTCTTAGGGAGGGATAAATCCTACTTTGTAAAGAATCACTCTGATTCAAACAAAAAATTCTCTGAAACCGATATTATCAAGATGCTTGATTTCTTGATTGACAACATATTTGTTACGTTCGGAGGGCGTGTTTTTCAACAGACTGTCGGCATCCCAATGGGAACAAACTGTGCCCCTCTACTTGCTGACTTGTTTCTTTATTATTATGAGGCTGACTTCATGCAGGAACTTCTTAGGAAGAAAGATAAGAAGTTAGCAATATCCTTTAACTCTACTTTCCGCTATATAGATGACGTTCTTTCACTAAACAATTCAAAATTTGGTGACTATGTGGAACGCATCTATCCCATCGAATTGGAGATAAAGGATACTACAGATACAGTTAAGTCAGCTTCATATCTTGACTTACATCTAGAAATTGACAATGAGGGTCGGTTGAAGACAAAACTTTACGACAAAAGAGATGATTTCAGCTTTCCAATTGTGAACTTTCCATTTCTAAGTAGCAACATTCCAGCAGCACCTGCATACGGGGTATATATCTCTCAATTGATACGATATTCCCGTGCTTGCATTTCCTATCATGATTTTCTTGATAGAGGGTTACTGCTCACAAGGAAGCTATTAAATCAAGAGTTCCAAATGGTGAAGTTGAAATCATCCCTTCGTAAATTTTACGGACGCCATCACGAGTTGGTTGACCGTTATGGAATAACCATTTCACAAATGATATCGGATATGTTCCTCACGTCGTAACTACAATCCCCTTCCCTTTCATGAATTTGACCTACCGAATTAGACTATTTACTGTAATCACATAAGAAACACGAAGGGAGCCGCATGTGGAGCAGGATCTGCTTACCCTTCCGGAGCACCTGAGATCACCCCTAGTTTTTGGTGGGGTTCGTGTTGTTTATTCTTTAGTTTTCTATGTTGTGTCATGTGTACTATTGTTTTTCTGTTTGTCTTTTTCATTTTTAGCCATGGCGTTGTCAGTTTGTTTTAGATTTATGAGTTTGACTGTCCCTTTGGTATCTTTCGTCCCTCTTTGATCTCTGAAATACTCAGTTTTATTTATCATATTTTCCTTAAGCGGTTTTAATGCCGTGATACACTCCTTTTTCCTTGTTGACACTTAACAAGTTTAAAGAAATAATCATTTCACGCCATTCTAATTATAACATATGGTATATTCGAATCTTCATTTTCTTAAGTATTTTTTTTTATTCGCTGATTAGTCTTTTGTAGACAAAACGAACGTTTGACGTACATACTATAAATCCTGGTATCTATGATAATAATAGTTATTAGGGGTGTACAGAATTTTACACCGTTGTGCGAAAATTATTTTAATATTTGTAATCATTTCTTTTTAATTTTGTCTTAAATTTTTTTTTTTTTTTATTAATTTTTTTTGTGACATTTTTTTCTCCTTTATTTTGCAAAAAAAAAATATTTGGCAAATTGTTATTTATCCCGGGGTAATTAACCAATCGGATTTTAGTATTTTTTCTGCATAAGAAATGTTTATTCACAACCACTTGGTCATTGCCACTTCTGATGAAGTTTTGCTCTCCGGGGGTTTCACTATACCAGAATTCGTTACTTCTATGTAGACATGAATTGTCATTGTTATATTCATAATTAAATTAACTTTTCGAATGACTAAGGATGTGTACGCAATGAAAATGTTACCTAAGCTGTTTTTTGCTCAAACATTTTGAAATATTAGGACACAATGCTCTCCATTTTCCTACTTTTTTTGGTATTTTACAGTTACGATCTGAACGTAACTATTGAGTCTTTTGTAGCCGGAACACATATCTGGCGTAAGAATTTTAAACCTTGTATATATGATGAATTCATTTACAGTTGCATAATTCTGATAATTTTTTCGATACGCAGATAGTCTCGACATGAATTTTTGTATACAAAGTAGTTTACTGTTTAAACACAATGTTTTGTCAGGTGTTTCAGAGAAGATTAAACGGGAAGACAGACTTTTACAGAGGTTGGGAAGCCTATAAAAATGGATTTGGAGATTTGGAAAAGGAATTTTGGTTAGGTAGATATCTAAATTTTATAACTAAGTATGACTTATCCTGTTGAAATTTAGAAATAAGATAGTAATCAGTTAATTACATGCTATAATTATTGTGTAACATATAAATAAATATTAATGAATTTGTTGATAAAAAATGTTATTATGTATTTAATATTAAACAAATTTATGTCTGATATTACAATACGAAAAATTCAAATTGGAATAAAACATATCGTATATCTTTTGGGAAATAAACTGCAGAACGCAGGATGTATGCTTAAAACATAATTTTATGAGTTTCATCTTTAAATCACAATATATTTTTTTAATTCACGTTTTGTCGATGATTTAATACACAGAAAAATAGAAAAAAATACCGGAGTTCGTTATTTGATTAAAATCAGAAAAAAAACTTGAACGATTGACAAAATTATCGCCAAAAACAATTAACCCAAACACTTTTCAATACAGAAAATCGGCATTTAATGTCGCCTTTGGTTATGAATAAGCTTATGTGTAAGTTGAGTAAAATTGTTTAGGTAAAAAAAAATGAAAGAAATGAGAAAAAAAAAAAAAAAATAACCATTAAATAAATAAACATTAAATTAAACAAAAAGTAAGAAAATTTCAAACAAAACGGTGAGTCTCACTGATATTTTTTTTTGAACGGATTTGAAAATTTAATCACCGACTGCACCTACAATTGACGACACTGACAAGAAAACATATAATTGCTAGTTCATTTGAGATACTTTAGCCACAGGCAGGCCACAATAAAGCACTATTGGATATTTTTTTTAATTTGATATAAAAAAGAATTTGTTTATCAAAATTATGACTCAGTAAACATACAAACCAATGTATTTCATTAAACCGAAGGTGAGGATATCAGTTCAAAAATATATATATCATGTATGATGCGAGAAATTCTATACATCACACTTGGTATTCTTACTAGGTAACGAACATATACATAGTCTGACTAAGCAAGGAAAGTACGAACTACGAGTAGACATCTCCGACTTTAATGGTAACAAAGCTTATGCAACATACTCCACATTTTCTGTTGGTGATGCTTCTACGAACTATAAACTTACTGTTGCTGGTTACAGTGGGAATGCTGGTGAGTTTGAATTTATCAAAACAAATACGCAATGAAAATAAATCATGATATAAAAAAATCTCATGAATGACCCGGATGATAAACATCGTATTGAATGTAATTCGTTAATGATTTACAGTTTCGGATTCGAAAATAGCATTGCCTTGTGCTTTCATACTACTTATCTGACAACACACCACAATTACTGCTAATAAAATGATGAACTTATATAGACATATTATGTTTTCTGACAAATAAGTGTTTTATTTCTGTGGTAAGTAATATTGACATAGGACACTGCTGTCAGTGTTAAAGTCCCTTTTTCTTTAGTATTAGCCATCGGGTATGCTAGGGGAGACAAGTTTGAGAAGCAAAATGCCTTTGTAAAAATAAGATTTAATGGACGATATATGGGAAATGATTTCATATTTGGTCAGCAGCTTGATAATGTTGAGGGGAGGAAATTAAACATCTACGATGCAGCCTGTAAGCCGATAACATGAATTTTAAAACACATTACACAAGGACAATTTTAGTCAAACTCTTCTTGACCTCTATGAAAGCGAATAGTTTTAAATTTGGTCTGGTAATTAATAATATTAATTTGTAAAGTGTAAGCAAACGGCACCATATGCCATGCATCTACATCTGGTTTGCTGAAATTTTTCATCACTCATTTAACACGGAAATTTTTCGACTGTATGTCTTTGGCTTCTTTGAAGGCAGATGCACCGTGTATAATTAATTTACATCCACCGTGCATCCACTTCCTCAATGTCGATAGTTTGAAACTTGTTAACACTCTTTGAACCAGGAAAGTTTTCGTGAAAGTTGTCTTGGCTTAAATGAAAGAGAATGATTCATATTTGAACTGAAGCTTGAAAGTTCCATGAATGTGTTACCTTAATTAATTTCTTGCGACAACGCCTTCTAAACCTGGTATTGGTCTACGTTAAGTTATACCGGGAAAAGCCTTAACGACGGTGTTCTTTGTTACTGATGCAGGCAGATGTAAATTGTTACTATTATGTTTTATCTTATTGTGTAGTAAGATTGCCAGTTGTTTACCTCCAGCTGCTATTTTGTTTTCTTCTGGTCTTGCAAAAGTAAGACTAGTCACTTGCTTGCATCGCTACAAAGCATATGGAACTTCCAATTCCTTCCCGTGAAAAGGATAATACGAATTTTATTGATTTTAATCATTTTCTGATACACCATTTTACAAATGCCTTTACACTAATAGTCTTAACAATTCTAAACGGTAAATTTTAACCTGAAAAGGGCAAGACTAGATGAGTTTACTATCTAAATACTTGTGGTTGATCACATTTCATATTTCATTTATAAAGGTTTCGTGTCAGCATCGAAATATCTAATGAATGTTGATACCAATCAAATCAACCACAAAAAGTTTCGTAGTTGACATCAACCCTATACTATGTTGATAACATACTGAAAATTACATGAAACTAACCCTTGTTATTTGTTTTGCACGAATAGAATTGAAAAACATAAAAAAATCTCCAATACTTATTTCGTAGGTGACCGTTTTGTAGTGGACATATTTACATGGTTTTTTCCCACAATCTCCATATTGCAATAGTAACAAGAATGATTATATTCAACTTATGTTACGTAGTGGACATTTTCATGAGTGTCGAGTGGACAAAACCGTTTGGATCGTAGTGGACAAAAAGTTTCGTAGTTGACATCAACCCTATACTATGATGATCACATACTGAAAATTACATGAAACTAACCCTTGCTATTTGTTTTGCACCAATAGAATTGAAAGAAATCAAAATCTCCAATACTTGTTTCGTAGGTGACAGTTTTGTAGTGGACATATTTACATGTTTTTTTTCCACAATCTCCATATATATTGCAATAGTAACAAGAATGAGTATATACAACTTATGTTAACATTTTTTAAGCAAAGAAACATAATATTTTTTGAGGGACTAATAAGCTATGGATTTCTGGCATTTCCCTAGACGCCCTATTCAACATTCATGCTCAATGATTGCAAGCGATATAAACATAACTGACTGCACAAAAAATTACTTGTAAAGATCAAAAAC
Source organism: Mytilus galloprovincialis (assembly GCA_037788925.1). Taxonomy (NCBI): domain Eukaryota; kingdom Metazoa; phylum Mollusca; class Bivalvia; order Mytilida; family Mytilidae; genus Mytilus; species Mytilus galloprovincialis. Next base: position 83,270,962 of record CM075332.1, read on the forward strand.
ATTTTTTTTTAAAAGTGGCTGGGACAAGAAATCTTAATAGAACACATTAAAACACGTATTAAGATTGTTTTTAAAAATATTTTTAACCATTTACATGGAAATAAATTATTATACAAATATCAATCCGGATTTATTCCAGGATACTCAAGTTCGCATCAGTTGATAGAATTGTTTAACAAAATTTTGAGTGCACTAAATGAAAAGCTTTTAACAAGCATTACATTTGCTGATATAAGCAAAGCATTTGATGCTGTTTGGATTAAGGGTTTATTACATAAACTTGAAAAATATGTTATAAAAGGAGACTTGCTATGTTAGTTGAAAAGTTACTTGTCTGGACGATCTCAGAGAGTTGTCATAAAAGATTCATTATCAAACACTGGAAAACTTAACGCTGGTGTGCCTCAGGGGTCAGTATTAGGACCCTTGTTGTTTTAATATACATAAATGATATAGCTGATGGTATGTCTGGATTCGGAAGGCTTTTTGCAGATGATACTTCAATAGGTCATACTGCACCTGATGAATCCACTTTGAAAAATTCAATCTTGATTATTTAAGTAATTGGTCAGAAAAATGGCTTGTGGAGTTTAATCCTAATAAAACTGATATTATGATATTCAGTTTGAAAAATATTTACAGTGATATTACTTTTGATTTTGGTGGTGCTACATTGAAACCAGTTAGTGCGCATAAACACCTAGGTGTCATATTTAGTAATGATTGTAAATGGAATAACATTCACTAACAGCAAAAGAAAGCAGGACTTTGTACAATGACAAAACGTAAGCTACCGACCGATTGTAGAACTGCAAATGTACATATACGTATACTTTCCTGCAATCGTCAATCTAACATGAAATGCTCAAATCGGAAGAAGAGAACTTCATTTGGATTTTAAATTGTGAACTTATTGTTTCGTAAAGCTGGGGTCACACATTCACGATTTTTACTACCGTCCTCGACAGGACCATACCCGATTAAAATTTATCAAAAGTCTTATCAAGATCCTGTGAATCGTGGATGGAAATTCAAACTTAAATCAAAATTGTAAAAAAAATAATTTGATCACGACAACAATCAGAGAGTGTTCAGGAAGCGACGATATTCAACCGTTTCTAAGCGAATTAGTCCCGATAATCCCGTTCTGAATCCGCTTCTAACCCGATTTGTATTTTTCACCAGGTAAAATTCGACCGAGTATGTCACGACTTCGTTCCGACTCTACCGAACGTAATCCGACAGAGATCAGACGGAGACCAGACAGTGAACCGACGCTGACGGAAGATATCCGTTAGAAAACTGTCGGCATATTCGGGATGATCAGGTACTGTCGGAACGTAATCCTATCACGGTCCGCTCTATCGCATTGCAAACGGCTTTGTCTGGTCTCAGTCGTATTGTATTCTGTAATTGTCGGGACTCTGACGTTGGTATCATTGATTAATTTCGTATTAATAACGGGACTGTTTCGGAATGGTTTCGGCAAAAAACGGTTCGAAATCGACAAGATCTGGATGCAATCTGGACTCAATCGGCAGAAAAACAACTATGAAAAATTACTCCAGATCATTCCCGTTCCACAAGACACCGTCCAGAATACACAAGACATTGTTCGGAATTCGATCCGATACAGCAGAATCTGTCACGACATAGCCACGATTGTAATCCGACTAGACAAAATCGGCTGAGTTGTCCCGAATGTTACGGGACGCACCTAACTGTCGGGGTGCTTTGCCGAACTATTCGGACCCTTCCCGACCCGTAATAATCTGTTACGAACTGAAACGACTGCGTCCAGACAATGATAGGACATTCCAGATAATTGAGGATACTAATCCGACTTTTACACTTTTCGTGTCGTATTGCTGTCTGATCTCAAACGGGAGCAATAATCGGCAATGTGTGAACCCCGCATTAAAGAGATGTTCGACTTTAACAATCAGGTGTAAGGTATTTTTTCGCAATTTGCACACTCATTCTAGTATTGGTTTAACTGGTTACTGATGAAACTGGATAAAAAGAAGCTTCCGTAATTAAAAGCCTTTTAAAACATGATTTCATTATGAACTGGCGTAACGTGTCTTGCACCCCTGACCAATGTCGAGGTACTCGAATACATATGTACGAAATAGGTACCTTATTCAAGTTAAGAGTAAACTATAAAATGTCGAAGATGTAAGACTGTTGTTAGTATTTATGGGTACCTTAAAATCTAAGATTACATATAACATCACATTGGGAGTTCACGTAAACTCAGTTGAACCCACAAGTCGTGTTCTGGAGCTTGCTTACATTTCAACTAAAGGTACGGAAGAACGAAAAGGGAGCACGTATTAAATTTCCACAATACTATTTAGACTCTTTGTTTCGTCCGTCGTCCGGTAATACAGCATTCTTTTCTAAATCAATTTTATCTTTTAAAAGTAAGCCCATCGCAAATAAAACACGTTTTTAAAATAAGAAAATAAAGAAAAATATTGTCAAATTAATACACTTACGTCCGATACGTTACTTTAGGATTAATATGTAAATGGCATTATTGAAGTACGTTAATCTAAATCAGATATAACGACAAGATTCACATTTTATTTTAATTTTCGTCAGCAAATTGTCAATGTGGATCAACGAGATTTGCAAAACAAGGATGCTACAATGTTTTAAAAAAGTAGTGTTAAATAAATCTAGGAAAAACAGATTTTGTGATCGAGTTTTTTTTTTCTATTAATGTTATGTCAAATGTGAAAAAGGTAATACGAGACTTGTGATCGCATGCAACAAATGTGAAACTATAACTATAATTGCAAATTCAGTTGAATATGAACGTTACAAATTTTAAATTATTAAACAAGCATTAAATGATTAAAAAGATGAAAAACAAACAATTTATGGGTGCAACCATTTAACTTCAAAAGGGGGAGGGAGTTATGTTTTTGTGTGACTGAGTCCAGGCTATAAACGGTAAACGGAAGATCTTGATTCAGAATGTTTTTGTTTGTAATCTTTTTGACCTAAATATGTTTTTTTTTGTCAAATTGGGAATCAGAATATTTGTTAAGGAAACCATCATAACCCCCTGGAAGTTAAAAGCCTCTGTGTTTTGGAAAATTAAACTCTCTCTCTCTCTCTCTCTCTCTCTCTCTCTCTCTCTCTCTGACTAAATTGTATATGATAGATTAAGAAAACGTTCTTGAAATGGATTCTATGAATGTGTTTGTTGAATAGAGGTACACTGGTGCGCCACACACCCAAATCTGCCCTCGAGCTTTAAATATAGATTAACTACATATATACATGTAGATCGTTGTGTTAATTTACCGATTCCCCCAAACGTGTCTTTTCTCCCTAAACATGTCCGAAATGTATAATACTCCCCAAAACGTGTCCGATAATTGCTATTCGCCAAAACGTGTCCAATATTTAACGCCAGGACGTCTCACGTCTTTTAGCGTTAATACATGTATCTCCTAAATAAAATCGCTGATAACGTTTACGGCTATTCTATGATGGGAACACAGGTGACAAAGTTTTCATTTATTAGCTTTCATTAGTTAATTAAATGTAGGTTTTTAATGAATATCATAATTCCAAATTCAATCAAATTTTGATTGTTCAGTTGCAAGTATTTCATACTCATTTAGATCGAACCTACAAACAATTATAGAGTTGAATTAATCAGTAACTTTGTAAATTATTTTGTACTTATAAACTCCGATAATGCTTTTCCTATTTATCCGAATATTGCATGGCTGGCGTTAAGAAGCATTTTTGTTTTCACTTTTGTTATTAGTTCTCCATCTGAATTTGTGTGTATTTCAAAAACTCATCAAATCATAAAATGGTTATCCATTTTTTCATAAATTTTAGGTTCCAACATCACTAAAGACACGCGAGCAAGAGATATAACGTCCAGTGCCAAATAGTTCATAAATTGGTTTTATAGATTCTTTTTATTTATATGAATGTTATGTGATCAACGCCGGTTATTAGTGATTACCGTAATTGCAAATTTAATGTGTACTGTATCAATTCAATTTTCTAGACTGTTGAAAGCGTATTGTCCTTTTGCAAGTACTCTATGCATATTTATAGCGAAATGGTTTTACATTTGCTGTATAAATTAACTTTAGACTGTTGATGGTATATTTCCAGTTGCAAGTATTTCATGCATATTTGGAGAGAACATACATGTTTTAATGATTTTACTGCTCTATACTGTTTGAATTAACTTTAGACTGTTGATTGCGTATTGCCCAGTTGCCAGTATTTCATGCATATTTAGCGAGAACATAGGTTACAAGATTTTATTTTTTTACATTTGTACTGTATGAATTTACTTTAGACTGTTGATTGTCCAGTAACCGGTGTTTCACGATATTTAGAAAGAACATACACATTTTAATGTGCAGAGAAAGGGACACTTTGACCCGTTAACTGTACAATTAAACTAAACATTTTTGCTTACAATTTACATACGACACAGCCGAAATGACACCCCCACTTTTACAGTTTTTTCGGCCGGTTTAACCCTTTTACGTTCCTATCGGTCAATCTGACCGATAAGCTAAATTTGTGGAAGAGTAGTTTGCATGAAGTTTGGTATCGTTGACAATTTTTGACGTACATATGTCAAGGCCGTCGGAAGGGGAGGTGCGTGGGGTGCGGTAGCACCCCCTCTTTTTCCAAAAAAAAAAAAAAAAAAAAATATCAGAAGAATTTCCAGGCACGGATGAGCAGTCATCCTTTTACGCTGACGGGTGATCGTGATCTTTCTGTCTCAGAACAGGACACCTATGCTACAGTTTGAGAGCTCATCTTTAGTATGACGTCCATTATTACTGACTCATATATATTTGGGCAATCGCTGCATTGAAGACCTATGGGTGGCCTTCTACTGTTGTTTGTTCTATGGTTGTTGTTTCCTTGACAAATTCCCCATTTTCATTCCCAATTTTATAATCTATAAAATCTGCAAATCTGCCAACTCATATTTGCAATCTATGCAACACAAAAAAGTTTGTTTAGAACTGGCAACGTAAACTACTTCTTAAAAGAACAGGAACTTCTTACTTACAGCTCTGTATTTCAAATAAAACAATAACAGTTAAACCCTAAAAGCTAAGCCTTAACCTTAAAGCACAGCATTTTTTCACAAATTCTTATCAAAAACGCTTCTTGTATCGTTGGTATTCCTCTCCCAAAACTTATAAAAATTAAATGATTCGCCAATGACCAAAATAGTCATGACTTGGGACAGGCGCATATAAAGGCGACCGAAGAGGTTGTTAAAATGAGATTTGTAGGATTAGAATGGCCCAGCTGATCATATATCCAACAAAGGACAAAATCTTAAATTGAGAAATTTTCAGAGAGAATCAACTATGTTTTTTTAAGGATTTGGATAGATGCTTATTAAGCTGCTTGTTTTTTATAAGGCACTGGCTACGATTACATGGAAATGTAATAATAATAAAAAATATTATTGTTACATTGGAGACTTATTGCCGGAATGCAACGTTGGTTAAGAAACCGATTAATTACGAATGTAACAATAACTATTGAGGCTACGGTTACATAGCGTTATTGTTTCATGAAAGACAGCAATGTACGATGTCGCTAGTAATATGTATTAAATGATAAAAGTTTAAAGACATTCATTTTATATTTACAATACATTCAATTATAAATACAATTTCGTTATTTTTTTATTTACAATATTGAACAGTTTCTACATCCAGTAAGTGGTTTTTAAAGCATGTTTTAGTCCTACACATCTTAAATGAACGAACTTTCGTTCTCCATGGATATATGTATACAGAAGTTCCCAGTATTTAAGTTCAGTTAGCAAACTTTGCTTTTGATGTATATATTTTTTTTTAAACTGCGATTGTTTAGCTGTGTGAAGTTTGTGTCTTGGTATTGTTTCAGTTTCGTGTCAAACGCATCCCAAGTTTTTAATTTTTCACCCAAAACCTAATGACAGTAATACGAGTATGTGAGCAGTTAGATACTTAAAAAGTGAAACCATTGAACTATATTTTTCGTCTTTTGGGCACTCTTTATCTTGTGTAGTAAGTATCTTGAAGAATACCAAAACCATTCATACGTAAAACTATTTACACACCATTTGTTCAATATAAATATTTATTATTTATCATTATTACCAGTATTATTTAGATGAAAGAATTAAGCAATAAAACTAAAGAAGATTTAAGTTTAATTAATCTAGCGTGCGTACATTGCTGTTTTTCATGTAACAATAACTCAATGTAACCGTAGCCTCAATAATTATTGTTACATACAGAATTAATCGGTTCCTTACCCAGCTTTGCATTCCGACAATTAGACGCTAATGTAACAATAATATTTTTATTATTGTTACATTTCCATGTAACCGTAGCCAGTGCCTTTTTATAATCCATCATATTGTAATATTGTAGTAAGATACACGTACGTCATTCCTGGAATTCGTCACATTATGTGTGCATAATTTAGGTAAACTTGAAAGACATATGAAGCCATGTTGTCTTTAAAATCTCCAAATAGATCATGATAAAATGCCAGTAGGTTTATTTGTATATAAGAATAGTATACTATATTTTATCCGAAATAATTACGGAACAAAAGTGATGAGTGCATTGTTTGATCATATGTATGAAAATGTATTGTGAACTTTGAAAGGTACCACTGTTAGATATTGATTTAATATGTTTAAATAAAAAGTACCTTCAGTGCGATCAATGGTGTATACGTTTTCTTCAATTAAATATCAGCCTATTAACCGTTTAAAAGCTTACTGGAAGAGTATGGATAATCATGTATTTAACGGTCTGAAAACACTTAAAACCCTGAAATTGGCGTACCCATTTAAAAAAAAAATTTAAGCTGTAGGAGGGGAGTGCCCCTCCCACACCCACCCCCTTCGCACCCACTCTTGACATAACCTTCCTACGGCCCTGTATGTGGTTGTGGGCTCAATTTAATGATCAGAATACCACCAACTTCATTTTTGGTGTCTGAAACCAACAAAATGCAATGCATTATGTCAATTTGCCCTATATTGACAAGAATATTTTTGGGGAAAACTGTTTTATTTTTATTTTTAAATAGAATATTTTCACAGAATGTCACAAGTTGCTGTCTTTTGTTTTAAAATGACAATTTTGATAACTGTGCCGTGATCATTTACAAGAATACTATCAACACTGTAAGTAAAACCCATACACATACAAAAAATCTGATTCATAGAGTATCAACACTGAAACAAACTCATATTACACGGAATTTTCATGTTTTGTTTTGTTAGTTTTTATAGCAAAAGAGATGAGAACATCTAAAATGTGTTAAAAATTGTTAGCCAAGTCGGAATAGCAATAACAAATCTTTATTTCTTTAGTGTCTGGTTATGAGGGTGTTGGATATCGTATCGCTAAGATATAGAAATAGTGACATATCTAGACGAAAAAACGAACATTTCTGAATAACTTTCTTACAAATTTGCTTGAAAAAATAATAATTTTCAAAAACTAGCTTTAAAGAAAAAGAAGTTGGATTATGTTCTCCAAAAACTAATTTCTAGTCTTACAGAGAAGGTGACTTATATGCTTAAATTTCGTTAGTTTTCCAATGGTTTCTGTGGCTCAGTGGAAAGATGCACAGTCTTACACCCGGATGATCGCGTGTTTAAACCTCACTGCCGGATGATGAAAAAATAAATTCCTATATTAAATGCTTTCAATTTCAATTAAGACAACTGAAATACATGATTACATCAAAAAGAAAAATTTACCCCCCCCCCCTTTCTCCCCTCTCTCTGTTTTTGTTATATTCTTAGCCTGGGCACTCAATAATACCAGATTTTTATTCAATATTTACTCAAAATTCTTTCCTAAAGGCTCATTCTGTAAGCAGTTATGAATAGTACATCCTTAACATAAACTTGGGCCATTTATTTGACTTTGACAAAAATTCTCAAAAAATCCACTATTTTTCGGTGTTTCGAATCTTGACATTTCTACCAATCAGACAGGTTCTGCATCTTTCTGTATAAAGTTTTCACCGATAACGTTTCCGAAAGTCTTCATGCATTAATTTAACACTAAAACTATGTTCTATTTTTGTCACTAAATGTCTGTAAAACCGCTTTTCCGTTTGAATAGTACATTTTTGTCACTTTAATTCAGCATGTCACGTGACTTTTAAAAGATATCAGGTGACCAACGTAAGAATTATTTTCCTTAAACTAAGTTTTCCTGAAACCTTGGTCAATTATCTATCAGATGAGTCTAACTTGTCCTTTGAGTGAGCTTTTTATCGAAATGTGCAATTGATTGAAAACAGATATCCTTTATTCGGGAAGAAGAGGTAAAAATCCTTGAATGTTAAAGGGTTAAAAAAGAACTAACGTACCTTATCTATATTTTTAATGAAATGGCAAAATTAGTATACGTTAATGAAATAGAAATAACCAAATAACGCTTCATTTGGAAACGTTTTGGGAATAAGACACGTTTGGTGGTTAGTTGAGAAATGGATATGTTTAAGCGTTTAAATACAAATGAATTGCTTGGCGATGTTTTTAACTAGACATGTTTTGCAGTTCTGTGACGTCAATGTGGACACGTTTGGGGAAATCGGACACGTTTGGGGAAATCGGACACGTTTGGGGGGAAGGACACGTTTCTGAGTGTTACATATATATTATGGATTTCATAATGACGATTAAACAGTACATATGCTTGGAAGATAGACGCATAGTGGTCACCCAATGTTCAGTGGCTAATATTTCACGACTATTCAGGACTGTAGGCAAAACGCAATTATACGCTAAAATAACGGTTCCATAAAAGAGCTTTACTCTGGTGGATGGAAGAGTAAATGATTCACAAGTTATTAAACGAGCATATTATGAAGTAAAATTGAGAATGGAAATGGGGAATGTGTCAAAGAGACAACAACCCGACCAAATAAAAAAACAATAGCAGAAGGTCACCAACAGGTCTACAATGTAGCGAGAAATTTCCGCGCCCGGAGGCGTCCTTCGGCTGGCCCCTAAACAAATATATACTAGTTCAGTGATAATGAACGCCATACTAATTTCCAAATTGTACACAAGAACTAAAATTAAAATAATACAAGACTAACAAAGGCCAGAGGCTCCTGACTTGGAACAAGCGTAAACATGCGGCGGGGTAAAACATGTTTGTGAGATGTCAACCCTCCCTCTATACCTCTAACCAATATAGAAAAGTAAACGCATAACGTCTCTTTTTTTCTTTGTTTTATCATTTGGGCGTTGCAAATATTTAATTATGGAAGTATTTTTTTTAGTTTTATTAATTTTTTTGAGAGTGAAGAGGACAGTGTATTTGCTTTGTTTTTATCTTAGGTTAAATAATACGTGCGGGGGGGGGGGAGGGGTCACTCGTTGTTTTAACTATTAATGTTATTTCTTTCAATTGTTTTCTCTTCGTAGTAGATTCTACTCCTAAATTATATTCTGCACTCAAACATATATCTCCTAGTAATTGAGTTCTAATGAATATACTCTCACATGTTAATATAGAAATACACTTAAATGTTTTTCTTTTTTTTTTTAAATGTTCAACTACGAAATAACTTTAGTCAAATAATATTTTTTTAAATATACATTTAACATTTAAAAAAATACTTTGCAGAAGGAATCTACGAAATTATTTCATATGTGATGCTGTTATACTTTGTCCATGTGATCACTCAAGATTATAAGATGTGCAGAAATATAGATTGAAGGAATATCCTGACACAAATGATAAATGTAATGACTGAAAGAAGATATAAATACCATTCGTATAATCTACTACAAATTTCATTTTTTGACATGGAATTTGCTCTAAAATTGAAAGAAGTAGTAGAGTTCAGGTGTAAATAAAAATCCGATGTAAATTTCGTTAGCATCACAAAATATGCATCACTGCACTTTCAATTGTGAACGCATGCAGTGTTTTCAGGCAATTTCCACATCATATTGAGAGTTTGCGTAAATTCAGTTAAATCAACAAGTAATATTGTGAGAAAAAAAGTGTGATGAAAAAAGTCAAAACCACAAACAATTTAAAATCTATCTAATAAGCAAGATAAAGGTTCTATCACAATTCCGAATTGCATCTTTCGTACATTACCTCCTTCTCCTTGTCTCGAATACAATATATGTTATTGTCTCCAGGTTTAAAATTAAACCGCATTGACGATTCATTTTCAACTCTCTTTCGGGGTCAGCTTCAGTTGTCATTTGTCTTACTTAATCTATCGACCCATCGATAAAACGGAAATGGAATAGACCAATTGTTACTACTGATTTGAATGAATAGAAGTTTTAAAACTCGTTTTATCTTTTAGAAAATATTGAATTTAAAAATCTCGACTGAACAGAGATGATAATCTTAAGGAAAATTAAAATCCGATTGTTCAGAGAACAATTAAAAGTCTTTGCACATCAACTTTAAAAATAATGGATGGGAAGCTATTTAATTTTTAGCGACATGTGTAAGTTTCCTTATACTATAAAATTGAGAATGGAAATGGGGAATGTGTCAAAGAGACAACAACTCGACCAAATGAAAAAAACAACAGTAGAAGGTCACTCATAGGTCTTCAATGTAGCGAGAAATTCCCGCACCCGGACTGAGGCGTCCTTCAGCTGGCCCCTAAACAAATATGTACTAGTTCAGTGATAATGAACGCCATACTTATTTCCAAATTGTACACAAGAAACTAAAATTAAAATAATACAAGACTAACAAAGGCCAGAGGATCCTGACTTGGGACAGGCGCAAAAAATGCGGCGGGGTTAAACATGTTTGTGAGATCTCAACCCTCCCCCTATACCTCTAACCAATGAAGAAAAGTAAACGCATAACAATACACACATTAAAATTCAGTTAAAGAGAAGTCCGAGTCTGATGTCAGAAAATGTAACCAAAGAAAATAAACAAAATGACAATAATACATAAATAACAACAGACTACTAGCAGTTAACTGACATGCCAGCTCCAGACTTCAATTAAACTGACTGAAAGATTATGATTTCATCATATGAACATCAGGCACAATCCTTCCCGTTAGGGGTTTAGTATCCTACCATCATAACATACACGAGAAGAACATAACCCGTGTCATGCCAACAACTGTTTTTTTTAGAATAAATGTGTTTAGTTCCGATGCAAAGACCTTATCAGTGACTCAATATTAACGCCAAAATATGCAATCTTTAATGACTTGACAACAGTATCCTAATTATATCCCTTCTTAATAAGTCTATTCAAAGGTTTTGTTAGTTTCTGAGGTGAATACTGACACTTTTGTGCTTTATAAAGAATATTTCCATGTGATGTGAAATAACTGAACGTATAAGAAGTCTGCATGTTGAGCTATATTTACGAATGATGTCCTTATACCGATGATAAAATTTAGTAAATGTTTTGACTAGTTTGTGTTATCGAAAACCCTGTTGTAATAATTTTTCAGCAATACATACATTTCTCTCGTTAAAATCTAAAACATTGTTACATACACGAGCGAATCGTACAAGTTGAGATACATAAACACCATAAGATGGTGACAAGGGAACTGATTACATAAATTAATGTTTCTATATGTTTTTGCCTGAAAAAAGGGAGATAATTGACAACTCTCACAGGATAACTTTATTTACGCTGCTTCCAAGATTATAGGTCAACCATCAGACTCTATTACTGTATTATGTACAATTATTCAATAATAATCAATTAACCCAAATTAAATCATTTCAGGGACAAAAAGTCCCATGAGATGTCAATGGATTGTTTTCGACCAAACGAATCATATCTTTATCACAATGAAGCAAAACATTCTGCACTTGTTCTTTAATCAATATCTTTAAAAGTGTCAAAACAGATAAAGAAAAAATGTTATCGACGTCTTGACAACGCCTATTATTGTATGACGTCAGAGAGTGAAATAACCACGTTTATTTCACATGTGAAATTATCGGTTTTTATTCAACTGGGAAATCAATGTAATTCATTGCAACCAATGTAATAAATACATTTTTCTCTATCACAGACCATTGAGATTAAGATATCAGTTATGGGAAATTCAGAGCGGGAAATAACCTTCATAAGGAATGTTCGTATCGATTTGGTCAAAATCTTTTACGATAAGGAGGAGATGCACCCAAAAGACAAAAAAGTATAGACGGGGTTAGTTACAAAGGCTCAACTATGCGTTATCCGATATACCAAACATCAAAGCAACATCTTTCGAAACAAAAGTTACACGCAAGAAATAAAAGTGGCGGAAGAGGAATTTATTTTTAATTCAAAACCAATACTTTAAACCCGAGACGTTTTATTTTATATGAAAACAATAAAATCGAGTTTAACATGTCATTTCGAGTGTCAAGTGATAGATTATTGTTTACTGATTTGAAAATCTATGGTTTCTATACACTTTTTTTGTGAACGATTTTGGGACAATGGTGTTACTTCCAGTTTGAAAAACGTTATTTCTGCCCTTTTTTATAGTTTACTGGGCACTGATTCCAAAGCATATGATTTTATATACTTTCACATTAAATAAGTAAAAAAAAACTACTTCCGGTTAACACTAATGCACTTCCAGTTGCCTTTTTCAAAGTCAATAGCTTTTAAAAAAAATCCATGGCTTAATCATGCTTAGATATGAAGTAAAAACAAAGATCAAAACCTAGAACATCATATTTTCCAATGATCTAAACCTCAATTTCAAGATTATTAACCAAGAACCTGAAATAAAACAAAGAATTTATGTTTATATTACATGTGGTTATTAAAGAGAGATTCATACGTCACAACTAACGGTTACAATACAAGTATGCATGTTCACGACGATAACGGGATGCTTATGTCATATAATATAGATCCGGTCGTTTTTTTATTGAAATATTGTTCCAATATTTGCATCGTTGTCAATATAACGGAATTTGATGCGACTGTCATACTAGTGAGGGGTTTTGCTAGCTAAATAAAAAGTTTTAATCCACGTTTTCTACATAAGAAAAATAAACTCATCATAGATACCAGGACTAAATTTTATATATACGCCAGAGACTCATCAAAATGACTGTTCCAAGTAAGGAATATAACAGTTGCTATCCATTCGTTTGATTCGTTTGTGCTTTTGATTTTGTCATTTCCGCTTTGAATTTTTCTCCGAGTTCAGTATTTTGCGATTTTACTTTTTGCTATATCACAATTTCATTCTTAAGTAAGGTCAATTTTACAGGCTTGTGGAAATATGTTTAAAAATAATGTTTTTTTCTAATGTCTTGATTTTATAATCTTATCAGGAGACAGCCTGGATTACATTAATGGTCAAGCGTTTACTACCAAAGACAGGGACAATGATCCATGGACAGCCAGCAATTACAATAATAATTGTGGTATATACAGCAAGGGTGCATGGTGGTATAAAGGGTGTGGACATTCTAACCTGAATGGGTTACACGTAGAAGGAGGACAGACTAATTATAAAGGAATGTTTTGGTACCATTGGAAGAATAACTCGCATTCAATGAAAACTTCGTCAATGATGATTAGGAGATTATAATTGAAAAAGCATGTCAAATTATATTACTGTAAAAATAAGAAGAGATTTGTCTAAAACATTTCATATTGCATTGTATAATCTGTTTGTTATTGAGCAGGAACTACTTGCACGTTTTTTGTATTTTATATATGCTTTTGCTCATTTTAACGATCTAAATGTCAGTTTGAAACTTTCTGTGAAAATTACTAATAGTCTCTTTCATGTTATATACATAATAATGTCTTTAAATATAAGCAACATATTCCCAGATAAAAGTCTGTGTTACAAAATGTATCTCACAAAGAAGTCAGCATGATTTGTGTAAATGTTCCAAACCATATGAGTATTTGGACATACGCGTATGGCCATGACTATATTTTTATACTCATATGGTCCGACCGTACGCCTGTGGTCGGACCATATGAGTATAATACTCATTTGGTTATCAAGGGGCCGGACCATATGAGTATTTAGACCATTGAGTTTTGGTTTTTTTTTCAAATAACTTTTAAACGTTTCAGTAGGCTTGGGTGACATTTACTACCAAACGGTATCATGGCTTTTTTGCTTTTGCAAGTCTTGGTTGTGCACGATCCTTTTCAGGTACACAGTTTGTTTGCGAGTGAAAAGCGAGCCTTTTTGCAGATCGATGCGTACAGTGATACCGAGGTCTTTGGACATTCGGATCTCTACGGTGGTATAACAAGCTCTTACTAAATCCCAAATATCGCAAAATACCTGCAATACACCATATTCACAAGACATTTAAAATAAACCATGCTCCTTTCCAGTAACTTTTTGTGAACAGTTCATTAAGAAATGTTGGGAATTTAATTATTTAAGTCGACATATCGCACTTCACCCGTAATAACAAATCGGCAATGGTCATCGGTAATGACCATCGGTATAAAATGTGACAAGTATAAGTAAAATAAACTTTGTGAAAATTCTTATTTTTCATTTAGCTAATCTTTTTATCATAATATAATAATAAAATTACCTATATGATAGCATCTTTTTAATGAACGATCATGCCATATGCAGAGTTTAGAAGAATTAAAAGTAAGCTGTTACATACTGTTAATTACCCCCACCATACGCGTACGGTCGGACCTTGTGAGTATACACCCGTATGGTCATGACTATACGCGTATAGTCCAAATAGTCATACGGTCCGGAACATAAATATATGTCTTGGTGAAAGTTGCTGTCCATATATATTTCGACCCAAAACTATTTGTGAATTCCACTACAAATAAAATATGTGAGTTTTGACATTTACGACGTCAAAATAACAATCCAAGTGATCTATTGGGATTGAAATGTCCACACATGTTTAGTTATCAATACAATTGATATAAATTTTAAGGCACACATTTAGATTTTTTCAATACTATAGACCAGAAAGGCTTTTTTTTGGACTTCCTTTTTTGTTCTTGAATACGTAAGACCAAGTTTTCTCGTCAATAGTGTTTTTGTGTTGCAGCTGATGACCAAAACGAGAGATCTCAATACGGTGGTTATATTTGATAATTGAAACTTGCGGTCTCGAGTGTTTGTTTTAATTGAAGTTATTTGGATGTTTTATAGGGTTTTATTACATACCGGTAAGAGCTGTATGTTGATTACGTGTTAACCGGCCTACGATTTTGCTTTGTTTCTTATAATTATATTGAATAAGAGATACAGCTTTAGGACATTAATAAAGTAATATTGCGTAAATGATAATGTTAGAGATCATAACGAATTACTCTCATAAAACATGTTCTTGGATTAATTTGCACTTCTCATAAGTGCAAATTGGAAACCACACTTTTTTAATCGTAGAATCATCAAATTAAACTATAATAGTCTTGCCAATTGCGTAGTTTCTTCTGTCATCTATTCTCACATCGGACATTAAATAACAATTGCCATATTCCTTACTTGGTCCAGGACAGTTTAAGAAAGAAATAAACTAATTGTTATAGCAATGCATGAATAGATCGGCTATTAATGGGGCACAGTAAGTACCTATATAAATACCTGCAACTTGCTGGTACAGTTTATAGACGAAACGTACATATTTTTTTTACAGCAGAGAATTTAAAGATTTAATCATATCTTCACATTTCCAGTAAGTGTATCTAGCATACTTTACTTTTTCATCACAGAAATGGGTTTTAAATGAGACTCAGAAAATAAATCTGCAATGAGATTTTTTCAGACCATTCAATTAACTATGAAATAATATTGATTAGAAGGGCAGTGTAGACAGGAGAAAAATTAAAACTGTAAACAAATTAAAAGGACCATCAAAAGCATGTATTTTTAAACCCCTCAAACAAATGTTTAACACTTCAAAAATACCATTATTTGCATCTGCTTTATTACAAAAGTTAACAACAAGTTCTTTAATAGAAGTAAGGGATGTAGCCAGAAACACTGATATATAGATAAGTAGTACTAAATGCGTAGGTGAAACTAAATTTAAATGGTTGTTTGTGCAATTTAAGTAAACAGTACATAGATGGGACTTTTAAATGTTTGGAAGGGGCTTTAAGCTGAATAGTTGCGCTTATACATGTATGCTTGTTTAAATTTTGTCTTTCTGTGGAGTATACTGGACTGAATGAAGAATTGATAAAAAAAAAAATTGGAGAACTTACCTGTTGTATATGCTTCAGACTACTACTACATTATTGGCTGCTTTGTCTGCCGGTATAAACACAAATCGCTTTGTGAGTACCTGGAGTTTATTTTTCACCCTACAAATGGGTATAATATTTACAGGTGTTAATTTCAGAATTGTTATTTCACAGTGAGATATATATACGAATATCAACAGTATTTATAACAGTATTAAAATCAATAAAGCTCTGTTTTCAAGTCTATAGATATAGAAAAATAAACTAACAAATGATAATCATAAATCTTCCACGGATGTCTTCAAATTAGTTGGCATTGTGTAATGCCGTGTCAAATTGGAACTGAGGTAGTCGATTTTGAGTGTATTGTTTGTGTATTCACATATTTTTCAGTTTTTAATCTAACAATCAGTCAAAATATCTTCTATTTCCATTTTGCACTTGTTTCAATCCTTTTAAAGAGGGACGAAAGATACCAGAGGGACAGTCAAACTCATAAATCGAAAATATAAACTAACAACGCCTGGCTAAAAATGAAAGAAGACAAACAGACAAAAAAATAAAACGAACACATGACACAATATAGAAAACGACAGACTAAGCAACACGAACCCCACTTAAAACTAGGGGTGATCTCAGGGGCTACGGACGGGTAAGCAGATCCTCCTCCACATATAGCAACTGTCGGGCTGCTTATGTTATAGCAAATCCGGTAAATAGTCTAATTCGATGGGTCACATTCACGAAAGGGAAGGGGATAAACACGTACTTACTTGGCGAGACTTTAATATGGGAAGTCAAAGGAGCTAACTCGTCTTGTAGAAATTTTTACCAGAATCCTCTTAATACATAACGATGACATACTGCGAAAATGCAAAGTGTAAAAAAAGTTATACTGCAGAAAACCATGGAAGTAAAATATAAAGAGATAGGTTTCTACCAACAAAGCTTCACCTTAAAAAAAAGGGCGAAAGATACCTGATGGACATTCAAACTCATGATCGAAAATAAACTGAACGCCATTGCTAAAAAAGAAAAAGACAAATAAAAGTACAGAAGACGCAACATAGAAAACTAAAGACTAAGCAAAACGAACCCAACCAAATTTTGAACTATTTAGTGGGGAGTAAAGTTAAAGGATATTGCAAACTTCTATTCTTTCTTCCTAAGATGTTCCTGTATGGGTTCAGCCTCGACAGAATAAAGAAACAAATCGGCAAGAAGAAGGGCACATTGTGTTCCCATGGGAATGCTGATAGAAAAACACGTCCTCCAAACAAATATGTTGTCAATTAAGAAATCAATCATCTTGATACTGTCAGTTTCAGAGAATGTTTTGTTTGAATCAGAGTGATTTTTTACAAAGTAGTATTCATCTCTCCCTAATTATAAGACAAGATACTCGTAGTAAAGGTGTTGACATAAATATCAATTATATGGTAATTTTTATAAATTTCCTGTTTACAAAACTTTGATGTTTTCGAAAAATAAGGATTTTCTTATCCCAGTCATAGATTACCTTAGACGTTTTTGGTACAACTTTTGGTGATTTTGTGTCCTCCATGCTCTTCCCCTTTGTACTTGTTTGGCTTTATAGCTGTTTTGATATGAGCGTCACTGATGAGAATTATAAAGACGAAACGTGCATCTTGCGTATTAAATTATAGTCCTGGTACCTTTGAAAACTAATTGTATCTATGTCTATCTTAATCAAACTTAGTTCTGCACAAAACGTATACTATAAACAGTTTGTAAGGAATGGATGAATACCACTGGTATAACAGTGAGTTTCTAAGAAATGAATCATATTGCAAATTATTTTCAAAGACAATCCTGTGAAGAAAACAGCAAAACCTAAAAGTAATATTTAAAAGAACTTAGGTGGTTAAGTTGTAATCAATATATCACTATTACTATAGAGTAATTTCTTTATGAGGCATGAACCTTTTCACAAAACTAAGGTATAGGCAAACTACAGTAAATATCTGCACTGCAGTTACATTCTTTCTGAGTCTTCAGCATACAAATACTTGTATCTGAAATATCTTCAGTTAGTATGTGTCTGACCGTTCTTTCACTAGAATTTCATATAACAAAAACGAAATGTTTCTGGCACAATTTTCTTTTATTATTAGTCAACATATGTTATGGTGTGATTGTATCATGCAAAAAAATAGGAACGTATAAATTTCAATAAAATTTCACATTAATTATATATAATATTATTTTAACTTATCATAACTACAAGCATTTACGATTTCTTACATTAGTTACAATGATTAAAACATACTTTATCTTAATCATCTTTTTCATTCTTTTAAAAGCCAATTTAAAATGTCTGTATACTTTAAGGTGGTACCCAACCAAAATTAATCTGGCTTGTTTATTTTTTTTTTAATTTTGACACAGTATTTACTTTGACCCTTTGACACAAATATAAAAGTTTCAAAAAAATTGAATGAACTGTTTAATCAGAAAAATTACACTGGTTAAATAGCAGTTTGACAAAAAACTTATTTTTATCATTGAGACGCTTAGTTTTCCCTTAACAACACAACTTCATTAAAACGTTATGCTGATTTTACAGAGTTATCTCCCTGTAGTGTTAGGTACCACCTTAAATTCACAGTTCAATACATTATTTTATAAAACACTTATCATGTTTGCTCAGAGCAAATGTTTGAGAAACCAAAAATTATGTAAACATTGACAAAAATAATCAAAATAAGCCTCCTATTTGTAATCATTAAAAGTGTTTCAACTTTAATTTACCTTTTTCATTATTTTAGAAGATTCTATACTCCATTCATCAGTTCCATTAAATAATACAGTATTTACAATCGAACAATTGTTTTTAAGAGAACTAAAGATGTAACAAAAACAGACAGAATTAAACTAGGAGGCAATATTGAACAGTATACATTTTGTTAATTAATAGACACTAGATAAGGCTGAGTTGTTTTTATAACATACATGTACAACGATATTATTGACTGAATAATCCATTTCGAGATCATTAGTGATGACATGATCATGTTTTGTACCTACAACCTTCTTATTGTTTTTAATATTTTTCACTCTTTTTAAAATCTCAACATGTCATGTGAATTTTGTCAATATTTGGGTAACCATAAAGATGCCAACACAAATTATCAAAGAAAGTCAAGCAATTCATTGGCTTTATCAGAGATTTCTTCATCCTTAAAATATAATACAGAATATACTAAAGGCCTAGTATAACATGTACATTGTCATAGATCCCATGTTCATTATAAACAGCTGAGATTTTTAAAGACTGTGTAATGTTCTTGGCCATGACATTTGCAACTAGCCATAATAGACATTTGAATAGACTGTTATCATATTAATAACCCACTTTTGGCAGTGGAGTTTATAATTTTTCAACAGCTATCCTACGCTATGGTTGGCTATTTTGTTTTTTTACTATCAGTGTAATTTGGGAAACGATTAGTAGATTTCCAATAATTCATTGGTCTTGTATAGAAAACATAAAACAGTGAATTATTTCCCCAAATTACACCGATTATAAAATTTATTTTACCTCTTTCAGTTGTTCTTACTTGAACAAGTACCAGAATGGCCTCTCAGAGAAAGATACTTGTCGAATTATTTTTTTACTCCGTAGTCAATGGTTAGTTTTATGAAAATAGCCTATAGCCTATAGCTATTAAATAAAAGATAATTCTAACACAGAGATAGATGCTGGTCCTACCTAGATACTTTTTTTTTCTCCTTTTCTCATGTTTGTTCTGTTGTGTATGCTTTAACAATATTTACTTATGACAAAAAATTCTTATAAAAGTAAGGGAAGCACTACCAAATCTTTATATCAATAATACAATGTTCACAAGGGGCAAGTATTGTAACACCATTTGTAGAAATAGAATATATATAAATAAAAATCTTGAAAATAAAATAATTTTGTAAAACATTGACAAACTAAAAATATACAATCTCAGTCAGATTATAACATACATTAAAAATGTGTAGTATCTACAAATCTGTAGGGACAATACATGCACTGGGTAACAGAAGGAACATTGGGTAACAGTAAAAACATGAATTATTGTACATTATATATAATTACAAATGTCTACTGTTCTATATACTTGGCAGATCATAAAAACTATCATTTTTATAAAATTCTTTAGGAAACGTTATAAATACCATTCACACATAAGTTATTTTAAAGGAGTGATCAAAGAGGGTCTCTTTTTTCAAGAACCACTATTCTAAGCAAATTCAAAACATATTAAGTCTGTCTGTTTATTAGGTTATGAATGTTTCCTGAGAGTTTGGTTCATATATATGTATAAATGAGAAGATATGGTATGATTTCCAATGAAATAATTCTCCTCAAGAGACCAAATGGCACTTGAATTAACAAGAATAGGTTACTGTAAAACCTACAAAAATGAGTAAAACCCAAACTCATAGTCAACTATAAAAGGCCTAGAAATGGCAAATGTAAAACAATTCAAAGGTGTTCACTAGTAAGAGAGATGTTGCAATTTAAGATTGAAATGAATAATTGAGTGGATAAAATGATCAATGTTAGAAAGACAAACAAATTTAAAAATATCAAATCCTATTTCGATCAATTTCAAATTAAGAGGTAAAATAGAAAGATTGCACTTAAATATATATATATATAAAAGAATGTCATTTAAGATTATAAGATATTAAATCTATTGAATTTGACTGATATAAAAGAGCCAAAAGGGCACATTCAAATGAATACAAATTAACAATATCAAGACAGACATTATTTAACATCCCTTCCCCCATCATACAAATAATAAATCTATTATTGAAACCTCTTGAAAGAATTGAGGGTTGAGATTTTAAATTAAAGATTGGTTTCTTTGCAACTGTTATACAAGTGCAAGGTTTAGCTAGCTATAAAATCAGGTTATTTACACCATTTTCTATATAAGAAAATACCCTCACCAAGTCAGGAATATGACAGTTGTTATCCATTCATTTGGTGTGTTTGAGCTTTTGATTTTGCCATTTGATTACAGACTTTCTGTTTTGAATTGCTTCGAGTTCAGTATTTTTGTTATTTTCCGGTTTATTACAGTTATTTAACATTCACAACACATTTATAAATGTTAAATTGACAGTACTGGGGTCTCTGACATACTGTTAATTAAGAATGATTCTTTGCATAATAATAGTTGAACAATGGACACAAATGAGCAATTATTATTGTGATTTCAGATAATACCACATACAAATAATGCTATTGAAATTTATTTTTGTGAAATTGGTCTGGTAGCAACTTTCAAATTAACATACACAGAATCCCAATTTTCAATTCTCCTGATCCTTCAATTGAATAAATCTTTTATAAAAAAAGTAATTGAGCAAGTTTGAGTTGCCTGATTTTGACATGGTTTTGCACAAAACAAATTAACTTCTGGAAAATGTCTGGTAAAAATGTAATATATATATAAATATTAATCAGCAGCACTTATTTAAAATCTTCCTTTTAAGGATGTACTTAGGTGATCCTGACATTTGACACTTATTCCAAAACCTCACCTAAGTACATCCTTAAATCAGCAAAAGCTGTTCTAAAATAATTTGTAGGTGCATGATTCCCTAACATACAAAAACATAGCATGAGTATGCCAATCGACACAATAGTCACATAATAGGTTTACAGGAAACATAATCGACACAATAGTGACATAATAGGTTTACATGAAATATACTCGACACAATAGTGACATAATAGGTTTACATGAAACATACTTGACACAATAGTGACATAATAGGTTTACACAAAACATACTTGACACAATAGTGACATAATAGGTTTACACAAAACATACTCGACACAATAGTGACATAATAGGTTTACACAAAACATACTTGACACAATAGTGACACGAAACTCAACTATCAATCGACTTAATAATATAAATGGCTGAACTCTCTTTCCATAGTATAAACTTTATAGGTTATCAAAAATAAGACTTTTAAAATCTATAAATTCTCAGATCCTTAGGGTATGACAACCAAAAAATATTTATGGCACTAGTGGACTATGTACAGGACAATTTACAGAAGATTGCATAAATCAGATACTGATTTACTGATTTATAAAAATATTCATAACATATCCATTTACATGATGAATTATCATGTTCAGGATTATGGAAGTTGTTATGTATCATATAAATATCATTGTCTTTATACGCACCAATCTACTGTGAAATCAGAATCTTCATTTCACAACCTGAAAATACAGAAAATATTTTCATAACAGAAGAATGTTAAGCGAATACATCCAGTATTTAAAGACAAACCTAAATATGCATGTAGTACCTAAATGAAAACTAAGGAATGGATAACAAAGTTTTAACCACAGGCAAACATTTTGGAGAAATTAGTTAAACCATGTAAAACTAAAAATATTTTTTTAAATGAAAATGCATTTATCAAAATGATAAAGTAAAATAAAAACATTTCCATTTTGTCTGACAATGGCTCTAGAAACTTTTAAAATTATAAACAACATCGCTCCTGTGTGCTTACAAAATTTGGTGAATGTCAAAAAATCTAAATATTCTTTCAGGTATGTAAATATTCTTGAAATTCCACAGGTAAAGTCAACCCGTTACGGTAAAAAATCGTTCAAATTTGCTGCTGCTACTTTATGGAACAGTCTTCCAAACCATTTCAGGACTGAAAACAGTTTTTCACATTTTAAAAGTCTTGTTCAGTCCTGGAACGGTTTGGAATGTCACTGTTCTGCTTGCAGATAATTCTTAAACTGTTTTATTATTTATGCTGCTTATTGGTTGCTCTGGTCAAGCATGTTTTTACTTCATTTTAAAATTTTGTTGATTATTTTTATTGCATGCTATGTATGTGAGATTTCAACTTTGTATTACAGGTTGTTTTATATGTCAAAATGCACTGTTTTTATGTTATTTATTTGTTTTTATATTCGGTCAAAAGCTCCTTAGAGCTTGTGTTGCTTATTTGTACTCATGCCGAATCAAAATAAAGTTTTCTTATCTTATCTTATCTTATAATCCACATCAAAACAAGTTTGAGGCTGAAAATCTTGTCTCTGGATAATTACCCGCTTGATATGGTATAGGCCATGTATCAACATGGACTTCACGTGTAGCTATGCTGTGTCATTAGTTTTACAAATATTCTTATGATTTTTATTTTTTTTTTCATATCTGTACTGACTTTTATTCCAATAATAAAGAAAGGGACGGTTAAAAACTAAGTAAATTAATGCAAAAACCTCATCTTATTTCATAAATCTTGGGGTATAAAATGAGATTTGTATAGTTTCTTAAATAATCTAAAAGGCTAGTGGGTGATTAGCTCAGACCTACAATATTAATATTGCCACACTTGTCTAATGATGATAGTTGTATGTCGACCTCAAGATGTTGCTTTTGCTGGCAATTTTTTGTGTTTAGTCTAACTATGTGTACATATCTGCTTATATATATCTATGTTCAGCCTAAGTGGCCAAGTGGTCTTTAGCGATAGACATAATGCAGCTCGTCTCTGTATATATACCCAATAGCATGAGTTAGAATCCTGATGAGGAAAGAACAAAAATTTGCTACATAAATATAACCCTCCCTTCAATTCATTCTTGCTCAGGACAAATATACCTTTGCCAACTTAATACACATAACTATGAACTAACCTGAAATACTTCACTGATACCTAGCAATGTATCTTTTTTTTCACTGATATATAATAATCTGTATTTTCCAGGATCTAGTGATAAATTATGGAATGTTACAAATGAGCAGCTGTCTTTGTTCATTTTTGCTCCCTGAATTATATACACATAAGCGATCTGGTCTCGTATACTTCTGAAATTTTCCTGCATAAATAAAATAAAATTGAAGTATTAAAGTTATACTTAAAACACTTTTTTCCCCTTAGAAAAATTCAAGTCCTAAAATTTTTACAAAAAAGCTTTTTCCTTAAAATAAAATATTCAAAAGTAATTATATTTCATTTTAAAGAAAAAGCTTTTTTCTTTAAAATAAAATATAAGTACTTTATAAGTTTTTTACAAGAACTTTTTTCTTTACAATAAAATAAAAGTACTTTAAGTTATATATAAAAAGCCTTTTTCTTTAAAATAAAATAGTATACCGGTACATGGGTTGAAAATTATTTCCTTCTTGTAAATTTCCTGTCATTTGATAAGATATAATGTCATTATAACCATTTTAGACACATGGAGAACAATAACAAATGCATGTCAGTATCATATTTATAGAAAAATTAATTGAAAGACACCAAATTAAGAGATGTGTGCAAGGTTATATACTTTCCTTAAAATTTTCATTAAAGAGATAGGTCTCCAAATAAAAAGATTATTTAAGACCTGATACTCTTCTGGAAATTTTCAATATAGAAATAAAAGTAAAGAGATGTGTAAAAAAACATACTTATTGATTTTTTCAACAAGTAAAATATCAGATATTTCTAAAAGAAAATATTTATCGTAAAATTAAAACAATTTAAGGAAGTTATCAGTAATCTGCTCAAGTAACCACTGGATACTTCATGTGTGTTTTATAATTTTAACCAATTGCAGTATTCTTTTATCCATTGTCATCAGGAATGGATGAACTTTCAACTGTAAAACTTATCCAAAATGGATAACACATTATATTCAATTTATTCAAGAATGAATAATGCTATTCACAAGAAATGGTTTCCAGAACAGAAAAAAGAATAATCAAATGAAATTGGCTTATGAGTAATGTTCAGGGTTGTTTCCCTTGGAAGTTCAAAATAAGCAATAAATTTGTTTGTGTAGATTATTACTAAATCTTTGTTTTAGGCTATTTGCACAATCACAATCCAACAAAAGGGACAAATAATTAAAAATGTTGAGTATGCGTGCATCTTGTAAAATCAGCAAGTACGATACTCTAGTCTGAATTCCTTACAATGGATAAAGTATTACTCCAATCAGCCATAACTAAAGGCTGTTGGTGAAATCAACATTCTATATATAGATGCCTAGAGGTCATTTTACCTCTCATCCTCTTAATATTTATATACCTACTTTATACAATCCTATCCAATCCCATTTATCAGGGAGGTATTCTAAGTTAGGACTAATATCAAATGTATACCTACTTTATACAATCCTATCCAATCCCATTTATCAGGGAGGTATTCTAAGTTAGGACTAATATCAAATTTATAATGAACATCTTCCTCTTGATTGCTGGTCCATTTTGTAGAAGACGTTATATGGAGAAATCTGACTGGTAATGGGATGGGTGGAGATGAGTATATCTGAAATAACAACCATTGTACTGTGATTACACATCTAGTCATCTTTGTAATATTTCACAGATTTCAAATGTTACTGGAAGTAATACCTCTTGACCAATAGAAGCCAGTTTTTAACTTTTACCGCTGAGATATGTCTACCCTTTTTGTAATTTTTATCATGCTAATGTTGAATTTAAAAAAGGAATACTTAAACATGGATTTATGTGCTTGTCAATAAGTCATCACCTATTATATTAAAATAATAAAAGGATTTGAAATAAGAAAATAGATTTAAAATAAGAAATGTGTCTAAAGTTAAGTTCTGTACTTCCTTAAAGTAGTAAGCTAATTTGTATTAATAAGCTTACTACTCCCCTTCCCTTTCATAAATGTGACCTACCGAATTAGACTATTTACCTGATTTGTTATCACATAAGCAACACAACAGGTGCCACATGTGCTTACCCTTCTGGAGCACCTGAGATCACCTCTAGTTTTTAGTGGGGTTCATGTTGTTTATTCTTTAAGTTTCTATGTTGTGTTATGTGTACTATTGCTTGTCTGTTAGTCTTTTTCATTTTAAGCCATGGCGTTGTCAGTTTATTTTCGATTTATGTAAGGGAGGTAACTATAATGCAAAAAACAAAAACAAAGAATAATCAATTCTGAGTATAAAAAATTATTACAACTGAACCCTTTGATATACACTATCATTATATCATAACTATGTATTTGAATCACAGTATTTGATGTTTCTAGAAACAGTTAAAAATATTTCCTACTAGAACTAGCAAACAAATAGCAGAGTACCAACATAAAGAAACAAAGCTAAAGTAATTGTCCATTAACCAGGAAACCCTTGTTTTTCCACCTTTTTTGCCCAGAATTTCTAAACAGATTGAGTCATAACTCCACAACTCCTATCATAACCATCCTTTTATCGTGTGGAAACTTGTGATACAATTTCAGAAAATTCAATACACTGTTCCACAATTATTGTCTGGACACTAGAAAAATGTTTATTTGAGCCACTTTTTGACCCATTATTCATAACCATAGGACCATAACCCTTACTTTTGGATTACCTCCCATACACTGCTTTCAAATTGTCTTAACTATCCTTTAACCAGAAAAACCCTTGTTTTCCCCCTTTTTTTGCCCCTAATTTCTAAATGGTTTGAGCCATAACCTCCAAAGTCAATCCTAACAATCCCTTTGTAGTATGGAAACTTGTGGTATAATTTAAGAGAGATTCATAAACTTTAACACAAAGTTATTGCCTTGAAACTACAAAAATGCTTATTTGGGCCCCTTTTTTGGCCTCTAATTCCTAAACAGTTGGGACCATAACCTCCACAATCAATCCCAACCTTCCTTTAGTGGTTATAAACCTTGTGTTAAAATTTTATTGATTTCTCTATACTTATAATTAAGATCCGGAAACCATCCGTCTTCAGACGATGCTGAAGACATGGATGACATTGACGACAATATGATACCAATATATGACGAAATAAAAACTAATGTTTGCGGTCGTATAAAAAGTGTGTAACAAACCTGAATTTCAAACAAAGATGACACTGGTTTATGATCACTAAGTTTATATGACATGTGTGACTCGTATGATAACTGTTTAACATCTAATTCTATATTCTCAAATGAATCTTCATGAACATGCCACAGGATTCTATCACAGTATGCTGGTAATCTCTTTTTGGCACTGTAATATAAAGACAATTTCTTTTAATGCTGTGGTGCATATTGGCAAAGAAGAGGTATGTACATATAATCTTAAGGATCAGGGGGGACGTGATAGCTCATTAATTAATAAATAAAAGATGGAATGTTTCTGAGGACACAAGTGCCCCAGCTCAAGTTTTTTAAGTTATAAAGAGACATAACTTTAGAACCGTTGATGACCAAAATCTGTCTTCATGTTGAAGTTCTAAGCATGGCTGAAACAAACAAAAAAAGACAGGTGGAAAGACAGAAAGAAGGAAGGATGGAAGTAAGGACAGTCAAAATTACCTCCTATCCCCTCAGTATGACAAATACAATAAACTTGTAGAGAAATTGTAAGACTGATTTTTCAAAATATCAATGAAATGGAATTAAAGACTTATAGAATTGTAAACATGCTTTATTTTATCACTTTCCACTTTCATGACTTGACTGTTTTTACAGCAGTTTGTCAAAATCTCTGACCAGCTGAACAATTTGGTCAGAATTTTAAATAAACTGCATTAAGAGGAGAGCAACACTAACAGTCAAGTCACAATAAAACTTATTAGTATATTTTGTTGATCAAAATTATACATAATTGACTATCATTTAATTACAGCAATACCTGAAAGCTTGTATTTATAACACTATCTAACAGCCTGTATACATATAATTAATTACCTTGTATCATATTTATCTGTTCCAGGATCAAACTTGTAAGTTGGAGGAAATGTTATTTGACCTTCTAAAAAGTCTACAAATATCAGATCTTCTTCCATACATTTCAGTAGCTAGAAAGATTTGAATTTATCCAAATAAATATATTTTTCAATTTATTACAGTGAAACCTGCTACTAAGCTCACCTCAGTGTGCAGGATTTTCTCTCTAGGTTGAAGACCTCTTGGTGGCCTAGGGTTGTTTTCTGCCTTTTGGTCAGGGTTGTTGTCACTTCAACACATTCCCTGTTGTTTCCATTCCCAATTTTATAAAGGTGACTCAATTAAGCAAATACCTGTCTTGTCAATTTATGAAGCTCTTGTCTTGTTGTAGTAATAGCCATCAAACTGGTATGTACTGATTGTTATGCAACTTTATATTAAATATCAATGATCTATCACAAGTTGTTTTAATCAAACTGTCTTCAAACTGACTTGGATTTGCTCATTGTAGAAGGCCATAAGTCGACCTATACTTGTTACTTTCTGTGTCATTTGATCTCTTGTGGAGAGATGTCTCATTGGTAGTTATACCACATCTTCTTTTTTATATTCAGAAGAAAAATTAAGAATTGTTGATATCTCCATCAACAGGCAAGCAACTCCTATGTCTTTCATTCTATGACATACCTCTATGGAGAGACAAAGACCTTCAGTCAAATCAAAAATATGTTTTTAAAAAGTATATCATTTTAATTACACATTTGTTGAAACACAAGGTAAAAAAATCAATTATGTCTAAATTCAATAAAACACAGAATGTAAGTTTTTTAAATTTGTTTTTAAATAGCTGCAGCATTTAATTAACTGAGAATACTGATTAACTACTGTATAATAACCTGATCATACTCCATTAATGCTTTATAGTCCCCATATCTGATAGCTCTCTCTACATAAGTACTTGTCACTTTCTGTAGTCTGAAGTTAAGGTCTCCCATAAAAAATATGTAGCTGAAAAAAACCCATATATCGTCGCTGGGCTTCTAAAATGTTGTATATTACAAATTTTTCAAGAAAAAAAATTCTCAAAAACAGGCTTTGTAAATTTTGGCAAAATGCATGCTTCTAAAATGTCGTATGTGAACTTGAACATTTTTGTAAATAGCAGTGAAATAAAAAAGTTGATATTTCTGGATTATCCAAGAACTTAAATTATTTTCACAGAAATAAAGAAATGTACAATTATTTTTTTCCCAAAGCCATTCTACAACGATTTTCAAGTTTTCATACAACATTTTGGAAGCAAACTTTACAAACAACTGACATTGGCAATTTTGTAATATGTCTTATTTCACACATTTTGATTGGTCTTACTGTATATTATTTTGTAATACCAAAGATTTTCTCCCGCCCAGACCATTGGTGTCAAAAAGTATTTTTAGCCAAAAAAGTCATATACGACATTTTAGAAGCCCAGCGACGATATCACTTAATGAAAACTTTTATCAATAACTTTTAAAAATGTCATTACTAAATGTACAGTACCATAATTATGGTAATTTAAGGGAAACTTATGAAACATATATAATATTACTTTGCCCATAATATAATTTGTAGATAGAACCTTACAGATGTGTGTTCACTGCACTATTGAATCATAATTAATATAAAGAAAAAGTTCTGCTAAAACAAGTGCTAAAGGTTGAGTGAGGTGTGATTTTTTGCTGTCAAAAATCCAATTAGGTTCTGATAGGTTTTACTGTATTAAGATATACATACCAGTATTCACCCTACTGCATTTTTGCACCTGTCCCAAGTCAGGAGCCTCTGGTCTTTGTTAGTCTTGTATGATTTTTAAATATTAGTTTCTTTTATATATTGTGGAGTTGGGTATGGCATCCATTATCATTGAACTAGTACACATTTTTGTTTTGGGGCCAGCGGAAGAAGACCTCCCGTTGCAGGATTTTCTCACTGTATTGAAGAACCATTGGTGGCCTTCGGCTGTTGTCTGCTCTTTGGTCGGGTTGTTGTCTCTTTGACACATTCATAATTTTTCAAATTTATCTGACTGGTGAAGGTGTAAAAAACATAGATTGAAGGTTTCTCAAAATTATGAACTTCATGACCGTTTAGTTTAATGGGTTCTTTTTTTCTAACGCAATATAACAGATACAACAGACATGACAGACTTGACAGACTTGACACACTGACTTACTCATGGTCAAGAATATGGTCCACATCTTTGTCCCTAAATTTCTGTGTCCTCAAAATTGTATGAAAATCCTAAAAATTAGAATTAAAAACATGTTAATTTATTATGAGAAGCACCAGCCTATTAACATAGCCACATTATTCTGTATCTATTTGACAGCAACGTTCAGTGAAACAGATTGGCTGAAATATCTGATTCCAATTTTTTTTAAATGATCTATGCCGTTAGCTAGAGTTGACTCCACTTTTGTCAGAGCTCATGTTATACAATTTCATTGATGAGAATAAAAAAAGTATAGCAAGCTTTTTGTATTAATTAAAACTTTCCTGACCTTCAAAAGACATTATACCTTTTGAGCATACAGTTGACAATATCCATCCAATTTTGGATGTAAAAGTTTTATTGAGTCATTGTGTGATCAGAATTAAGCTTCATAATTTTGTTGTAGAAATAAATACATAGGTTGCTTATTTTTTTAAATTAAATAACACTGATATAAATTGATAATGAATTTTGGCATATTTTCCAGAGATACAAATAAAATACATTCTTAATTCACTTTTTCTAGTACCTATTATACCTCTATTCTTTCCCGGACATTATCCATATGTGCTGCCAGATGAGCATTGACAATGATCATATTTACACCATTTACATCAAATCTTACACTCACTGCACCTTTGTTTCCCTACAAATAAATAGATGTGTAGTAAATATACAATATAAGGTCAATGAAAGAAAAATATAAACTTTTTTGTATGAGGCTGAGAAACTGGGGAAGGGCGAGGCTCTACCAAGCCCCTCTAAAGTTTTGCACAGAGTACAAAAAAAAGCTTACATTTTTATGACATTGACCTAGTCAGAGCTCAGACATAAATAAGTCTGAATCTGCATTTGACTATAGATGTCTAAATTTGTAAGTTTTAGGATTTGTCTCCCTTTAAGGTAGTACAATACAAAGATTTTTTTACTTCCAATCACTAACCTTTGAAATGCTGTAACTTTCTTATGAATGCATAGAAAATAATAAAAGAGGTATATATGGATAGATAAAAGATTAATCTTTTAAATAAATGCAATATTTTTATTATGCAATCATTATGTAATCAATTATTATGTAATTAGTGGCAAAATCTGGGTAAGTTCACTTGAATGAATTTAGCTCTATCATCTCTTTAACTATACAGAAAATTTTAACGAAATCTTAATCAACACATCAAGGGCTTCAAAAGGGTGTCTCAGATTGTCTCTATGGTATACCATTCTCTCATAAATCTCTAATTAGTGTAAACATCCTAACCACATAAAAGAGATAATTTTTAATTAGGTGTAAAATTTGTTCTATACATTCTATCTGAAATCTGAGACACCCTTTTGTAAATAATGGCCATAGGAACAACATATAATAAAATCAACCCTCTAGGGATACCTATGCCGAAGCTAATTTCATTTGAAAGTGGAAATTTGCTGAAAAATATTTTAGACACAGTTAACATTATAATTGGTTACATAATTGTTGCATAATACTAACATGGCATTAATTTGAAAGGGTAATCTGTTAGCTATCCAA
Source organism: Mytilus galloprovincialis (assembly GCA_037788925.1). Classification (NCBI taxonomy): domain Eukaryota; kingdom Metazoa; phylum Mollusca; class Bivalvia; order Mytilida; family Mytilidae; genus Mytilus; species Mytilus galloprovincialis. The sequence goes on from CM075332.1 coordinate 83,302,649, forward strand.
AACTACCACTTTTATAAATTTTCAAGCATTATTAAGAAAGTTACAGCATTTTGAAACTTGGGAGTTGGAGTTATAAAATCTTTGTATTGTGCTACCTTAATGCAAGACAAAATACGACTTAAATAAGTCAAATATTGTTAAGCAAGAAATGATTGACCAGAATCAAAAAGTTGCAAATATCAACTCCTACAAGTCGATAAGTTATCAAAATTGGTCAACTTCAAGACCCATGCATACTTATAAAAAGGTCATGCATCTAAATCAAATAATGACAACATTGAAAGCCAATGCCTTGTCTTCTAAAGAAAAATATGAATGAGAGTCTGAAAAATCGGGGATCATGTTAATTAACCTTACAATGCAACCACCTGGATCCACACTTAATGAGGTAAAACATCTGTGTTTAGTAAGGATGTTCAATTAGATAATTAAATATAGATAGATCAAGTCCTTGTGAACTCTCAGACAGGTTTTTACTGTCAAAGGTGGTGTAGTTTGGCCACCAAGTCAAGTTAAGTTTTTTCATCAACATAAATAGACCTAAACAAGTCTGTCATTTTGTGACTTATATAAGTCTAAAATTGAAAACACATTTTTATAAAGAATACATGTTTTGACTTCTTTAAGTCAAAAACAGAAATAGACTTGTTTATGTCTGAGCTCTGACTCTAATATTGTTTTTATACTGCAACTTAAACAAATACATTGATAGCTTTCTAAAAAGTAACACAATTGCCAAACCTATTTTCATCCCTTAATGAACCCCTGATTGTGGAGAAAATGTTCCATGATGAAATTAACATTATACAAAATATAGCTATGTTACTATATTTAGGAAATAAACACAACTAGTTGCAGTATAAAACGTTGTACACATATTATACACTTGTACAATGTATAAAATGTACAACTTCTGAGCAACAATTTGTTAACCCACTTGAAGATAAATTTGAGAATGGAAATTGGAAAAATGTCAAAGAGACAACAACCTGACCAAAGAGCAGACAACAGCGGAAGGCCACCAATGGGTTTTCAAAGCAGTAAAAAAATCCTGCACCAGGAGGTGGTCCTCAGCTGACCCCTAAATAAAATTGTGTACTAGTTCAGTGAAAATTTAATTAATTGATTTAGCACATGTTTATGTGTACAATCTTAATTGAAACAATGGAGATGGATATCCGATAAAACCATCATTATTCTATTTTTGATATGTGATCATTTTTCTTAACTGACACTGTTAATAGAGCAACACTGTATCAATATTAAATCCATTCACGATAAAGTTCATTCCTACATGAACCTATATATGTACCTACCCACCACCCTCCCATGCCTGCCCTCGATATCTCTGATTCTATGTGTACCTACCCACCACCCACCCATGCCTGCCCTCGATATCTCTGATTCTATATATGTACCTACCCACCACCCTCCCATGCCTGCCCTCGATATCTCTGATTCTATATATGTACCCACCCACCATCCCCCCATGCCTGCCCTCGATATCTCTGATTCTATATATGTACCCACCCACCATCCACCCATGCCTGCCCTCGATATCTCTGATTCTATATATGTACCCACCCACCATCCACCCATGCCTGCCCTCGATATCTCTGATTCTATATATGTACCCACCCACCATCCACCCATGCCTGCCCTCGATATCTCTGATTCTATATATGTACCCACCCACCATCCACCCATGCCTGCCCTCGATATCTCTGATTCTATATATGTACCCACCCACCATCCACCCATGCCTGCCCTCGATATCTCTGATTCTATATGTACCTACCCACCACCCTCCCATGCCTGCCCTCGATATCTCTGATTCTATATGTGTGAAGCTCAGTATGTCTTCCCTCTTCACAAAGACTACCAGTAAAATAGCTTGCATCCTTACAGATTTCAACTGCAGAAAAAAAATATAAGTATATATTAATGTCTTCATTTGGGAAAGGTTTGTTCCGTTCATAAATAGTCAGGATGCCTTCAAATCAACAGAATTGTTAAATGTCAAATATAAAAAAAACTGATTAATTCTAGAAAGAATATGTATCAAATGAGAATCTTATGATCACAAATCATTTTCACCATATTATACTATATATATGTAATATAAACTTGATTTTGATATTCATCAAGTACTCAACTGTAAATCATAAGATCTTTCAATAGATAACTTTTGTTTTGTTGATTGGTAAATTGGTTATTCATTACAGTAGTTGCTGTATGAATTTTCAAATGTGCAAACATCCTAAATTTACCTTACTGATGTTGCCATGTTTGAGGTGTACTTGCATAAAGTTATTGACAAATCAGCCAAATTATACATGTTGTATTGACCACTAAACTTCATTATTTAATAGTGAATCTGTATCTGCCATTTCTATACAAAACTCCTATTACTGTCAATACTTGTAAAAAAGGATACATGAATTCTAAGTTACCAAAGTCAATACAGTAATTAAAGAGAGTAAACTTTGACAAGTATATTTTCTCATAATTTGTATCAAAACATTTAAACTAGGTTGACAAGTCACTTTAAGAAAGTATAAACATACATTTCATTTTGTATAATTAATTATGAGATACTGCTATAAGGCCTTCCTTAAAATATCCCAAATCACAGAGAATTAAGGCCTTCCTTAAAATATCCCAAATCACAGAGAATTTCTGTAGCATATTTTGTCATGTTCTTGTAAATGTACCGGTACCCTGAAATATCACATATATCAAAGACAGTTTCAGTGAGATTTTATGACCAGCCATTGTAAACTTACCTTGAAATATCCCCTATCAGAGAGAATTTCTGTGAGATGCTTTTTCCAGCCTTGTAAACTTACCCTGAAATATCCCCTATCTGAGAGAATTTCTGTGAGATGCTTTGTCCAGTCATTATATACATGGTCATCACCTCCGGTCATTTCCTGTAACCTAAGGTAAAGAGAAGGGAATCATAACAGCTCCAAACAAAGATAGACTCTTCTTGTTTTTGATAATATTGGTGTTTAAAAAACATTTTGTAGTTGTTCCAATTGCATATATTTTTGCAACTATCACTAGTCAGACTAGTTCATTTGTAGTAAAATTACTCTAGGTATATATAATCATGAATATATGAATTACCAATGGCTCTTTATATGCAATGTATATGTAACATGTTTATAAACATGAACCTAAAAAATAAAAAAAAATTGCAAATATAAATTGCCACAAAATTGGCTTGTAAGAAAATAAATGGCACAAAATAAAGTGTGAAAATAAGTTTATGGCTTGGCTATTAACTTCTGTGATTCAAACATCACTGATGTGTCTAGTCTACAAAATTGTAAGCCTTCAATGTATTTTTAATGAGTTCTTTTTTTTCTCTATATATTCATGATATTCTGAAGTTTTTGAATTCAAATAGAAATGACTATTACTTATCATGCTTACATGTACTTTCTCCTACACATACATGGCTACATTTTTCATATAGATAAATTTGAACAGAGATAACTGTCTTACATTTGCAATAACAATCTGACAATAATAACAAGTAACTTTTTACACATTGTATTTTGCATGGATGGCGTGTTGTCTCATTGGTACTCATACCACGTCTTCTTATTTCTATCAATCTGTTATTTAACTGATCAATAAAAGTATAAATAAAACTTTTTATGAGTTTACAGGATTTAATAATGTTGCTTTTGTTATCTTAATTTGATTGTTCTATCAAATCTTTGATTGATGTTGGAAAATGTTGAAACACAATGTACATACATAATAATGTTAAGTATTAAAATCAAAAGGACTAAAGGGGGTTAGATGTGCAAATGAACAATTAATACAGACACGACAGGGGTTACGTTACAATTTAGTTAAGTACTCAAGTGAATAATCTTTAAAGAAATGAAATTCTCTTATATGCACTGATTGGGTTTTGTGAAATAATATGTTGTAAGCATGGATAAATCTCAGTTTAGGTTGCTAATTACTCTTTAAACCAGGTGCTCCGCAGGGCACAGCTTTATACAAACGCAGAAGTTGAACCCTGAACAGTTGATACAGCTCTGAATTTGGATTGCGATCAAAATTTTTGACATAATATGAGTTTCTGGCACAAAACAAATGTCAAGATCTTACAAATCTATTGTGCAATCAAAGATTTCTTCATTTAACTTTTAAAAAATTTGGAATTTGAGAAATTTGAAGAAAAAAAATTGAAAACACTACCAGTCCCCCCTACCCTTTTTGTTGCAATTAGTCCAAAACCTGACATATCTTTATACATAATACACAAGTAGTGTAAGGGAGGTAAATCCAAACATTCCCAACATTGTATGCTAAATGTTTTAGAATTACCTCCCTTACCCTGCTTTTAAATTGTCTTAATTGTCCTTTGACAAGAAATACCTAGTTTTCCCCCTTTTTTGCACCTAATTCTGAAACATTTTGAGCCATTACCCCCCAAAGTCAATACTAACCATCCCTTCATGGTATGGAAACTTGTGGTTTAATTTCAGAGAGATTCATACACTTAAACATAAGTTATTGTTTGAAAACTACAAAAATGATTATTTTGGGTCAACTTTTTGTCCCCTAACTCCTAAACTAGTGGGACAATAACCCCAAAATCAATCCCAACCTTTCTTTAGTATTATTGAACCTTCTTGTAAAAAATTATAGAGATCCATGCACTTAAACACAAGTTATTGTCTGTAAACTAGAAAAATGCTTCTTTTTTACCCTTTTTTGGCCCCTTATTCCTACATATTCGGGAAAATTAACCCTAAACTGAATCCGAGCCTTTTCTGTGTTATATGGAAACTTGTGGTACAATGTCAGAGAGATCCATACAGTTACACACAAGTTATTGTCTTGAAACTAGAAAAATGCTTGTTTTGGCCCCTTTTTGGCCCTTAATTCCTAGACTATTTGCCCAATAACCCCTTAGAATAAATCCCAACCTTCTACTTATGGTATTAAACATTGTGGTACAATTTCAGAACAATTGAAATACTAATACACAACTTTTTGTCCTGAAACTAGATAAATGCTGTTTTTGGCCCCCTAATTCCTAAACCTTTGGGACCATAACCCCCAAAATCAATCCCAAGCTTCCTTTTGTGGTTATAAACATTGTGTTAAAATTTTATTGATTTCTTTTTACTTATTCAAAAGTTATTATCCATCTTCGGACGACGATGTTGAGGATGAAGCAGACGACGTCGATGTGATACAAACATGACCAATATACGACCAATTTTTTTTTAATTTTTGCGGTCGTCTACAAAATTTACCCAACAGCATAAATATTTGGCAATGGCTCCTGATCCAATTTTAAGAGTTCTGTGAAATCTGTGGGGGCATTTCTGTCTCCAACATTCCAGGTCACCATATACAACCTGCATGAAAATATCAATATATGTTATCTTAATACATATTACTCAACTGGAGGAAAAAGCTCTTATTGCTCATATATATATATGTTCTCTTCTTTGCAAGTTCAAAAAAACTTCCAGCAGACACTGAAAGATTACATTGCTAATGAGCATGATGAGCGTATGTGATATTTAAACCAGGGTTAGGTTATCCTTGTAAATGACAATGAAAAGTGCATTATTTAGCAATTCCCATTCATATAAGAAAGATAATAGAAATGGGGAATATGTCAAAGAGACAACTGCAGAGAACAGCCGTAGGCCACCAATGGGTCTTCAACGCACTGAGAAAATCCAATATGTACATGTACATGTATACATGTATAACATAAGTGAAATCAACTTTATCAATACCTGGTTTAATTCAGTTAATAGAGAATATAAGCTGTCAACAGTAGTTGACTATTCTCTAGCTATTGGTAGCATATTCACTTGATTGATATAGTAGAGACTGTGAGTGAACATGTAGTGTAGAATCTATATCTAAATGTATATGGATGATTCTGTTCTACTATTGGTTGATAAAAAATATTTTAGATGGTATTGGCAATGAGCAAAAAAAAATGATGAGGCTATAATCATGATAATATAGTTTTACAAAATATATCACTCTGAATATTTATTGAATCTTAAAAGCCATGAAATTTGACAGACACAATAAATTAAAACAAGCTCTCTGAGTGTATTGTATGGCAATACATGCATGCCATTGTCCCCTATATAGCTACCGGTTTAAAATTCATTGTAATGTCACGAAATTCGAACTGGATTTATAACCTGTCCTGGTTTAAACAAACTTGTTATTCATCCAAAATACATGAAACTTGAAACTTGAAACTTTTTATTTCACTAAAAACCTCACATGAGGCATAATAGTACAATAAATTTAACAAACAATAAATTTAACAAGCAATAGTAATGCATGAACTAACATATATATACATATGAAGTAGGTGTATGCAGATGAATGCAGATGAAAGAGTAATATCCATATATTATCATTTAAATACAGACATAACAATTTTGCAAAATTTTGCCAACCCAACAAGTACATACTTATCTTGACTTAACCAGTCAGGGGACTTACTTAAATGAGTGATTTTCTAAATCACTGATTCAAGTAACATTATTTCCATAAAGGTTGAAAGTAAGAGTTGTCTTTCTTTAATAATCACCTATTTAAGTAGTACAAAATAACCACTAGAAGAAGTGATTTAATTTTACTGTAGCTTTAAATATAGAATACTAATGATCCAGGGACTAATTATGTTTCTAAACTTATCAGAACCAACATCTGTGTTGTCTAGGATGACCAGGTCATTTCAGGTGATGACCTTGTACTGAATCTAGGATAATGACATAAAAATCACTTGTTTAAGTATCATACCTCAATTTCCTTCCCAAAAATCACTTCTTTAAGTATTATTATTTTAATAACCCCAACTAATTTCAACACCCCCGAACAGTGAAATTTTTATCGCGAACAGTAGAATTTTATTACATAATCTGAAAGATGAAACCTTGAACTTTATAGGAAAAATACTCCCACTGCTGGGAAAAATCTGTTCAGAAAGTATCAGTTCATTATGTAAAGCCATTATTATAGCATTTTTTCAACCAAAATAGAATTTGCAGCTAAATGAAAGCATCAAAGGCAAAAACCTTGATACTTAAAAGAAGCAAAAAAATCATTTTTTCAATTTTACTAATGAAAAGATATTTTTTAAACCTATGTATTTAAACTTTTGGTAAAACTACAAAATCAAAATTTGTGACAAAACTTCAAATTTGCTACTCAAATAAGTGATTTAAAAATCACTTATTTCAGTAAGTCCCCTGACTGTTAACGCATTAAATTTGACAAGCTTACAGTATTTTTGTTTTTATATATATGATCAGGTATAAACTTTAGTCTTTCTTGAGTAAAAAAGTTACAATGTCTTTTATAATTTTGAAAAAAATGAGTTATTTCCCTTTAGAAATAATAAATTTTTCATCACAAATTTAATTCTAAGGAAAGTTAAAAAAAAAAAAAAAAAAAAGATTGATTGATTGTTGGTTGCTTAACGTCCAGTGGCAAATATTTCATGCATATTCAGGACGAGAACAAGTTCACAATAAATACAATAGGTAGGTTGATACAATAGCGGCCATCTGGGATGATGGTCGGGGAAATTTGGACTGCCACTGAAAAATGAGGGTATATTGGATAGGGACAGAAATTTTGCCTTGCAACAGGCCACCTACGGACCCCTCAAAGAGTTGTTGCAAGGGTTCTTAACGTGCAAAGAGCGTGGCACTCTCTTTACACGAGGCATCGGATAAAAAAAAAAGAAGAAGGGTTACACTAATGTCCTGACAATGTCCTGACAAAGTCCTGACAGAAATGTAAATGCTTAATACTTTTTTGTTATTGGAAGGATTTACTTGAAATTTGGAATCAAGCAAGATGAGAACTTTTATTTAATAAATAGAATTAAAAAAATTAAAAATAAATAATTTAAGACTTAGAAAACTTGACCTGACCAACTTGACTTCGAAAATACTATTGTCCTGACCGATATGAAACGGCTAAAAAATAATTTATTATTGACAGGATAGACTTCAAATTCGATACCAAGGAAGATTAAATCATTTATTACAAAAATATCAGAAAAAAAAAAGAAAAAAAATAATTTTAAGAGTTAGAAAAGTTGACCTGACCAACTACACCTTTGCCGTGACTCATGTCAGGATCGATATAAAAATGATTCTATCTATTTTGTTATTGTAATGAATGAATTTAAATTGAGTAGTTAAGAAGTTTGCAACATTTAACAAAGAAATCAAAAGAAATAAAAAGAAACAAAATGTTGAAAAGACCAAAAAACTTGACCTGACCAACATAGGCTATTCACCGAAAAAAGGCATGTATCTTTAAAAAATAGAATGACTATGTTAATTACTTAAATAAATGTCTTTAAGTTTGAAAACTATCATTATCTTATCAAATTTTTAAATGACTAAAAGAAAAAAGTTAACAATTATTGCAAGGGTAAATAATATTGATCTGACCACTGTAGGACTTGATAAATTTTCTAACATGTTAACCTCTTTCCTTAAATTAGTGAAATTAAAATATCCGATCACAATAATATTAAAAACAACATTGAACACGAAAGATACAGTTAAAATGAATGAAAGAAAAATGTTAGGCCCAGTTCCAATTGCTGAATGTGAGTATTGTTTATTCATGTTAACATTCTCTTATTGCTCTATTAGTTAATCTGATTAGGGGCTTGTGATGATTAGATTAATCACCTATTTGTTAATCCAATTAATTAATTATGAACTTGAACTTGTGTGTTAATTTATTGTATTTCTTTGTGATTCCAATATAATATTAATGTATATGCTTGTATACACATCCTTTTCAAACAAAAAGAAGCCCATTTCCTGCTTTTATATGACATGTATAATCACTTAATAACTAGATAAAACAAAAAATAACTTATTGATTGTAAAGAAAACATTCCAAATTGTGATTATAGTAATTAATATAGGTGTGTTTTAATTCTATTGATTATTGTCACCTTCCTTTGCCTTTATTTTAATACATTTTTTTAACTGAGTTATTGCACCAAGAAAGAAAAAATCAAAGAGCTGAATAGCTCTGAGGGGAAAGACGGCCCTTGTTTCTATTTTATTATGTTTTTGGAAAAGGGGGGGGGGGGGGGTATCTTTTGATAGTTTACATATGAAGAATGAAAAAGAGAACCGCTAGAACATGTAGAAAGGTTGACAATATTGAAATCAATTGTTGTTTATGTAATTTCATTTCCTTAGTTTAGGATTCAATTTGGACCAATGGAAGTGATCTGCATCTTCTAAATCTAAACATTTGATTAAAGTTGATAGCTAATTATCTAAAACTCAACTGAATTCTGTCATTTCACAACAACTACAATATTTTTTGAAATCTTGATTGTGTACCACTGAACTGCAGGCTAGGGCCATTTTCCATTTTTTGTGACAGTACTCTTGGATTTTAAAGTTTTTTCTTTAGAAAGTGTGGACTGAAAAATCTATTCAGTTTTAAATTTCCATTGTTAAAGTTCTTAGTTACAACTCTCATCACAGGGAAACAGGTACTAATAAAAAAAAACAATATGAGTGATGTAAACTGTGTGAAGCTTGTTTCCAAATCATAATTTTGAAATATTTGTAAATATAAATATGTTAAAACTATAAAAATGCAAATTTTTTTTTTTTTTTTTTTTTTACCATTACAATGATTATGTAGGTACACAAAAATTTAGTTTTAATAGAAGACTACTAATCCAATGAAATGTCACATTTGAAGTGTTTAAAACTTTAACTTTTATTTTAGTGGATAATTACTCATCAATTGAGGTGCTCCTGAATTGGAGGAAGATTCTCAGAATTTTTACAGAAACAAGTGGTCTCACTAATTAACAACAAAAAGAATTTTAGCGACAAGAAGCGACAAGAAGAATATGTTTTTCTTGTCGCTAAATAGTCTTCTTGACGCTTCTTGTCGCTTTTTGACGCTTCTTGTCTCTAATTAGTGAGACCCGAAAAAAGTAATAAAATCGTTTCTTTCCCCTGTGTCATGTAACCCCACGATCTTTGTTTATTTTGAAAGTTGTTGACCTACAAATTAAAGTATTGCATGTTGATGTTTAAATCATCTACAGTAAACAATATTATGTTTAGATTTAACAAATACAAATTTGTGATTAGTGCACGATCTCTAAGAATGATTTAAATAACCAGTGAACTGGTGAAGGATATCCCTGCTTCTTCCAAGAATGACGTCACTATAAAATACAATGTAGGTTGGATATATTTAGAATATCTCGTCATACTAATTTTTCCGGATTGTTAAATAAACGTAAATAGTGTAAAGGAGAGTTCAAGATACGATAATTTCGTGAGAAACAGAAGGGAAATGTGTAAAAAAGTGTTTAAAGTCAAACTATTCATTTCTGGGTCTCCTTCTCTTCAATCTAAGTAAGATTTGTTGGGGGTTTTCCCACACTATAACATGTATAAAAACAAAATGAATGATGTGAGGGAGTGTCACTCTGGTCAACCCCATAGGGGATTGACGGCTTGAAGCCGTCTTTCCCCAAAAACTTTCAATTTACTTATTTATTAAAATCAATAGGTAGCTAATCACAATACATTTTTATAATTTTTAATTGAGTTTATTAATTCAATAATTAGTTTCATTATTCACTCTGAGTTATTAATCAAATTAAGAAGTAGATTTGTGAAACAAAGGGATAAACAATATACTCACAGTCACTCAGCAACTCATATTTCCCCTATCTTTTCATTTAACAAAATTTATTTGCTTTGGATGTTGTATTTTATGGATAGGAAATAAATAAATTCAATAACAATATAAGGTAAGAGCTAAAAATGTTGTTGTTTGTGTATTAAGTTTAAGGGGTTCAGTCAAGTATTTATTTCCATTGAAATATTTTATTTCAAATTTATTGGAACAAGTATAAAAATAAAAATGTTACAATTTGACTTGGTTTCAATTAAGCACTCAATCATACCAACAATGTTGCAAGTATTAGTACTTTCATATCGGTCAGGACATTTACTCACAACAAAGTCGATGTTCGTCAGGTCAAGTTTTCTTACCCTTTAAGTATTTTTCCCCCAATTCTTTTCAAATAAGTATTTACTCAATGTTACTTTCTTGTCTTGTGTCAAATTTGAAGTCAATCCGACGGAATTTAAGAAATAAATTACCAGTTTTATATCGGTCAGGACATAAGTCACGGTTGGACGTGGTTGGTCAGGTCAAGTTTTTTTAATTTTTTTTTCTTATATTTTTGTAATAAATGATTTAATCTTCCTTAATATCGAATTTGAAGTCTATCCTGTCAATAATAAATTATTTTTTAGCCGTTTCATATCGGTCAGGACAATAGTATTTTCGAAGTCAAGTTGGTCAGGTCAAGTTTTCTAAGTCTTAAATTTATTTTTTTTTTATTTTTTTATTTTATTTATTAAATATAAGTTCTCATCTTGCTTGATTCCAAATTTCAAGTAAATCCTTCCAATAACAAAAAAGTATTAAGCATTTACATTTCTGTCAGGACTTTGTCAGGACATTGTCAGGACATTAGTGTAACCCAAAGAAGAAGAGTTATTTCCCTTTGAAAAGAAATATAGTATTTTTTTTTAAATAAGTATTTCATTAAAAATTTAATTCTATGGAAAGGGCTTTAACTAGACAAGGAAATAAGCTAACATCGTGAAAATCCAACTTGACCTGTAACTTGTCATGATAAAACAATACACCAAATATCACATTGATATCTTCAAGCATGAAGAAATAAAGTCTGGAAAACTTATTTGCCTTACTGATGTATGGACGGGCAGACACACAGATGGACAGAGGGCAAACCTAAAGTCCCCTTCGACTTCGTCAGACAAAAATATATAGTTACTACGTGGACACAAATAAAATTAATTAAATTATGGAAGTTGCCTTTCATATTTTAAAATAGAAATAATAACTGTGGGTGGACTGGTATTAAAGATGTCATTTATTGATTACAATTCCTGTTACAATTCCTGTAGTTTCATTATCAATTTCCCAGTACTAGGACATTGCTCCATCAGAGACTGTACTTTCGGTATGATCCATTGATTGATATGACCTTTTACCAACTTTAAAAAAAGAATTAATTTTCAAAGGATCACATGTATGAGATTTTATAATTTTTTGAATATAGTGGCATACTGATGTTGTGATATATAAGGAAAAGTGTATTAGATGTACCTGAACGTTTTTGTCTTGGTTTTAATTTTTTGTGCAGACATTTTACAATAAATGAATGATGTATCTCATGTAAAGACGTGCATTCTTCTGTTAATCCTTCTCATCGTAACCAGTTGAACAGAAGGAGTTTTTTAAAACACTAAAACTGTTTTACAATCAAGTCCTCAGGTCATTTTCAGACACCTGTTGTGGTTTACGTCACAATATCTGTGTTCAGGGGAAAGAACTCCACTTCCGGTGTGACTTTTTACCCCAATATACCCCAACATACCCCAATATACCCCAATACACATAAAATAAGAGTTTCAACATAATATTATCGAATAATAATATCATTTAAGGCAATTCTATGTTATTTTAACACTATTAATACTTTATTTTATGAAAATATTTAATTTTAAATCACGTTTTTCATTGAAACTTGTTCCGTTCTTGTCAGCCGCTTACGATCACAAAATGACTTTTTACCCCAATATACCCAAATATACTCGAATAAACAGTTTTAATACAATTTCGATAAAAAGGAATGATATAACATGTAGAAATATTAAAATTTAACTCAGCTGTTTACATTTTTGTGCATTTATAGGCATTAAAAACCGTTCTTTATTCAGGTATTGACGAAGGTTTCACTAAAAACCAGAACGAACGAACCTAAAAATATAACGGTAATTTTCTGCAATTTCTTTTTTTCCCCCTTAACATGTGGAGATGGAAAATACATATTTGTGTTTGACTTTTCTTTAGACTTAGATATGATGTATATTTTTAAAATGAAACTCGAAAATTTTTCTCAAATTTTGAAAAAAAAATCTCAAATATTTTTTCTCAATCAAGAAAGAGCTCCCAATCTGTCAAATCCAATTCTCGAATTTTTGTTTTAAGTAATAATCCTTATATGTTTAACGTTTAAAGTTTTCTTTTTATGTTAATAAAATGTATCTATCTTTCACTCAGTGATAATACTGTAGTGGTCCTAAATGTATGTATCTTTCACTCAGTGATAAAACTGTAGTGGTCCTTCAACAACATCTATTAGAATTTGATTTTATTCAACAAAATAATTTGTCCTACATGTACGTATAGCTTTGACCACGGACATATACCGAATGGTCAATATCAATCATCAATGAAATTGCTCTATGGCATTTTTTTAGCTCGTTGAATTAAAAAAAAATCCATGTGGGAGAAAGTGTTGGTTTTTTTTTTTGTTAGAGAAGTTAATGAAATTTACTGGTAAATGGAGTTACAATGAACCATGGTAGTAATATTGTGAATCTTCTCAATTTAGGAATGATGGGTTGAACCTGGTTTTATGGCAAGCCAAACCTCTCTCTAATTGGCAATGTTAAAACTATCGCTATAACATGTATAATATGACAATTTGTATTTATGGCGAATAATACCCTATAAAATCTTGAAATTACTAAGGCAAAGTTTTTGCTTTTTTAATTACGAACATCAAAAGTTCTTACTAATCGTTGGCTGAAGAAGAAAAGAATCAGGACGCATGTTTGCTCAGTCAGTCTTTATATTTCTGTGCTCTATGACGACTACATCATAAGTAGGAGAGATCTATATGGTGAGGGATGAATTAACAGTGTTATAAAAAAAAAATACGATTTTTTTTTAATGATTTTGATATATTTTTCTTTCTAAAATCAAATCTTCCATACAAATTCGCATGTTTGCTATTACAAAGGTATATATAGCTATATTAAGATATCAACAACCTGAATGACACAATTGTCACAGGAAAATGATTTTGAAGCTCCGTTAAAAATGAGGAGAAAGTTGAAGATATCATATCCCGTTGTCACAGTAATATTTCTGCTCTAGTCCTACAACAGGAATGTACCCACCACCTAGTATGCAACATGTTTCGCCTTTTACACAGTCACAAATATCACAACAGAGACCACCATTGGTGGATGAAATATTTCAACACATGGACAAGAGAAACTTGATAAACTTGAACAAATTGATAGCCTTGTTTCTTCAATTAATGCCAAAGTTGTTCGTCTTGAACAGGGTTCTAAATCTCTCCATGACCGTATGGAACAGGTAGAAAGGTGTTCACAGCACATCAGCGATAACTATGACGAACACAAGTGTGATCTAACGGAACTTAAAACAGAGGCCAATAACATTTCTAAATCTTTAAAAACTATTAACAGTAAGGAAGTTAAAAATGTTGGCCATGAATTTCGATTTTCTTTGTCCGATATGAAGAAGGAAAATGACAAACTAAAAGAAAGTTTTCTGGACGTCTAAATGAAATCAATGTCGAACAATTTGATATTTTACAATATTCCAGAAACTGAAGTTGAAAATTGTCCGGATATTGTACTTGACTTTTGCAAAGTTACAATGAAGCTCGAAAACTTAGATCAAATTCAGCTGTCAGATGCCCATCGTATTGGTAGAAAAGGATAGAAGACCAGGCTAATATTAGTCAAATTCTCTTCATATGTACATCGTGAACTAGTGCGAAAAAAACGCTAAAACATTGAAAAATTCTTCGTTTGGAATATCAGAACAGTTACCAACAGATGTTCAAAATTGCAGGAAAGAACTATTACCGCTCATGAAAGAACTTAGAGACCAAAACGTAAAAGCCTACTTTGTCAGGGACAAAATCCATGTTGGCGGCCAGGAATATAAACCTTAGCGGTTTCCCAGAGAACATGCATACACTTTAAAATATGTATCATGGAACATTAATGGCTTAGAGTCTTGTTATGATGACAATGATTTCTTGAACTTAATAAATAGTTATGATGTGTTATTTTTATCCATATGGGGTGAGAGCGAAGTAAAAATAATACACATAACAGCACTCCTTCTAGTCCTTCGTGGACTAAGGAGTCCTTCGCAGTGTTTAGACGTACCGTAAATTAATATGAATTCAATAATTTAAAACAAAATCGTATCCATCACTTGGTGCATGTCTGTTGTCTGTTCATACAGTTATAACTTTCTGAATTCGTTTTTGTGCAGAAATAAATTTCATAGTATAGTCAGAGACATGTATAATACAATGTATTATATGTCTCTGGTATAGTTAAAGTATGTAAATTTATTCAAAGGGTATCTTGTGGTCTTGTGGTATGTATATATATATATATAGTTGACATTATCAAATGTTGGATCCATTGTTTGCTGTTCGTCCTCTGTTCATTTAATCCCCACTTGGATTAAGACCAATCATTTGGGCTGTTGTCTGCTCTTGGTTGTTTTAAAGTCTCTTTGGCACATTCCCCGTTTCCATTCTCAATTTTATCTGATGTTCATTTTTATTGTACATGCCATAAAATGTATTAGCCTTGTTTACATGAAAATTAAGATCAGAGAATTAAAATATTGTTGAAGAGAAAATATATATCCGTGTTGAATTTTTCTCAATTTGTATATTCAAGTTTGATATCCAACTTCTTAATCCGCAATCCACATTTATCTGACAACCTTGTATATTGTATATTCTTGATGGACTACCATCATTCTCACGTGACCATCAGGGACTGAGACAAATATGTTATGGTATAAACTCTGTCAAAACCAAAATGATTGACTATATCTAATTTAAATTCTTTTAAGCTAGTAAAACATTTCTTGAATGAGTGAAATTATGAAACAATTATTTTTTAAGTTTTCTGTTGTGTTTTATTGTCTGTTGGTCGTTTTTTTTTTCGTTTTATTTTGCCTGGCATTGTCGGTTTGTTTTCGGCTTATAAGTTTGAATTTCCCATTGCACGTTATATTTTGCCTTCCTTATTGTGCAGCAGCAAATATTTCATGCTAAATTGTGGTCGAAAAATGTGAACACTGAATGAATGTTCGGAGAAGTTATATAGGTTTATAATTTAATAGCATGTATAATTTATACCTTAACATATATGGCATATACATGAACGCCATGCAGTCCTTTTCTTTTAATTAACACATGGCATGGGTAAAATCTCTTTGTTCTTACTGTGCTATTATCTGGATAATGCACATCAAAGGTGCGCATTAACTACCTCAGATATACTGCAGTCAAATCTATTTTTACCTTTAGGGGTGTACGTAATAGATACTTAGGATACTCTCGTAAAATAACTAAATATAATAATAGTAATGAACACCCTGCTGATAAAATGAAAATTGTATATCAAAAGACAGAAAAATTCGACATATTTTTTTCTAATTTTCATTAAAAAAATACGCCAGATTGCACATTAAATTAAGTTTGAAATTTCTT
Organism: Mytilus galloprovincialis; assembly: GCA_037788925.1. Taxonomy (NCBI): domain Eukaryota; kingdom Metazoa; phylum Mollusca; class Bivalvia; order Mytilida; family Mytilidae; genus Mytilus; species Mytilus galloprovincialis. The sequence goes on from CM075332.1 coordinate 83,319,129, forward strand.
ATTTTTGGTTTAAATTTGAAATTAGGTCTATTTTTTCCTTGTCATTTTCAAATGTGTAGAAGTCGGACCCAATATCGGTTACCAACTTTTTTTTTCTTCATTATCTTTTTGTTCTACGTGTATACAGTTTCTTATAAAAATCGCCGGACAAGCCATTTACGTATACCTGTTACCTAAAGTCCATTTCCATGATTTCTCTATTTTATTATTTCAAATTTTATTGCTTCCGCGTCACGGCATATTTTTGTTCGCGACAGGTAAGGTATAAAATAAATAAATAAATAATTTGTTTATTAAAGTGTCACATATTGATTGCAATAAAATAATTCATACACAATATACATCCATAATAAAACAACCAATATCCAGCCAAAAACTGACTTACGAGACACTGTTATACCAAATACATATTTACAAATTAAAATAGCGTAAAAATAAAATATTAAAAATAATATACATTTTTTTCCCCAAATAAATAATCCTCAGCTTAAAACTCTAATAATTAGTTTTATATAAAACATATACTTATGTCACAAAAATGATAAAAATTCTCAAAGATTTCCATATATAATTGAATATCAGTTCATGAATCACATTGTCTAATAAATAAAATAAAAATTTAACTATTTATAGAATATAAACTTATAAAATAAATAAAACCCTTTAATTTGTCTAAATTAGGCATAAAAAAAAAAAAGACGTTGAATCATTATAAAAATAATTTTCTACGGATAAAAAATTTGTGTAGACTTTTACAAAAATAATGCTGGATTTCAGTGCCATTCATAATACATGTACTTAAAAATTTGTCATTAATGTTCATATTGTCAAAATTCGTAATGTGTTTACAACATTCGTAAAATAAGTCATATCTTAGGTCACTATACAACGGACATTCCAGTAGGAAATGTTTTTCATCTTCCAATTGCTCTAGCATCACACAATACACATAATCGTTCCTCTGTAGGAATAGGCGGTCTGGAGTATCTCCCTACTTCAATTGCGAGAGGAAGAGAGCCTGAGCGGAAGAGGGCCATAGTTCGTCTCTCCATTCTAGAAATGTTTAATTTAACGTATGTTTCAGTGTTCACAGAGTTTTTGTACATACGAAATGTCCGAAGTTTGTTCCCATTTCGCGTGTTGTATTTGTCATTAAAAAGTTCTGTGTACCATTCTGTATTGTCAAGGTCGACAAGTTTATCACTAACCAATCGCATGGCACATTTTGTTGATATAGATAAGTCATTAACCGTATCTTTAATATACAACCGATTAATGGTCTTTTCAACTCCTTTTTTATACGACCGCAAAATTTGAAAAAATTTTCGTCGTATATGGCTATCACGTTGGCGTCGTCGTCTTCGTCGTCGTCGTCGTCGTCGTCCGAATACTTTTAGTTTTCGCACTCTAACTTTAGTAAAAGTGAATAGAAATCTATGAAATTTTAACACAAGGTTTATGACCACAAAAGGAAGGTTGGGATTGATTTTGGGAGTTTTGATCCCAACATTTTAGGAAATAGGGGCCAAAAAGGGCCCAAATAAGCATTTTCTTGGTTTTCGCACTATAACTTTAGTTGAAGTTAATAGAAATCTATGAAATTTTGACACAAGGTTTATGACCACAAAAGAAAGGTTGGGATTGATTTTGGGAGTTTTGGTTCCAACAGTTTAGGAATTAGGGGCCAAAAAAGGGCCCAAATAAGCATTATTCTTGGTTTTCGCACAATAACTTTAGTTTAAGTAAATAGAAATCAATGAAATTTAAACACAATGTTTATGACCACAAAAGGAAGGTTGGTATTGATTTTGGGAGTTTAGGTCCCAACAGTTTAGGAATTAGGGGCCAAAAAGGGACCCAAATAGCATTTTTCTTGGTTTTCGCACCATTACTTTAGTATAAGTAAATAGAAATCTATGAAATTTAAACACAAGGTTTATGACCATAAAAGGAAGGTTGGTATTGATTTTGGGAGTTTTTGGTCCCAACAGTTTAGGAATAAAGGGCCCAAAGGGTCCAAAATTAAACTTTGTTTGATTTCATCAAAAATTGAATAATTGGGGTTCTTTGATATGCCGAATCTAACTGTGTATGTAGATTCTTAATTTTTGGTCCCGTTTTCAAATTGGTCTACATTAAGGTCCAAAGGGTCCAAAATTAAACTTAGTTTGATTTTAACAAAAAATTAATTCTTGGGGTTCTTTGATATGCTGAATCTAAAATGTACTAAGATTTTTTATTATTGGCCCAGTTTTCAAGTTGGTCCAAATCGGGGTCCAAAATTAAACTTTGTTTGATTTCATGAAAAATTGAATAATTGGGGTTCTTTGATATGCCAAATCTAACTGTGTATGTAGATTCTTAATTTTTGGTCCCGTTTTAAAATTGGTCTATATTAAAGTCCAAAGGGTCCAAAATTAAACTAAGTTTGTTTTTAACAAAAATTGAATTCTTGGGCCTCTTTGATATGCTGAATCTAAACATGTACTTAGATATGGGCCCAGTTTTCAAGTTGGTCCAAATCAGGATCCAAAATTATTATATTAAGTATTGTGCAATAGCAAGAAATTTTCAATTGCACAGTATTCAGCAATAGCAAGAAATCTTCAATTGCACAGTATTGTGCAATAGCAAGAAATTTTCAATTGCACAGTATTGTGCAATAGCAAATATTTTCAATTGCACAGTATTGCACAATAGCAAGAAATATCTAATTGCACAATATTGTGCAATAGCAAGAAATTCCAATTGGATTTCAATTGGAGTTATCTTTCTTTGTCCAGAATAGTAGTTGAATCAACTTAAATCATTGTTTTATACAATATACAATGTATATTCACTTTTACTACCAACTGATAGATTAAAACAATCTTTACCATTCAGTGATAACAAGCACTTTTTTTACATTTTAGTATTTTATGATGTATTTAAATGAGTAGTTATTGTTGCAAACTTCATTAGAAATTTGAATTGAGATCAGTTTTGAAATAAGGGAAAGGGGGATGTGAAAAAAAAAATTGGGGGGTCAATTTTTTTCATTTCAGATTTCATAAATAAAAAGAAAATTTCTTCAAACAATTTTTTGAGAGGATTAATATTCAACAGCATAGTGAATTGCTCAAAGGCAAAAAAAAATTTTTAAGTTCATTAGACCACATTCATTCTGTGTCAGAAACCTATGCTGTGTCAACTATTTAATCACAATCCAAATTTAGAGCTGAATCCAGCTTGAATGTTGTGTCCATACTTGCCCCAACCGTTCAGGGTTCAACCTCTGCGGTCGTATAAAGCTGCGCCCTGCGGAGCATCTGGTTTCGACGTGAAATCCACTTGAAGATTTTATATGATTTTCTAGTTTCATTAGTACGTGAAAGTCTGCACAGAAGTCGACAAAAGTTTATGCGTTGTTTAGTCCAACACGATGTCCATCCCATATCACCTCTTGTCGCAATATTTGATGTATGCTTTCCGACAGAAAGAAAGTATTTACAAGCTCTATTTTGGACGGCAGTGATACAACTGAACTCCTTTGTGCCCCAAATACCGCTTCCGTACATCAATATCGGTTCTACTGTAGAGGAGTATAGTTTGGTATATACTTTATGCGTCATACCTCCCGTCTCTACTACTTTTGCAAATAACGTTCCTAACGCACGACTAGCAGCCTTTGACAATTCTTTTGCGTTTTAAAAAAAAGTCAAATGTTCATCAAACCAAACTCCAAGATACTTGTAACTGTCACTATAATCGATTACTTTATCAGAACATTAGAATATAAAGTTTGATTTACTACAGGATTGTGGTCGAAAATGAACAATCTTAGTCTTATTAATGTTGATACACAATTTCCACTCTGAACACCAATCTGTCACCACGTTTAGCATACTTTGTAAACTGTTCTCATCTGGTGCTATCAATGCGATATCGTCTGCGTACAAGAGAATACTCAATTTGAAGTCATCTATATTCACGCCACAGTTTAGAGAGTTTATACGTTCAGTCAAATCGTATATTAATTATCGGCTGATAAGACGAGTGCACGATAATTTAGATATAATTGGTAAGTAATAAGTCTATTGGGGGATGCCGACAAATATCATCTACATCATAGGTCCGCACTACGCGCAGCCAGTGCCATGCTTTAGATATTTCAAAGGAAACTACATAGGGCACAGTGTGACATATTCTGAGTACTTATCTGTGGCTATAAATGCCAGTGATTCAAAATTTATCGTGTTTATGCTTTTTAGTTTGTTAGTATTTTATTATATTCGAGTGATTTGCTGGTTCCCCTTTTCAATGCACATAGAGAATTCGGGACCATTGAGGCTTTTCTTTTTAGATATACCTCCTATCTAAAAATATGGTTTTTTTTTCTCGTTTTCAATCCTAACTAAAGGCTGGAATGAGACAACAAATGGAAGTTTTTTACGACCTTGGCTGACTATACAACCCTTGCATAGTCGGTCTGGAATTAGTAATAAATTATGAAGATAAATGAATTAACAAAATATACGGAATTTCTTGACTTGATGTCTTTTAATGTTATCATTTAGGTCAAGTTTATATATATATCAGACGTACTTATAAATATAATTATTTTCTGTGACTGTATCTTGCATTAATTTGTAGTATCCTTTACTATAGATAATTGAGCTGATCTGTAACAATAACATATCCATGCCTTATATATCATGTACTGTAGTACGCCGCTAGATTAAAACTGACGAGGAAAGGTAACACACGACCACCGAAAGCTTTATTATTGTGAAGCCCAGGTGGTCGTGTGGTCTAGCAGGACGGCTGCAGTGCAGGCGATTTGGTGTCACGATATCTCAGTAGCATGGGTTCGAATCCCGCGAGGGAAGAACAAAAAATTTGCGAAAGCAAATTTACAGATCTAACATTGTTGGGTTGATGTTTAGACGAGTTGTATATATGTATATATATATATCACCAAGGATTTGTATAGTCTAACTATACAAATCCTTGATATCACAAACATATAATCCTTTAAAACTTGGTTGATTTTGATAAATGACTAGCCTCGACTTTAAAATAAGAAAGCAATCCATTGAATAAATAGTTCTCAAGTTAAGATTGATGTCCATTCCAGTCTTTTAATCTCCCCATTCAGGCCGGGGTTGTGGCATCAGAAATTATTTTTTTCGTCTAGATGAATGGAATTTAATAAATTTTATTTTTTACAAGTTTCTAATTTGAAGTTTATTTGAAACTACCAACTTTGTAATTTCTGGTCCGTCCAAGTTTACGTAATTTTAAACATGTGATTATTAAACATAATTTGTTCAATGAAAATTTAAAAATCTTATTTCATGTAGAAGAACATTTTCAAATTTTATTTGAGGCATTAATTTCAAGAATATGAGAAAAAAAATCAAAATTGAAAAAATATTTCAAAACATAAGTAAAAAATTTCATTAATGGATGTATGATAAACATTTCAAATTTAATTAAGAAAATACAAATTTTATTGAATAAAACTTAAATTTGGAGGAGTGAAAAAGAAATAGCAATTTAAAAATTGCTCTGTATATTTTAAGGTCCGTTCTGGTCTTTAGTGTTACCATTATCAGTGATCGAGTTTTACTGGAGTTTTAAAAGCTTCTAAATACACACAAATGTGATAGAGTTGTTTTTTGAGATAAACATGGGTAAAATATCATTCCACAACATTAATATTGTACTGAAATGTTTTATTGGAAGATATTGGGGTATATTGGGGTAAAAAGTCATTTTGTGATCGTAAGCGGCTGACAAGAACGGAACAAGTTTCAATGAAAAAAGTGATTTAGAATTAAATATATTTATCAAATAAAGTATTATTGGTGTTAAAATAACATAGAAATGCCTTAAATGATATTTTTATTCAATAATATAATGTTGAAACTGTTTTTTGAGGTATATTGGGGTATATTGGGGTATGTTGGGGTATATTGGGGTAAAAAGTCGCACCCCTCCACTTCCTTATTTTGACAAGACACTTTCGCGGGAAATTTACATTTCTGGTAGGGCAAAGAATTGTAATGTGTGTCCCCCAACAGTAGCTATCGCTGTTTAATTGTCATTCAATGTGACATTTATTATATCCAAAAGCTGTCAAACTAAAATTTCGACCTGTCACATATTAACACACTCAGTCCATGCAGTCAAAAATTAAATCACATGCACTGGTTTTCTATCCATGGCAAAATATACTGTTCTGATATAATCGTCTCATTTGGGGGGTGGGTCTGATCCCTGAATCCTGCATGTTGTTTATCGTGAATCCTGTATCCCGCTTCTCGCAGCCATAATACTGCATGTAATTTCCTGTGTCCATCCGTACTTTCGTTACCGTTTTCACGCTTAATTATTCGGCTTTCACGTGTCACACTTAAAAAAATCATCCAAAACAGCATCACGCTTAGACCCCAATGACACTCACTTGTTTTCTTTAGGCCCTGTCCTAATTATAGCCGTTCTACTTAATTTTGTAATTATCAGAATAAACCAATGAAATTTGTGTTTTTTTAAACAGTCATCTACTATAAGATCAAAATTTACATGATCACATTAGTGTGACCATATACATGATCACATTGGTGTGACCATACATACATAATCACAATGGTGTTATCATGGTTATACATGCATGATCACATTGGTGTGACCATACATGCATGATCAAAGTATTATGACCTTACATACATGATCCTAGTGGTGTGACCATACATGCAAGGACCCAGAAGAGTAAGTGGCCCTTGGACACAATGATGGATAGCCTTTATTCAGAAAAAAACTCATGACAACACTGGAGTAACATGAGTAACATCACATGATTTAAACAGTCAGGGGACTTACTTAAACAAGTGATTTTCTAAATCACTCATTCAAGTAACATTATTTCCATAAAGGTTGGAAGTTAGAGTTGTCTTTCTTTAACCCTTTCAACGCTATACACGGCATATGCCGCGATGACGTACGCCGTTCGCCCCTGCTATTCGCGGCATATGCCGCGATGAAAACGGATTTTTCATCAGGACTCTTAAACCATTCGGTTTTCATTCGGGTTCTCTCTAATTTTTCCTCGTTTGAATCTAGGATATACAAGGTCTCATTTGCGCTTGAAATCCCAACAATTTTTATAGTAAAATCATGCAGTAGAAGGAAAATAGTAGGAAAATAAAAACAAATATTTTGACAAATGCAAATGGCGGAAATCGGAAACGAAGCTGTAAATATGGGAAAATTTCAGCATTTCTATGGCGAAACTAACAACGAGGATTAGTTAAAAGGTTTCTTGTTATCTCAATGTGTTTATTACATTTAATTTGTGTGGGAAATATGATTTGATCGATCATTACGAGACGTAGAAAAAGGGGGGAAAACGGAGGTTGACTGAAATTTTTTAGGACGGAGCTATTTAATTGTGCCACGATTACATAATACGTTGTGTATGGTGCAATACGCTACGGAATCGGTCAACTGGTGTCTTCTTTATTATATGGCAGATAAAACAACAAAATAAATGAAGACTAAAAGTAATTTTTATGGAAAATTCAACACAAATGTAATAAATTATACCTTTTACCTGATAATTACCTGAAAATGCAGGTAACCTGATAAAAATTTCACTAAAATAATTGCCTAACATTACAGTTCATGCTCTCCTGAGCATTTTTCATGCAATAACTTTCTCTGTATCTCATATAATAAAAAAGATACAGCAGTCTGAAAAGGAAAATACTGTTCTAATGAATGAACACAAAAAAAATGCAGCAGCAGCAGCCATTTTTCTATTTTTTTGTGTAGCGTTGAAAGGGTTAATAATCACCTATTTAAGTAGTACAAATTAATCATTAGAAGAAGTGATTTAATATTAGTGTAGCTTTAAATATAGAATACTAATGATCCAGGGACTAATTATGTTTCTAAACTTATCAGAACCAACATCTGTGTTGTCTAGGATGACCAGGTCATTTCAGGTGATGACCTTGTACTGAATCTAGGATAATGACATAAAAATCACTTGTTTAAGTATCAGACCTCAATTTATTTCCCAAAAATCACTTCTTTAAGTATCATTCTTTTAATAACCCCCACTAATTTCAACACCCCCGAACAGTGAAATTTTTATCGCGAACAGTAGAATTTTATTACATAATCTGAAAGATAAAACCTTGAACTTCACAGGAAAAATACTCCCACTGCTGTGAAAAATCTTTTAAGAAAGTATCAGTTCATTATGTAAAGCCATTATTATAGCATTTTTTCAACTAAAATAGAATTTTCAGGTAAATGATAGCATTAAAGGCATAAACCTTGCTTCTTAAAAGAAGCAAAAAGTTTATATTTTTTTATTTTACTAATTAAAAGATGTTATTTAAACCTATGTGTTTAAAATTTTGAAAAAACTACAAAATCCCAATTTGTGACAAAACCTCGAATTTGCTACTCAAATAAGTGATTTAAAAATCACTTATTTCAGTAAGTCCCCTGACTGTTAAACCTATCCATTTTCTAGAATTCTGATTTCTTAATAAACTCTTAATCTTAATAATTCTCTGTTTTCCTGTTTTCATTACAATGCCTTAATATCTATGTAGAGAGTGCCTTAATATTGTGTTGTCCTCCTTTCAAAGGTTTCCCTTAAAATGTAGCCAATTGCGCGAAGAGTGCCCTCTCAGGGGTGTGGAAATATTTGTTTTGAGCACTTGTCCCCGGGCAAGTGAAACCTAAAATTTTACTTGTCCGGAAATAAATTTACTTGCCCTGATGATCCCAATAAAAATAAAACTATTTCTTGTTAGCTAATATATATGATTCTTACTTAGCACTGTTGTGCATCACAAACAAATGAAGTCTATTTGTTTATATATATATGTGTGAAAAAAATTAGGAAAGTAGGAAATGGTTTAACATCAATGGGACAGAAACATAACAGCTAACCAACCAATAAAATGACATGTAAAGGACAATTTTGCAGCAGTTTTTGAATAAAAATTGTAGCCAGTAGGTACATATACTAAATTTGAGGACAGTGATTGAAGAAATTTAAACTAAATAATAGACAAACTATTGATTTTGTGGTGTTTCTCTCAACTGACACACTTGGTTTTTTTCTTGATTATTTATTATTGTCTTTATGGGCAATTAAAGCGTCCCTTTTATTTTCACTTTGTCAACAAATAATGTTGACCTGTCATCTATAAATAAGACTTCATCTATAAATAAGGCAATTTAACTTTTTCTGAATAACCATAGATAGCCAGCCAGGGGCAATCTGATATCCACGATGTCTAAATTCTCGCTTCCGTTTTTTTTTAAATACTCTTGTGTCCTCCATTTGCATTTAAGGTTTTCTACTCGACTCATGACTCTTTTTGTCTTGCTTGCCCACCTTATCATTAGTATTTATCAATCTGAATCTCGATACAAAATTTAAAGAAATGACACTTCCGGTAAATGATGGATAAGACCTATTCGACGATCCCGGGTCAATGGACATGATGGACAAAGCCAATGCAATGTTATGCGACTCAGATTCGCATACTTATTTTTATTTATTTTGGTAATCGATCTATTTCCGTAATGTAACATTTATCGTCATGAACACTGATGTATTTACTTGCTGAACATAGGTTTCTTTTACATAAATTAAACATCTTTATATGTTTTGAAATTAATTTAATGTTTTTGTTGGATTTGAACTTTGTCTTGTATATTTTTTTAATTGTCCAAGGGCAACTAAGACAAGAATAATTACTTGTCCGGTTGTTCAAATGTACAAGTCGGGCGAGTCGGGCATAGCATTTCCACACCCCTGCCTCTGAGCATGCTGAGAAAAAGTTGCCCTGGCTGGATATTTTTTTCTAATCTTGAATGTATTCCCTTAACATTTGCTTGAAGGCAATTCTGGTAATATATACGAAATCCAAAATATTTAATATCATGTATATACAATATACAACATACCTGCCAAGTTTTGAAAGTGCCCATGGGGGTTTTAGTGCGCGACAACAATTTCAAAGGTTACAATTCTTTGCAACGACTTTTTTGTGTGTGCTGTTTTGTGGTCTAGAAAAAGTGTCATATTTGTAAGATGAGCTTAGATGCCTTTTTCTTAAGTTTATTTGCATGATTCTAGTTATTATATATCAGTAGAAAAGATGAACATGTAGCTGCAAGACCAGGAATTAATTTCATGTGTAAGGATATTAAATAATTGTTGACTTTTCCAATTTAAAATTATGCACAAAGAAAGACCTTTATCAGGTTGGGAACAACACCTAGGGGTATCCCCTCAATGTAAGGACATTAAAAACCACTTTTTAAGTAAAAATGAGCACATATTCATATTATTTGAAGAAACTTTTCCCAAAGAATAAATACATCTTATGATCTATCTGGTATAATATGGTCAACACATGTCAAAGAATTTTGGTATGTTCTTGGCCTAATATGTCATGTATATCTTCTTTATTTTTCAAAATAATTGGACCCTACATTTAGAAAAGTAGTTCTAAATTTTATATAATGTCAGAATTTCCCATTTTTACATGTAAGTAAAATAAAAATCTACATTTTTCATTTTTATTTTTCACAGAAGTAAAATGACCCCTTGACTAAGGGAAGGGACCCTCATTTAAGGGATTCCTCATGTGGTTTTTTTTGTTTTGTTCATGTGAAAAATAAAGAATAGTACATTAAATGATTTGGTATTTTAATTAAATACATAAGGCCACAATTAAAAATATTTTGGTTTGCCCAAACCCTACCCAAAGGTTGAGACAGTGGGTAGGTAGGTAGGCATTTTCTTCTTCTTTTTTTTAAAGAGAAATTGAAGTATCTGGTGTTTATTAGTCTTCATATTAGTCTCCTATATGATTAAAAAAAAACTTCTTCAAATCAGGACAATAAAAGAATTTGAGTAGGCAGCTTTTTTCTGGGTAGGTAGCGTTTGGGCAAACAAACCTATTCTTTTTTATGGCCTAAATAACATTTGTTACAGCAAGTGTAATATCAATAAATTAGTGAATAAACTACTATTTATAATCTTCATGGTAGTACTGCATCATTGAAGTTTGTCAATCAGCCATGCTTTTATTCTTATTCTGTGTAAGAACCTCCTTGCAGGTGAAAAACCATTTGCCATGTTCACGATTTTAAAAAACAGAGGAATTCAACACAAGTTCAAAATCTAGGATGTTAGAATTATCTTATGAAAAACGTTTTTGATTGGCTCATTAATTTGATCATAAGAAACATAGAATTTGATTGGCTAACACGAATGTCTTCCTTGGACACAGTTCAAAATTGGGAACCATCATATTTTTTGTGTAGATTTTCACAAAATCGTGTTTTAGAGGGTTTTTCACTATCACGATCGTGCAATCGTGACAAAGGGTCAAAATCGTGTAATACACCCCTAAATCGTGAAAGTTGGCAGGTATGATACAATTTTGCTTAAAATTTTTATTACCATGATTACTACCTTTTTCTTTTCTTCAAATCATATATTTTAACACATATTTCTGATAGTATGAATCGTTTTGATTATATAATTATTTATTACGTGGAAATTATATAAATTTAAGACATCAACATTAGATAGAACAGCAATGTTAGGTAAAAAATAGATTACCTGTCAGTTGAACAGTTAAATTTCAAGACAACTTACTAACCTTGATTGTAATGAGGGCATATTATAGTAGGGTTTGTTTTGATAGTACAGTACTTATTCATAATATCACTTTTATGCTGGCAATGTGTGGCTTTTTAACGCTAAAGGTCAGGTCAAAAAGATAGCATTAACATGATCAGTAAATAAAAATCTTAATTATGTTGAAATGGCAAACCTACATATACATTTTAATTTTTATGTCATGATCATGCAGGCTTTGCTCAACAAATCAAGATAAGAATTTATCAGCCATCAGTCAAGTCTGGACAATATGACCATTTTGAAAGCCCTGTTCAAATGACACATACATGACATATCAGGTTTCAATTTACAGCAATAAAAACAAATATTGTATCTTTGTAAGCATTGTCATGTGCACACATCAATGTAATGACAATGCTTTCATCATTAACAGGTTGGAGAAGATTCTCTTGAATTTGTATTTTCCTCCATTAATTGGTATTAAATCCATGTTAAGTTTCAAACACATATATACACACACACACACACTTAAAAGATGCCTTATGATTTATATGTTGTAAATATAAACAGCTTAAATGTGCTTTATTTATTTTGCCAGATAAAGAAGTATGTCTGGAAGTGAAAAGACAAAAAAGAACCACAGGGACATGTACAAAGCTAAAACGCCACCATGGAAAGAGACGTATAGAAAGGTACTTAAATAACTCTCTGATTGAAATAGCTATAAGAAGATATGGTACATTTGTACATGTATGAGTACCAATGAGACAACTCTCCATCCAAGTCACAATTTGTAAATTAAACCATTATACATTTTGTAGGTCAAAAGTATGGTCTTCAACACAGAGCATTGACTTACACCGAACAGCAAGCTATAAATGCCTACATGTATGAGAAAATTGATATTGTCATGATTGTAAGGCAAAAAGACTAAATACGTTAGTCATGTTTGGTTTGTTAGAAACACAGCAAAGCCTATCTGACCAAACCAACATAAATGTCTGACATGCATATATATAGAAAGGCAGACAGTTTCAAGACCCTTGTGTGTAGGGTTTCCTTACCTACTGTTTTTTTAAACTCTCCCCTAATGTTATTTGGCATCTTTTTTTTGTGAATCGTGACAACTCTCTTACTTGGACAGTTATGTTTCAGCACAGTATAAAAAGAAACTAAATAAATAGACAGCAGAATTACAATTTATTTGCAAGATTGATAGTAAAATACAAACAAGTAACAACAAACAATAGACTCAAAGTCACACTTTAAGAGTAGAGAAATTATTGAAAGCTAGGTCAAAGTAAAAAATGTCAATCATCTAAATGCTTTGAAGAAGTTAGAAGTGCGGCAATGCCAATGAAAAAAACCCAGAAATAATAGGCATTATCATGATTATAAAACCTTATATTATCAGGATATTATCCATAAAGTTTTCACTACTTTTTAATTCTTTCACATGTACATTTTGAGTACAATAAATTGAGAATGAAAATGAAGAATGTGTCGAAGAGACAACAACCCGACCAAAGGCAAAGAGCAGACAACAGCTGAAGCTTTCTTGATGTTAAGTTGCTTTAATTTGCCTACAGCATAACAAATAAACATTGAAGAAAAGAACAGACAATCATAAAACTATTTTGTACCATTATTGTCTGACAAAACTAAAAAATGAATCAATGACTATACTTTTAATTGAAGGCTATGCCTCTCTGTTATAAAAGCTTGATTAGCTCAGAACACAGAAAAATTGGTGCTCAAAACAATTAATCCAATATTGGATTTCTTAGTCTTGGTATGATAATTGAACAAGATAGTTTTATGGCTGTAAGCACTGGCCGTTTTCTGATATTTTGTAAGGGAGATAATTACATATTATTCTTAATTCAGAGATGTTTGGACAGATTGAGACAAAGCAGGTCGAAGTTCCAGGACCGATTCCGTGGTATAAACAGTAAAGAAATGGAAAAGGATGCTAATGATAACTTTATACATGAGTTAATGAGAGAGGAACTGAAGATAATACAAAGGTCATTTCAGGGGTCACCTACTTTTGATGATATTGAGGTAAAAGAATTTATATCAAGCATCTCATTGAATAACATGAATTACAAATGGTTACAAATTAAATGAATCCCATATTTAAGGTAGCACAATACAAAGATTTTTCATCCCCAATCAGACATCTTTAAACTGATGTAATTCCACTCATCCTTCTTTAAATTTTATAAATGATGTACCAAAAGAAAGAAGAATGATTAATCTTTCGAATTGTGATAATTTCATTATGACATAATTATTACATAATTAATTGTTATGTAATTAGTTGCGATATTGTGATGTCCATACTTGAATGAATTTAGCTTCTTTGTTATTCATAGCATCTCAAAATATTTTATAGATTCTTGCACAACACAGTTTGACCTCCAAAACTGTGTCTCAGATTTTTCCTATTGTATTTCATTCTCTCATAAATCTTCAATGAAGTTTGCAACATCAATTCATAAGAGATCACTAAATTCAATGTGGTATAAAATTTGTTCTATTGATGTTTTTGGAAATCTGAGACACAGTTTTGGAAATGAAGCTGTGTTGTACAAGAATCTATAAAATATTTTGGGATGCTATGAAGAACAAAGACGCTAAATTCATTCACGTATGGACATCACAATATAGCAACTAATTACATAACAATTGATTATGTAATAATTATGTCATGATGAAATTATCACAATTGAAAGATTAGTCTTTCTTCTTTCTTTTGGTACATCATTTATAAAATATAAAGAAGGATGAGTGGAATTACATCAGTTTAAAGATGTCTGATTGGGAGTGAACAAATCTTTGTATTGTGCTACCTTAACACATTCTTTTACAGATGTTTATTGAATAACCTTTTACTCAGTTTTTCTTGATTTTTTTCCTTTTTAACGGTTGAGGAATAATTAGAGATGTGAATATTAGGATAGCAACTGAACACAAATGATCAAAAGACAGAGGTCAACATGCTGTAGTCATTAAATATGTTAATCTATTAATTATACAAAAAGTTCCAGAAAAAAATAATAAAACTATGAAAAATTTCAATTAACAAACAACAAAAAACATGAAATAATTACAACATGCAATCCCAAATAATATGAACAAGACTAATGATATTTCTGATATGGAACTTGCACATTTATATAAGTACAGATAAATGCCTGTATAAGAACATAAACCGGTACCGACATAGAAACATAAAACAAAATGTTTTGTTTGTTTGTGTAATTACAAATATGTGTGTAAATATATGCTAGATTCAAACTCATTTACTTCTTTCTAGATGGAAACAGACAAATTGGACTTCGATGTTGATGAATATGTAACATATTTTGATGACATTCAACAAGAGCTAATCCAAGAAGGTACGTGGAATATTTTGGCAGTAATATAATTGCACAATTTTTGTATCTAAGGTTTACTAATGCCGAACTAGAGTTTAATTTCTTTTAATTAATCAGATTAAATATCATGTCAAATTTGGTTAACAGGTAACAAATTTTACAGGTAATTGGAGCAAAAAATTGAAAAGATCAACAAACAGATAGGTATTTTTTTACAGAGAAACATCTTGCAGAAAGTTATTTGGCAGATAGGAAAAGTTCTGCTTGTCTATGATAATTTATGTGGTTTTTAAAAATATAAAAATGTATATATATATTTGTCGTGTATGTATGTACCTCATAATTGTATATCAAAAGTCTGTTGAAATGTAATGTCACTTAACTTGTTACATTGATTGCACACAAATTTTTTTGATGTTTAACAAACAACAATCATTCAAAAAAAAATTGTACTATACAGACATCAGATATTAAAATAAACATTGTTCAAACTTTTTCAAAAATGTTTGTATTAGTGAAATAGGATTGAAAAAGGTCACTCATTGTGCTGGGAACCTTTTTAAATGTAAAGTTGTTTTTTCATTCTGTTTGGTTTATTACAGAACATACCGATTTTTAAAGCAATTGCTTTTATGCCGTCGCGTATGGCCATCTTTGTGACCCAGATCAGAGACTCCGCCCAGATCAAGCCATAGTATTTTGTTAAACAGGCTCCTGGTCAGTCATTCTTTAACACCTATGTATGTTTTCTAATGCAATACATAGCTTGAAACTTTAAAAAAAAGTTAGTGGATTTAAGAAGTTTCAGAATATGTTCTTGTAGATGTATTTTTGTATTTAAAGGGTCAACCGTTTGACTATCAAATAACATAGAAGTCCGAGTGAAAAAAAGTACATTTTTATAAATGCGATTCCGTTTTCCGCCGTTCGTACGATGTTTCAACAAAATATGGATTCATTTCAGTTGTTGATTTAGTATTGAAAATTTAACTGAATTATCTCCTAATAAAGATGGTTTTTTATGTTTAATTTGTGTTTCTTTAAGAGGTCAGGTGCTCTTGTTCATTCATAAAATTATCGTTCATTCATACATTTATCGTAAAATCAAAATCACTACACAGGTTAATGCGTAGTGTCAAATTATTACCTGTAATCTAAAAATAGACAAACTTTATTTGCGCAAATAATTTAGCGGAACGAAACCCTTGTTGAAAACACATAACAATAAGTTCGTTTTCCTTTTCTGTCAAAACTCCGTAATATTTATCGATCACCTTACTAATGAAATGGACCCGTCCAAGCGTAGTAAATGCCAAGTCGGTCCAGATGAAGAGATATTTACAATTTGGAATTTTCTAGTTTATTAATACATAGATTGAAAAAAAAGTACGTCTTTTTAAATATCATGATCAAAACTGGGTTTGCATAACAAATGTCAGATGAAACCATTATCCTCGTCTTTTCAGTGAACAAGTCTACTACGTTTGTTGACACTCGACAGTCCACCATGTTAGCAATTTTATTTCACATGTTTTCGAAATATTGAAGATCATTTTTCGCAATGTTTCCTGAAAATTGATAAATATCAAAGCAACGTAGAGCTGTTTGTTCTTGTTCGTATAATAAAATTGAGAATGGAAATAGGGAATTTGTCAAAGAGACAACAACCCGACCATAGAAAAACATACAACAGCAGAATTAAGGTCACCAACTCAATGCAGCGAAAAATTCCCGCACCCGGAGGCGTCCTTCAGCTGGCCCCTATACAATATATATACTAGTTCAGTGATAACGATTTAATGTCATGTGTGTCTGTGATGACCCCCCTTTTCGGGATTGCATGAGAATTGTAGTTATCTCGTACCCACATGCACTTGTTTCTATCCATAGGAAGGTCGACTATCCATATAAAACTATTTATATGGATAATCGACCTTCCTATGGATAGAAACAAGTGCCTGTGCTCGTACCGCATCAGAAGGACACATATCAACTGAGCAATAATGTTTGGAACTTAGTTTTAAAAATGATGACAAAGTAACATTATGAAAATATTTTTATTAAGCTGAAATATACATTTATTCTTTACATGTTTATGTCTTGTAAGATATTTTATTTCTTTCCCGTTTTTTTAACATTTGCGTCTGGAAAGTTGAAATGTTTTAACTTAATCATTTGTGTTAATGGTTAAATATAAATTAATAATGAAAATTGTTAAAATTAAATCAATAAAGGAAATTATTGCCCAGTTACAAACACTACCAGGGGATAATCCATGATGATTTCTTTTTGAGTTATATGTTTCAGCACATGTATATTTGACCCCAACTTTAGCCTGGTAAACGTGTTGTCTCCTTGTGAAATATAAAACATATTAAAAATGACTTTCTGCTAAAGTCTTTTATTTATATAAAGTTAAAACCTTCTTACTTTTAACTAGACAACACTCATGTCAGGTTTAATTCTTGTATATATGTGGATGAAAAATAAGTCCCCAAACATTAACATGGCAGCAATTGCTTTTACAGCCTTTAAGGCTTTGATTGTAATTCCTTACGCTATACCTCAACAGTAATATATCTCAAAATTTATAAGGTTTCTTCTATTTTTGTTTTGCAGAGAAAAGAATGATTGATGAATATGAAAACAGTTTACAACAAGAAGAGAAATCATTATGTACAGCCATAGAAAGACTTTGTACAGATGAAGTTATATGTCCTCTTTGTCAAAAGTAAGTGAGTCATTTGTACTATGACAAATTATATATTTGTCTAATTTTACCAGATTTATCCTTTTCCTGACTTGTTAATTATTTTTATTAAATCCCGATGTGGTTCTTTTCATCTCAGTTCTTCATTGGTCAGAATTTAATTAATTATCTCACGATGGATACTGATCTAGAGATTTTTGGGCTATTGAACCATTATGTATGCTATCATCTTGTCAAAAATGTTTCAAACTTAACAAAAATCGTTTAAAAGTATTTTATTAAATCATTTTTTACTTTTTCATTATTTTTTGTATATCAATAATGAAAATGTATTTGATAATCAAAAGAGAAACAGATTCTTACTCATTATCGAATTTATTCAATTTTGAGTTAAAATATTGAATTTTAAAGTCCATGCTTTTTTTTTCGATCTAGATTAGATAAATAGAATAATTCACTTATTCCAATTTAAAAATATAGTTCTCAAACCATTATTAAATGATTCCATGTGATTTAAGCATTATGGTAAAAGATATTGTCATGAGTGTAGTGACCTCATTTGGATTATCTATACTATTAAATGAGAAGACCTCATTTTGTGTGTCGCTTCTCTTTCCACAATAAATTAATCAACACGCCTCTGTGTCCTATAGGTACAGTGCATAGTCGCATTTGTCATCCATTCATATGATTATTCAGATTGAGTTATTTTTGGAGAAAAACGAGAAAAAAGACATGCGGATATTGTCCCGTCATTGGACGAAATTTTAAGTCAGATTAGACTTCCGGTTTGCGTTTTTCGGTATACTTGGAACATACATATACAAAGAATAAAGTGTATTTTCAGAATTCTATCTGCTATCATTTTCAAGTTTACTATCCACGGCGGTCACAGAGTTTATTAGATAGAGAGAGTCTGTATACTATATCAATGACCACCATGGATCGATTAGTAAACTTAGAAAGTAAATACACTATATTTATATAGTAATGAATGGTCATAATATACAGATAAGCGCTAAAAATATTCATGTGAACTTTTGATACCTTTTCTGAAATTCTCCAGTCATTAAATCTTTTACAAAATTCATTGATTACAAAAAAAAAGAAGATGTGGTATGATTGCCATGTTGAGACAACTCTCCACAAGAGACCAATATGACACAGAAATTAACAACTATAGGTCACCGTACAACCTTCATCAACGAACAAAGCCCACACCGCATACTCAGCTTTAAAAGGCCCCGAACTGACAATGTAAAACAATTCAAACCAGAAAACTAGCGGCCTTATTTATATACAAAAAATGAACGAAAAACAAATATGTAACACATAAACAAACAACAAACCACTGAATTACAGGCTCCTTACTTAAATGTTCATAACATACTAAATGTATGTTCATATTGAAATTGATAGAAAACCAAAAGTTGGGAATTTTGGAAATAAAGGAGGAGGGATAAAAAAAAACATTTTCCTGTCCCCAATAACCTATGACTTATGATACTTTTGCTGAAATTCTCCAGTCATTCAATATTTTACCAAATTCTTCCAACAACGCTTTACATACTTTAAACTACGCTCTGAATGCCCACGATTTCGCGGGTGTATTCTAGTAAAGTTGAAAATGGAAAAGGGGAATGTGTCAAGGAGACAACAACTCGACCAAATATCAGACAACAGTTGAAGGCCTAGCCGCCAATTGGTCTTCAATGCAGCAAAAAACTCCTGCACCCATAGGTGTGTTTCAGCTGGCCCCTAAACAAAAATGTATACTAGTTCAGTGATAATGGTTGTCATATTAAACTCCGAAAAATACACAAGAAACTAAAATTAAAAATCATAGCATGCGAGTCATCTTAATTGGCATTAATTTAATTATACCCGCACTTTAAAAAAAGGGGGTATACTGTTTTACCTCTGTCTGTCCGTCAGTCCGTCTGTCCCATGAATAGTTTTGTCAATTTTTTCTTAATACCCCCGCTTTGAAAAAAGAGGGGTATCCTGTTTTACCTCTGTCTGTCCCATGAATATTTTTCTTTGCATTTTTCTCAGGAACTACAATACAAGGATTTCTGAAATTTGGTTTCAGGGTTTATATAAGTCTGCTATACCGTGTGATGCGTTTTCAGATTCATCACTCGACAACTTCCTGTTTACCAAACACTTGTATAATTTTACACATGATAGCCAAGTTGAAAATTTTCGTCACATTTTTCTCAGGAATTACAATACAAGGATTTCTGAAATTTGGTTTCAGGATTTAAACAAGTCACCTATACCTTGTGATGCGTTTTCAGATTCATCACTCAACAACTTCCAGTTTACCGAAACACCTGCATATTTTGACACTATTAAAATTATCCACTTGCGACGGGGGTATCATCAGTGAGCAGTAGCTCGCAGTTTCACGTGTTGATTTCAATGATGAACAGTGGGAAGGAAGGAAGGTTTTAACAAAAAAATTAGTTAGCTTTTAGAAGTATGAACCAAAAGATAAGGATCAATGAGGCAACAAAAGAACAACACAACTAACCAAAAGATGTCTAGATTGTCTTGTTTATGTAGCTAGATACACATAACAATTATAGCCAAACTCTAGGAATAAAATTTCTTTTTACTCACTGAATTATTTTTTTCTCTCCAGAAGTCAGTTGTTACAGAACAAAGGTGTAATATTTTGCAGATGTGGGTTGAGAATAGATACAGAGGTAGGCAAAACTTCTAATTCATTACAATTTGTGACTCAATAAAAATAATGATGTGGTATGAGTTCCAATGAGAAAACTCTCCATGTAAAAAGTAAACAATTATAAGTCAAAGTACAGCCTTCAACATGGAACCTTTGCTCAAAACAAATAGCAAGCTATAAAGAGCCTTAAAAGGGAGAATGTAAAACAATTCATTCAGGAAAACTAACGGTCTACCGGTAATCTATATAAAAAACAAAAAATGAGAAAAACTCTCCATGTAAAAAGTAAACAATTATAAGTCAAAGTACAGCCTTCAACATGGAGCCTTTGCTCAAACCAAATAGCAAGCTATAAAGAGCCTTAAAAGGGAGAATGTAAAACAATTCATTCAGGAAAACTAACGGTCTAATCTATATAAAAAACAAAAAATGAGAAACTCTTATGAACCACACCAACTAACTACAGTCTCCTGACTTGGGACATACAAATGCAGCAGGTTTAAATGTTTTGACAGGAGCCAACCTTCAGCCTAGCCTGAAACAGTAGTGAAACATTACAACATAAAAAGACACACTATAAAATATCAATTGAAATGGCTGACCTCAATCAAAAAGACAAATAATTATTTTCAAGTCTATTTGAACTGAATTAGTTAAATTTAGAACAGTTGCAAAACAAGTTGTGCTAGTAATAGGCAATGTTTTAAAACATTTGGTTTTATTCTGTAAAACATTATGAAGATAACAAATTAAATAAGTCCAGAAAGCTTTGATTTTATTATTTCATTCAAAGAAATAAGACAAAAGAATTCACTTCAGTCTTCAAAAAATACAACAGAAAACCTAAGATTGTGCAACACAAACCTACACATAAAGGTAAAAAATGTCTTTTTTTGACAAGCGACACAAAAGTCATGTCCCCTTAAAAGCTAAAGATTCTAGTCTGCAAATATTTGTAGTGCAGGTTATCATTTTTGTGTGTGACTGCTTGACTGTTTATGTTTGATAATTTAATACATTCTAGATGCACTTGCTTTAGCTTTTTGCAAGCTCAGCACTTTGACACCTTAAGATGGTTTGACCAAGATGTGATAAACTGTATTATTTCTCAAGTGATATTAGAATTATATGCTTGTTTCCTATTGTAGCAAGACTGCATAACCTTAGCCAATGTTAAATCTTCTTTAGAAGAAGGTTTAAATCAGCATGGCACTACCTGTGAAGGAGAGGCTGTGTTTTCTTCTGTTCAGGACTACGGCAGTAACAACTTACTCATGTCCTGTAAGGTTGGTACCTTTGTTTAATTTGATTACATGTGCCTTCTTAAATCTGTACAAGAAAGTGTAATATTGCTGTTGGAGCATTGTGTCCTATGGCCACACACTCTTAATATACAATATACAACAGAATTCTAAGAATCAAAACATGTTTTACAGGCAACCACAACCTAACAAGTTTACCAGGAGTATATAATAATTTCCATAGTTGAAAAGTTTTCCCCCCAAATTCTGTGCAATTAGGACTGCCAAAACTGAAATGTTTGAAAATTTGAAGGTCCTATGTGAATTCGAAATTAAAAAACAAGTTATCAATTATTTCCTTACATACCAAATAGCAAATTTATACTAAAAAAAAAATGCTTTATAATCATGTAAAATGAAGTAATGCATCTGCTGTGATCGCTCGCCTGTCAACTCTGAAGTTGTGAGTTTGAACCCTGCTTGTTGCAAGGCAAATTTTACTCTGATTTAAATATTGACTTGCTTGTTATCTTTGTATACACTGTTTTCTGCTTCAATAAAGACTGGTTCCCATGGTCTAGTTAAGAGAGCTGAAAGTGACATTAAACTTCAACAAAGCAACCAATCAATGTATCTGTTGAAAAAAAAACATTTACATTGGGAGCCAGTAAACTTAATTTGCCACCATCAAATCCCTAATTGAAAGCTTAAAATACAATACAAATATCTCCATTCTAATGAAACTGATAGAAAACAACTTTAAAACATACATTTAACAACTGCCATACGTCGTCTGCGCTTGGCATACGTTTTCATAGCGTGCTATGAAAATTAATGACTTTATCCAATCAAAATGAACATTATAAACGATATTGCATCAGAATCTATCATTTATTTTATCTTGTTCTTTCAGACTTGTGATTGGATGTATATTGTGATTTAGACCAGAAGTAATTGTGATTGGATGTATATTGTGATTTAGACCAGAAGTAATTGGATTGAAGACCTGATCAAATACCAAAAGGATATTATTGTAGGCACTGGCTTCTCCAAATGTTTTCTATGTTTGGAATCAAGAAGCAAAATAACTTGAGAGGTTCTTGTGTTTTAGAAAGCTGTTGTGTGTACTGAACAAGTGCTTAAACTGTGTTCACATGGAGAATGTGTAAAAATACATTAGTTGTGATAATGAAGTATTCTATGTTTGTGTGCAGGTACATGAACGTGATTGTAAATAAATTGTTATGTTAATATAGTTAATCTTTTAATTACACAGAAAGTTAACAGGAAACACAAAAGATATAAGGCAGAACAGCAGACTAAACAAATTGCAAACACCATACTTCTCTGAACAAAGAAGATAATTGCATTCTACTACTTTATTTTAATTGCAGTTTATGTTAATTGTCATATTAACATTCCTACCACATCTTAGGATTTTTATATCTACAATCAAAAGATAAACATTAACCATTGACAATGTATGTTCCAGATAGCCTGACTTAGAACAAGACAAAAACTTGTTTGGGTTAAAGTGGTTTTATAATCACCCAAAATTTCCTTTGCCTGTCTAATTATGGATCGTTGATCAAGGTTAATTATATATGGTCAAGTCTATTTGAATATTAGATGCTAGAAGGAATAGGTCAACTATACTAGGTTTTTCAACTGATTTTTATAGTTCGTTCTTATGTTGTACTGTTATACCACTGTCCCAGGTTAAGGGGAGGGTTGGGATCCCGCTAACATGTTTAACCCTGCCACATTATTTATGTATGTGCCTGTCCCAAGTCAGGAGCCTGTAATTCAGTGGTTGTCGTTTGTTTATGTGTTACATATTTGTTTTTCGTTCAATTTTTTTACATAAATAAGGCCGTTAGTTTTCTTGTTCGAATTGTTTTACATTGTCTTATGGGGGCCTTTTATAGCTGACTATGCGGTATGGGTGTTGGTCATTGTTGAAGGCCGTACGGTGACCTATAGTTCTTAATGTCTGTGTCATTTTGGTCTTTTGTGGATAGTTGTCTCATTGGCAATCATACCACATCTTCTTTTTTATAGGTGTATTGAATGATTATAAGGTGCATAGATGCCAACCATTACGATTTTTCCGTAGTTTTTCCGATTTTGCGATAAAAACTACGCTATTACGGTCAAAGTCGAATAGTTACGGATTCCCAATCATCGACGTTCAATTTTGTAAAACGCGGATTTTTATCATTACTTTTCCGTCCTGGTCCAGTATTTAGGAAACGCCAATGTAATGCTTCCGGTTTCTCGGGAGTTATCAACCTATTGTTGGGTAACTAACTGACTTCCGAAGAGGCAAACTTGGGTTACACTAATGACTGGACCGAATGACAGGACCAAATGACAGGACCAAATGAAAAATGCTAATAACTTTTTTATTTTTCATAGGATTGATCTCAAATTTGAAATATATTAAGATTTCATCATTTGATAAATAGATTTAAGAAAAAAAAATTAAAAAAAATTGTAAGAAACTTCAGAAAACGTGACATGACCAACTCTGATAATGACAGGACCAACATCGAGAATGACAGGACCAAATAAAAATGCTAATAACTTTTTTATTTTTCAAAGGACTTATCTCAGATTTGAAATATAAAATGGTATGTCATATTTTGAAACTAAAATGTTATAAAAAATATAAATTTATTTTCAAAAACTTTCGAAAACGTGACCTGACCATCGCTGACTGCCAGGACCAACCTCGACAATGACCGGACCAGATGAAATTGCTAATTTCTCTTTTATTTCTCAAAATATTTTTCTGAAATTTGAAATATAATAAGATTTCATCATTTGATAAATAGATTTAAGAAAAAAAAATTAAAAAAAATGTAAGAAACTTTAGAAAACGTGACATGACCACCTCTGGTAATGACATGACCAAGATCGACAATGACAGGACCATATAAAAATGCTAATAACTTTTTTATTTTTCAAAGGAATTCTCTCAGATTTGAAACATAAAATTATATGTCACATTTTGAAACATTTATGTTATAAAAAATATAGATTTATTTTCAAAAACTTTCAAAAACGTGACATGACCATCGCTGACTGGCATGACCAACCTCGACAATGACTGGAACAAATGAAATTGCTAATTATTCTTTTTTTTTCGCAGAATATTTCTCTGAAATTTTAAATTACCATTTTATACATAAATATAAGAAAAAGGTATAAAAAGCTTGCTGAAATGTGACCTGGTTGACGTTGTCAATAACAGGACAATCCTCGACAATTGAATGACAGGACCAAATAAAAATGCTAATTATGCATAACATTTGTCAGAATATTTCTCTCAAATTTAAAATAATGACAATTTAGACCATTTTGCACATCATATTAGAAAAATATAGGAAAAAAACCGTATTGAAAGCTTGCGGTTGTGTGACCTGACCAACATCGGCTACTGATGATCTGGCCAATGAAAAAAATCATAATTTCTTTCTTATTTTACTGAAATTGTTCAGTTCTGATCCATAATTAGTAAGATCTATCTTATAAATACAGGAAAATATATTCTATGGTGGTTAAAAATCTTGACCTAGCTACTTAACGTATGTTGGAAGAGAGTCACAGGTCATAAAGACACGAATGATCACTATATTTAAGAAAGAGATCTTGAAATATTTATATGTTATTACATATAATAATTTTATATAATATATCAGTTCATTAAACTATAGATAAATTCAGATTTATTGAATTATGATCATAATATTTCTTGACATAATGAAGCCCAATTTAAGCCACTTTGGAAAGGTATCAAACCTTTTAAAGTAGTCCATGAAAATGTTTGATTCAGCATATTTTATGAAAATATTTAAAACTACCAAGAAATCATGCATGCAAGGGTCGGGCACACTTCAAGAAATGTTTATTTGTTTCTTTATTATTACTATCAAGATAGACCCTGCATATACTCAAACATACATGGAAATAATTATTTACTGTTCTGAAAATATTAATAAAACAATGACATGAACTATTATGTGATTTTAATTACTGTCATCACAATCTTTATTGGATTTATCAACTTATTTATCGCTTATGTCACACCTTTTGTTTGTTACCTTATAAATAATTTCAGACGTGTCAGATTATGACCGGTAATATTTTGAATGAATGAATGAATGATCTTTATTCTCATCAAACCAAATACATAGTTACAGAGAAGATATTACAATGATATATATAAAACATATAAGATAAAGTATGTGTGAAATATCAATTACACCAAAGATAAATAAACATATAGTTGTACTAACCAGGAGGATAGACTTTCGCAGAAATAGATTTAATAAAGCTACAAAGTTTCTCAGGCTGAGAAGTGCAATATTTCTACAACTCGGTTTAATACAATATTCCAATAAAAAAATCAAATAACGCGGTGGGCGTTCACAGACCTAATGTTTTCCCCCAGTTAGCTTTTTTCCCTTATTTTCTAAAAACTTTTAAATCATTCCATCTTAATGTGTGTTTTTTAATTATTATGATTAATTTAAACCAGGATTTCTATAGTAGGAACTATATGGTCATTTCACGTTTTCGCAATAAAAAAAAATCTAGATTTTTTTCTTTAATTGATATATTTTAAATCTGACATAATTTCTTTTCAAAATTTAAAAGTGAATAGCATTTTTATTTGGTCCTGTCCTTGTCGAGGTTTGTCCTGTCATTGTCAGCGTTGGTCAGGTCACATTACAGCAAGCTTTTAATATTTTTTTCTATGTTATTCCTATCTTTATGTATAAAATGGTTAAATCTGATTATATTTCAAATTTCAGAAAAAATATTTTTTAGAAATAAAAAGTAATTAGCAATTTCATCTGGTCCTGTCATTGTCGAGGTTGGTCCTGTCAGTCAGCGATGGTCATGTCACGTTTAAACTTTCTATATTTTTTATAACATTTATTTTTCAAAAGTGGCTTAAATTGGGCTTCATTATGTCGAGAAATATTATGATCATAATTCAATAAATCTGAATTTATCTATAGTTTAATGAACTGATATATTATATAAAATTATTATATGTAATAACATATAAATATTTCAAGATCTCTTTCTTAAATATAGTGATCATTCGTGTCTTTATGACCTGTGACTCTCTTCCAACATAAGTTAAGTAGCTAGGTCAAGATTTTTAACCACCATAGAATATATTTTCCTGTATTTATAAGATAGATCTTACTAATTATGGATCAGAACTGAACAATTTCAGTAAAATAAGAAAGAAATTATGATTTTTTTCATTGGCCAGATCATCAGTAGCCGATGTTGGTCAGGTCACACAACCGCAAGCTTTCAATACGGTTTTTTTCCTATATTTTTCTAATATGATGTGCAAAATGGTCTAAATTGTCATTATTTTAAATTTGAGAGAAATATTCTGACAAATGTTATGCATAATTAGCATTTTTATTTGGTCCTGTCATTCAATTGTCGAGGATTGTCCTGTTATTGACAACGTCAACCAGGTCACATTTCAGCAAGCTTTTTATACCTTTTTCTTATAATTATGTATAAAATGGTAATTTAAAATTTCAGAGAAATATTCTGCGAAAAAAAAGAATAATTAGCAATTTCATTTGTTCCGGTCATTGTTGAGGTTGGTCATGCCAGTCAGCGATGGTCATGTCACGTTTTTGAAAGTTTTTGAAAATAAATCTATATTTTTTATAACATAAATGTTTCAAATCTGAGATAATTCTTTTGAAAAATAAAAAAGTTATTAGCATTTTTATTTTGTCCCGTCATTGTCGATGTTGGTCATGTCATTATCAGAGTTGGTCATGTCACGTTTTCTAAAGTTTTTTACAATTTTTTAAATTTTTTTTCTTAAATCTATTTATAAAATGATAAAATCTTATTATATTTCAAATTTCAGAAAAATATGTTGAGAAATAAAAGAGAAATTAGCAATTTCATCTGGTCCTGTCATTGTCGAGATTGGTCCTAGCAGTCAGCGATGGTCATGTCACGTTTTCGAAAGTTTTTGAAAATAAATTTATATTTTTTATAACATTTTAGTTTCAAAATATGACATACCATTTTATATTTCAAATCTGAGATAATTCCTTTGAAAAATAAAAAAGTAATTAGCATTTTTATTTGGTCCTGTCATTCTCGATGTTGGTCCTGTCATTATCAGAGTTGGTCATGTCACATTTTCTAAAGTTTCTTAGAAATTTTTTTAATTTTTTTTCTTAAATCTATTTACCAAATGATGATATCTTATTATATTTCAAATTTGAGTTCAATCCTTTGAGAAATGAAAAAGTTATAAGCATTTTTCATTTGGTCCTGTCATTCGGTCCTGTCATTCGGTCCAGTCATTAGTGTAACCCGGTGTCATATGGTATTTTGAACCCCATGGTAAATTGACCCCGGGGTCAAAATACCGCTATGGTAAATTGAACCCCCCCATGGTAAATTGAACCCCCCCTGTATGGAAAATTGAACCCCCATGGTAAATTGAACCCCCCTGTTTTTTTCATCCTAGATGAATATTAGAACATTTTACATTATTCTAAAGCTTATCATAGATTAAAAAATCATTCATACAAGAAGGGGAGGTACATTTTCCATGCTCAATTAAAAGAAATATCTTTGCTTGGTATAAGTGCTCTGAAGTCTTTACCAACAAAATGTCATTCAAAATACTTATTGACACATTATAACTAGACCATATGTAGCTTGAATGCTTTAATTATTTGTAATTATAACATATGTATATATATATATAAGGGTAGTTTTGATTTTCCATGGTAAAAAAAGGGGGAGGGGGTCAAAATACCATGGCAAAGTAAAATTTAAAAAATATCTTTTCCAGCAAGTTAAATACATACAAACTACTTATTTGTGTATTCTAACTACATAAAAGAGTTCGAATTGCCAGAATTTCTGAAATTAAAGGCCTAGAGTAGGGGGTTCAATATACCGCAGGAGGGTCAAAATACCATGGCAAAGTAAAATTTTCAAAATATCTTTTCCATCAAAGTTAATACATACAAACTACTTGTGTGTGTATATTAACTACATATAAGAGCTAAAATTGCCAGATTTTTTTTAATTGTCTATAGTAAGGGGTTCAATATACCGCAGGGGGGTCAAAATACCATGGCAAAGTAAAATTTTCAAAATATCTTTTCCAGCAATTTTAATACATAGAAACTACTTATTTGTGTATTCTAACTACATAAAAGAGTTTGAATTGCCAGAATTTCTGAAATTAAAGGCCTTGAGTAGGGGGTTCAATATACCGCAGAGGGGTCAAAATACCATGGCAAAGTAAAATTTTCAAAATAACTTTTCCAGCAAGTTTAATACATACAAATTGCTTATTTGTGTATTCTAACTACATTAAAAAGTTAGAAATGCCAGAACTTTATAAATTAAAGGTCTAGAGTGAGGGGTTCAATATACCGCAGGGGGGTCAAAATACCATGGCAAAGTAAAATTTTCAAAATATCTTTTCCATCAAAGTTAATACATACAAACTACTTGTGTGTGTATATTAACTACAAATAAGAGCTAAAATTGCCAGATTTTTGTTAATTGTCTATAGTAAGGGGTTCAATATACCGCAGGGGGGTCAAAATACCATGGCAAAGTAAAATTTTCAAAATATCTTTTCCATCAAAGTTAATACATACAAACTACTTGTGTGTGTATATTAACTACATAAAAGAGTTAAAATTGCCAGATTTTTTTGAATTGTCTAGAGTAAGAGGTTCAATATATCGCAGGGGGTCAAAATACCATGGCAAAGTAAAATTTTCAAAATATCTTTTCTAGCAAGTTAAATACATACAAACTACTTATTTGTGTATTCTAACTACATAAAAGAGTTTGAATTGCCAGAATTTCTGAAATTAAAGGCCTTGAGTAGGGGGTTCAATATACCGCAGAGGGGTCAAAATACCATGGCAAAGTAAAATTTTCAAAATAACTTTTCCAGCAAGTTTAATACATACAAACTGCTTATTTGTGTATTCTAACTACATTAAAAAGTTAGAAATGCCAGAACTTTTTAAATTAAAGGTCTAGAGTGAGGGGTTCAATATACCGCAGGGGGGTCAAAATACCATGGCAAAGTAAAATTTTCAAAATATCTTTTCCATCAAAGTTAATACATACAAACTACTTGTGTGTGTATATTTACTACAAATAAGAGCTAAAATTGCCAGATTTTTTTTAATTGTCTATAGTAAGGGGTTCAATATACCGCAGGGGTGTCAAAATACCATGGCAAAGTAAAATTTTCAAAATATCTTTTCTAGCAAGTTAAATACATACAAACTACTTATTTGTGTATTCTAACTACATAAAAGAGTTTGAATTGCCAGAATTTCTGAAATTAAAGGCCTTGAGTAGGGGGTTCAATATACCGCAGAGGGGTCAAAATACCACATGGCAAAGTAAAATTTTCAAAATAACTTTTCCAGCAAGTTTAATACATAAAAAATGCTTATTTGTGTATTCTAACTACATTAAAAAGTTAGAAATGCCAGAACTTTTTAAATTAAAGGTCTAGAGTGAGGGGTTCAATATACCGCAGGGGGGTCAAAATACCATGGCAAAGTAAAATTTTCAAAATATCTTTTCCATCAAAGTTAATACATACAAACTACTTGTGTGTGTATAGATATGAACTACATATAAGAGCTAAAATTGCCAGATTTTTTTGAATTGTCTATAGTAAGGGGTTCAATATATCGCAGGGGGTCAAAATACCATGGCAAAGTAAAATTTTAAAAATATCTTTTCAAACAAGTTTAATACATACAAACTACTTATTGGTGTATTCTAACTACATAAAAGAGTTAGAATTGCCAGAATTTTTGAAATTAAGGGCCTAGAGTAGGGGGTTCAATATACTGCAGGGGGGTAAAAATACCATGGCAAAGTAAAATTTTCAAAATAACTTTTCCAGCCAATTTAATACATACAAACTACTTATTGGTGTATTTTAACTACATAAAAGAGTTAGAATTGCCAGAATTTCTGAAATTAAGGGCCAAGAGTAGGGGGTTCAATATACCGCAGGGGGGTCAAAATACCATGGCAAAGTAAAATTTTCAAAATATCTTTTCCATCAAGTTTAATACAAACAAAGTACTTGTTGGTATATATTAACTACATATAAGAGTTAAAATTGCCAGAATTATTTGAATTGTCTAGAGTAAGGGGTTCAATATATCGCAGGGGGTCAAAATACCATGGCAAAGTAAAATTTTCAAAATATCTTTTCTAGCAAGTTAAATACATACAAACTACTTATTTGTGTATTCTAACTACATAAAAGAGTTTGAATTGCCAGAATTTCTGAAATTAAAGGCCTTGAGTAAGGGGTTCAATATACCGCAAGGGGGGGGGGGGTCAAAATACCATGGCAAAGTAAAATTTTCAAAATAACTTTTCCAGCAAGTTTAATACATACAAACTCCTTATTTGTGTATTCTAACTACATTAAAAAGTTAGAAATGCCAGAACTTTTTAAATTAAAGGTCTAGAGTGAGGGGTTCAATATACCGCAAGGGGGGTCAAAATACCATGGCAAAGTAAAATTTTCAAAATATCTTTTCCATCAAAGTTAATACATACAAACTACTTGTGTGTGTATATTAACTACATATGAGAGCTAAAATTGCCAGATTTTTTTGATTTGTCTATAGTAAGGGGTTCAATATATCGCAGGGGGTCAAAATACAATGACCAAGTAAAATTTCAAAATATCTTTTCCAGCAAGTTTAATAAATACATCAACCTATGGGTGTATTCTAACTACATAAAAGAGTTAGAATTGATAGAATTTCTGAAATTAAAGGCCTAGAGTAGGGGGTTCAATATACCGCAGGGGGGTCAAAATACCATAGCAAAGTAAAATTTTTAAAATATCTTTTCCAGCAAGTTTAATACATACAAACTACTTATTGGTGTATTCTAACTACATAAAAAAGTTCAAATTGCCAGAATTTCTGAAATTAAAGGCCTAGAAAAGGGGGTTCAATATACCGCAGGGGGGTCCAAATACCATGGCAAAGTAAAATTTCCCCCTACTATAGACCTTGAATTTCAAAATTTCAAAAATTCAAGGTTCTAACTCCTTAACATAGTTATAATACTCCAATAAGTAGTTTGTATGTATTTAATATACTGGAAAAGATATTTTGAAAATTTTACTTTGCCATGGTATTTTGACCCCCCTGCGGTATATTGAACCCCCTACTATAGACCTTGAATTTCAAAAATTCAAGCTATTCTAACTCCTTAACATAGTAATAATACTTCAATAAGTAGTTTGTATGTATTAAATAAACTGGAAAAGATATTTTGAAAATTTTACTTAGCCATGGTATTTTGACCCCCCTGCGGTATATTGAACCCCCTACTATAGACCTTGAATTTCAAAAATTGAAGCTATTCTAACTCCTTAACATAGTTATATTACTCCAATAAGTAGTTTGTATGTATTTAATATACTGGAAAAGATATTTGTAAAATTTTACTTAGCCATGGTATTTTGACCCCCCTGCGGTATATTGAACCCCCTACTATAGACCTTGAATTTTAAAAATTCAAGCTATTCTAAATCCTTAACATAGTTATATTACTCCAATAAGTAGTTTGTATGTATTAAATAAACTGGAAAAGATATTTTGAAAATTTTACTAAGCCATGGTATTTTGAACCCCCTGCGGTATATTGAACCCCCTACTATAGACCTAGAATTTCAAAAATTCAAGCTATTCTAAATCCTTAACATAGTTATATTACTCCAATAAGTAGTTTGTATGTATTTAATATACTGGAAAAGATATTTTGAAAATTTTACTTAGCCATGGTATTTTGACCCCCCTGCGGTATATTGAACCCCCTACTATAGACCTTGAATTTCAAAAATTCAAGCTATTCTAACTCCTTAACATAGTTATAATACTCCAATAAGTAGTTTGTATGTATTTAATATACTGGAAAAGATATTTTGAAAATTTTACTTAGCCATGGTATTTTGACCCCCCTGCGGTATATTGAACCCCCTACTATAGACCTTGAATTTCAAAAATTGAAGCTATTCTAACTCCTTAACATAGTTATATTACTCCAATAAGTAGTTTGTATGTATTTAATATACTGGAAAAGATATTTGTAAAATTTCACTTAGCCATGGTATTTTGACCCCCCTGCGGTATATTGAACCCCCTACTTAAAACCACAAATTTAAAAAAATGATAGCCAATAAATTGTAAATTAGATTATCTCCAATACTATTTATCAAAAACAGGGGGGTTCAATATACCGCAGGGGGGTTCAAAATACCATATGTGAAAAATGACCCCGGGGTCAAAATACCATGCGGTATAATGACCCCGGGGTCATTTTACCGCATGTTATTTTGACCCCGGGTTCACTTTTTAGGGGGTTCAAAATACCATATGACACCGGCAAACTTGCATTTTATTAAGTAGCTTTCCCCCTTTCTCTACTTCTCCTTGACAAAACAAAAATGTGTGAGTCGAGAACATCTGAACAATTAATGAATGGAATACATACTACAGACAACATGTTAAATGACAAATTTTAGTGTACATCACTTTGCAACCACTCGTCAGTAATTTTTATTGGTAAATGCACGTTTATGAATGATTACTGAAAACTTTTCAAAAATACGGAAAATTTGATAGTTTGTTACTGATTGTGTCAAAAGGGGGTTGGCATCTATGTAAGGTGTACATGTCCAACTTACAGGTTTCACATTATTTTGACCTACTTTTCATAGTTCAGTGAACAATGTTTAATTTTGTGATTTGGTTTATTTCTCAAATAATATAACAAAGAGAGAACCTCTTATATTAGGCATATAAAATGATTGTAAGGTTAGCATGTCCAACACAATTTCATCTGACCTTGATCTCGTTTCATGCTTTATTGGAAAATGTTTAGTTTTTTGGTGTTGGTCTTTTTCTCATATTTAATAAGCAAAAGAGCCACAATATTTTGTGTATCGAAGGATTGTAAGGTGTTTATGTCTTGTCTAGCCAGTTTCATATGACCTTGATCTCATTTTCATGGTCAATGTTAAGTTTCTTAGTTTTGTTAGTTTATCAGATACCATAAGCAATATGTCAATTATATTAGATGTATGGTATAATTGTAGGGTGTACATGTATATCTGGCAGGGTTCATATAAACTTTCACATTTTCCTGGTTCCTTGGTCAATGTTAAGTTTTTGTGCTTTGGTGTGTTTTTTTTTTATTCTATAAGCAACAGGATTGCATAGTTCATCTGACCTTAACCTAATTTTTAGAAATTTTATACTTGTGTGATACTTGAAGTAAAGGCTTCATATTACAGACTTTCAACATTAATTCAATCACAAGAGCAAGACAATTGCTCATGTGCCCTCTTCTCAACAAGAATATTTCAGTTAGATAGAATTTATGAAGACCAAAATACTGCTAATATTTTTTGCTATTCAAGGTTTTACGTGGGCTAAATTATACCAAAGTCTTGAAAAATTAGAAAAAAATTATTGAAAACTAAATCCATAAAATGTCATTGTAATGCAAAGAGGTAGTGCGAAATGTCGTGATTTTTTTTCACAGAAGTCCAATTTCAAAAAGTGCCTACAACAAAATTTACTTTAAAAACAAAAAATAAAAATGCTTTTTGATCAATATCTCAATTTATATATATTAT
This sequence comes from Mytilus galloprovincialis, assembly GCA_037788925.1. Taxonomy (NCBI): domain Eukaryota; kingdom Metazoa; phylum Mollusca; class Bivalvia; order Mytilida; family Mytilidae; genus Mytilus; species Mytilus galloprovincialis. The sequence goes on from CM075332.1 coordinate 83,353,559, forward strand.
GATATGTGTGATAAATATTTGATTTAACCCTCAAATGATGAAAGTCCAATATGCAGAATTTAGGGTGTTTTTAGGTTGGAACCAGATGCTCCACAGGGTGCAGCTTTATACGACCGCAGAGGTCGAACCCTGAACAGTTGGGGCAAGTATGGACACAACATTAAAGCTTGATACAGCTCTAAATTTGGATTGTGATTAAATAGTTGACACAACATAGGTTTCTGACACAGAAAGAATGTGGTCTAAGAACTTAAACTTAAAAACTTAAAAATTTTAAATTGAACATTTACTTATTATGGTCCAATATCCAAAATTTAAAAACATGGTTAGATTCAGCATATCAAAGAACCCCAAGAATTCAATTTTTGATGAAATCAAATAATGTTTAATTTTGGACCCTTTAGACCTCAATGTGGACCAATTTGATAACCGGGCCAAAATATTAAAAATCTAAATACATGCATGATGGTAAGATTCAGCATATTGAAGAACCCAATATATTCAATTTTTGTTGAAAGTTTAATTTTGAACCGCGATTTGAACCAACCTGAAAACTGGGCCCATAATAAAAAATCTAAGTAAATGTTTAGATTCAGCATATCAAAGAACACCAAGAATTCAATTTTTGTTAAAATCAAACTAAGTTTAATTGTGAACCCTTTGGAACTCAATGTAGACTAATTTGAAAACGGGACCAAAATTTAAGAATCTTAATACACGATTAGATTTGGCATTTCAAAGAACCCCAATAATTCAATTTTTGATGAAATTTAACAAAGTTTAATTTTGGACCCTTTTGGCCCCTAATTCCTAAACTGTTTGGACCAAAACTCCCAAAATCAATCCTAACTTTCCCTTTGTGGTCATAAACCTTGTGTTAAAATTTCATAGATTTCTATTACCTTATACTAAAGTTATTGTGCGATAACCAAGAAAATTGCTTATTTAGGCCTTTTTTTGGCCCTAATGCTTAAAATTTTGGGACCAAAGCTCAAAAAATCAATCCCTACCTTCCTTTTGTGGTCATAAACCTTGTGTTTAAATTTCATAGATTTCTATTTACTTATACTAAAGTTAGAGTGCGAAAACCAGAAAATTGCTTGTTTGGGCCCTTTTTGGCCCCTAATTCCTAAACTGTTGGGACCCAAACTCCCAAAATCAATCCCAACCTTGCTTTTGTGGTCATAAACCTTGTGTTTAAATTTCATAGATTTCCATTTACTTATACTAAAGTTAGAGTGCGATAACCAAATGTCTTTGGATAACGACGACGCCAAAGTCATACCAATATACAACCACCAAAATTTTTTTAATTTTTGCGGCCGTATTAAAACAGGGAATCCCCCAAGAAGAACATTTCAAACCAAAAAAAGTTACGTTTTTCGTGACTGTGGCAATTTATACTACCTTTTCCCTCAAGAATGAAATTAGTACATGTGTCCTTAATATATAAAAAACAACTTTTTAATGAAAAAATTGTAACATCGCTAAATTGTACCAATATATATAGCTCCTAAATAAGAACATTATGGTCAAGCATCGCCGTGGTTCAATCAGTAGAGCATAGAACTTCAAAAGAAAGATTGTTTTCAAGATAGGGTTCGAATCTCGCCCAGTCTTTTTTGCATTTTTTGTGATGTTATATTAAATTTTAATGTTTCTATCAAATTTTTTGGGATGTTTGCTTAATTCGTAGAGTCATTCTGGCTCATTTTGACTATATAGTATAAATCATTTTATTAAAGAAAAAAATACTGTATCGCTTATTATGTGCATTCCTATGACTGTCCATACTCTTGACTTACTTTCTATTCATGTGTTGACATTTATAACATATATGCAAGGAACAACTGCCGTCAAACTGAAGTTGGTGCCTGTACATAACCAATAACACGACAACTGATTCTAAAGCAATAGCAGAAGGTCACCAACAGGTCTTCAATGTAGCGAGAAATTCCCGCACCCGGAGGCGTCCTTCAGCTGGCCCCTAAACAAATATATACTAGTTCAGTGATAATGAACGCCATACTAATTTCCAAATTGTACACAAGAAACTAAAATTAAAATAATACAAGACTAACAAAGGCCAGAGGCTCCTGACTTGGGACAGGCGCAAAAATGCGGCGGGGTTAAACATGTTTATGAGATCTCAACCTTCCCCCTATACCTCTAGCCAATGTAGAAAAGTAAACGCATAACAATACAAGTTTCAAAACAACACAAACAATTGTTCAAAACCTTTTTTGAACATGGTATAATATGTAACAAATGCAGTCAACAGCAATCAGTTTTATTGCCAATTCACTAACTGTGTAGATACTAGTACTGAAATTCTTACCACCGTCCCTACACTGGTACCTAAGTCATCAGAAAATAAAACAACACCACAGAACAAATCAATTACACTACAAATCGTGATTGTAGATAAAACATCAAGAAACTGTTGCATCTGTATCACAACAAAGGGCCGATTTGTTAAAATGCCAGAAAAGGCCATATAACATGTGTTAGTAACACAAGGTGTTCTATAACCAACTGATGGTAGTTCTCCAGTAAAACTATATATAATCTTATCTTATCTTCTAGATGATAAAACCTTAAAAGACCAGGACAAATACAGATATACATGTATTCAAAATGAGAAAAATAACATTCCATTTGAATTTATTCGATATTATTTGGCATCTTGATAAGTTATGTGGCATGGTACCTTATGTGCATAAAGGGTGTTTTACAATTAAATAAAATCAATATAAAACTAGATTTGTAACTCATCTAGGCTTACTCACATAACAAAAATCATCCCAATATCTGAAAGAGTTTAGAACAAAAGTCTGTATAACAGCTGTGATTATCAACAATTGATCGAATTTCTGCAAAAATTAGTGAAGCGGAATGAAACTTACACTTGATCTGTAACTCATCATGGTTAACTCACATACCGAAAATCAGCCCAATATCTGAAAGGATTTAGAAAACAAGAATGTGTCCATAGTACACGAATGCCCCACTCGCACTATCATTTTCTATGTTCAGTGGACCGTGAAATTGGGGTCAAAACTTTAATTTGGAATTAAAATTAGAAAGATCATATCATAGGGAACATGTGTACTAAGTTTCAAGTTGATGTAACTTTAACTTCATCAAAAACTACCTTGATCAAAAACTTTAACCTGAACTTCGCACTATCATTTTCTATGTTCAGTGGACCATGAAATTGGGGTCAAAACTATAATTTGCCATTAAAATTAGAAAGATCATATCATGGGGAACAAGTGTACTAAGTTTCAAGTTGATTGGACTTCAACTTCTTCAAAAACTACCTTGACCAAAAACTTTAACCTGAAGTGGACGGACGAACGGAGGCACAGACCAGAAAATATAATGCCCCTCTACTATCGTAGGTGGGGCATAAAAAAGTCTTGTGTACAATTTGGAAATTAGTATGGCGTTCATTATCACTGAACTAGTATATATTTATTTAGGGGCCAGTTGAAGGACGCCTCCGGGTGCGGGAATTTCTCGCTACATTGAAGACCTGTTGGTGACCTTCTGCTGTTGTTTTTTTCTATGGTCGGGTTGTTGTCTCTTTGGCACATTCCCCATTTCCATTCTCAATTTTATAACTGTGATTTTCAACAATTTATCAAAATCCAAAGCCCGTAATTTCAGCAAAAATTAGCGGAGCGGAACTAGACTTCAACTTGATCTGTAACTCATCATGGTTAACTTGCATACCAAAAATCAGCCCAATATCTGAAGGAGTTTAGAAAAAAACTCTGTTTAATGGTTTGTTGCGGAATGACGGAATGATGGAATTTCGGAATAGGGTAAAACTACATGTATATGGCACCGACAACTTTGTTGCGGGCAATAAAAATCAATAATCTTAGCCTTGTTTTTTATAGGAATACCTGTTCAAGGTATGATAATTGATAATGTGACGTATTTTCATGTACTATAATTAGCATCTATTGGGCTATTTAAAACATGATTTGCCTATTTAATCGAATAAAAAGAATCCAGGGGGAAAATGGCTATGGCTCTTTAGCAAGTGAATTATATCTCAGTTGGTTACACAAAAGAGGTAACCAGTCTTTCCAGTGGTTACACAAAAGAGGTAACCAGTGTTTCCATCCCACCTGAAATCATCATACTTCAAGCCAGTTTTCTGTACGTCATACAATTCAACTAAACATACTGTACGTTGCCGCTGGATGTTGTGATAGAAAACAATATATATAAATGTCTCAACGCTTTATTCACTTTGAAAGGAATGTTAACATTCCATACATAGTTGTTAAATCTTCAAAAAACCAGAAACATACATTTTAAATATTCTAATATCAATGATTTTGTTAAATCTACTTCAAGAGTTGTTTTGTATGACACGATAATCCAATATGATTTAAAACTTGTATTTAGAAGCAGAGTTAAAGTTGTGTCATTTCTATGTCCCTATAACATGTTTTATAGAAGCTATTACATGTATTGGCATTACCACACTACATTAAGCTGTTCTTTTCTTTTGCTCCAAAATATACTTTTGTGCAAAGAATTTATATTAAAGGGAGAATAAATCACAAACAAAAGGTTATATTTCCACAGGTTCACATGTAGCAAATAAGCACTTAACCTGGATTGCCTAATTTTAACTGCAGAAAACAATTTATATTCATTGTGGCAGAAAAATTCTAAAACATAGCATAGCATTATATTATGTTATCAGGGTGAATGATTAATTTGTGTAGTTGAACAAAAGCAAAAAAAGATTTTTCAAACTTGTTTGTTAGGTACATGTATGATATATAGGAATCTGCCAGTCCAGAAGTTCTATGGGTAAATTCATTGGCTAGGAGATAACCTAAAAATGAAAGCAATGTCATGTCATTAGTTATTTCCCTTGTTTCAGACATTATTAGCCAATCACAATGTTTAGTTTCAGACATTATTAGCCAATCACAATGTTTAGTTTCAGACATTATTAGCCAATCACAATGTTTAGTTTCAGACATTATTAGCCAATCACAATGTTTAGTTTCAGACATTATTAGCCAATCACAATGTTAATTTGAAGATTTTTAAATTATTACCCACATAGCTTCAGATTCAGAAATGGCTAATAAATATTCTCTAAAAGTTGTTTTCTCTTTCCTGACCATAAAGAAAAATCGAACTTACTGGTCATTATAAAAATAAAATTTGCTTAAGATTTGAACTAATATAATGAGAATATATACAATGAATTTTCAACAAGAATGCAAATTTAAATAAGTTTAAACAATTACTCCTTGTTGTATCTCTTAATAACAAAATTGATTAACATGTATTAGCTAAGATATGTTTCAAAATAATTTTTCTTCTGTGAGGTACTAAAACTATCAAATAAAGATAATAGTGTAACATAAATAACAGCAAACATTTAGTATGAAATATATGCAGAATTTATTACATATGTGGCTAATAATTGACAATCAAGATTATTGTACAAAGTCTATATTAAATCAAGACTGAATTATTTTAAAAACAAATTACAATCAAAAGACGGAAACAAAATCTGAATATACAATCTACCTCTCATACTTAGTGGGATAATAAAATCTTGCTGAATTTTTTAGAATTTTAGTTTTCACTCTTTTGAAACATAGTACTATATTATGATTTATATAATGTGACACAGTAAATAAAATAAAACTAGCAATTCAAGCTTTGCTAATAACTAAATAAATTCTGGAAATGAATTTTTATTTTTATTTTTTTCCCCTTCATAAGCCTAGCATTGCAACTTTTCACATAATGACAATCTTAAGTTTTGACCCTGTAAAATTTTAATGATAAAACTTTTTTTCTAATCTATACATTACAATGAATAAAATGATCTAACACAATGAATGGTCTTCAACAGTCTACTCATATTTTACAAAATATCTTTCATAAATCTGTTAATTTTTTTTTGCAGAAATAGATTAATTCTATTAATTAGAATATTTATGTTAATGCAGCTTAAACAAGAAGTCTATGTTTACATATGAAAATTAAAACACTGCTATTATAGGTTTTAGAAACTCCGCTAATCTAATATATAAATGACTGCAATGAATGCAACAAAAATGGCACTAAAATACATTAAACCTCAATATGTATTGTTTGTGGGGTTTTTATAAATAAATTTCTTGATTCCCTATATTTCAGAGCTTTTTGGCACTACCATTTCAGCTTGTTATAAACCTTTTTTTAACTTTCGAAATGAAAATTTTGGTTCTTGGGGGTCCAAAATTTAATCCGACCAAAATACCCTTTAAACAAAATATCTTAAACACATTTTGTCAGAAAGATTTTTTTTTCATATATGATAGGATTATAAAATCATTGTATTTCAAACAGGTATCATAACTATGGACTGAAGAGCAATATCAATATAAACCAATTTTGTAAATCAAACTGATTAAATATCTACAAAATGTTTGACATTTCACTACCGATTATCAATTTTTTTAATATCTTTTGTCAAAAATGTTAATTATCACAGTTAAATTATAATATACAGTGTATCTTATTTACATTAAACATAGTTCAAACTTAATGGGACTGCAAATGCATTGAGCAATAATATTTACTAATGCAAAATTTTCACATTTTTTTCCGTTATGGAGGATTAGAAACAATTGTTTTAGGGCTCTGTCTAATGTTATTTTTGCTTGAAAAGTGCAATAGAAAACATACAAATTTCATACTATTATAATTTTTTTAAATTTTGTTGGAATAAACAGAAACCAATCTCTTCTAAAACATTTATATTTCAATATATCAATGTTTCAATGGAATAAGCAATAATCTTGTTTTATCTTGATCCATCTTTCTGAAAAGAGCAAATACTACTTATAACTTTCTGGCAAGACATTTGTTTTGAGACAGAACCAATTGGAATCAACAAGTGAGACACCACTCATGAAGACTTTATGTATTTTGTTAAAACTGTTAAACAAAGAAAATGTTTTAAGTAAAAACACTGACTGTCCATGTTTGTAAGGTTTTTTCAAGAAAGTTTTTTACATATTCTTATGAGTTTACAGCAACGCTCTTTAACACTTATAACAGAATAATCAATAAAACTTATGCCTGTTTTTGCTAAGACCAATTTAAATTGGGTTTCTGAACAAACTCTCTACACGATCTGCAATAAGTTTAAGAATAAAATTTTTACCGTCTGAATCATTATAAAACACATAAAACTTCTGACACAATAACATTAAAGGCTTTGTCACAGTAATAAAACAACAAAATAGTAACATTTACAAAACAAAGACGTGTGAATTTTTCAACATAGATCTGATAAAAGAGATACATACAAATAAAACATGGTGTGCTGAACACAATCTATAAGTAATTCTGGATAAATGAATAATATTGCAGAAATGTAAATATGAATTTTTACTTATAATATCAGTGCACCCTCTGTTTAATTATCACAATTAGTTTTAATTGAACAAAATTAATTTAATGACAAAACTATCTTTTTTATTCGCTTTGGTAAAATTTGTAAAACAGAATCTGATAAAAGATAACTGCCATTGTTACCTAAATAAGGTAAAGCGGTAAATTTTGAACTTTCATTACTGAGTTTCAGTTGTTCTGCCATTAAAAAGCAATGACCTTTAAATACTACAAGGTCATCTGGAACAAACTAGATTCCAGGTGCTTATTGAAAGACAATGGGCACAACTTCTAGGGGCATGAAGGGGGAGTGACTTCTAACATGAATTGGACAAATATGATGACCTTATAAGATTAAGATTAAAATATGGCACATTAATACTGGCTCCCTTCATGTTTGTTTCACTTTTCACAGCTTTAAAATTCATTATTTCTTGAAAAGAAAGACATAATTTAATTGATACTCCAGCATTTTTGCAAGAAAATGAGATACTGTTTTTTTTATTTTTAATTTTCTTAGTCTTAAAAACAAAACAGTTCAACTTAAAAATCCAAATTATTCATAATAATAAATTGATCACATTTTACTAATAAAATATCCAAAAGCTATAAACCATTTGTTGAAATTTTGACAATATGCCCAATATGCTTTAAGTTTATAAGACTGTACAACATGATAATTTTCAAGATTGACCTCCCTTGACTGTTTAATGCTCCCATTAAAGCAAATTTCCCCACACTGGAATTCAATGTCTCAATGTAAACATTTATATATATATACACCACCAGAAATTTTCATGGCCCAATTACTGCTGTGTCAAAAATGATTCATTTGAAATCCAGAATTACTCAAATATTTGCAAATAATAACTTAAAATGGACAATTGATTCTTAAATATGTACATTTGAAATAAATTACAAATTGAAACATCAGTAGTCATTTTAATACATCAATAAAATCATTTATTTAAAAATTTGAAAAATTGTCCTAATTTGCCCCTATGTCAATTCATACGTAGATGAGGCGGCCTATTTGAAGTTCCTGGGAATGCAACAGATTTAAAAGCTGTATTTTTGGTTGCTATAGCCGGTGATGTGGATCGTTTAGGTATAGTTATTGTGGTATCCATTGCTTCAGCTCCTTCAGAGCCATTAGGTTGCCCAGCCACACGAAATCCTTCCACCAATGCATTCTGTTCAGGACTGGAAATGAAAATGTAAAATTTAAGTTTATTTAAAACTTTCTACAGTTAATATTGAAATTTTTTTAATCTGATAATCTTGGTAACCTTTAGTGGTAATTAGCACATGGTGTGTAATACAATTAATCATTTAGAATGAAGTGGATAAAAGTTTTTAATAGAGTATTGTTCCTCAATAGGCCCTGCATCCAATAAATGATATCACACACTTTTATTTGTTCTCTAATTAGATACTGGTATATCCTTGAGTACTTTGCATGCCAGCAGTTATAAATGTAATAATAATTCTGGTTTACTTTTATACATGGAAACCCTGTTTTGAAGCCTTCCCCATCTCATAAATCAAAAGCCTTCCAAAGGATATCTATATATCTTTTTTTTTTCATTTGGTGTTATTTACATTGCTATCAAACAACACATGTACACGGTGATCTCAAACGTAATTATAAGCTCAGTACAATTATCTCTTCTCTTTTATCACTGACCCATACAATTACCAATAATGACATCTGTTCCATGTGTATCTTACCTCATGTCTCCTCTAGTAAAGCTGTTCCCGATCTTTCTGGGCGATCTTGGTTCTTTCTCAGATATCCATGGCTTATTTAACTCTTCTAATACTGATGGTGCGACATAAGTAAATCCCTGAAATGTTAGAAAAGTAATTTAAGATTGACATTCAGATTGATAACTACATGAACTAGTAATATATATATATGATGGAAGAAAGCCATTTTCAGTCAGGCTTCAAACAGTTGTTTTCCGCTACCCTTAGCATCAAATTAGTTAAAATCTTATCATGATATGTCAATTCATCCTTAAATAATTATCATGATTCCTCAGATGTCCTAGAATCATTAACTGTTACTGTTATTTTTGTAAATCATTGAACATGATTACTCAAAATCAGTTGATTTCTTTATGGTCATTATATCGCCATGTACCAAAAACGTCATTTAGCAAGACTTTTCATCATTATTCAACACAAAAGTACCATCATATGTGTAATCGTAGTTCATGCAATTATGTTCAAATATGTCTGGCAAATGGGATTTATAGACTCTTTCGAATTTTTAACTTGAAATTAATAAAACATCTGAGTTATAGCAAAAATCAATATTAGATATAAGCAAAGGAACCCAGTAATAATATAGTCTTTAATTCACTAATAATTTTAATCATTTTAACATTCATTATTTGGTATAAAGCACCTGTTTACAACAATAAACCTAATCAAAATATAACCTAGAGCATGTTTAATTACCACACGGAACAGTTCTTATTTATAACACATTCATTATCTTTTCTGTAAGAACATTCTCCTTGCTTGCCCTTACTGTTTACAGCTCCATCCCTATCTTGTCATAGGAAAACATTAACACATTCTCATGTTAAATACATTTGGTTATTTTATATATACAGTCAAACCTGTATTAAGAGACCACTTAAAGGAGAGCATAAAAGAGGTCTCATAAGGTGGTACCCAACACCATGATTAAAATTAATTTGGCTCGTTTAATTTTTATAAAATTTTGACAAAATATTTACTTTGACCACTTGAATAAAATAAAAAAAAATTCAAAAAAAATGAACCAATCACTTTCTCGGAAAAAACTGGTTGGATATATAACAGTTTGACAAACACTAATTTTGATCATTGAGAAGCTAAATATTTCCTTAACAATACAACGTGATTAAAACGTTTAGCTGATTTTGCAGAGTTATCTCCCTGTAGTGTTAGGTACCACCTTAAAACAGGTGGTCTTTTAATACAGGTTCAATTTATGTGAAATGTACTACTGAGGAATCTAAAATTGATGGTCCTTAAACGCAGGTGGTCACTTAATCAGGTTTGACTGTATTTAGACAAGCAGAAAACATGAAGAAGTATGTTTAACTTACTACAAATACTTGATTTGCACTTTCACTAAGGATGGTGTCGTCAGGTGAATCTACAGGCGTCTGCTTGGTAAACTTTGTATCAAACTGGCTGACGTCTAACTCGCTTGTCTAAAATACAAAAGATGAAAAAATTATAATTTTATTCTCATTCATTTTGGATTCATTTTATTTTGTGGGTACCATTCATTAAATTTCTGATTCATTTGTTTTGCATGTAGATATCAAATTTAATGGATCTCGGAAAAATAAAATATTTGAAATATTTGAAATATTTGATACTGTTGATAAGCCAGTCTGAACACAGGCCTGTAGAAAACTTATCCATCATTTAACAAATTCAAATCTGAGGTTTAAGAGTAAACGATTTTTTTTAATTTTCAATAAAGCATGTTGGTTTATCATACAAACCAAATTAATCAATCTTTCTCTATGAGCTAGCATGGTATGTTGTACTGTTCAATATTAAGGTAAGTTCTGTTATTTTTAATGTGTGATTTTCATTGTCAACACATTTTTTTAGGCAATCAATTAAATAAAAGTACATGAACATTATCTAAAATATCAATCTAATATTTACTACTACTTACAACTGAGGGTTTAAATGGAGGTTCTACTTTTCTATTAACTAACACTGTCCAATCTATATGTCTGAAAAATGGATGGACCTAAAAAAAATAATACATAAAATAGCATTAAGATAAATTTCTGACCAACATGTTATAAATCTTAAAAAAAACACATGTCACAATCATTTGTCATTTGCTGTTTGTACCACTAGTACTCTTCTTATGGATTGATGTTTTCAAAATTTACTGCTGATTTTTAATATAAAAAAATCCCTCTGCTGACTCGAGTCCAGTCACAACAATGTCAACTATGTTCATTTGTTTACTAAAGAATTCTATTTTTTTCTTACCTTAATAAACTTGTTAGAAGCTGTACAGTGTCCTATAGTTGCTTACATCCATAAAAATTTGACCCAGGTGGATAGTTCTTTTTTTGGATCATACCACATCTCCTTATTTTTAGCAGGAAAGACAAAATGACCATAAAGCATGCCAAGGCTCTGTAATGAAGGCCTTACCTTGCCCTATAATGGTTTACTTTTACAAATTGTGACTTTGATGGAGAGCTGTCTTATTGATACTCATACCACATCTTCTACTTCTTTACTTAATAAATGGCTTAACTTAATACAATAGCGCATGTATCAGAATCCTCTTGACCAATCAGTACTACTTACTCTTATAGGCTTGGCATCCTCGGGACCTCCCCCTAATCTCTCGGTTATATTCTTCTTTAGTAACTACAAATATATGACACTGTAAATTAATAAAATTATACAAGAAAGACATTGTAACAAAAATATGACAAAATAAAACAACAAAACAGACACTTTATTGAACAGTTTGATTTCTTCCTTCTCTGCAAGTGAAATCTGTTCTTTTGAAAACAATTTGTCAATAACAACATTTACATTTATGATCACGACTAAAAGCAAACAAATCAAAATTTTTAAGAAATAATATTAAGATTTTAGTGTTTTCTTTTTAATTCTACAAAATTCATTATAATGTACAACTATTTTGCTTTCTCTGTATAATTTACTCCATTCATTTGACAAAATATGCGTCTGGGGGTAAATACAAAACTTTAATCCTGGTAGCTATGATGAGATTATTCAGATTTATATCTAATATTTTATTGTTTACAGTTCCTCTCAATCCCTTTCAGTTTTTGCACAAAACACAATAAAGGTTAAGATAATAGACAAAATTTACATTTAATCTCTTTGTTCTATTTTACAAGACAATTGAAAAAAAGTCATGAGGAAAGCTCAAAGGGCCAGTTGCGATATTGATAGGAGATGCACAATGCCATGAAGTATTTGACAATTTTGTTATCATGAAGTTTTCCTTTAATTAGCAATCTTAAAGTACATCATGTTTACAATTGAAATAGTGCATCTTACTTTCATACTACAAACAAATAGCATTGCTGACTTACCTTCTTAATTAGATTTCTTGCTTCATTCGTAAGGTATGGAGGTAAACTCAGTTTGGCTTTTAAAATCTAAAACAACATATGCAAATGCGATAATTCATTATACTTAAATAACACAATAAAGCTTTGGAGTTATTACAATGGATTGATTTATTTTCGTGGGTACCAATTTTCGTGGATTAAGGAAAACATGCATGTTTGTGGATATTTGATTTCGTGGTTTTACCAACGTCTGCATACAAGCCAATAGAAAATTTAATATTTGTGGTAAATTTAATTTCGTTGATCACATGTACCAATGAAATCCATGAAAATTGGTATCCAACAAATAATAATGAAAACATAGTATTTTTAATTCTGTTCAAGATATATATAACTTGTACAACACATAAAAAATCAATCTTCTAAGTTTTATCTTTTAAAGTCTATGTTTTTTTGTGTTGATGACAAGTCTTTTATCACCTCTACCGAATTAATTCACTCCTTTTTACACAATAAAGATTAAGAGGTTTTAATATAATGTTGAAAGTGCTTCAGATTTAAGCCAAACCAGTCTTTTTTCTAATAAAATTATTCAATTGATGTTTATTTGGCATGAGTAACATTTTATTTATGTTCATTTTATTCTTCACTGAAAAAAAATCATTTATTCGTGAACAGACTAACAGATAAAATGAATCATGCTTATATAGCTTGCTGTTCGATGTGAACCATGGCTCTGTTTTGAAGTCTGTACTTTGACCTATAATGGTTTACTAATATAAATTGTGACTTCCATGGAGAGTTGTCTCATTGGCGCTCATACCACATCTTCTTATATCTATTAATATCTTCTATGTGAAAATCAAATATACCTTGTCAATTGTTTTCTTCCTATTTTCTGCTGTAAATGGAGGCTACAAAAAATAATTAAAAATAAAATGTAAACCTTACAATAACACTTCAAAGCTTATCATTCCTCAGTTTTATCTTATACAAGTGAATTTACTTTTAATATGCACAAGACATTTGCTCATAACTGGTACAAACTGTAAGAAAATATATGAACAATATTTAATAAAGTAGTTTATATACTTTAATAGTATATTTTTGGTTCCTAGATATCTAATTTTTTAATTGCTAACATCTTTTTTATTAATTTCTTTAACCCTTTCAACGCTACACAAAAAAATAGAAAAATGGCTGCTGCTGCTGCATTTTTTTTGTGTTCATTCATTAGAACAGTATATTCCTTTTCAGACTGCTGTATCTTTTTTATTATAAGAGATACAGAAAAAGTTATTGCATGAAAAATGCTCAGGAGAGTATGAACTGTAATGTTAGGCAGTTATTTCAGTAAAATTTTTATTAGGTTACCTGCATTTTCAGGTAATTAACAGGTAAAAGGTGTAATTTGTTACATTTGTGTTGAATTTTGAATAAAAACTACTTTTCGTCTTCATCTATTTTGTGTTTTTATCTGCCATATAATAAAGAAGACACCAATTGCTCGATTCCGTTGCGTATTGCACCATACACAACGTATTATGTAATCATGGCACAAATCAGTGGCTCCGTCTTCAAAAATTTCAGTCAACCTCCGTTTTCCCCCCTTTTTCTACGTCTCGTAATGATCGATCAAATCATATTTCCCACACGAATTGAATGTAATAAACACATTGAGATAACATGAAACCTTTTAACTAATCCTTGTCATCAGTTTCGCCATAGAAATGCTGAAATATTTCCATATTTACAGCTTCGTTTCCGATTTCCGCCATTTGCATTTGTCAAAATATTTGTTTTTATTTTCCTTCAATTTTCCTTCTACTACATGATTTTACAATAAAAATTCCCGGGATTTCAAGCGCAAATGAGACCTTGCATATCCTCGATTCATACAAGGAAAAATTAGAGAGGATCCGAATGAAAACCAAATGGTTTAAGAGTCCTTATGAAAAATCCGTTGTCATCGCGGCATATGCCGCGAATAGCAGTGGCGGACGGCGTATGTCATCGCGGCATATGCCGTGTATAGCGTTGAAAGGGTTAATATATATTTGATCACTTCCTGACTTAATGAAAATGAATGCCACCCCAAAAAAAGCTTCTGAATAAATAAAAATAATAAATATAAAAAATTAACAGAATGGTTTATTTTTTCAATGTTTGAGCTCCATAATTTATTAATTTGACAAACAAATATCTACTCACAGCACCAGTTAACATGTCGTACATTAAAGCTCCTAAACTCCACCAATCAACAGCTTTACCATGACCACTCCGCGTTAAGATTTCAGGTGCCCTAAAACAAAACATGCAAATATCAATTTTTGTAGAAAATCCATCTGTTTTGAGGCAGCTAAGCTACATATTAAAAAATTTTGAATAATTTATAACAATTTCTGAGAAACTGAATGTATTTTTATCACTGATACTTTATATATAGTCATATATTGAAGACCTATTGGTGACCTTCTGTTGTTGTCTGTTCTGTGGTCGGGTTGTTGTCTCTTTGACACATTCCCAATTTCCATTCTCAATATTATATGTGTTAACTTAAACTGAAATCAAATCATATGATAAATATCTATATGATACAATAATGTGGTGATAATATCTTTCCTACACAATTATCTAATAAGGTTATAAGAGAAATAAAGGCCCTGCAAAATAGAGTTAACTGGATCTTGCTGCAATAAAATGGGTCAGTGGGTTAGCTAAACTTTACTTATGAACTCTTTTTTTATTTGATCAGCAAACCCAGAAATAGCCTTATTTGGTTCCAGAAATCTGATCAGGTTTGCATTTACCCATGTTTCAATTAAGTAGACATTACTCAAGAGTGTAAAAGAGACATTACTAAAATTTGTACTTGATCTGAGTTTTGTCATAATAAGTATTGTGTTAAAGTTTCATAACATTTGGTTGAGGCAAACTAACGTTAAAAGAACAGAAACCAACTTTGGAATGTACAAAAAGTTGTACAGATAAAACAAGGGTAAATAACTCATCCGCTAAGGTGGGGGCATAAAAATTAGGAAAAGATTGTATATAGACTTACATGTATTCTATGGTCCCACAGAATGTATGAGTTACATTTCCATCATTTATAGATTCCTTACATAAACCAAAATCTGTCAATTTTACATGACCTGAAAATATACAATTATGATGCAAATTATTATATAAATTATTTTGTAAAATAAATTCCTTGCTATTTCAATATAACTGAAAGATAGTAATGAACTGATTTTTTGTTTAAAGCTTTGTAAATAAGTACCATCAGTACTTGTTTGAATTGTTTTATATTTCTCATTTCAGTGCCTTTTGAACCTTCAATGCCATATGGTATAGGTTTTGAACATTGTTGAAGGTTTTACGGTGAACTATAGTTGCTAACTTACATTTCATTTTGTGCCTTGTGAAGAGTTGTCTAATTGTCAATCACACCACATCTTCTTATTTCTTATGTAAATGTATGTGACAGGTTAACAACAAATCATTTTTTTTACTGATATATTGTACACAGAGTAGGATCCAGCCTTTTCTAAAAGAGGAGGAGGGGGGTGCCATTCAAGACTAAAAGGGTGATTTAATCATATGTCTCCATTCAAATGCATTGATTATCAAAAAATTTGTAAGGGTTCCGCGGAACCCAGTGTCTCGCCTACTTTTGCTGTTAATCGCACTAAAAAAAAATGAGGAAAAACATCAATAAAAATTTCCCTCTTGATACTGTCTTTTGATTGAAAGAAGCTTCCAAGTTTTGTAAAAATCCAGGATAGTTTATGAAGCTAATAAATGTTTTATAAACTTTAACTGCAGACTGTATGTAATGTTAACTGGAAGAAAAACTAAGCCCATTTATAAGTAAAATACGGAAAAGGTGGAATTTTTTTATACAAAATTTACTTCTGAATAATATCTTATGATCAGAAACAAGGTTTTGTTCAAGTTTGGTAGAAATCTAGGATAGTTTAAGAACATTATAAAAAATTTAACCAGGTTCTTCGCAGGGCGCAGCTTTATACGACCGCAGAGGTCGAACCCTGAACAGTTGGGGCAAGTATGGACAAAACATTCAAGTGTGATACAGCTCTGAATTTGGATTGTGATCAAATTTTTGACATCTAAAATTAAATAGTTGACACAGCATAGGTTTCTGACACAGAATGAATGTGGTCTAATGAACTTAAAAAAAAATTTTTGCCGTTGAGCAATTCACTATGCTGTTGAATATTAATCCTCTAAAAAAAATGTTTGAAGAAATTTTCTTTTTATTTATGAAATCTGAAATGAGAAAAATTTACCCCCCCCCCCCCCCCCCATTTTTTTTCTCACATCCCCGTTTCCCTCTTCCAAAACTGATATCAATTCAAATTTCTAATGGAGTTTGCAACAATAACTACTCTTTTAAATACATCATAAAATATTAAAATGTAAAATAAAGTGCTTGTTATCACTGAATGGTAAAGATTGGTTGGTAGTAAAAGTGAATATACATTGTTTATTGTATAAAACAATAAAAAAAACTTCATCAGCAACATTTAATATCGGCAAATTTCAATGAAGTTATTTACATAAAGTTATTGGCAAATAAAAATAGAAAATGACATCATAGTCATGTCTGGCAAATGTCCAACATACATTATCTAAAAACATTTTAGATAAGATAAGGAAAAAAAGCTTCATCAGCAACATTTTATATTGGCAAATTTCAAATGAAGTTATTTACATAAAGTTATTGGCAAATAAAAATAGAAAATGACATCATAGTCATGTCTGGCAAATTTCCAACATATATTATCAACTACTATTCTATACAAAGAAAGATAACTCCAATTGAAAATTAATTGCTATTGCACAATATTGTGCAATTAGATATTTCTTGCTATTGTGCAATACTGTGCAATTGAAAATTTCTTGCTATTGCACAATACTTGATATGGAATCCTGATTTGGACCAACTTGAAAACTGGGCCCATAACAAAGAACCCATTTATTCAATTTTTGATGAAATCAAACAAAGTTTAATTTTAGACCCCCATTTGGACCAACTTGAAAACTAGGCCAATAATTAAAAATCTAAGTACATTTTTAAATTCAGCATATCAAAGAACCCCAAGGATTCAATTTTTGTTAAAATCAAACTAAGTTTAATTTTGGACCCTTTGGACCTTAATGTAGACCAATTTGAAAACGGGACTAAAAATTAAGAATATACATACATTGTTAGATTCGGCATATCAAAGAACCCAAATTATTCAATTTTTGATGAAATCACACAAAGTTCAATTTTGGACCCTTTGGGCCCCTTATTCCTAAACTGTTGGGACCAAAACTCCCAAAATCAAACCCAACCTTCCTTTTATGATCATAAACCTTGTGTTTAAATTTCATTGATTTCTATTTACTTATACTAAAGTTATGGTGCGAAAACCAAAAATAATGCTTATTTGGGCCCCTTTTTGGCCCCTACTTCATAAACTGTTGTGACCTCAACTCCAAAAATCAATCCCAACCTTCCTTTTGTGGTCATAAACCTTGTGTTTAAATTTCATTGATTTCTATTTACTTATACTAAAGTTATTGTGCGAAAACCAAGAATAATGCTTATTTGGGCCCTTTTTTGGCCCTTAATTCCTAAACTGTTGGAACCAAAACTCCCAAAATCAATCCCAACTGTCCTTTTTGTGGTCATAAACCTTGTGTCAAAATTTCATAGATTTCTATTCACTTAAACTAAAGTTATAGTGCGAAAACCAAGAAAATGCTTATTTGGGCCCTTTATGGCCCCTAATTCCTAAAATATTGGGACAAAAACGACGCCAACGTGATAGCAATATACGACCAAAAAATTAAAATTTTTGCGGTCGTATAAAAACTTTAACCACAGAGTGAATGTAATGTTTCCTCGCAGAAAAACTAAATCCATTTATAAGTAAAAGACGGAAAAGTGGAAATTTATTTTTACAAAATTTACTTGATACTATCTTATGATCAGAAACAAGGTTTTGTCCAAGTTTGGTACAAATCCAGTATAGTTTAAGAAAGTTATTAAAATTTTAAAAACTTTAACCACAGAGTGAATGTAATGTTTCCTCGCAGAAAAACTAAATCCATTTATAAGTAAAATACGGAAAAAATGGAATTTTATTTTTACAAAATTTACTTCTGGATACTTTCTTATGATCATAAACAAGCTTCTGTGCAAATTTGGTAGAAATCCAGTATAGTTTAAGAAAGTTATTAAAATTTCAAAAACTTTAATCACAGAGTGAATATTTGTGGACGCCGCCGCTGACGACGACGGAATGTAGGATCGCTTAGTCTCGCTTTTTCGTCTAAAGTCGAAGGCTCGACAAAAAGGGGGTACCTTGCAATTGGAAGACCCCCTCCCCCTTTTTGGATTGCCACTGCTACTAATGATGCTGAATATTATCCTACAGTTTCTGCATTATATAAGATTGGTTTGTCACTTGCTAGCTAAAGATATCAGGCTATTTGTTTTCTCTTTTAAATTGTTTAATATTTTGTCTTGCTTGGGCTGTTAAAAACATGTAAAATTGTATGTGTTTTTTTACTTTTGGTAGAGGCAATACAGTACACTTTAATTGCTTACATCCCCATACTTTGGTCTCCATTGGTAGATATTTGTCTCATTGGCAATAATACAACATCTCCTTATTCTTGTATATATGCTAAATAAACCTACCATGTGCATCTAAAAGAATATTTTCTGGTTTCAGATCTCTATATATAATACCCTGAGAATGCAAGTGTTCTATAGCTATTAATATTTCTGCCAGGTAGAAACTGAAAAATATAAAAGATAGTAATGCTTCACTTAATATTCTTCTGAAAATGATGAAAAACATGAAAAGTAATATTGTAAAGCATAAGATTTTAAATATTCAATTAAAATAATTTGAATGCATTCTATGTTTCATACAAAATACAACTTTATTAAAATCATATTACATAATTAAGTATTCACCTCCTGTGAAGATATTAAATTCCAGATATGTACTGTGTACCTAACATATTTTCATGTATTTTCTGCTATATTTCATCACAGTCAGGGTATAAGCATAATGATGTTTTTGTTCACTTTTCATTTTTTTTTTACCTCTGAACGTTATACATGTTATATATCAATATTCTCAAGATGTCCACAAATAGTTAACCCTTCAAAAATAACCCTCCTGAACTTAATTAATCAATATTCTTAAGATTTCCACAATCTGTAATCCTGTCAGATAATAGATTAGTATATGTGCAAAGCCTTAAGCCTGATAATAACTCTTGTAATACCACCATTCCTTAAAAAACTATAGTTGCATAACTATAAACATAGTTTTGCCACATGATCAGATGAAGATATTCAATAACATCATTATTTTTTGTATTGAAAGCAGCAATCTGCAGTCCAATGGCTAGTCAGTTCCAAAACAGGCCAATGTAATTGAATATGAGGTTTTATCATAAATTATGTTTTTTAGTCCTACATGAAGGTGTCAACTTACCAAGCTGTGTCCTCCATGAATATTCCTTCCCTTTCTAACTGCATAAACAGTTCTCCACCAGGGAGATATTCTAAAATCAGGTACAATTTTCCACCAGTTTGAAATGCATACATTAAATCAACTATAAAAGAATGCTGAAAAATACAATAATACAATTATTATTAGTCTAATATATAAATCTTTATATAAGATACAATGTATGAATATATAACTGAGAAGTTATATTTTTGTGGGTATCAATTTTTGTAGATTGCTGAATACTTGAATATTCATGGATAGTTAATTTGGTGGTTTTGCCAATCTCTGTATGCAAAGGCTATTGAAAATATTGTTATCCGTTGACTATTTGATTTTTGTGGTTTGCCTGTACCAATGAAAATTGGTAACCAAAGAATAATAATGAATCCACAGTACATACATGTGATGTGTGTCATTAGGTATCCTAGTCATTTGTTTTCTGATGGATAGTTGTCTGGATGACAACCATTACTTCATGTGACATAAAGGTTACAATACACAATAAGATTGTATGAGCATAACATGGTATTCAGAATTAAGAGTATGGCTAATCCTGATTGGTTGATATGTGCGCTCATTATTTTTTATTATAAGAGACTTCGTGCATTCTGCATTATATCATAGACCAAACAAAGTATTTTCCTTAGACCTAACGGAAATGAGATGTCTTTTCAACGCTAGGACGAAACACGTATTTTCAAGTTCAAAATTGATAGGCATGGGAGATGAGAACAAAATTTGTTAAGATAAGCAACATGAACCTATATTTTTTTAACCAAAAATACTGTCCGAATAACTTTTCTGTAATTCTAACAAGATTTCGTTAAAAAAATCAACTTTCTAAAGTCTGTATCTTAAAAAAGGCTATCATTGTCGCCTATGGAGAAATTAATAGTTTATTTCAATCTTAAGCAAGTCCCTTTTGTTTCAGTGTTACTTGTGTACTAGCTGTAGGCTATGGTGGATAATGGTTGTGAGGTGTGAGTACTAAAAGACTGTGCTACATTGTATGTAAGCCAATTTATCACAAATAAATGTTGTACCTAAACCATGTGAACCAATATTAATCTCTGGGTGTAAAAAAATACCTTAGTAATAGATTGTTTGTTTGTTTTAGGTGGGATTTTTTTTTTTTTTTTTTTGGGGGGGGGGGGGGGGATGTTACCCCAAAAAAACAAGAGAACAAGAAATGAAAATCAGCATATAGCTTACCTTAACACATTCCAGGATATTTCTTTCTGCCTTTGTATGTGCCTGATCCTTAGCATTTCTTGCTATTGAGGCCTACAATCATAAGAAAATATATTATACAATTACTGTCTTTTGATGAGGTAAATATGCAGTTTTATTGACTTTTGAAAAACTGATATTCACTGAGGCCAACGGCCGAAGTGAATATCAGTTTTTCAAAAGTCAATTAAACCCCATATTTACCGAAACAAAAGACAGTAATTGTTTTATTCCATATTCCGAGAAAAGAAAATGTATTTAATGACAAACATATACCAAAACTAATTTTACACGAAACATTTGACCATAACGTTGCATGTAAACATGTAAAAGCGCATGACGTTTGGCGCGGTAACTAACACTTTCTCAGGTGAATATGCTTTTTCATTCAAAATGCAATTCATATAGAGAAACCTACTAAAATAATACCAATATAGAATAATATCTGTTATACTACAACATATATACAATATTTTTAGACTTCAATCATTAATTCTAATACATGCATGATGTGCTGCTTTCTCATTGAATACTAAAGTGTGATAAAATTCTTATAATAAGTACAGACTTTATATATAATACAGATGTACTTATTTATGGCTGTTACAGTTTACATACCATGTAAATAAGTATGTATTGTAACCTTTTTGCAAACATGATGACGACTTCACTGTTTCAACATTCAAATTAAATAAAAACAAAATTGAAATAATATATTTTTATTGGATTGCATGACAAAAAGAATGAATGTGCTAGAGTTTAAATACATTGACCAAGAGGAGATAACTCTATAATAGGTTTTATTATGTGTCAATATGTTAACCTCGCCGCAATTTTGCGCCTGTCCCAAGTCAGGAGCCTCTGGCCTTTGTTAGTCTTGTATTATTTTTAATTTTAGTTTCTTGTGTACAATTTGGAGTTTAGTATGGTGTTCATTGTCACTGAACTAGTATATATTTGTTTAGGGGCCAGCTGAAGGACGCCTCCGGGTGCGGAAATTTCTCGCTGCATTGAAGACCTGTTGGTGACCTTCTGTTGTTGTCTGCTCTATTGTCGGGTTGTTGTCTCTTTGACACATTCCACATTTCCATTCTCAATTTTGTTTTGATATAAACACCACTCACCTTCTTTAACACTTTCATGGCAAATATTTTTCCATTATCAGACCCTGATATTTTTCTAACTTGAAAGACCTGTAAATAATCATAATGATAAATTACATGTTGGTAAACAGAATAAATGTTTGTGATTAATAAAGTGAAGATTCTTTTCATACTTTCCTTTTTCTCATAAAAACCCCATCTTATACCATACTGGTAATAGATATTTGTAAAACCCCATCTTATACCATACTGGTAATAGATATTTGTAAAACCCCATCTTATACCATACTGGTAATAGATATTTGTAAAACCCCATCTTATACCGTACTGGTAATAGATATTTGTAAAAACCAATCTTATACCGTACTGGTAATAGATATTTGTAAAACCCCATCTTATACCGTACTGGTAATAGATATTTGTAAAACCCCATCTTATACCGTACTGGTAATAGATATTTGTAAAACCCCATCTTATACCGTACTGGTAATAGATATTTGTAAAACCCCATCTTATACCATACTGGTAATAGATATTTGTAAAACCCCATCTTATACCATACTGGTAATAGATATTTGTAAAACCCCATCTTATACCGTACTGGTAATAGATATTTGTAAAAACCCATCTTATACCGTACTGGTAATAGATATTTGTAAAACCCCATCTTATACCGAACTGGTAATAGGTATTTGTAAAACCCCATCTTATACCGTACTGGTAATAGGTATTTGTAAAACCCCATCTTATACCGTACTGATAATAGATATTTGTAAAACCCCATCTTATACCGTACTGGTAATAGATATTTGTAAAACCACATCTTATACCGTACTGGTAATAGATATTTGTAAAACCCCATCTTATACCGTACTGGTAATAGATATTTGTAAAACCCCATCTTATACCGTACTGGTAATAGATATTTGTAAAAACCCATCTTATACCATACTGGTAATAGATATTTGTAAAACCCCATCTTATACCATACTGGTTATAGATATTTGTAAAAACCCATCTTATACCGTACTGGTAATAGATATTTGTAAAACCCCATCTTTAAACCGAACTGGTAATAGATATTTGTAAAACCCCATCTTATACCATTACTGGTAATAGATATTTGTAAAAGATTTATTTTTTAATCTGTAAATTAGTCTGTTTTATTATAGTGTTTATTTTGTTACACTTCATTGATTTACATTGAATACATGGCTGCTCTTCAATTTCATTTCACAGGAAACTATTAAATTGCCCATTACAAGTATAATTGTGCACTTTTACGCTTTTTAACTGCATGATCTGTCAAAATAAAGTTTGTTCTCTAAATGATATTATTTTCTGTCTGATGATCAGAGAATTTTAAAATCTAATTATATCTTATTTTGTCTGTATTTCATTTTTTTCACCAAACCCAAAGTATGTGTAAACCACGGAGATTAACATACAGTGAAATCCTCTAAAGACAGATGATTCAATATAAAAACACACACACCATTTCTTTTTAAATTCACATTAATTTTAATCCACATATTCGTAAAGACTTAATTCTATACATTTTAAATAAAACTTTTTAAAACAACAAATATCTGTGTAAGATGAATTCAAGTATTTTTTTGTGAAGTGCGGAGAGATTGTGTTTTCTTGGATATATGAATTTGTGCTTTTTTGAATTATTCAACAAAAGCCTTTTCATAAATAAGATGAAATTTGTATTTCTTTAAGTTTGAACACTTGAATTTAGGGTCCATTTATACCAACAACTCCTATAAAACGTGTCTCTCTCAGATAATAATAATCCAGAGAAAAATGTTAATTTGAATACTAACTTTTCCATAACCCCCTTTCCCAAGAACTTTAAGCAGTTCAAAATCTTGTGGTCCAGTTTTATTCTGTCCTGGATTAACATTGTTCTCCGTTAATTCAACCATTTCCATTCCATCTTCACTGAAAAGAGAATAAAACAACTCTGAATATACATGACTATAGGGAGATGTAAGAATGAAGTGTATAAGTAAGAATTATGGTATCATTTAATTTTTTTGTTTTTATTTAGCATTTGGGGAAGTCTACATCATTGTGGACAATAATAAGCTTTCAGATATAGGTGACAATAAACATAAATGGTAGCAGGGTTTTTCCATTCCTTGTTCCTTATCATAAACTTTGGTTTTTTGGTATGAAGCTGAGACATTTTCACAGATATGGTTAATTTCTGAGGGTACTCGGTCTGATTTAAGTTTTCACAAATTAAGAAACCTGAAAGACAGCAAATGTGATGTTAATTTCTGGAAGCTTCTTTTTTTACAAATATTTAATAACTTTTTAAAGTTTTTACATCTTTTTTTTCATTTGTACATTCTTCTGCGCTTCAAAAATGCACAGATGATTAAGCTAAATCAATTACTATAAATAGAATCCTGTCAAATATCATAGAATATTATTGCATAGATGTTTTCTTAATTTCTATTTATAGTTTGGCGCACATTAGGGATATTGACCTAGATGTCTCACTTATTTTTTGTCGTTGGCTTGCTGTCTGAATCTTTCACCATGATAAGAATATGAAAAATCATGTTTAAATATACATGTATCTTCACCTTTTCTTGATCCAATTATTTAGTCAATGTAAACATGATAAAATCCTCTCAAAAATGTAATTAAAGTGTTGGTGAGATATGTTATCTTTGCTGGCCTGCATTTAACAGGTCAATAATTGGTACAATGTATCTTAAACCCTTTATATCTACCAAGGTATTCCTATGCATTATATTCATCTGAAATCTTCCCCTTTCTGTCATATTTGCTAAAGATTGCAAATAATTAAAATTTACTTAATCATGTTAATATTATAACATAAAAAATTTAATGAACCATGTCAGACCTAAATGGTCAAATGCATATATAAACTTGTACATAATGATAAATGATACACTATCAACTTTAAATATGTACGGTATGTACTAAGTTACTAACTTTGGTTAAAGAATTTGCAATCAATATTATATAATGTCCCTTTTGAATTTGTTGAAATTCTTCGTCAAGAATTTGAATGTGTCAATCTTGTTGCATTTTTGTTTTATAAATCAAAATTGTAATACAAATTGGTAATAAAAGATCTAATACTTATTAATTTAGATAAAAGTCCATAATTTATAAATATTTTTTATAAGGATACAACTTAATATAATTTATTATTACATTGGTTGCAATAAATTACATATAGATTCTTACACTGCAACAAGTGTATTACGATATTTCTCCACTCGAGACAGTTAAATTTTATTATTTAAAGCGCGAGGCTTGCCGAGCCCTTTAAATAATAAAATTTAACTGTCGAGAGTGGAGAAATATCGTAATACACGAGTTATAGTGTCGGAATCTGTTTCTCTAATGCTTTTTATCGTTCTTTTTCAAAGATTTTCAGAAACTTGTGTTCTTTATATGCGACGTCATCAGGCATTGTCGCCTTTTTTCATGCCGTCACAATAGAAAAATTCAGAAGAAAACAAAACATTTAGACGTCATAATCAAATTTCGACTAATCATTTGCCGAGAACAGATTTTTCACTAGTGAGGAGAAATATTTTTCTCACACCAGTCAGGAAATGTGAAAATAGTACAAAAATTAGAGAAATTGATTTCCCAGTTAAATAAAAACCGATTTTTTCTCTATTTGAATTCTTCGATTAGTTATTCTTTAACTATTATGAACATAACATTCATGACATTCCAGTATTTATCTTTGTGAATTTAAATTCCTTTGGACTGCAAAAGTTCCAAGTAAAAATCTATTGATATTCAGCTTCCTAGTACTTGTCTATTGTATAATATTTATAAAGTTAATTCTGAGAAAAAAGTTTTATTCCAAAATACACATTTACAAATTACAATTAAGTTTTTTAAATCAATACTTAAAATTTTGAATAAATCTAATGTTTCCTTTTATCATTCAAATAAGACTTATTTCCTATGAGTCTTCTTTCATATTGCATGTATTGCAAAACCACATAACATAATTTGGATATTTGTAATTTATTTTGTATACAATACAGAATATTTTTTTTATGTAACCACAACCAATGAGATATAATGATATACAAATCATAGATTTAAATAATTTGATATTGATTTTAAACATCTACATCTAACAACTGATATCAATGATAAAAATAAACATGAAAATATTTAAACTATTGAGGATGTCAATACTTGATGTGTATCAACAGGTAGATTTAAATACCATTTACAGTGGCGGATCCAGAACTTTTCATAAGGGGGGGCCCGCTCCAGTCATGCTTCAGTGATTCCCTATATAATCAACCAATTTTTTCCCACGAAAGGGGGGGGGGGAGGGGGCCTGGGCTCCCCAGGATCCGCCTATGATTTAATTATCTAATTTTAGAATCATAAGGATGACAACTAGTATAGTAAATCTTAATCTTGCAGTGAGGTGAGGGTTGTTTTTTTTTTTTGCTCTGTCGAAAGCCTCACTGTGACTTTGAGATGAAGAGCAGCAATACAGGCACTATACAGGCACTATACCTGTGCTTTTGAGTGTTTTTGTTTTTGATGTGATAGTGCATGTATAATGTACTGATTGTGTGTCATGGATTAATACCGTCTATCCTGTTTATTTTATATACAAATTTATTTTCAGAAATCCCTGTAATTTAGTTCCTGAGAAAGATGTGATGAAAAATATTCATGGGATTCAATTGATGAACGGTGTATATATATGTGCTTGTATAAAATTGATATTCATGATATTATATGTTTTTCTCTGCATATGACAGATTAATCTGAATCACTCTATTTTCGTTTCATCACAAAATGTATAACTACTCAAGATTTAGAAATGTATGTTCAGTCAGTGTTAAGTAACAATTCTGTATACTTACAGCTCTCCTCGACCAAAACTGTTTCCCTGAAAAATAAAATCATTAAATTTAGAATCGCAATTGAAAAAATTATTATACATGTTTAATAATGTTGCTCCTTTAGATCTCTTTTTTCAATTTTTCAGAATTGTCATAATGTTAGTTTACAATTCTTGCAATGTTCCACACATTCATAGACTCAGTATCTCAAATAATAGACAGTGAAATGAAATATTCATGTATATTCAAGAGGTAGACCAAACTAAACAGACATCTACCTGCAACTCTAGCATGTCTTAAAATATATATATTGTATTTTAATAGATGAATAGTTTGGGGTAACTGCGTCTTGAACAGTAAGAGACCCCCCACATTTTCCTTTAATCATAGAAAGTTGATCTTAAAATATCAAGGTCTTTATATATGCTGTAGTAAACGATAAAAAATCCTTAACATATTATGCATGTAGTGAGTAAGTCAGACTGCTATACATTATCTTATGTAGACATTTCCTCTTCTTACTTAATTGGCTTACCTCTGATACAAAAGTAATCCTAGGTAAGCCATTTATTATACATCAATTCTTCCTACACAGACTAATGTAAAATTTGGTGTAAACCTCTTACGTTACTTAATGAGGTTTGGAATAACAAAAACAAATGGAAAGGATCGGCTGAAGTAAATTAAAATTATCTATTCAACTATACTGCTATGGAAATAGCATCAAAATTTATTTCTTCTGTTAGAATTATACAACCTGCTGAAAGTATATTTATTCGAAAAAACGTCATTGACCTATTGATTATAGTTCTTTAACAAAGTGTCAATGGACTGTTTAAGACTAATCAACATCATTTATAGAAAATTCCAGATGTTATATATTTGGTTGTCGGCTAATATTTTCCAAATCTCCATTTTAGGTTTTATCAACAAGGGGACCACACTTGTTCATACACTGTACATGTATATATCATAAGTGTTTTAACCAGATTTTGTAATATTATTGTTCTCCTTTAGAATCATTGCTAGTGCTGGTACAAAATGTTAATTGCTTGAATTGAACCCTATCTAAAATGTTT
Organism: Mytilus galloprovincialis; assembly: GCA_037788925.1. Lineage (NCBI taxonomy): Eukaryota > Metazoa > Mollusca > Bivalvia > Mytilida > Mytilidae > Mytilus > Mytilus galloprovincialis. The sequence continues at coordinate 83,381,919 of CM075332.1, forward strand.
TACTTATGGATTATGATAAAAATTTTGTGCTGTAATTTTTTAGCATTGTTTAGAAACAAGATGTTACAGTGTACTTAAAAACCTATAACATGCAATTTGTGTTGTAAATTTGCTGCATTTACTGATGTTACATTTTGATTTACTTTTTATTTGAACATCAACTGACTTCATATTCAATTTCATTCTATGTACATGTACATGTATTTCTCTGAACATTTCAATAAGTCTCAACCTAACTCTGTTTACAATCAGACTCATTGTCCATCACACTTTTTACTTCACTACATGAAGCTGCCACCTAACTATTCGTCAGCCTTATATCATTCTAGTACCCAACTTCCTAGGTAGAAAATCATCATATCTAAGTGCCCCCCCTGGATTGTTATTTGTATGATTAAATTTAATTATAATCCTCTTAACTCTTTTAAATCAACCAGAAAGAATTTGAGATACAAAATTCCAGGTTTTATCATAAAATGCAGACAAAGTTTGCCGTTAATTAAGTTTCATTTTTAAAGCAATATACACAGCTGATTGCATTGAGTGTGTAGGCAAAGATTATATCTTTGGTTTAGCTTGCTTACTAGCTGAACAGTGAAGTAATAATTATTAGGTAAGGTAAGGACTAGTCCCACAAATAACTAATTCATGTCTGTAGAACTAGGGTACTTCGAAAGGAGGGTAGTAAACCTTAACTAATAATGACTTCACAGCTCAGGTAGCATTATTATTAATACATTTACAAATGTAGCTACACACTCAATGCAGTTGCATTGGCTGCTGCTGTTTTACATTTTTTTCTATGCCCAAAAAGAATATATCTTTCATGCTCACATGGTCTTGAGGATAAACAACACATGGCACATATTACCACATACTTTGAATGTAACATTAAGAGTAAATATGAACAGATGATAAATCACCTTCACTACCTGGAATTTTCTGGAGGATTTAACATATTTAAAAAGTCAATTCAGTCATCTAATCTTAATCTGACAATGCCTGCACTTTAACATGTATTATCATGATTATATTTACATGTTACTGTGTACATGTATAACTATATCACAAAATTTTGGTCAGTATGTCAGTCAACATTCATATATAAATCTATTTACTGCATAAAGTAAATATAATGGACAGTTTACCTTTCTTAAAAATTATCATGGGAAATACATCAACCTAATGACATCTCTATCATGTCTATAGTCATGATAGCATCAGAGTATCTGACAGTTATTAAAACTTATTTTCTGACTGTGTCAAACAAAATAATTCAGTAAATCAATATCACTACATGTATGTGTTCTTGATATATAGAAAGGAAATGATCTAAATTAATAAACTATTTAAACAGCCATGTGCACAGTGTATCAATACGTCCCACTACTGTTAAGATGAAGAACAGCAACAACATAGGCATTTGAAAAGTGACAGTTTTACAAATTGAAAAACAATTTGCTTGCTTCTTCCTATTTAACATGACAAATTTGCTTTTTGACTATGTCTCTACTGTTTGATCTGAACTAAAATCTATAGCTCACAAATGAACTTTCATTTGAACTTCATAATTGAAGAATACCACAATATGTCTGTTTTGAAAAAAAATTAACAATATACATACATGTATACTGGTATGTTATATGGTTATATAAGAATATTTTATTTTAGTATATCTTATAAGACACCAGACTGAAGGACATAACTGTAAGCAAATATAGTCTACAATCATGATGGTAATTGTACGTCATTGAAAAACCAAAAGCACAGCAATTAAGCTATAAAATTTATAAAAGACCATTTAATAAAAAATGTAAAATAAAATGTAAAGGAAAAAAGACTGATAATGACCTGATTTATGTACACAACAAAAAACATATATATGTGATACATCATTACACGTACATGTATATACAGCTACAACGTAGACTGCTACTACCTTGGGACTGGCAAATAGAGAAATTTGTGGGGTTAAACATGACTGTTTCATAGTGTTTGAGGGTGTCGAACCCTCACCATAACTCATCAGAGCGATATATACAAAGCACAAAAAACAGCAAATAAAATCATGAAGGAGTTGAAAGGACACAAAGTACTGGCAGCCACATAAAGCTAGTTGAATGCTTATAACCATTGATAGTTCAACTAAAGGAAAAATCATGTATAGAACATCCTATTGATCTAGTGTACTACCTCAGAAATGATAATTATAAACAGTCAGGGATAAACATGACCTTGTGCAATGTGAAAATAAAGGTATCAACAAATGTTCATAGGAGTATAACAATAACATTATGCATGCTGCATATTATTTTCTATTATAACAAAATCAAAAATAATGTATATTGCACTGCACACTCACTTAATTATGCTACAATATCGAATTGGCAACCTTTTAATAAGCTCAATTAAAAGATCCAATATATAAGTTAACATAGATCATATTTATAATAAGTTTTCTACATACATGTACATGTACATTCAAATTCCCAAACCAAATCTCAGTATCTATGAAAACATTTACGAAAGGTTTTACAATGTAAGTTATTTGTGGTAACTTCCTCGACTTAAATTAAGAATCTACCAGTCATACTTACATTGTATAATACATGTACAAAAAATGTACATAGAACGCTCAAATCCAAAACATTACTAAAGACATTGACATAGCAAAGGCGTTACGATATTCTTAAGATGGAGCATCTTGATCTTTTTAAACTCCTGATTCTTGATTATCATGATTATTAAAAGACAAATTTACACATCAAACATATGAAGCCCAAATTTGAATTTGGGTTACAGCTTTTACATTAATGCTAACAAGACAAATCTTTGTTTGGCTTGCTTGCTTTGTGTGTATTAATGTTTGCTCAAGCATGGCAATTAAGATAAGCGGGGCTTCAGCTTGTATACATCATACTTAAATTTTATTGGACGTTACGTTTGAGGTTTAGGACACTTAATTTTAAAACATCACATGACAAATATTCTCACATGTTTCCTCACCTGTAAAAATACAATAATTGGTCAATGAAATAAAAATATAAACTTAATATTGTTTTTTTTTTATAACATATTAATCTATTAGTTCAGTTGTTTCCGTGTCTGCCCTTTCATTTATGTAACTCAAAAAAAATTTCCAATAAATGGGTAACAATTGTATCGAAAAGAGAAAATCGAGTGCACCTTTTTTTATGTTAGGGTGTGTTTGAGATGAATATTTTGTCTTGAAAACGTACAAAGGAAGAGTATTTGATACATCATCTCGCTTCAGATTCTATCATTTTTATATAGCAAAGCTACAGGTTGACTTTATAACATAAAAAAATCACAATACTAAAAGATGAAATGTAAGGGTCAAGTGAAATACCTATCCAATGAATCACAAAATCAGAGTAGGTGTGTTCGAATAGCTATTTTACTAAAAGTATTTGACGACAATCTTTAAGTTGGCGGATGATGAAAATGCATATGTTCGAAAAAAAATTGGTTTCCATTTCTACGATTGTGAAAATGAACTGCCGTAATGGGGAGATAATTTTGACGAAGTAGAATCCTGACTGTATTGTATATTTACAGGTAAGGAAACATGTGAGAATATTTGTCATGTCATGTTTTAAAATTTAGTGTCCTTAACCTCAAACATAACGTCCAATAAAATTTAAGTATGATGTATACAAGCTGAAACCCCGTCTATCTTAATTGCCATGCTTGAGCAAACATTGATACAAACAAAGCAAGCAAGCCAAACAAAGATTTGTCTTGCTAGCATTAATGTAAAAGCTGTAAAAATCATTCCAGCTAGGTTATTCATGTACATCATGATCATGATGATGTACATGTGCGTGTATTCTAATTTTACATTTTTTGTAACTAAAAACATTACTCTTACACTATACTCAAACATTGTAGTGATTCAGATTATACTATACAAAAGCACTCTAGATTAAATCTACATGTATAAACTAAAATACAATATTGCAAAGAAACAGAGGATACAACCTGTGGATTCATGGTGGTTTAAGGCAATGTCTGACAGATCAAACCACAAAATGTGTCTTACATTGAAATTTGTAATATTCTACTTGGTAGGATCTACCGCAAGACACTGAAATCATTAAGGCCTTCAATACTAATCCTTTTTTTATTTCTAGATTGGAGCGCTGTCTTGTAGTCCAGACTCAGAATCCCAAACAGGGGTGTGGAAATATTTGTTGTGAGCACTTGTCCCTGGGCAAGTAAAACTGTAAATTTTACTTGCCCGGAAAAAAGTTACTTGCCCTGATGGTCCCAATAAATATTGTAGTATTTTATTGTTAGCTAATATATGATTCTTAGCACAGTTTTGCATCCCAAACAAATCAGTGAAATTAATTGGTTTATATGTGTAAAAATTTAGGAATGATTGAAATTGGTTTATATATAACATCAATGGGACAGAAACTCAAAAGCAAACCAACTAAATGAAATGACATGTAAAGGACAAGTTTGCAGCATTGTTTTTTTAATAAAAATTATAGCCAGTAGGTACACTACATATACTAAATTTAGAGGACAGTGAGTGAAGAAATGGAAACTAAATAATAAATCAACTAATTATTTCTATCAACTGACACACTTGGTTTTTTCTTGGTAGTTGAACACTTTTCTTTACCACTTAGACAACACATTATGTTGCCTTTGATCTATAAATAAGACAAAAACAAAACTTATTATCTGAATTTCTTTCCAAGGGGTTATCCGATATTCATGATGTCTGATATTCTCGCTTCCTTTTTTTTGTTTGATATACACCTTGACCATCTCCGTTTGCGTTTCATGCTTTCAACTTGACTCATCATTTTTTTTGTCTTGCTTGCCCAATGTTTTATTTTAAAGTATACATCAATCTGAATCTTGATTCAAAATTTTAAGAATTGACACTTCCGGTGAATAGTGGATAACACATAATCGACGATCCGGGGTCAATGGACAAAGCCAATGCAATATTACGCGACTCGGGTTTGCATACTTATTTTTACTCATTTTGGTAATCGATCTATTTCTGGAGTTATGTAATATTTGTCGTCATGAACATTGATGTTTATACTTAAATACATGTTTTTACTCGCTGATTATTGGTTTCTTTTACATAAATTAAACAATAAACATCTTTATACGTTTTGAAATTAATCCTATATTTTTGCTGAATTTGAACATTGTCTTGTATATTATTTTACTTGTCCACGGACAACCAAGACAAAAATAATTACTTGTCCGGGTGTTAAAATGTACGAGTAGGGCGAGTCGGGCATAGCATTTCCACACCCCTGCCAAATGAGTTTATTTTAACACCTTACACAGGGCCTTGATTGCCAAGTTGTCCAAGTACAAAATGTAGTTGAACTACTTTTTATTTACCCTGTCAACACTCAAGGTTGTGATTTCAAATCCTGCACATGGAAGGTGCGTTTGACTCTTAAACTTGACTATGATTGCCCGTTTTTCTGTAGACCATAGTAAATGTTTGGTGGTTCTGTTCAGTTTCCTCTACCAATATAAACCCATGGCAACAAATAATTGCACATTACATGAAGAGCTCAAAGGGGTGTTTATCATCAATCAATTCATGAATACCTTATACATGTTATATGCTAAAAGGGGCAATAATCCTTAATAAATTGATGTAGACTTGTACCTCTGTCAATTTGTACTTAATCTTAACAACTACATGTAGTACCTTTAACCATGTTAACATTTCATTATTTTACCTATTCAAACCCAATGGCATTGAATGATTTATCATTTCATAGATATTGTATTGATTGTATATATAGTAAATAAAGGAAAATATCTTATCGATGCTAGATGTCAGCCATAACTGGACATCACTGAGGTTCTTGTAAAATTTTGACGAAATACATGTGATAGAAAATGGAAAAAGAGATTGTTTAATCATGTTTTAACCATGATAACTTCAATAGTTCAAGGGGTTCTGATTCCCAGGTCATGAGGGGGCACAGATTTCCAAAATGCAATAAGGTCTATATGACATTACACAAGAAAATGTTGGAAGCCACAACACACTGAACACAGACATTTGACAGAAGGGATTTTTGCATGACAATAGGTCAATTGGCCAAGAATCCCAAATAAGGAATAATTTGTTTAGTCTACTATTAAATGTTGGGAGTCTCGTTGGGGGGTTCTGATCCTGGATCCGGCTTACACTACATGTGTATGTAACGTAAGCAAAAATTTCTCATTTTTTTGTAATTTCCTGTGTCAATTGTCCTGCTAGACTTCATTTCCCATTTTCACGGCACACTAATTTGACTTTCACATGTCCCGCTTACTTCATAATCGTCAATCCAGTGTGACGCTTAGACTATTATGGGACCCACTATGTTTTCTATGGTTTTATAACTGAAATGGATTCATATTTAGGTAGATGATAGATCAACAGGTAAGCACGATTAGGGTTGAGAAAATGACTGTGAATACTTTCATAGATTTTTGAAAAGAAGTTTAACTTTGGAAATAAACACAAGATTAAAAAAGTTGCATCATCGGTGTGTCATATAATTTTTTAAACTGTTTAATAAAGGCACCATACGTACTGGTTCATCAGGCTCAAAATAATCGTCGTCTGAAATATCCTCTTCCCCTTCAGGGGTATCATGAAGCTCTAGATCAAAAACACCAGCCATGCTACTACATTTGGATAAATCTGTATATATGTCTGTCTTGTAAATTAGGATTGTTTTACATTCATTCAGACAACGACGTTAGGAACTAAGGCGAGGGATTCCTAATGACGTAGAAAATATCACATGGAACACTCTTCCGGTTAAAAGATATCCAATTAAATTCCGTTTAAACAATAACGGAAGTCATTTTCATAAGAACAGCTAATTTCATTGGTCCTAACTTTGTTCCATTTTTAGAAACGGTGCGATACTAGACTGGTTCCCGATCGCAATATTAAGTAAGTATATCGTGAGAGAGTATGCTAAAAGCTAATACCTGGAACGTAGTACCGGGAACCAGGATAGAGCGATACCAGCTCTACTGATAGTTTCTTCATAGAACTAGAACTACAATGTATGCACGAATAATACACAAGAACACCAAGCATTTCTTATGCGATAAAACCTATGATTTTTTTCTGTTGAAAACTTTTAATTATTCGATATTCAGTTTGGCCCAGAAAATTGTAAAGCGCACCTGCAGGGACCAACTTTTTTAAATTGGATCTTTAAGTCCAGTTTAGAAACCTCCCAAATAGAGTAGACCTCCAAATAGATCAAAACGGGATCTTAAATCATCTTACAATAACGATATGATTATTTATTATTGAAAACACTTTACAAATGTATGGAGAAACACATTTAGTACTCATAACATCGTGGCCACAAGTTAAGGTGGTATGGGTGTCTTCCTCCATCTTGGATTGTAAAAAACAGAGAATCAAAGGTCCAGATTTTCCATCAAGTTAGCAAAATTTGATGCAGGAATGCATATGTTTAATGTACATTTTCATTTAAAAGTACTAATTTGTAAGAATATTACTTCTAAATATTGATATTTTTGCAAATGTCAATTATTTTTGGTTGTTTTTATTTTTTTTTAAATTGGCATTTTAAGGGGAGGTAACTCTAAAAAAAATGCATTTTCTGAAGGATTCTGTATGGAATTTTCCTATTTTGTATTTTAGCCGGGAAAAACGTACGGTGACCCTATCTTTTCTTTTGATATTCTCAAAGCAGTGTCTGAAAGCTATCTTTTCCTGAAGTATTTAACAATTCTATCATTTTGTTTAGTTTCTAATCACAAAATGGTGTTTTTTCCTGTATAATCCATACAAAATGTGTCATTTTGTCCCGTCCTGTAGCTTGAGAAAATGTGCGGTGACCTATCATTTTTATTATATTTTTCAACATGTATCAATAGATACAACATTTTGGCAAAGTATGAACAAATTCTATCATTTTTATTTTAGACTCCCATACCACCTTAAATTTCTTTTCTGTGTAGTATTAAATTTATATTAAGATCCATTTTGTTACTTCTTGTGATCAATTTTATTTGGCAATCGCCAATGGCAGTCAGCAGGGTTAAATAACATCAGTTGTTCGACCTGTTGGTCACTGAAATGCGCTTTGTTTAAATATACTTTTTCACTTTTTTTGGTCTTATGGAAAATGTTGTTTGTGCTGTATTTAGACCCTTCTACAACGAAATTTGTTTTACATGCACACGTATAAAAATTGCGGTTTTTATCCAACGCAATCATAGGTTTGAACGTAGTTTTCAATTTAGACTTGTTTATATATATATATAGAGCCCAGGTGGTCGTGTGGGCTAGCGGGACGACTGCAGTGCAGGCGATTTGGTGTCACGATATCACAGTAGCATGGGTTCGAATCCCGGCGATGGAAGAACCAAAAATTTGCGAAAGCAAATTTACAGATATAACATTGTTGGGTTGATGTTTAGACGAGTAATATTATATATATATGATCATAATGTTAAATGTTTGTCTTTGTAATTTGTAATTTTTCAGAAAAGATATATTTGGTATGTCAGATAACATAAGGCTCATAGGAAGCACTCGAGTAAAAAAGGCGTTGGACCCAAGCCCCTGTTGCATACAGTGTTTATATATAATTGCATTAAAAATGTGCTCACGCTCAATGCTTTTATCTTTGGAAAATACTTGTATATCAGAAGTCAAGAATATATCCTTTTTTTCTCTCGCTTGTTTGGTTGGTTTAGCGTTTGATTTTGTGAGTTTATGCACTTCCCCTTATTGAAGTGCCGATGGGGTAAAGCTGGGTTGGTGCGTTTTAAAACTTAACCGCCGCATTTGTTGGCACCTGTTCTTAGTCAGGAACCTATTGTTAGTGATTGTCGTTTGTTGATGTGGTTCATAAGTGTTTCCAGTTTCTCGTTTTTATATAGATAAGACAAAGGAGGTTATATTAGTTTGTTTTCTTTTGGTTTGAATTGTTTTACACTAGTCATTTTATAGTCCTTCATAGAATATAATGTTTATTATTGTCCGGGCTTTTTCGAGATCAAATGTGAAATCGTCCGGGTTTTTAGACAAATGGTCTGGGTTTTTAGAAAAATGGTTCCGTTTTTTTTTACAGAAAATTTGAATAAGAAAAAAGGTATTCTAGACTTTGACAATGACTTTTCTAGTTTACACCTGTAATTGAATGAATTAAAATATCGTATATTCTCAATAAATCACAAAAACATTTCACTATATTGATCAAAATTAACCTTTTTGAATTTAATGAACATTTTGTGTTCGAAAACGTTCTACCACAACTTTGCAGTATTAAATTAGAAATTATTGGATTCTTTTAAAAAAAAAAAAAGGTCTTTAGAACATAGTAAACGGGAATCATAATCTTTTCAACTTCATTTCATGGTACTTTTGTTGTCAAAGTAAAAACAAATTTTTGTGGTGAACCATGGAGTTTTTATATGCGACGTATTATGGTACCCCATTGTTCATCTGTCCATTGTCAGCATGTCGGACAAAAACTAAAAAAACGCTTTAACCGATTTACATGAAACTTGTCTTCGGTAAATTGTTTGTCTATTGAGGTATCCTCCCTTTTGAATTTTATAAATGTTAGATTTTACGTTTCCGAGTTGTGGGATTTTATTAAACATCTAGAGTATCTAAAGAGCATGTGTTACTCACCTTTAATGGACGATGATCACTAGTTGACGAGAATATCTCACTTGACCCTTTTTGGCCAGTTGAGCTAAATGTATATTTCAATATCATAATAAACGAGCCTTTGGCGAGTTTATTATTACTATTTGAATTAGATAACGAGAGTTGATATCAAGCGATATCCCATTCTCACAAGTTATTAAACCTAGTTGTCTTAATCATGTTAATATGGTCAACACTCTCCCGAGAATCTTTGTTAACTTTGTATACTAAACTTAAGTGTCTATATCACGTCTTTTTAGAAAGGAAGTCTGTTTGTTTACATTTTTGTTCACATTCACTCGAAAAAAAGTGGTCACACTCGAAAAAGCCCGATCAAATCACTCGAAAAACCAGGATCCTATCCGGACACTATAACTACCGTGAAAAGGTGAAAGATACAACGGAGACATTTAAAAATCGAAAGTAGAAAGAAATTGACAGCGCCATGACAAAAAAAGAAGAAACAATAACCCCCAAGAAACGAAGAGCAAAGTGCAGAAAAACAAGTTTACAAGACACAACAATTATAACTTTAGACTGGTCATACAATATTTACTTCATCCTATAAAAAAAGATTATAGCAATACATGAAATTTAAAAAAACAATAAATTTCGAAATAAATAAATTTTCTGGAGGATTTGAAATAAAAAAAAAACAAAAAAAACAAAAAACATTCATTTATTAATCAAACATATTAGGAAGGATTAAGGGAGCTACCATTTGATTTTTATAGGGGGGGGGGGGGGGGGCTAGGATGAAAAAGGCAGGATGAGCAACTTGGCAACAAAAAAGGCAGAATGACAACTTATATAAAAAAAAAGTCAGGATAGACTAAGAAAAAAAGGCAGGACCGAAAAGAGTGAAAAATAAAAAGGTAGGACAGACATTACAACTAAAAAAAATCCAGGACAAAATTGTTCATCCTATCCACCTTCTCTAAAACAAATGGTAGCTCCCTAACTTCATAAATTTCATATTTGATTCAGATTTTGAATTATGTAAGGAAACTCAAATCCGGTTATCTAGAGACATTGGAGTACTGATGATAGTATCATTTAAATGACAATAGTTTCCGTAGACTTTTTTTATTTTATTGAGTTATAAGAGTTTAATCAATATATAATCAGTTAGCAAACCAATTAATAAGACATTCCAAAAACGTTGATTTAACTGACTACAACTAACAAAACAAGTTTTGAAGCATTTCCACAACGCTGATTTCACTAACTACTGGTTTTGGAAACGTTTTCATTGGAGAGAAATATAATGTCATTAAGAAATGGCCGTTTTCAAAACACTCTCTCATGCTTCTTAAGATCTGTTTTCCGGTTTCCAGTGAATGATACCGAAGTCTCGTATAGTGGCAGAAAAAAAGAAGGTAGTGGAGAATATCGTCAATGTCTTCATGGCTACTTGAGAATTCTTCCTTTAAACGTCTCAAAAACTGCACTATGTACATCGCATCATCATCAGCAAACTGAAATGTCATGTCAACAACTGCGGAATATAACTTCAAGCATATCACATGGAAAATATTTCCATATATTTTCAAACGTAGTTTAAACATTGCTGGGACCGTTTCGTTGAGAGTTATGCTGTGTCCTTGGTTGTAGTCGCCATATTGATTTAAGATATTTTCTGGGACAGTACCATCCTCAGGCGATAAAAAACCAGCTGGCAAAGAATCATCAATAACGTTGAAAAGCTCCATTTCTGTGCCTTGAACGCATTTCATAAAAACGTACAACGGCTTCAGCTGATCACGTGTTATTACGTACCTCTTCGATAATCGATTCGTAATGCTGAACAGATGATCTACAAAAGGAACATAAAAACCCTCCGCTGCAACTTTTGACATGTTATCTATCATATCATAAATAGGATAATTATCAGCTTTTGCCATTGCGATAGCAAAAAAACTTTATTTTTTCATTCCAGGTAAATTGTTCAAAGTATCCAGGTTCTTGTATTTTGAGAAAGGACTCATAAGGTATAGTGTTTTTCGTGTAGATCCATTCCATTTCAACAGCTACATAAACACAGACTGCCGGGTCTGTGTACAGAAGATCTAATAGTTTTATGATATTTTCAACATCAGATCCTTTCATGTCCCCTAATAAATTACATTCAGGTAAAAAGTAACTCGGTAAAGTTTTTTTCCTGAAACAGTCACGCAAGTACTGTAAAATGAGACGGACATTAGTGCAGGGGTTGTTCTTTTCAAAAGCGTTTGGATCAGTATTTTCTGCAACCCACAACATACTGGTCTTCAAGTGAAACATCTTAAGTCCACAACCATGCGCCCTGCTCTTCTTTAAACTTTTAATTCCGGATTTTAGTATATAGTATGCATTCTGCAGATCATCTGGCAAAGAATTACATAAAATTGTTTCGGCTCCAGAAAATGACATAAAGAAATATTGATCGGGGTCATTTTCATTAGGAGGAGATTTTGCTACTAGTTCATAACCTGTTGCTAGGACTTCGTCGATTATTGTCGTTGGTGGCCATTTACGTTTTCGTATAACCCAGTCTTTAGCTGGACGAGGCCATCCACTACATTTGATAGCAGGTACTTGATCCATTGAAAGATGTCCATGAGGTTCACATTTCAGGTCATCAGGAGAATACGAATGGAATCGGGCACTTGAATCTGTAAGCAGTTGTTGAAAAGTTTCATTTTTGAAGTATAGCAAATCCATCGTTGTAATAAATTGAATCTGAATGTCGGTCTTCCATGACCTCAAATGACTCTTTAAAGATGTTTTCAAATCTTCCCTACCATTAGTTTCCCTAGAATACAATATTTCTCTGATCCATGTTAATTCCTGCTGATTATGAGCTTCCAGCAAATAGTGTAACATCAGATGTTCAACCATCCATAATGCTAAGACCATATAATTGACATTTTCAGGATTCAGTGTCTTTTCAAAAACTGGATCTGAATATGGAACGGAAATAGTTTGTACACACTTTTCTGGACCTTTTCTTAGTGAAGCTTCTATAATTTGATAATCCAGAAAATAGTATTGTTTTTTCGTACTAGTATTTGATCGATAGAAAGGTCCATTGAAATCTCGAAGGTATTTTGTGTTAAGATAAGAATCACAGTTTGCACCAATAATATGCCGCAATTTTTCAGACATTTCCACTTTTAAATATCTTTTATCCTTGCAATTGTACTGGAAATGTAATTCATCATTTTCATCAAAACGAATTCTGTCGGGGACTACGAGGGTATCAAGATCACCAGTATCAAATACACGTACAGTCTTTAGGCCATCGACTGAACTTCCAAAAACTTCTCTCTTAGCACTGATGGACTCATCAATTACAGTATCTATTTGACTGAAGAAATCTCGCTCTTTAACATATCTTGTAAGGCTACCAAATACTGGACGTCGAAGAAATTCTTTGAGAATGTTAATAATTCTTTCGTCAGACATATCTCTATCTCAAGTTTATACTCACTTTTAGCAGATCAATCTAAAAAAAATAGAAGATTCAAAATCAAAACTTTACAATATTTGCGCAACACAATGACATTAATCATAAGTGTTTCCTGTTTTTATATTTGTACACCATTCTATTTAAACTCATTTTAACGAAATCTCAACAAATAACAAATAAGGTTTAAACTATTTTAGCTACTGCATTCATAATTTGTTGCATTATGCTTTAACCCTACTTTCTTTTTACCCTAGAACAGAGATAAAATTGAGAATGGAAATGGGGAATGTGTCAAAGAGACAACAATCCGACCATAGAACAGACAACAGCAGAAGGTCACCAATAGGTCTTCAATGCAGCGAGAAACTCCCGCACCGGAGGCGTCCTTCAGCTGGCTCCTAAACAAATATCTATACAAGTACAGTGATAATGGACGCCATACTAAGCTCTGAATTATACACAAGAAACTAAAATTGAAAATCATACAAGACTAACAAAGGCCAGAGGGACCTGACTTGGGACAGGCGCAAAAATGCATCGGGGTTAAACATGGTTTTTTTTAGATCTCAACCCTACCCCTATGTCTTTATGTATTCATAACACTACGTGGCTTACCTGTTGAAAACGAAAGTTTGATGGAAAATGCTTACGTCGTGATTAATTGATAACGTATTTCGTCAAATACGATAATAATTTCCCTATTCATTCATATACAATTGATACGACTGTTCAATATAATTAAACTTACTATATTACGCATTTATATTAAACATTATTTTCCTGTTTTGATTTTAATACTTAAAGCTTGTTGTATAAACATGAATAAAACAATATAAGAACATATATACATACGCAAACTAGTTAGTTGGTGTATGGAAAACCTGTGTGTTGAAATAGTTGACAACTAACCAAACAGAGCAAAATAAATGCATGTGAAATTTTGGCGAAATCGAATGTAAAAGAAAACACTTTAAAAAACGGGGTTATTTCCTTTATTGTTTTCTGTCAATGAAACAAATATGAATACATATCTTTAATTGTTAACGAATATAATTTTTAATTGGGGTTAGCCCCTTAAAGGGAAACTAGCTACGAGATATGTAAAAACATTTTTTTTAAAATATGATTTTTTTTCAATCACAAATGATAAATGATATATCGTTTTAGCAGCCAGTATATGTTCAATTTTGTCAAGATAAAAAAAAAAAAGGATTCAGATGACAAAATGAGAAAACACAAACACATATAAAAAGAGTAGGTAATATTTGGAGATATAGTTGTTAATTTCTGTGTCATTTTGTCTCGCGCGAAGAGTTGTCCTATTGGAAATTATGCCTCACATTCTCTTGTATATATATTACAGTTGTATGTATCATATATAAAGGTAACAGTGGTTAACCGCTGTTCAATTGTCATAATTTGATTGAGTAAAAACAAATCTGCTTCACAAACCAAAACACAGGGAAACACATCACCTATAGGAGGAACACAATGGAATAACAGAAACACTGAACTGCTACAAAAACAAACACCGACATACATAGAAACGGACTACTTGATAACAACTGCCATATTCCTGACTTCAATCTTGAAAGGACATTTTAAGAAAAAGAAAAAAAAACCTGGTGGGTTGAAAATGGTTTATGGGTAGCGAAACCTCCTGCTTATATTACAATGTTATAAATACCGCTTAAATGACAACATTACATGACAGTACAAGTAAATGATATATCACCCAGAAAAGAGAAACATATAATTAAATAATATAATGATACATTACAGCATGTAAACACCAGAATTACAACGGACGCCTTCCTAACACAGAAAACCACTAAATATTGTTTTAACTGTGCGTCACACGAATGTATAAACGTCCCAAAAAGTGACACCACAGGTAGAATGCTAAAAATAGAATATATAATTGTAATTGAGGTTGTAATTGTGTATTTTCTAACCAATACATGAATATTATTGGGCATCAGCTGTCAAATCTATCCTATACTTAAAATACCGACAATCTAATGAGTAATATTCTTGATTTTGGTTATGCTAGTTAACCCCTTTCATAACACGCGAAAGATAGGGATAATAATAACTTCAAGTATTGTATAAAATGAGTTATACTGATCCTATATTCAAAATGGCGGCAAGCTGTTTTTCAAATAATTATGTATTTGGCTATTTGACATAAAAGTTTGTTATTATCATTGAGGAACCTTAATAAAAAGTATTTACTTGATTTGCATTCCTTTCAAAAATAATGCCCCTGTAGGTGATTTAAAGATACATGAAGCTTTACATAATTTGTTGCAGGTAGAGATGGACTGTTGTATTCCATATAACTCATCCTTAACCTGTATAATCCAATAAAAATATAGAGATAATAATATCTAATTTTTGTAACATTTCAACTCGATATGCCATTTCATGCATCCATTTCATTTTGGTAAAATTATAATTCATTACGAACAACATCCTTACCTGATATATGTTTTACGAATATCAATAGCTTTTGTGAATAATAGTTTACCCATGTTAAAATATCAGTATCAGAACATACACATTAATTATGACATCACAAATCGTATGAACTTAAATCTAGAGATCATTTGCTTGTAAAAGATAAACGTCTCTTGCTTGGAAGATACCAATACCTTGTTGATAAAAATTCTGCATCAACTTCACACATAATAAATGATGTAAACAATTAAGGTACTGATGTTGTTTTTCGTGTAATTAACGCTATATAGTGATCTTTGTATTTGTCCATGAATATTGTTAACCTTTACTGTTTAGTCCATTATTTGTAATATACTTTTAGCTTAGGTAATTATACATCCATCCATTGTTTTATTATGCTATTGTAATTTTGTATTCTTGTCTTTCCATTTCTTCCTATGCACTTTGCAAATAGAGTACATGTATATGCATGCCATTTTGTTGTTCTTTGTTGACAAATTTGTTTGTTTTGATAGTTATATTTAAGGTTATAAAATAATGTTGACTGCAGTACCCCAATTTTGACATTTTTACATATTATGTCTGTTTGTTATGCTCACACTTCAAGCAGGCGTAGTATATATGTATTGTATATGAAATCAAATTTTACTTATAAGTAACAATATAGATTCGAATTTTTGTGACGATATCGATAATAGAATATGATAACCTAAACTTATTTCTTAATCAATTTATTATTTGAAGATTTAATGTTCAGCCAGTGTTCAAAATTTGAAACACGTCATGTTAAAAAACAAACTATTCAAGGATGCTAAATACCTGAGGCGGATATCAGCAAGCCATTTATGTGACAAAACAATTAAGAATAATTTGATGAATATTAAAAAAGAAGAGAAGTGGACAAGGGATATCTCCTCCGCCTGAAAATCAAGGAAACCCAATACTATTTGAGAAACTGGGAATAATATTTTCAAAATTGAGCAAAGGGTTCCGTTTCCTTTTTTCATGCACGATTAAATCTTTTTTTTGTAATTAGATCAACTCGTTAGAATACCCTTAAGACATTGATCTGCAATGCTATGTTTATAGGTCTTTAAATGTCTTACCAACCGACGAACACACGTTTTTTTTTTTGGTATTTTTTAAGCACGGCGACCATAATAAGAATTAATATAGTGTGGAATTATTAAAAAATAAATAATATGGATGTCTCAAATATGCCTGCATCGACATTTCAACCTGCAAAATAAACCAAAAAGAACCCAAAAAAAAAGAGGCATGAGATATAAACGCAAGTAGCTGTCAATTCAGCTGTGCTTTTATGATTCCCTGAAATAACATATCCGATGATTCTTTCTATCTTAAAATTCAAATTAAGAAGGCAGCCTGATTGTAATGTGTAGAAAAGTCTAATTTACTAAGACAGTTACTTTTTTTTTAATGCAGGTGTTATTGACATAATATTTTCAGTCTGAGAAACTTTTCCCAATAATCTCTAATAATAACATTTCTGCACACCACACAAGGATGAATAAATTGATTGAGACCAATACAGAGGTATGTCAATACCTTTTATATCTGTTTATAGTATTACTACCTGTAATACTTAAATTAATAATTCAATCAGAAACCTTTCAAATAAAATAAAAATGCTTTTTATTGCATTTGCATTTGCCTTTAATCAAAATTGTTGTTGTCCACTCGTACGTTTGATGTGTTTTGTCATTTGATTAGGGACTTTCTGTTTTGAAACTTCCTCGAAGTTCAGTATTTTTGTGATTTTACTTTTTAATCAACATATTGTATTGTATTCTTTTTTATATGAAAATTTATAATATAACGAGAATAGACAAACTTATTTTTTTTTTGGGTTAAAACTCTAGTATTCTGAAATAAAATATCAGTTTACAAGATCGTTAAGCTTTATACTGTCCTTTTTCATTATTTATGTTAATAGTTTGTAGATAAAAATTGCATTAGTGAGACTTTAGTGTTGAATGTCAGTTATTTTTCTCATATGAAGCAGTTGAATTTAATATAGCTTATGAGTCCCTATACTTAAATACTTAAATTTGATATGGTCATAGAATTTTCATATGAAGACATTTGACCACCATTTTATACAAACAGAAATATAGGCAATATTTAGTTTAAGTTGGGTTGATATTGAACCTTATGCTGATAAAACTTATGATATGACAAATGTCATGTCATTCTAACAGTATTACACGGTAACCTAATAATACATTTCAAACAAAATGATTTCTACAAGTCAGCCTTCGATCTACAATGAAAGGTCGAATGTAAAACTCTGATTATTCCCAGTAATAATAACTTGTATCAATTTTTAGGATCAAACGGATAAAAGCCATGCCACGATTTCAAATATAATACTAGTATAATAACGGGACACATTTAGGAATCAATTTTGTTTTACCCTGGACATGGAGTCATAAAAAAAAAAGATAAACACAAGTTGCAATTAAAATTAGAAAAGGGAAATCTATAAAACTTGATAAATTGAATCACTCGATTATATCAATCAACGGCAATAACTTGTCATATCATGACTTGGTTAGGGCATATTCAATTGAAATTGTGGGTTACAACTGCTTACAAATGACATAACTTGTAGCAAATTTTTCAGTGGCATGACTGTTGTTTATGCTTTGTTATATTGGCAAAATAGGATGACCTACACAAAACAGACAGTATTGGTTACCGTGACAATAAGCGGGACCCAGCTGTCATAACTGAAAATACACCAAGGACATACAACCTAACTACTTAAAATACAAACAAATATACAAATAAATATAACGAAGAATCCACCAATAAAAATTGTTATAGAAGAAATTACCAAAAGTGAGATAAATAACATCATAGATACCAGGATTCAAGTTTTGTATTTACGCCAAAAGATAATGACACATTCACATACACATACAAAGCAACAATTATAAATTATTTGTTTTAGAAGATTTCTTTTATTTCGCATCTGCAATGAGACATCCATGAATTTTACTTATATACTAACGTCCGTTATTAGTTATTAGTATAATTACTTTACGAATACAAGTAGTAAAGTTCCTGTGTGTCATTTCTATTTCTGTAGCGAGTGGAATGTCATGCCATTTTTCAATCCAATAACAACCATTTGTCACCATATAAGTCTTCCCGTAGCTCGTCCTTAAATATCCTGAAATATTTATGAATAATGCCATTATAGATATATTTTTGTTTTATGTCATTTATCGATATTAATTAAAAGAATGGCGCATAAGCTGTTTACATGGTTATTTTCCAACCCGTTAGACATAATTTTCTTATTTTGGGTTAAAAGGTTCTAAATCGTAGCCATTTTCTATTAGACAAATCTTCAAATATACTGTTTTGAACGTGGTTTGTTGCTGTGTATAATATTTGTATTTTTCTTGATGTTTTGTCTGGCGGCTAGTTGACTCATTCGCAATCATCCTATATATTTTTTATTTCAACAGTGTAAGGAAAAGGGATGTATATTGTTTTCATAAGTATAGGACGGTATTCAGCGACACTTATAAAGTTCTCAATCAACCAATTGTAGTTTAAAACCATTTTCACACATTCGAGAACAATATGGTACAAGTATACTCGAGAACAATATGGTACAAGTATACTGTCATTGGTCAAGAATGATGTATTCATGGGCTTGGTTCTATCTGTCGCTACATGGCACAATAATGTATACACAAATTAATTCATCAAGGTAAAAGAAGAGGGAGTCGAATTCTAACCTTTTGCTAGCGAAAATTCATAACAAAATTTTAAGAGGAATCATAATACTCACCTGAAATCAAATATTCAACTCCTACTTGTAAATTGACTCCGCACATCGATGAACTTCTCGCTGTTCGAAATATTTCATCATTCGGATGTAACATTTAAAAATATTAGAATACAAAATAACGGAATACTAAAGATAAAATCAACTTAATGCATATAGTTCACTGTTTTAAAGGAATATACAATGAATGGCATATCTTTATTTTTATCTGTACTTTATTTGTATGCGTATGATATGTCATTTTGAGTAACATTTTATTCTGATATTCTAATTAGCTTGCTGTTTTGTTTGAACTTTTAAAGCATTTCTTTTTATAATATTTATTTCATCGTGTACGGATCATACTAATCATGTAGGTGAGCACTGTTTTACTCGATGATTATATTGGTAACTGATGAGAATAAGAAAAAAAGATTTATAAATTAAAAAAATAATTGATGTCTAAATTTCCTGCAATAAAATGTTAAATATTTTCTGAACTAACAGTTTCCGAAAAAAATATTGTGTGTAAAACCTGACAGCTAGCTAAACCTCACACTTGTCTGATATTTGTTTATAATTCCTTAGAATTTGGCTTGAAATATTGACATCTTGGTTAATTTTTTGTACTCTCAAAATATGACAAAATTATACCTTCATAATCACTTTCGAGATAAGTTAGTTTGAGTGTTGATAGCTAAATTCGATTAACATTACGCTGTATCTGATAATAAACAGCAATAAACAGGAGCATGCAGATGCAGACAAAAAGTTAATATCGTTAAATGTGTACAGACAATTGTTATCAAATCCAAAATAAAGACTCTTTGGACGTACGAAATGTATAACGTGTTTATCTTAATTTAGAAATGTAAAATTGAAAAATCATTGACAAAGAGAAAAAATGTGCTTATTTTCACATAACAGTGTAAATGGTTTTTATTTATATATGCAGCAAATTTAGTCTGCATTATATAAATACTGTATCGTCGAGGATACCTTCTCTTAGTTCATCACAGATTTAACGGACCACTGTCATTTATTGAAACTTTTGGATGAGTTTACCCGTCGTCGTTATTCATCAGAGTTATACCCTTAATTAAATTATGTTTTCGTTAACATCATACTTTTGACTATTTATAAAAATTGCTTTGATATTAACATATCAAATGTGTATTTTGATGGCCTATTTAGAATCTTGTCATCTCGATAAAATAAGTTAAATATGGCTGCATCATCTACCCTTTCTCTGTTATCGTATACCAAAATATAACATGAAATTTTACACGTATTGTTTTGAGACGTCTTTATACGAGCAATACAATTGTTCATACAACCTAGATAAGACAAACTTGTTTAAGTAAGGCTGTAACACATTTCTTATCAAGAGTTGGAAATGTCTAACTTATTTGCTGTTTTTGAAGTTTCCCTAAATGTAAGGGTTTTTGGTCCATGAAGAAAAAAATTATTACAGAAGTAATGGTATAAAGTAAATTGTAACATTACATTTTACCTTAAAATTTTGATTAATTGACCATGCGTATTCAAATTGATCTCTTCCCAATTTCTTCTTGCTGTTAATTAAACCACGTGTTACTGAAAGTATAAATGTAAAGTCTGTGAATCTATATATATATATATAGATTGTCGAAGACAGCAGCTCAATAATATAGCTTTCTAAATTAAAAAAAACCCAAAAATTACTTATTTATGACTTAGTTTCCCTAAGGAAAAATCTCGTGTGTGTTTGTGTTGTATATCTGTCATGCAGTGTTGTTATTTAAGCGATATTGTTTTAACATTGACATAAAAGCGGGAGGTTTGGCTAGCTTAAAACCAGTTTCTCTTAAAATGTCCTGTGTCAAGTCCGGAATATGGGAGTTGTTATCAAATGGGGCGTTTTTATGTGTGTTAGCGTTTGTTTTGTAGCACTTTTGTTTTCCTCTCTTAGTTGATGCGTTTTCCTCAGTTTTAGTTTGTTTCCCAGTTTTGTTTTTTCACAATCAATTTATGACTTTTGAACAGCGGTATAATACTGTTGACTTTATCGAACAGTCAATTATCTGAATAATCTGGATAATGTCAGTTTTAGAAACTATTTTGTTCGAATCCAAGAGTTTTTTGTTACATTGTACGATTTACCCCTCCTAAGGCAAGATATCGACGTTGGTCATTCCTCTCTGAAACAGAATAGAACAAATTCTAACAATTTGTCTTTTAGTTTAGAATAGGAAATGCTTGTGTAAAATGTAGAAAAGTCAAATTTTTTTTATTGCAAAAGGAGTCTTGAATTATTTATGCCACACTAGTTTCACAAGAGTTTCGAAGCCTAGCTTTCATAAAAGTCAACCTTTTTTTACATTTGCATTTTGAATCATTCTCAAAGTTCACATTACTAATAAGTTTTTTTTCTGTAGTCAACAAGGCGACCTAGACATGCTAGTTTGACTCATATTTTACTACGCACCAGACAGATACGCTAAATTAGCATTTTAACGAGCTACATCCTATAGTAAAAGAGAATATGAAGACATATTACTTTATATGTCTTAACTCTAAGTCAAAAATGCATTCGCCTACACCTAAATGCTGTTTATTTAACTGAGAAGCAGTGAAATTACTAAAATTTCAAGTCTTTTACCAAACACCCCGCAATCGCTTTCGAGTAGATTAGATTCACCAAGATACAACTAAAACGTTTTCGAAGCACTAATATAAAAAATTGAAAACAACACGTTTATTTTCTTGCGGCCGAAGCATTTTTCTAAATTTACCTTCATCAGGAACGCTCAAAACCAAACATTTGAAATCTGAAGATGCATAAGTACCGAAATCGTTGAAGAGCTATATATCAAAAATACCTAAAATGAATAGCCAAGTTCATCTAAAGCCAACTTTGCCTGAGGTAGTTGAAACCTTAGTTTCTTGTTAATTTCTAAATCTATAAACGGACATTTTCAGTAAAGTTTGTTTAATCATGTCAGTACCGAAA
Organism: Mytilus galloprovincialis; assembly: GCA_037788925.1. Taxonomy (NCBI): domain Eukaryota; kingdom Metazoa; phylum Mollusca; class Bivalvia; order Mytilida; family Mytilidae; genus Mytilus; species Mytilus galloprovincialis. The sequence goes on from CM075332.1 coordinate 83,404,345, forward strand.
TACTGACTACTGAGCTGATGATACATTCGGGGAATGATAGTCCACCAGCAGAGGTATCGACCCAGTGATGTAAAAAATTGAAAACAACACGTTTATTTTCTTGCGTCCGAAGCGCTTTTCATATAAGCTATAGGGTTAATGAAAGACAACCTTTATAGTAAACTGAAACAACAAACGTATTTTAAGTTCCTGTTTTACTTTTTCAATTTTCACTTGTATTAATGTACATAGTTATTGAATACAAATTTATATCCAAATCATACGGTTCTTTATAAATATATTAATAGTCACTTTTTTCATTGCAGGAGGAATTTAAGATTTGAAACATTTTACATATCTTACTTATATATGACTACGTTTACCTATAGGATATCTGCAGTATTTCTGTTTATTTGTCTCAGGAACACAACTACATCCGTAGGCATCAGAAATAAAATAAATCAGCATAAAACAACAAACAGTCACTATTGTTGGCTTCATGGTTATTCTGAAAGAAGACTATTGTATCTTGAAATACTAAGACTGTAATTTTGTTTATTGACAAATAATAATAATTGACATTGTATATTTCAATCAACAAACATTATAATGTATTAGTAATGTTTAACACTTCTATAAATATAAATTATCGCATTCTCTACACATTGATATCGTTAAAAATCAGTCGCTAGCAACTATGATAGCTATTTGGGCGATTCCTTTAAGTCACTTTATATCACAAACCATGAATCGGAATTTTAAATACATATTTTATTAGAATACCAATGACAATAATGAGAATATAAACAGTAATTTTTTGTTAAACATATTAAATTGATTAGAACATAGGATTTTATACCTAGTGTAATAAGGACGTCATATCAGAATGTCAAATTATGTATTCATCGCCTGAAATGTTATGTTTTAAACACAACTGGTAAGATTTATCTATTAGGTGATTAAGAGCAAAATCTGAGATTAGGGAAAACATTTCTTATATCTAGTAAAGAGTTTGTTATATTTATCAATTGTCATCAAGAAATAAGATAAAATGTGTTTCTTAGCTATATATAGACACTTGAAATAAATTTATAAAAAATAGTTAATACAAATAACCACGTCCTTTAATCCTGAATAAACCTAAAACAATACTCCTGCGTTTAAATTCTTATTATACGTCTTTGTACCGTACTATGACCTATACTGTTTTCTTTACAAATAGTGACTTAATAGGGAGTTGTTTCATTGGCACTTATACGACATCTTCTTATGTCTATTCATAGCAATTTAAAAACTATTCAACATTTCCGAAAAATTAAATTGAATAACAAAAAAAACCTTATTCATTTAGTTTATTCTGGCACAAACAGTCATACGAAAAAAAAAACCAAATATATCTAAACAGTGCAATATGACAATGTCTTACCTTATTCAAGATTACAACGTTTTCTGCATTTACAATTATTACGTCGTTTATATATATGCTAACGAAATGGACTATGCAATACATACCTTAATTCATCATTATGGAAAGCAACTCTTATATGACGAATAAATTTTACTTTGCACCAATTGCCGTAAAAGGAAACAAGTTTGTATGTAAGATGCATTTGTTATTACTTATTTATGTTTAATAAATGTTTTGTAAAGAAGAAAAGGTTATTTCCCGTTTGTTGTTTTTTAAAATCATTTTAGAGTTATCTATCTCGTCTTGACTTCATGTGTCTGTTACGAATATTCTCGGACGTTAACACATTACATAGGCAACAAGATATAAAGAATGTTTAGCTAGAATAAAAGTGTAACATGTTCCTTATACCCGTTAACTTTAATTTTGATACTTAACCCATGGACCTTTTTAGTATTATACCTGGTGGTTATATAAAAAAGTCATTGAAATAGAAATAGCAACACGAAAAGATGAAGATAAAGACTTTCCAGTATTCATGTGAATAAGTTTGGAAAAATAAATCATTCCTTATCATGTTAATTTAATATTACATCTAGGAAACATTTAGAAATATTATACATTGGATAAAGAGATCACTCCCAGTATTTGTTGGGCTCGTGTTGCTCAGTTTTTCGTTATCTATGCAGTGTTATGAGATCGTGTTTGTTTTTGGTCGCCTTGCATGTTTTGCCACAGCGTTTTCCGATTCTCTGGATTATGACTTTGAATGTCCAATTAGTAATTATGTCCCTATTTTTTTTTTTTTTTTTTTTTTTAAAAAAATGATTAGCCTTAGACTTAGTATCCCATAACGAAATGCATATATCATTAATAATTAAGATATTTGTCTTGTCGTTTGTCTTCACATAAGCAGTCATCTAAGTACCAGAAACTATGACAAAAGAGACGTTTTCAATTTTGAATTTATAAATTTCTCCCTCCCTAGCAGCAATACAGCAACTTCAACTGCATATTGGATGTACCTTTCCGAACTCATTCGGTATTGAAGAGCTTGCAGCTGCCACTCAGGACTCTATGAAGCGTAAACAGTGTCTTAACAGAAAGTTGATGAACCAGTCTAAGGGCAAAGAACGTCTCTTTTTTTCGTATTGAAATATACCAAGACCTTTTTTATTCATATTCCGTATCGACTTCACAAATAATACATTATATCTTAAATATAGAATAAAGGTATTGACATTTAAAAAAAAAAATTTTTAATAATGCATTACGGTGTTCTTCTATTTGTCCATATAGAGAAATTTGTCTACATGCTATTTTTTCTTCGTTAACTGAGTAGTTTGTTATAATAGTGAAAAAGATTATAACAAAGTGTCGAACCCTGTTCCAGCATTTTTTTTTTATTTTTACCTATTGTGTCTGTTTGTTTTGTTAAAAAAATATTTGTAAACTTGATGGAATGCGATCGACTGGATGGATTAGTCCTGGTATCTATGATGAGTTTATTTTCTACAATATCAGGTTTAATCAACCACTGTCTACATAAGAAAATTCCGGTACTAAGTCATGGACATGACAGTTGTTTTCCATTAGTTTGAAGCAAAAACGACACTAACTGTAGATATGAGAAAACTCGTAGTTACTGAATGCTCGGTCAAAGCCAATAACTACTTACTAATTAAGAAATCATAAATCTCACATGTCTAAGATTAAACCACCAACCAGTATACATATATGTACTTTTCAATGCAATAAAATTCTTGTTTCTAGCATTCTTGGAAATGAATCAGTAGCTGTATGTGGAACTGTGTATCTTGTCAGAACACCCGCGTTACCCCATCTCGCTCAAAAGTTTGCTTGTCTGTTTCTGCGGCGAAATGCTGTTTTATATTATGTGGACGGCATGTTATTTTTCCTTCTTAGTATTGTCCGATGATCTTGACTTGTGATCTTTTGTATACCTTTGATATCTTCCTTTTCATTATTCAGTTATGCATCACAATTTTTTCCGCTTAGAAGCTATTTTATATGACCTTTGCATGTAAGACTATATAGATCATATAAACATTATACTCATTTATAATACTACACATATTTGTTTAAAAGACTAAAATCTGTCCTGTATAGGTGGTACAATGTAATCTGAATTGCTCAATTCATGAGAGATGTTCAGACCAGAAACGTCCTCATTATACAATATATTACGTTCAAGTAACTACTCATCTTTATATCAAGTTGAATTGCGACAATAACTAAAAGTGAGGCATGTACAATCCTTTCATATATATGGAATGACAACTAGAAGCAGTTTGACATAACTTCTTCTTTCATTAGGGTTATTTAATATGTTGAAGATGCTTTAGCAAGAAGTTTTTAATTTGTTTAAATCATTTATATCTTTTACATATGTTATACGTTATTGATTAATATTACATAAATCTCATATATAATTTTTGTTTTATTACAAATGACAATGGTCAAATTCTCTCTTAAACAGAGCTCTTTGCGTAGCAACTGAAATTCTCTGCCATTTATCATTCCAGAAGCAGCTATTTGTGTCATAAATTGTTTCATATTGGGACCTTTTCTTTACGTGTCCTGGAATATAAATATATGACGACGTTATAAACTATAGGTTTTCCTCCTTTTTGATCATTGAACATCCCTTCCCTATTCCGTAAATTTAACTGAACGAGTTTTACTTACCACCTTCTCTGAACTAGTATGAGCACCACCACGTGTGATGAATGTGTAACTGGATCTACTAACCCAACCGGAGCACCCGAGATCACCAAAGTGTTTGGTGGGCCTCAATGTTGCTCAGCTTTTGGTTTTCTATGTTATGCTTTGTGTACGATTGTTTGTCTGTTTGTCTTTGACTTTTCATGTCGTAGTCAATGTTTTTCTATTGATGAGTTATAATGCCGCTTTGGTATAATTCGTCCAACCTTTACTGTTTAGATGTGGTTTTTTTTTCAAACCCATTGATCAAATACCCTTTTATAAAATACTTTAAAGGTTGCAAAAAGTTAAATAGCAAAAACACCGAACTCCGAGGAAAGTCCCTATTAAATCAAAAAGCAAAATCAAAAGCTCAAACACATCAAACAAATGGGCAACAACTGTCATATTCCTGACTTGGTACAGACAGTTTCGTATGTAGAAAATTGTGGATTAAACCGTGTTTTATGGGTAGCTAAACCTCACACTTGTATGATAGTCGCATGAAATTCCTTTATAAATTGATAACAATTTGTGAAAAACAATTCATTCATATGTATATCAGCGCTTTCAAAACCCTTTGTGAATATCGAAAAGAAGGGGCATTACATTGAAATGACAACCAATAATTTTCACATGTGAAATACATATTTTTGTTCACTCCTCTGACGTCATTCAACAGTAGGCGTCGACAAGACGTCGATAACGTCGGATAAAAAAGTGTGAATGCGTAGGAAAAAAGATATAATTCCTTAGATTTGCCATTTGGCAATGCAATAAAAAGAATAACTAAAACAAAAGACATATATTAAAGATAAATTATAACAGCTTGTGTTTATCTTTTAAGACAAAAAAGTTGTGCATTTCTGTTGGAAGAAAAAATACGTCCACAAATCCGAAGTTTGAGCAAATAACTAAATTTCTACCTCATTTTATTCAAAAAGTAGCACATGAAGATATATTTTTTATAACATATTTGATTTAAGCAGGTAAAGAAAGCCTATTTTCAATTTTTTTTTCAAAATTTCAATATGGGATAAAAATGTATCGTATGCCCTTAATGAACTAAATACTAACCTGAAATTAAATATTCCTCCCCAACCTGTAAATCTACTCCACATGCAGATGATTTTCTTTTAGTACGAACTTTGATTCTGTCTTCGAGCTTCATCTTTTAAAATACATTGGAAAAGTAATGAAATAATGAATTATAACTAAAAACGTAACATCGAACTTCTACCAAAGATTGTTACTATTCAGATAAAAGGCTAAGAGTATTCAAATCGCAAAAATTGTGTTGAAAATCATCTCATTATTGAAACAACAATGACTGATTTGATGTCCCCCATAGGACTAGCAGTGTACCAGCAACGAATTCAACACAGTGCTCAATGTATAAAACATTATTAATATTGCATCCATAGCGCTTGTTTACGAATGCCCTCACCAGGAAAGCTAATACCTGAACAGCATGTGAGAATACAAAACACGTGGAGAAATCTTTGAGTAAAAGTGATACAAAATGCATCTAAGGTCAAATTTACATGACTTTAACCTTAGTTATCTATGAAATGCAATGGTCATATGTATGTTCTTCTTACATAAAGAGCTAAACAATGAGCGTCGGTTGAAGACTAAGAATTTCGTCAACAAAAGTGATGATTCAGATTTACCATTGTGAGATTTCATATCAGTTTAGCAACATTACAGCAGCAGTTACACATGGAGTAGCCATTTTCCACATGGTACTTGATGCAATGGATTGCCTTTCGTAATGTGATATTCATTTTAGCCGGTATTGCTAAAAATTAATTTATTACATCGCCTGTTCCAAATGGTAACGTCTTTCCTTCCAAAAATTTCTAAAATTTAGTTATATGTATATTAACATCTATGTCACAAATAACGACGGATATGTGTAACCTGTAAATCTTCCCTTTTTAAGATTATTTTTACATAAAATCTAAAAAATCAGTCTATTTGGGCAGTTTTGTCTAGATTTCATTCAACGAAAGAAGTTTGAACCACTAGAAATATATAAAGCTAAGGATAAAAGTATTTGCATTAGAACTTAAAACGGTCAATTCACTAACTTTATACAGGTTTTTTCTAAAAGAAAATGGTAGGTAAATCCTACAGGTTTTAATAGGTTGCTCTACGTTCCACTTGTAAAACAGTGTACCGTAGTTCCGTTATATTAACAACATGTTTGTAACTATTTTGTTATTCAAAATAGGTGCACATGAATATCATATCAACAAGAAAAATAAAATCGACTTGAAGGGACTGATACTCGTATCGTCATGATAACATTCAACCCTATAACTATCATATATATACTACCTTAAAGTTATAGTTGACGTCCACTGTGTACTCAATTTGATGTCTGTTTAAGAACTTCCTGCTGGTGACTTTTCCTCGAGAAACTTTAATTTATAATTCGAATGTAAGTGTAACAATGTGTAAGTAAGGATTTCGGCAAGAATATACCGTGTGCAAATACATATCAGTGATCGCAGAATTAATAAAATACTCGGATAAATATGTCAACCTTATTTTTCTTTTCTAAATTAATATGATGATATATTATAATTTATTCAGGTATTTTAACGGAAAGGTACAATTAATGTTTGATAATGTTTTATTGAGGGTTTTTTATCTGTTGCTTCAAAAAAAGTAAAATAAAAAAAAATACTGAACTCCAAGGACTTTTTCCTTAGAAACATCCTTGAGTTGGATCATATCTGAACAGATATATACAGATAATAGTCGTTTATTAAATATAGAAAAACAAATCAACATTGGGCGGTTAAATTGTCAGTAAAAATAAATGAGTTTCAATTCATTATTACAAATAGGTTTTAAACCGGAGAAGTTGGTCTAACAAAACCAAATGTTAGTGAAAACTCATCCGATGAAATAAGAATAAATGGGTATAAAATAAAGTAACGATTACTTTTTGAGATATAACATTAACGGTACAAATTTTACTGCACCAAATGTGCATTTTGCTCCGGGCGAAATATTTAAAAATCCCAATCAAAATATAAAAGTATTGAGGAGCTGACAAAACCAATAAGGACAAAACGTATAATAGAAGTCGAATCCAGACTAGTTAAGACAGAGTTTTTGATGAGGGAGACACACTTTTCGAATTAAAGCAATTTGCAATATTTTATAACAGCAATTTTTTTATTACTTCTTTTTAACAACATAATAATATTCATTCATCAAATCTAATTTGTAACAAATTTCACTAAGAGTCTAAGCTTTTTTTTATTTAGTTTTTATTTATATTGTAAAGAGATTAACTCAATTAAAATCAATTGATTTCTGTTACCAAGTTGCAATTTGTTTTCATGTCTTTATGCGTTAATCATTTGTAAGAATGTTATATTTTATGTGATAATGAATAATTGTGTATATTTCTGATTGTTAAGTAGACGTTACTAAGTTGTAAAACTTGTATCTGATCCATTGCCGTTTTGAACCATATTATATGTTTGAACACTGTCAGGCTCTCGTTTTGAGACACTTGTTGTGTAGAATTTACTGTAACTTACATTACAAAATCCTATATGAAAATCTTGGAACCTTTATATTTATACCATCAGACGTCTCCAAATAAGGAGATATTCTTCTTACATAATAACGTTTTCTTTCAAATCGAAAGTGTTTCATCATCTAGATCTGCATTAAAAAGCTCACCGTAAGTAGGCTCACAAAACTTCTGTTTATTTGTTTTCAGGAAACATTTGCATCCGTACGTCTCATAAATGAAATTCACCAGCAGAAGAAAAAAGATAGCATATAGTGTATACTTCATTTTTAATCTGAAAGAAGATTACACTATATGTATTCCAATAATGGGCAGTCATTGCTCAGTTTTTAATTTTTTGTAAACTACACGGTCAATCAGATTAAATCAGCAGTCATAGCAAAGAAAAAGGCATACACATGTAGAGCAGGATCTGCTTACCCTTCCAGAGCACCTGAGATCACCTGCAGTTTTTGGTGAGGTTCGTGTTGCTTAGTCTTTAGTTTTCTATGTTGTGTCATGTGTACTATTATTTGACTGTTTGTCTTTTCATTTTTAGCCATGGTGTGGTCAGTTTATGTTTGATCTATGTGTTTGAATGTCCCTATCGTATCTTTTGTCCCTCGTTTGAAACAAGGGAAGTAAGATTTATGTAAACAATAACATAGTTCATGATACAGTTACTCTACACTTAGATTAACAATTCCACAATTACTTTTGTTAACGTATCTTAAAAAGAAAACACATATTTGACTCCAGTCAATCGTTATGACGAAGTCAATCCGGATTAAATTACAATACCTATAAATACCTTATATCATTTAAAAAGGAAAGCATCCAAATAACTCACAAAAACAAATTGAAAATAGTTTTTTCGACATTTATCAGATCCACATCCGGAAGGAGCTGAGTTACCCACGTGTTTTTGTTATGTTGTTTATTGTCCAATATTTTGTGTTTTATTTAGATTTTGAACTGTTGCTATTTTTTTTGTCTTCACCCTGTGTAATTGCATATCGGCATTTTCTGTCTCTCCTTTTGATATGATCAGCTTGTATCCGTAAAGAGTGTCGGAAATAGAACAACATTCTAATCAGACTTTCCGTTTTGAATTTTTTCGGATTCGGTATTCTGTTATTTTACATTTTGTCTAGCATAATAAAACAGTTTTTCCTTACCTTTTGCAAGAAGGTAAATTTTCAATGAATTCGTTTCACTAATTACAAATAAACAGGATATTGTTATATTTCCTCCACATTCATTTTTAAAAGACGTCGCTCCGTTACTACGAATTACTTATTGTCAAAAAGACATCGTTTGTTAGATGAATTTGTTATTTACATATTCTAGAAATATGAAGTTGTCTAGTAAAATCTAAAGGTTATTTCCCGATGTAATGATGTTTTAATGACCATAGAGGTCATCTATCTTGTTTATCTTACATCGTTTATATGTAAAAGTATTTCGGACGTAAACACATGTCACAGGTAATACAATAGTAATGTATAACATTAATAGTGAGTGGAATAATATATAAATACATGTTTTGTTAAATCTTTTGATTTTTTTCTCTCTCAACATCTACTGTTTTCCAATCATAGTGTATAAAAGCTAAAATGAAAGAAAAAATTAGTCATGCTGAGTCTAAAACAAATCTTTAAAAACAAGTGACATTTACATGTTATATATAATACGGAATTTTGTACGTGTTCAAAGCAGGATTTGTACATATTGATATACTTACTGATACATGCTACAACTTAACCACTGGTCTAGTCGGTACCCAACATTTACATGGTACATTACTTGTTCAGCCGGATCACATGGTATATCTAGTAAAGATGCAGCTCATTACAATATATGTTTTAATATAACTTTCAGAAAATGAGACAAAAAAGATAAATAAAGCAATACATGCAATAATAATAAAAAAAAGTCTATTAAAAATCGCACAAATTATGACGCACTGGATGCGATGTAAGTATATATATAAAATTATTGGAATTTGACGACTTCCAACAGTCGTTGCAAAATCTTTTCATTTGTTATTAAAGAGCACACATAATGAATAGTGTCCCCCTTAATTCATATTTTGAATATTTCGAGTTTTTTTACATGAAAGTCAAGTCTTCTAATTGTACCTCAATAAGTTAACGAGACATTACTGCTAAATTCAGACTAGTTAAGTAAAATTTCAGTTAATCGTTTTCAATCTTTATTTGAATTACTAAATATATTTAAAAGAAAACTAATTCTATTAATGTTGCATCAGAAACATGGGTAACCTTTCTATTTGAAGATTTAAAAAGATCAACTTGCTTTAATATTTCAATTTCTATTAATGGCTTAGCGTTCCAAAATAGTCTATAGATTTTTAGTGTATTTTTTGTAATATTATACTTGTATCTCCATACATCTCAAATAAAAAAAAATATCATGATTGTTACTTATCATTCTTATCATCAATGCTTCGTCTCAACAGATATGTCTCTTAAAACATTTTAAAAATTGTGCTATGATACCATTGACACGTTCCATTGGTTATTTTGAAATTTGATATTATTATGCGACATTTCATTGGATATTTGATAGGTTCTAAATTACTAATTTAGAAAGGTCAAGAACATATACTCTTACCTCCGTAGCTGACTGATATAAATCATTTGTTCAACCATGTCAACCAAAACCATTGAATTTTACTTAATTTTTTTCCCTGTTTGTCGCTATTTTACATTCTGAAGCGTATCAAACAACATGTTTTCACATTTTACCTAAATAGTATGTATATCTTCAAGCTGTAAACTGTAGCAACTTTACCTAACCATATCGGAAAATAGGTATTTAGTCGGATCTTAACACGTACTTGTGATTTGGTTAAAACCGGTTTTGATAAAAATATACGAAGAAATGTCGAAATGCTCAGGACTTAATTAAATCCGTATTTCGGTAGGATGGTGCAAGCATACGATTTTTATTGCGTCTTACACTCTGAGAAGCGAATAATCTTCAACTACTTTATTCAAATATTGTGTAAAAACGTTAATTTTGAGCTATGAAAGTCAAGTGGCTCGAGCATTTTTCTGAGGAAGTTTTAGAAAATTGCAAAGAAATATTTTTACAGTGGGTTAGCTTTCATTAGTCTTAACTATCTATAGATTAACAACTTTTGGTTATATTTATAATTTAGAATCATCATTGAAGGTGGGGGACGATTTCGCAGATAATTAATTATATTGATGTGCCATTTGGATGCAAGAGTGACATTCCGTTGTATTATGTGCCAATTCGAAAAAGTTATGCGAGTATTCTCTCCCCTTAACAGGTTCATTATTTTATAATTAAGTTTAGGTTTCTGATATAATTTTGAATAATTACAAAATGTATCAATTCAATATATTTCAGTTTTTGTTATTGGTGTATCAAAAACATTGATGTACGAATATAATTTCATAACTTTGAAACGTTTAAAATGATTACATACCAATATAAAGAACCGTTCATCATTTTTGAAAAAGACTATGAACGAAAATCGAATTATTTATCTTCCCTTCATGATAGATTGATTGGGAAATGAAACAGTGTTATCTAATGGTAATCACAGAGAGGGACCAGCAAGCAATTTTTAATTGTAGCTTATTCAAGGTTAAAACAATTTTCCGCTATAAACGAATGTTACTTTATACAAATATAAGGACTTTGTTAGCTAAATCTACAAATGTTTATTATTAGATATTATGATTTTTTATTGCAACAGATTAATATGCTATGTAAAGGTGAATATAGAAGAACGCTTAATTTCACAGAATATTATTTTGATTGTGTTTCTACACCTTGATAATGAATGAAATTTCTAGTTTTGTTTAGCATGCATTAGAATAGGAAATAATCATATTCCATATTGGTAAGGCGAAAAAAAAAACAAACCCCAGCACAGTGAAATTGCAAAGGACTTTGAGCACGTCTCAACTACCCACATGGGGCTACATGTACTATTAGTGATTGGCAAAGTAGACTAGACACATATATTGTTTATACATGTAATATACAATTATTAGGTTTAACAACGAGTTAGAATTGGATATTGCTTGTTATTAACATTTTCAAGCTGTTTTCTATAATGATAATAAAGGCGAGTCAATATGAAGCTATATGTTAATTAATTTCGTTAAGTAACAATTAATACTATAAATTCAGAAATTATTGCGAGGCTTTTTAAATGCAAAAATTTCGAATAGGTGAGTACTCGCATCCTGATAATTAAAACATTGATCTGTATGCAGATTATTTCAATAACACAACAATTAAACTCGCATTTTTGTGCATTCTGGCAAAATCGGTATAATAAATGCACGTAATGATTTCTAAAATACTAGTAAAGTAAATTGTAACAGATGGATATGTATGTACTTCCATAAGTCTAAATATAGATATATCCAGAATTGAACCATGAGGTTGTTTACAAAGCGAAAACAGCACGTCTTATTAACATTTACGTTAGAAGTTGCTTTATCCTAATAAAAGAAACGAGAATTGAATTGTGACCAAATGTATTCCACAGCGGTCAATGGAGTCATTATACTTTCCACTTTGTCATAAGAAAACCATAACTAATTTGACAATAAAATAGACAATACTTACATTATAATCTAAAATCAGAGCTACCACGAAGATAATTGTTTCATGCTTATTTGTGAACATTTACTTAATGTTAACATGATTATAACATGATTATAACATAATCAAAATAAGACAAGTCGATGTATCTCTTTTCGAAATATAATAAACGTCTTCCGATCTGCACATTTAGTAATTAAATTTGAGTCTAAAATAGTAATTTTGATGATAAGCTCATATGACAAGTTTTCACAGTAGATAAATAGGTCATTATATGTCTTTCAATCGATTCCCAGACTTATCCACTGCAGTACATTTTAAGTTAGGTATTTTCAGACAATTCGCTTGCAGTCAGTTCGACACTGTTCAGCAGATGTTAAGACAAACGATATGAAATTAAAATGTGTAGCTAAATAACAGTCTGACTGCAAGCAAATTGTCAAAACTATGTGCAGACTTTAACGATTTAGTGCGTTTCCTATTGTTGCATAAAACATGCATATTTTCATATGGATCGTTCATTGTCTTCGTAATTTGTGAATGATGCCTTTACAAGATCGAACGACCAATTAGACTGAGAAAACAACTGCACATGACGATTAACGGATAGAATTAAACGAAAAGATAATATTATTTCTCCGATTGTCGCTAACCATACCTTAGAGAAAACCTTTTTGACGATTGAAAATAAAATATTGAGTTTCATGTGGTTGTATGATCATTGCTTATTAAGATAATTAAATAAGTCTTTGTACTTTGTTTTATCAGCAAGACGAACAGCAAAGGTGTTTAGGTTAAGTTTTTTTATACATGCATACTTTATGTGAAATAAAAATTGCGGAAATTAAAATTCTCCTGTTGTACTAACTTCAGAAAAATAGCCTTGCTCAAGACAGCACAATATTGTTATTTTTCCTACAAAATGTAAGACTTTGCAGTAAAAAGTAATGTGTTCAAAATTATTCAGGCGAAATATGTAAACCGTAAAATCAGGAGTAAAATGAAAATTCCATCTGCTAACAAAATATCTCCCCCACGAATTGAACTGGTAGTTCCCTTCTGTAAGTGTTATTCAAATTTAAACTTGTTTGTAGGTGAACATTTTAAAAGGTTTTGTCACTAGAATACGTAAATAACTTACATAATATTATTAGGATTACAGATGTTAAGTTTTCCACTTATCTGTGCAAAATATAAACTATTGATTTTGTTGTGCGTAAGTTCTTTCTTGTTGCAAAATGAGATAAGCGATACGTTTGGTATGAATCAAACCAATGACACAGGAAAGACATATTTTTTTAAGAGTTGATTATTTCTTGCTCCAATATGTTATATGATAATGAAATTGTTTTTTTTTAAATAATATTGGATCATATTTGAAATTGACAAATGTCAGCTAGAAGAGACATGGAGAAATCCGGATGTAGCCATTTCTTTAATGAATTTAATTGGCATCTATAAACCGAGAAATTATGACCAGAAAAGGCCTAGTAAAAACCGTAAATTGCATAATTATCTCCCTTATTTCATGTGAGTCATATTAAAACCATTTGTTTTGGGATCATTGTAAATAGAGTTATCATATGAGACAGGAACTCTTAATTGAATGTTTATTATCAAATCATAAATATACTGAACATTGGTTTCATGTGGAGGAAGCTGGATTGATAACGATCAATAGATAAATGTTTTACCTCGCCACATTATTTATGTATGTGCCTGTCCCAAGTCAGGAACCTGTAATTCAGTGGTTGTCGTTTGTTTATGTGTTACATATTTGTTTTTCGTTCATTGTTTTACATAAATAAGGCCGTTAGTTTCCTCGTTTGAATTGTTTTACATTGTCATATCGGGGCCTATTATAGCTGACTATGCGGTATGGGCTTTGCTCATTGTTGAAGGCCGTACGTTGACCTATAGTTGTTAATGTCTGTGGCATTTTGGTCTTTTGTGGATAGTTGTCTCATTGGCAATCATACCACATCTTCTTTTTTTTTTTTATATTAGATCATTCCAAATTATACCCAACGAATCGGAGTAACCTGTTATATCCCATCAAATAACTAAAATAATGCTACCAGAAGAACACATTTGACAAATAATGCTTACAGGAAATCATTGATCTATTCACAACTAAACACATTTTAAATAATTACTTTATTTGGCTTGACTTTGTGTTATATGTTATAATAGCTTTCGACATAAAACACTTATAGTTATAAAGTCCTTTATAACTAACAACTATTAAATTGTCCTTTTAAGAGCTTCTGTTGTGTATCGGGCTTAATATCCTGCCATCTCCGAGTCCACCGGCAACTATTTGTATAGTATCTTGTTCTATATCTGTCCTTTCTAACCGTTCCTAAAAAAATGAACACATTATGTTATCATATATTTATGTAACATGTTCAGCCGGTTTTTTGTATCACTATTATATAATGACGTCTTTACATGTTGTCCTCCTTTGTGTATGTACTGATTGGTAAAGTAGCATAAGGGAAAAAAAATATTATTTGTAATTTGGTCTAAACATGCTGTCGGAAAATATAGTACTCTTTTGCTTTTTGTGATTTAAGATATGGAGAAAGAACATACTTGATACAAACTTAAAGAAAATAGATAAATGAACGAGATACAAGTAAATGTGAAATGACTGTTGTACTTTCAACACAACAAAAGCTGTACAAGATGTGTAGGTTAGTATATCATCTCGCAACGATCAAAATACATACCCACGTGCACGTTACTGAGCTAATGTATGATGATATTATAGGAAATTCTATGACTGGACAATATAATGAACAAGTCATTGATAGTAAAGCAACGTACCATATTCTACAGCGGGGATTTAATCGAAATACTCACCTGAAATCAAATATTCAACTCCTTTGTCTAAAATGATTCCACACGCAGCTGAACTTTGGTTAGATCGAACTTTAAGTGTGCTTGGAACCTTGATCTGTAAATTAATTAAACTATATGAAAAGATCGATATGGTAAGAATGTGTCTTTCAATTTAAAATCCAATTGTTACTGAACACTAAATGTATCTTTACTGTTTATTTATATCTCGTAAAAAACAGAAAGTCACCTTGGTGACGTACGTTGATATACCTTTATTAGTTAATTTGTCATTTAGACTCTGGCGGAATGTTGCTTTATTGACAGTTATGCCACATCCTTTTTTTTATCAAATCTATTTTACCCTGCATATATCTGTTTCATGGTACTAGTATACCTTTGGTATATTTCGTTCTAGCGTTGCTCTTCGAGGTTTCAATTAGGTTATGGATTTCGAATAGTTTGACCTCAAGGATCACAGGCAGGACATAAATTGTCAAAAATTATCTATTCAGTAAAATTGATACAGTAAAAACTATTACAGTTTTGGTTAAAGGTTGTTTGATATGAATGAAAGTAACTTGGCTTTTGGTTTTTATTACTCGAATGTTGAGATGAAAAAGATATTAAAACGGTATTTCAATACACACGAAAAGGTGACATGGGAGAAAGTATTGTTTAACATTGATAAATGGGTGTTTGGAAGCCAATGTAATATTCAGCACCTTCTTAAGGTAGTCCAAAATAAACATTTATGGCATCTGTGTGTTTTATCAACTTATTACATGACTATAAGTTAATCGATGTTCAATGATCACAAGCACACTTTAATTAACAAATCAAATATTGTTCAGATGAAAAACAATGTATTTTTATTGATATTTTAGCTGGCAATACACAATTTTCTGCTCCCGAAAAAGTCACGTTTAATTTTGTAACTTATCAAATGAGTATAATATGGGTTCATCGTAAGTATCAAGAAATAAAAGATTCAGTGCCTGATTTGTGAATCTTTCGTTTATATTAGTTTTCCTGCTAATTGTCTTCGTGATATTATGTTTCTTTTGGTCTTCTGAATTGTGATGTGACTCGCTTTTAATCCATCCCGACACTGGCCTTTTATTTGTTTAATTCCTATGAAGAAGATTCCTATTGTACGATTCAGACACAGTGAGTGTTTACATTATTATTTCTATTGTTTTCACCCTTGAATTGGTATTTACATTTTTTTAACCTTATATAGAAAAAAAACTTACTTCATACGGCATGTTCTATCAACGATTAAACGACGTCATTGTCAAATTTACTATCAACACCTATTTTGTCAGCGTAATTTATTGATGTTTAATTGTAAGTTTGTTTGACTCTACGTTTGTTTTGTTGTATGTTTCATGGTTAGATTGACCTATTATGTCTGTTTGTGTTAGTGACCCAATTTTTGTCAATCTACAATCTAAATTTATTCATATGAATTATATACTACCTTAAAATTATAATTCACGGCCACTGTGTATTCAATTTCACCTCCTTTGAGGGGCTTCATATCTGTTACTCGTCCTCGTGAAACTTTAAAATATAATCATAGCTTATTAAATGATGGCGCCAAAACCTGTCCTGTTTGTAAATAGATAAAACTGCATGGAAGAAATAGAAATGGTAAGGAATGCAAACCAACTTGATTTTTGTGTTGATAAAACAAGATTACATTTAAATATAGATAAAGCATCGATTTTGCATTGATTTGTCTTTTTTCCTTTTCTGTTTAATTTTCATAATAAGAAAGGAAAGTGGTATCTCAATACCTCATAACATTTAAGGTAAATTGAAAAACAAAACTGTACTAATTATCATTATCAGAAACCTGGCAATAATAAAAGTGGTAACAAAATTGAAAAATAGACATTTGAATTTAGGGAAGCATTAATATGATGAAACATAAGATGCATTATAACCATAAAGCACTTCAGCAGAATAGCCGAATTAATTCAATGTCAACTTTGTTTGGTTACTCAAAAATGAATACAATTTGGTGATTAAAATAGTTTGTTTTAGACTTAATCATCTTGTTTGAAGAATTGTTCATTCAGAGAGTGTACTTGTTTAATGTATATAACAACCGTTATGATAAAAAAAGACAAGATAAATAATATACACATTCCTTTTTCTGATAGATTTCTTGGTGTCTTGTGTCAATTACTGTGGATTCATTTATTTTCATTGATACCAATTTTCGTGGTTTGGGAAGAACTTGCATTTTCGTGGATGTTTTATATCGTAGTTTTGCCAAGTTCTGCATGCATTCTACTAAAATATTTGTACATTAAAATTCGGGGTTCCTGGGTAACCACGAAATCAACGAAAATTAGTATCTAACAAATAATAATAAATCCACAGTATAGATATCCAATGTATGTAAATATTGAGGAATTCATTAAATCAAAATATCTGCAAATATGTACGGATATTACCAAATGTAGCGCTACAGAACCTTTCTTGATCAGTTCCAGGAAGACACGTACACCCGTAGGCTTCAGAAATGAAATTTATCAGTACAACACAAACGATGGTCACTATCGTTAGCTTCATGGTTGTTCTGAAATAAAGATGTCTATATGTTGTTCGATATTGAGACTATCAGTTAAAATTATCAACGTTTTATTAAACATGTGTTACACAAATGTAATTAATAATATCAAAACCATTTGAAAATATTATTGAGATAAAAACGATTATATTTTGGTAAGCAATAATGTTTGTTCTTCACTATTTAACACAGATAGATTATTATCACAAAATTTCATAATCTGACCTGACCGGTACAAAACAACATGAGTAAATTAGGGCACAAGAAGTTTAATGATTTCTTAATTTTATAAAATCAATGGGGCGAATGGAAGGTGAAAATATAAAATATACGAGACAAAAACCAAAAACAAGCCAAAAGTGTATAAGATCTTATAAGCATTGCATATGGTTTGTATAAAATGTCTTGTAATTATAACAGGTTTTAAAAGAGAAATACATCTAATATCATACATGTCATAAATCAAAAAAGTAAAGAAACAAATTTTGATTAAACAGTTAAACATAACATATATCTTACCGTCTGTTAGTGAATAGATAAATGTTTCTTTGTTTTAAATGTTAACTTGTTTATATATGCTTGTGAACCGGATTTTGTAATAATTTCTCTCTATTAATCACTACAAAACAAATTTTTTTGACATAGGTGTTTTGTTGTGCATCAATTCTTGTCACAAAAAATCGTTTTACCTATTTTAAATGTTAATTTGGTTTGTAAATTGTTGACGGTAATTTCCCATACAGGTACATCATCAGATGTTTATTATACCAGTTGACATGTTATATTTTAAAACTTTAAAATATTTCCCAGTCCCAATTTTTCATGCATTAATGCAACAATTTTACACATGTTTAAATCGATTGAAGGAAAAGAAATCTGGGTAACGAAACAAAACCGAGGGAAACACATAAACTACTAGAGAAAAACAACGAAACAACAGATACACCGATTTGGAAGTGCAACAAAAAAAAAGAAGACAATGCAATACACACAAAAAACGAACTATAAGATAACAAATGCCATGTTCCTGTCTTGGTACGGAACATTTTAAGAAAAAATTGTGGGTTGAACCAGGTTTTGTGAAGAAATAAACGGAAACGCAAGAGCTAAACAAACAAGACGTGCGCTTCTCGTAATATCAATTTCTCAACTTCAAGTTGTCATCTAATGTACTAGTTGTTCTTTCTCAGTTCCAAGTTGATATTTTTAATTCCAAGTTTCTAAATTCACTTATTTTAGATGGTAGTGAAGAATCTTTAAATGAGGCATTATTGGAACTAGATTGGTTTGCTCAAATTTCTAGTTTAGAATTATAAATTTTTCCAAAACTCATTTAATTTTGATTGCAAGTAAAAAGTACAGCACAGATACACTTTGTACAAATAAAAATCTTACTTGGGGAAGCACATCCTTTAAATTATTGGATGTTAATTTTGATGTTGATTTTAATAAACTAGTTATAGTCAATTATGATGAAAATATTGTAAAAATAAAAAGACTAGTCAACAATGGTCTAGACGTAACATTAATGTTATTGGTCCAATTACTTTTGTAAAGACACTTACATGTATGTTGCCAATTTTAAATCATTTAATACTGTCACTACCTAATCCAAATGAAGATATTATTAAACAGATAGATGAACTTACGTATAAGTTTATTTGGAACTCACCATTTCATAGAGTGAAAAAAGATGTAATACAAAAAAGTTATTGTGACGGAGGCTTAAAAATGATTAATATACATGCTTTTATAAATGCTTTGAAATGTACTTGGATCAGAAGAATTTGTCAAACCGATTGTAAATGGCGAAATATATTTCTGTTATATGTTGATGAAGATAGATTCTTTGGTAATAGCTATGTAAAACAACTACAGCAAAGTAATAAGAACATATTTTAGAAAGATGTACTGGGTGCTTGGCAAATGGTGATTGAAAAAGAAATGAATATGCATAACTGGGAATATTTTCTTTCCAGAACAATTTGAATGAATAACCTATTCCAAATTGACAACAAATCAGTGTTTTTCAAAGACTAGCATAGTAAGGGTATTCTACATGTAACTGCTATTGTTGGGGAGAATGGTATCTTTCTAAACTTTTATCAATTTCAGGAGAGTTTTCAGATGAATATAGACATCATGAAAAATAATAGCATAATTTATATGCTAACTAAGACTTCCAGCCATTGTTCCACTACTAAATTGTCTATTGTTTTACCGGTACACTTGGTACAATCAAAAACCTGATAAAAATTGTTCAAATAAGGCCTTCGAAAATAGTGGAATTAATTACTTTTGGAGTATCAAGACCTCGTTGGAAGTACTTGATAAATTGCATGCTTATAATGGTGATTTTGAATCTGTTCAAAGTTTTGATTTTTTTACACTGTATACCACATTGCCTCACATTTTCATTAAGAAAAATCACACACCTAATTAAATGGGCATTTAAAAAGTCAGAATGTGAATTTATATGTTCAAACTCTTTTAGGTCATTTTTGAGTAGCAATAAACAAAAAAACTATGTCAATTGGACATGATTTGATTATATATTTGCCCTTGAATTTTTACTAGATAACATTTTTGTTCGCTTTGGAGATTCCGTATATCGTCAGGTTATTGGAATTCAAATGGGGACTAACTGTACACCACTTATTGCGGACCTGTTTTTGTATTGCTATGAGTTACAATTTATGACAAAAATCAACAAAGACCCATCGAAACAACATCTGATAAACAAATTTAATAATACTTTTAGATATTTGGATGATATTTTGGCTCTCAATAATGACGACTTTAGTATGTATACTAAAGAAATTTATCCTGTTGAACTTACTTTAAATAAAGCTAATACTAACAATGACCACTGCCCTTTTCTCGATCTTCATATCTATATCACTAACGGAAAGCTTAAGACTAAAATTTATGATAAAAAAGATGATTTTTCATTTCCTATCGTTAATTATCCATTTTTAGATGGTGACGTTCCCTTGTCACCATCTTACGGTGTTTATATATCTCAACTTGTACGATTCGCTCGTGTATGTAACAATGTTTTAGATTTTAACGACAGAAATTTATGTATTACTGAAAAATTATTACACCAGGATTTTCGATATCACAAACTAGTCAAAACATTTACTAAATTTTATCGTCGGTATAAGGACATCATTCGTAATTATAGCTCAACATGCAGACTTCTTATACGTTCAGGTGTTTCACATCCAATTTGTTTATGGAAATATTCTTTATAAAGCACAAAAATGTCAGTATTCACCTCAGAAACTAACAAAACCTTTAAATAGACTTATTTTAAGAAGAGATATAGTTACGATACTGTTTTTAGGTCATTAAAGATTGCATGTTTTGGCGTAAATATTGATTCACTTATAGAGTCTTTGCATCGGAACTAAACACATTTATTCAAAAACCAGTTGTTGGCATGACACGGGTTATGTTCTTCTCATATATGCTATGATGGTATGATACTAAACCCCTTAACGGGAAGGATTGTGCCTGATATTCATATGATGAAATCATAATCTTTCAATCAGTTTAATTGAAGTCTGGAGCCGGCATGTCAGTTAACTGCTAGTAGTCTGTTGTTATTTATGTATTATTGTCATTTTGTTTATTTTCTTTGGTTACATCTTTTGACAATAGACTCGGACTTCTCTTGAACTAAATTTTAATGTGCGTATTGCTATGCGTTTACTTTTCTACATTGGCTAGAGGTATAGGGGGAGGGCTGAGATTTCATAAACATGTTTAACCACGCCGCATTGTTGCGCCTGTCCCAAGTCAGGAGCCTCTGGAATTTGTTAGTCTTGTATTATTTTAATTTTAGTTTCTTGTATACAATTTGGAAATTAGTATAGCGTTCATTATCACTGAACTAGTATATATTTGTTTAGGGGCCAGCTGAAGGACGCCTCCGGGTGCCTGAATTTCTCGCTACATTGAAGACCTGTTGGTGACCTTATGCTGTTGTTTTTCTATGGTCGGGTTGATGTCTCTTTAACACATTCCCAATGTTCATTCTCAATTTTATTCCAAAAAAATTAATAGGGGAGATTAAAAATCAGTATCTCCTTTCATATCATCAGTTTAAAGACCATTCTCAAATACAAAAAAAGATCTAAAGATATGTATTTTTTCAACTACCATTTTTTTTAACAAAAAATACTAAGCTACAATGGCTTCAATATAGAATAAATCATAAAATTCTGGCAACAAATAAGTTTTCAAACAAAATTGAGGTAGTGCAAAACAAATATTGTACTTTTTGAAAGACTGAACTGGAATCAATTGAACATATACTGTGGGACTTTTATTATGTACAACAATTTATTCAGCAAACTGAAGTCTGGTTTCTTTAGAATGGTATTAGTATACCATTTACACAAGATATTTTGTGTTTGGAAATTTATCACGAATGTAAAAAGGTGAACCTCAAAACAATCTTTTTCTTTGGATTAAACAATATACATATATATATAATACAAGATGTTTTAAAGGAGAATTAAGTTTAACAGCATTGATTGAAAAAATAAAGCATCATAATGTTTTGGAGAAGAAGATATCAGTTAAAAATAAATGTTTTGACAAGTTTAATCAAGCTTAGTACATTTACCAGGAGGCTTTACAGGATAATTTGATGGATAAGCAACTATACAAAATTAGCAGACATGAAACTAAATTTTTGTTTTTTTTATATTTGTTTTTATTTTTTGTTTTTATTTATTTTTCTTAATCATCTTTTAATTTTTTTGTTAACTAATTCTTTATACTTTTGTTTGGTCCTTTTTAATAAGATACCATTATAAAATCCCAACAAAATGTTATGTTCAAGTTCTATCCATTTTCTGATGAGTTGTATTATATAACATTTATATATATAAACTTACTGTTTGATAACTGTACTGTTGTATATTATATATGTTGGATAAAAAAATAAAAATTAGAAAAAAAAGTTTCTAAATTAACTTTTCACAGTTTGCACTTGACATTTCTCATATTCAAGTTGACATTTCCAAGTTAAAATTTGACATTTTGAAAGTTCCAAGTTCAAGTTTTATTTCCAAAGTTCCAAGTTCAAATTTGATATTTTGAAAGTTACAAGTTACAATTTCTCACTTCTAACTTGACTTCTCCATTTTATTCAAGATGACAGTATCAAATTGAAAATAAAAATAGTAAGAAATGTCAGCTTGGAATCGCAACAGGAGAATTGATTGGAATAACAATGTGTCCGTGATCTGCCAAAAACGATGTTGGTAGTAAAAATCAAAATGCTAGCGCTTGCATATTTCAATAAATACTCATTTATATTTTATACAAAATTTATGAGCTGTGATCGGTTTAGAATGTATCAGGCATCGTACATTTGTAAGCTTGAACACTTGGGTATCAGATAAAAAGTAAAATAGCAAATATAAAGGTTATCATTGAATTATACAGATATAAGAAGATGTGATATGAGTGCCAATGAAACAACTCTCCATCCAAATAACAATTGTTAAAGAAAAACTATTATAGGTTAAAGTACGATCATCAACACAGAGCCGTGGCTCACTCCGAACAGCAAGCTATAAAGGGCCCCAAAATTGACTAGTGTTAAACTATTAGAACGGGGGGAAACGGTCTAATCTATATAAAAAAACGAGACACGACAAACGCTAATGAATCACAAAAAAACACAAACAAACAACTGGACATAATGTTGGTTAGTGTTGTGTAATTTTGTTAAGTTCACCCATCGGTTCCGCAGAAATGTCTCTTAGATTTTTTTCTATCAAATAAAAAGAAAGCCCTCTTCTTAATAAAACATAAAAGTACACGAATGAAATAAAAAAAATAGCCATGCTTAACTAAGACCAACAATTTTCCTTTTTTACACACATACGTACACATTACATATTTTCACTCACTTAATAGAATAATTCGTTAACCTTAAACATTTTGTTTGAAGTGTTGAGACAATAAAAATATGCCACGAATGCATCCTTAATGTATATATATATATATATGTACGTATGATTAACATTAGAAAGGTTAACCTTGACCTACAAGTTAAGTGCAACATACTTTTTAACTTCGCGAAACTTTCAAGCATTTGACGACTAAAGATTAATTTGAGTACATGAAAATGCCGCGATACTTTTAATATTTATAGAGCAAAAACAATTAAGTGGAACTTTTACCTTTATGAGTGAAAATACATTGATAAAAGTTTCTTAATACATTTACGATGCAAGATTTCACTGAATGTAATTTAAAATAACTTAAAATATATTATATTTAAGAGGCATCAACTGTTAAATTCATGTACACCAATTTGACCAAATGTAATCGTTTCATACTAAAATGTATATCTAAATCACAAAAATATATACAAGAATAAACCTTTAACAATGCATGCTTAATAATTGTTTGTATTGGTATAAATATTGATTTTGTTATCAGTAAATTAAAAGCAAACTAAATATTACTGGTTTGTTATATGCATATACATTTTCATGGATCTACAAACTGTCGATACCTGTAACTTGGCATTGAACAAGGTCATGTTTTTCTCTGACTGTTCATGACGTCTTTACATTAGATCCATTGGATGTTAGATGTGTTCGGATTGATAGTTTAGTCTTAGAGGCATGATTTTATTTACATATGATATATTTTTAGTTATCTTAAATTACATTTAGTGAAATCTTGCATCGTAATTAATCATTAGTCGTTAGTGGATTTGAACTAGCTGTCAGATAACTGCGAGTACTCTCAGATCTGTCCCTAGTGTCTATTTGTTGTCGGGATGTACAAGTGTCCGGCCACGTCCATTCGTATTTTTGTCCATCTGATGAGTTAAGCCTTTTTAACAAATTTTATAGTTCGTTCTTATGTTGTACTGTTATACCACTGTCCCAGGTTAGGGGAGGGTTGGGATCCCACTAACATGCTAAACCCCGCCACATTATTTATGAATGTGCCTGTCCCAAGTCAGCTGGAGCCTGTAATTAAGTGGTTGTCGTTTGTTTATGTGTTACATATAAAATTGAGAATGGAAATGGGGAATGAGTCAAAGAGACAACAACCCGACCAAATAAAAAACGACATCAGAGGGTCAACATCAGGTCTTCAATGTAGCGAGAAATTCCCGCACCCGGAGGCGTGTTACATATTTGTTTTTCGTCCATTTTTTTTATACAAATAAGGCCGTTTGTTTTCTCGTTTGAATTGATTTACATTGTCATATCGGGGCCTTTTATAATTTATAGCTGACTATGCGGTATGGGCTTTGCTCATTGTTGAAGACCGTACGTTGACCTATAGTTGTTAATATCCGTGTCATTTTGGTCTCTTGTGGACAGTTGTCTCATTGGCAACATACCACATCTTCTTTTTTATAATTAATAATATAAGAACGTTTTGTACGAATTTTAGACTAGACACCTCCAACTATTATTGCAAATGAACTCCGGAGACTGCAGAAGTTCATAAATATCAAGCAAAAAAGCTAGCGAGCATGTGCTATTCACTTCTTGAAGATTTGTATTTGAATGGATCCTTAAATGATTTAATTTAAGAAAAAAAAGATGATTTTTTTCAATATTGTATATGTTAAAGTCATTGGGTATTCGGAACAAATAGGATCACATATGAACTTAAAAACTGTCAACCAGAAGTGACTTTGAATACACCGTAAGTAGCCATTTTTGCATTTGTTATAAAGTAGAAAAACCAGAAATTATAGATGCTTTTATTTGGCTTCCATAAACCGGGAACTTGAGACCGGAAGTAGCCTTTAAAAAACCCGTAAATAGCTTATTAATTATTACCTCTATTTTTGCAGATGAGTCATGTAAAAAACAATTGATATGGAACCAGTTACTAAGTATCATAAGATATCAGAACTCTAATTTGAATGTTCATGATTAAATTAAAATATACCAAATGTTAGTTTTATGTTGAGAAAACTGAATTGGTAGCTGTTAAAGAGGGACGACAGATACCAGAGGGACAGTCAAACTCATAAATCGAAAATATACTGACAGCACCATGGCTTAAAATGAAAAAGACAAACAAACAAAACTACACATGACAAAACATAGAAAACTAAGGAATAAGCAACACGAACCCCACCAAACACTAGGGGAGATCTCAATTGCTCCGGAAGGGTAAGCAGATCCTGCTCCACATGTGGCACGCGTCGTGTTGCTCATTTTATAACAAATTCGGTAAATAGTTTAATTCGGTAGGTCACATTCATGAAAGGGAAGGGAATAGTAGAGAACATATCCGATATCATCTGTGAAATTGTCATTCCATAACGATCGACCAACTCATGTAAATAACACTAGTTACCCGAATTTAGCTTGAACGGACACAAACGTGTTAACTCTATTTAAATGAGATTAATCGTCATTCTATAAAGATTGACAAAAAATAAAAATTATATTAAATTCATTTCAATTCATATCAATTCATTTTAACGCAAGCCAAATATATTTCCCTGCGGTCAATCAATTAAAATCAAGATGGTGGTAAGATGCGTCAAACTAATAGGCCACGCCCCCGTTAAACTATTTCAAACAGGCATTAATTCGTTTGAAACATTGATGAGACCCGATCTTTGTACAGGTAAATCACTCAAGCAAAACGACCTCGATGTATCTATCGTTTTTTGTTTCAAATTTTATCGACTCGAGTTAGATGCGTATAGTCTTAGTAAAGTCACATGCTTCACAATTGTACAAACGAATGAATAATACACGTCACATGTACATACATAAGAAATGTAAATATAAACATTAAAATATTTTGAAAATAAAATAGTTTAATGTATACATGGTATAACATAATTTTAATTTGCTCAAATGTACTAGATCGTTATCCCATATATATATATGCGTTTCAAAAATTGCCAAGTGCTATGAATTCGTGGCATGTAGGTAACATGTGGTCCCTTGCAACTATTTACGAAACTTTATGTATTCCTGTATATTTACTGTTTCTTTTTTTCTGTATTACTATATTGTACTTGTAAATTAAATGTAGACACTGAAAACTACACAGAAATTATTTATTGTGTGCATAATTAAAATCGATGTATCTTATATTTTCGGTAAACATCAAATATTCATTCCCTAGCTGTATATCGATATATGGAAAAGCTTGTTATGAAAAACAATGTTTTGTTGAATAACAAAATTGATGAAGAAAATGTTGACGTTTGTTGAATTTGATAAACAGTTAGTCTTGCTTAAAGTTCTAAATGAAGTAGCAGCTCAATGGACTTTTAAAACTGTGTTAAATTGTAATACCTGTCACTGGCGCAAAACGGGCGTTAATTGTGGAAGAGAAGTAAATATCAAACAAAAATATTGTGCTTACGATTCTGTAAAGGGATTATTGTGCTGTCATGCACCGTGACGTACTTGCAATAAACGAACATGTATTCTGTATATATGAGATAAATTTTAGTCTGCGATAACGATGGGTAGTTTGATTTAGGTTTAACGACCTAGACTGGCTATTAGTAGGCATACTCTCTTTTAATGCATTTAAAAGAAAACATATATTTACTTTTGGGGCATTATATAAGTCTACTTACCAAATTGAAATGAACATAAACATTGTTAAAAAAAAACAAAAATGGAAAAGAAACAATTCTGCATTGTTGCTCTCATATAATATTATTAATTATATTTTAGCGGAAATTTCTAATTTAAAACTCATTGTCGTATAAATAAAATATTCATTTAGGTGCAGTTCGCGCGTTACATAGTAAAATGTATATCATTGGTCGGAACATTTACAAACTTTCAATCTAGGTGTTCATATCGAAGTTCGCGTTCATGTTTTAATTCAACACACAATATAAAGTCCAATATGGAAATAAAATCAATTTTAGACTCTACGAGGTCCGATTAAACAAATAGAATTAAGAAAAAAATAGCACTTTTACGATTCTTCCAATACATCAAAAGTATCTATCTGTTTCGCCGATGAAAAATTATTACTATTTATATAAGAACCAGGATTTGTATACTATGCTATTCATTTCTCGAGAATTTAAATTTGATTTATTCACTTAAACCAATAATGGATCAACTTGAACTTTGAAAAAGTTACATTAATATATCTTTTCGCATCCTTTTATTTAACGCAATTAAATCCAAAAAACTAAATAAAATTAAATGTATTATTTAATTCAGATTCTTTATTTCTTATAAAACCAAGTTAACGGTACAAAGAAAGATAATTTTACGTATAATAACATACAGATTTTGCGCATGACAAATTTGCACAAAACGAGCAACAAGAATGAGAGATTGGTGATCAAACTGGAGAACATACTTCGATATTGATAATTCTAATTTTATTTACACTTCAAAACACGAATATATTTGGAAATTAATAAAGTGCCGAATTTCAAAACATTTATTCGGTTTACATAGTAAGGTTTAAGAAAAGCCCTTCTACTTTCTGTTAGAGCTGTACAGTTTAGAATATAGTGAAAATCTCTTGAGAGTTACAAAGTACACAGTATCTTTCCTGTCTAATAATTCTACGCCATCTACCGGTTTCTATAGGTAACCGATGATTACCTGTTCTAAACCTACAAAACGTTATGTTATCTTTTTAAGGTAACAAGTATAAATATTCTTCAAATTCAAAGTTTTCTTTAAACAGTGTGTAACATAGAATTTTCCATTTCTGATTTCCAAGTCTGCTGAAATTGTTTAAAAAATTCTCTGTTTAATGCTCAACTTTAACCATTTTGGACTAAAATCATAGTTACTCTGATTGAACCAAATATTTAAAATTTCATATCTATTCAAGATATTTTTTGTAGATGTAGATCTTCATCAAGCCTAAATAAATAAATGATTTTGAAAATGTACTTATTGATAACTATACAACTTTTAATTCTAAATAATTATGTTTTTCTAACATAGAATTATTATCAGCGGAGACATACACACTAAGTCTAAACTCGTTTAAAAACAGACACATTATTATTGTCATATGTATATGTAATAGTGTGTTTTTATGTAAAAAAAAACCCTGTGAATATCTACCACTAATGCTTAGAAATTCACAAAATAATACTCAACGAATTATCAGAGAAATCTGTGGTATCAAATCAAATAACTTTAATAATCCAACTGGTGACATATTTTTTTAACAATAATGCTTATAATAATTCATTATCTTATCACAGGTAAATAATTTGAATCATTCATTTATTTGGTTTTACTTAGTGTTATATGCTATTGTAGCATTTGTCAGAAACCACTTATAACGACTTTATAACTAACAATTATTAAATTGTCCTCTTAAGAGCTTTCGTTGTGTTTCAGACTTAATACTCTGCCATTTCTGATTCCAAAGGCAACTATTTATCCTGTATATACTTCCATATCTGTTCTTAGTTACAGTACCTGAAACAAGAACACATTATGCAATTGTACATTTATGTTACTTATTCTACCGTGTGTTTCTTAAATATACACCTCAGTATTTCCTTACTTCCTTCTTGTCACAATTGTTCTTTGTTTCTGTATGTTAAGACCATTGATAAACTGTTCCCTAATATTGGACAGTGGTGTAACATCATAACATAAAACAAACCATACCGATCGATACAATGCAAATATACATCTTACACAAACACATAGTGAAGTTTTGATTTCTGCTTTTCTGGTTTCACATTTGTCATTTCGGAGCCTTTTATATCCGACTATGCGGTATTGGCTTTGCTGATTGTTGAAGGCCGTACGGTGATCTATGGTTGTTAATTTCTATGTAATTTGGTCTCTTGTGAAAAGTTGTCACATTGGCAACCATATCCCATTTTTGTTTATATTTGGAAGTTATGTTTATGCATCCCATAACAACAAGACAATAAGAACATATCTTAGAGTACTTGTAGATAAGAACAGCTAGTTCAGAGTTTATAAAACTAATAATAAAAAGTCATGCAAGCATTTTCACAAATTAGAAAGTACACAAATATATATTCGACAATAATGACGTTAACCTGCACTTCAGGGAATTGCTGACTAAAAGCATTCAGTGAAAAGAATGTTGATAGAAGAAATTACACAAAAGTCTTAGTCTAATCTGAAGTTCACGTAGTAAATGAGATCAGCTTGCCAGTGGCAGAGTTGGTCAAAGCATATCATCCTCTTCTTAGAGCAGAAATAACATCAAATTACTTACCAGAAATCAAATATTCAACTCCTTTATCCAATTTGACTCCACATGCAGCACCTACATCTTTTTCAGAACGAACTCTAAGTGTTTTTGGAACCTTGATCTGTAATATATATAATAGGGATGTACGCGGTCATGATACTCTCGAGTACTCAAGTATTGTGAATTAAAAGTATCGATTATTGTTTAGAGGCCGTATTTTTTTTAATGCCTTTCATAAACCCATGATACCAAAGGGACAACCGAATACATCGAAATAAACTGACAATACCATGGTTAAAAACGAACAAAAAACAAAAAAAAACCAGACAAACAACAGTTCACAAAACAGTTCACACAACACGACATAGACAAACATTCGTTTACAAATGTTAAATAATCAGGAAAACACTTTTTATTATCACACCAAATGTTTTAAT
This sequence comes from Mytilus galloprovincialis, assembly GCA_037788925.1. Taxonomy (NCBI): domain Eukaryota; kingdom Metazoa; phylum Mollusca; class Bivalvia; order Mytilida; family Mytilidae; genus Mytilus; species Mytilus galloprovincialis. The sequence goes on from CM075332.1 coordinate 83,434,674, forward strand.
TTAAGTTCAGTATAAACGTTTCACCCTCTTAACATACACATGTGAGAGTGCGTTACAATATATTGAGTCTATTGGGGTCTACAAAAAATGATTGTATGTGTCGTGATGCGTAATTTTTGGGGGTTTTGATTGAACTTTCCTATTAGAAGTAACTCTCATTCTGAGTTAGAAATCGTAATTCTTTCATTTTGTCTGTTTGGTAATAAGAGATATCTGTAGATCACTTTTGGTTAGAACTATAGCAAATTACGAATTATATCAATTGATTTCTTGTGCATGTAAATATCTTGAATTATTAGCAGAGGAAAAGAAAACAAATTTTATATTCGTGTACCTTTTTCCAGTTTGAACATAGATAAGTGTTAACAAAATGGGTTTATGTTTGTCATATTTTCACCATTGCCTACTTTTAAAACTGAAAGTGAATAGAAGATACAGTATGTTCTTCTGTGACAATATTTGTTGTTGTTGACGTTCCTGTAATTAAAAATATACATCCTTTTTAAAGGGTCCCTATGACATTCATTTGTATGTTAGTTTTTTTGAATTTTAAGTCAGTTGTGTTTTTATTCTTATTGTCGTATTAAACTAGTATGTCTGTTTGGTTGCTAACATAATTTTGCCAATATAACAAAACTATACACAACTGTCATAACAGTGGGAGATTAAGCGAGCTATGAGACCAGGTTTTATCTACCATTTTCGTTAGAAAATGCTTGAATGTCAGTTGGTTTTTATTTGTTCTGTTAATTTACCTTTTGAAATTAGAAGTTCGACAGTTTTGTTATACATTTTTGAAGGGGTGAAACAAAATTACAAAATTGAAGGATATAGATACTGATATTTTGCAGAAGACGTCTTGTGAACATTTGTAGGATAAACATTGAAGAATTGATAAACATTTTCATCTTCGAATTCATTTAATCAAACAAGTGCCTTTAAAAAAAATATTCTTCTGCATAAAATATACAATAATTTAAAAAACATCTTATCCAACTATTTAGAATATTGTTATAATTGTATTATGTACTACCTTGAAATTATAATTCACTGCCACTGTGTATTCAACTTGACCTCCTTTGAGATCCTTTTTTCCTGTGATTTTGCCTCGTGAAGCTTTGAAAAATAATAATAGCTTATTAAATGATAGCGGTCAAAACCTGTAGTGTTTGTGAATAGAATCAACAATATGAAAGTGACATAGACTATTAGGCTTCACAGTATGTATTGTTTAAACAGGATCACCATTGAATAAAGATAAGGCATTGATTTGCAAATCTTAAATTTTATCTGTTTAATTTGCACTACAAGAAAGTGAGAACCTAGCTTGTCATGGGATTTAAGGTAACTTGAAGAACAAAATTGTATTAATTATCGTAATCAAGAATGTATTTTCAAAATAAGAAAACAACACCTTTAGTAGAAATATGATGACAAATAATGACGAAACTGTCTTATTTAATAAGATGCACATTATAAATTGGATTTAAATGTTCACGAGATAGACGGTTTATCATAATACACATGTTTGTTCAACTGCCTTGACATATTATCATAATGTGGTTGTTGCATTTCGTGTTTTAGAAACTCACTGATCGATTGTGTCGAGGGTGCTTAACTTCAAGGGGAAGTAAACAAAAAAATTAATGACACTGTTGTCCAATTTTGTTATCCGTACGGAGAATGTGCACAGAGCATGCTTTGTATTGGAAAGCTACAGTGAGTTTAAGTGTTCTTGTAAATGATAGCTCCAAATTTGATTAATGGTTAATGAGTACAAACGGATTTTTATTTAAAAAACAAAACATTTCGTGCATCCGAAGCGCAACAGGAACGCTGTCACCTAGAAATTTGAAACTCCGGAAATCCATGCGGTACTAAAGCATAATGGACGAATTAATTTAATATAGGCCTTGCTGTGTTTTTAGAAATAAAAAAGAAAACACACCTTGATTCAAAAGTTTTCGAGACATCTTCATCATCTGTGTTCAAAAATAACGGTAATCTATATATGTGAAAAATGAGATATTCATAAAGTCAACATATAATATCTGCAAATGTAAATGGATATTACCAAATTCAGCCCTACAAAACCTTTCTTGATCTGTTCCAACAGCACAAGTACATCCATAGGCCTCGGAAATTAAATTTAACAGTACAACACAAACGATGGTCACTATTGTTAGCTTCATGATTATTCTGAAATAAAGATGTCTGTATGTTGTTCGATATTGAGACTGTCAGTTCAAATTATCAACGTTTTATTAAACATGCTTGACAAAAATGTAAAGAAATATTTCAAAACCTTTTGAAAATATAATAAAGATAAAAACGATTGCATTTTGGTTAGAAATAACGTTTGTTCTTTGCAGTAGACATATAAGAAGTTTAAATTTTCTTTTACTGACACATATGATGTATCAACAGTACACAATATATAATACACAATTATATTGAAATAAAAAAATGTAATCATATCATTGGTACTGTAACAAAATTAGAAAGTAAAGGCGCAAGTAGTTTAACGATGTTTAAATTTTGTAAATCACAGAGCCGAATACAATGATATTAAAGCAGATATAAGGTGTAAATATAAAAATATACCAGACAAAAACCAACAACAACCCAAAACTGTTCAAGATCTTATCGACTTTGCATACGTTTTGTTTAAAAGCCATGGACAATAATCATTACCAAAAAAAATAGAATAAAAATTGAAATGTTTGGTTGGATATGTGACTAATGTGTAAATACATTTTTTACACATTGCAAATATTCAGACTTATTCGTTTATATTTAAAGCATTGCTTTAAACATGCTGATATAGGGATAAGACGAGCATTTGAAAAGCATTTGAATTACATCTCATATCATACATATCATATAATAAAAAAGTAAAGAAACAAAATTATGACTCAACAGTAAAAATAACTTATAAAAGAGGGACGAAAGATACCAAAGGGACAGTCAAACTCATAAATCTAAAACAAACTGACAACGCAATGGCTAAAAATGAAAAGCACAAACAAACAACAGCACACACGACACAACATAGAAAACTAAAGAATAAACAACACGAACCCCACCAAAAAACTAGGGGCGATCTCAGGTGCTCCGGAAGGGTAAGCAGATCCTGCTCCACATGTGGCACCCGTCGTGTTGCTTATGTGATAACAAATCCGGTTAATAGTCTAATTCGGTAGGTCACATTCATGAACGGAAAGGGGATTAGTTACGACGTAAGGAACATATCCGATATCATTTGTGAAACGGTTATTCCATAACGGTCAACCATCTCGTGATGCCGTCCGTAAAATTTACGAAGGGATGATTTTAACTTCACCATAACTTACCTTATGTTAGTGAATAGTTAAATGTTTCTTTGTTTCTATTAATAACTTGTTTATATATGCGCTTTAGAACCGGATTTTGAAATATTTTCTCGCTATTAATCACAGTACAAAAACAGACTTTTATGACAGAGGTGTTTTGTAGTGCATCAATTCTTGTCACAAAAATCATTTTACGTATTTGAAATGTTAATTTGGTTTGTAATTGGTGAAGGTCGTTTCCCTAACATGTGCATCGAAATGCGGATGTATATTATTCAAAAGACCGGTTAGAATGTTATATTTTCAAAATATCAAAGATCACGGACACATTTTTATTCCAAACAATTTTTCAGATGCAATTCGTCTGTTCCAAGCTGACATTTCTTACTTTTATTACTTTCATGTTGATAGTTTCATCTTGAGCAAAATGGAAAAGTCACGTTATATGTGAGAAATTCTAACTAGGAACTTCTAATATATCAAATTTTAACTTGGAATATTGAAAATCACAAATTTTTACTTGGAAATCTCAACTTAGATATGAGCAATGTCAGCTTCTTTTGGGGGGATTTGCAAATTGGATTGGATTTAAGCATCGGTGAAATTGTTGCCTAAATGAATGTCAATTTGGACCTGAGAAATAGTAATCCATATATAAGAGATAAATCAAGTAACTAATAAAAACTTAGGTAATCGCAAGAGCTAAAACAAAAACGAAACTTAAGCTTCTCGTACTATAACTTTCTAATTTTTAAATTGACAGCTACTATACCTCAGTTCCAAGTTGATATTTTTTAATTCCGAGTTTTTCATTTCCATATTTCACAGTTTTGCAGCTGACATTTCTCATATTTAAGTTGATATTTCCAAGTTAAAATTGACATTTTAAAAGTTCAAGTGCAAATTTTATTTCCAAAGTTCCAATTAAAAGTTTATTATTTTGAAAGTTTCAAGTTAGAATTTCTCACTTCTAACTTGACTTCTTCGTCTTGCTCAAGATGACACTACCTACTTGAAAGTTACAAAAGTAAAAATGTCAGTTTGGAACAGAAGAATTTTAAATGGCGAATTGTTTGGAATAAAATGTGTCCGTCCCCTTTGAATAAATCGAAAACGATATTGATAGCCCAGTAAATATCACACTGATTACGCATTGTAACGTTCTTTGCATATTTCAATCATTATGAAATTATTCAAGTCATTTATATTTCATACAAAATTGATGAGCTGTGATCTGTTTACAATGTATCAGGCATCGTACATTTGTAAGCTTGATCACTTAGGTATCAGATAAAAAGTAAAATCGCAAACATTGAACTTCGAATTTAAATGTTACCATGGCTTTATATAGATATAATAAGATGTGGTATGAGTGCCAATAAAAGAACTCTCAATCCAAGTCACAATTTGTAAAAGAAATCATTAAAGGTCAAAGTACGGTTTTTAAGACGGAGCCTCGGCTCACTCCGAACAGCACACTATAATAGATCCCAAAATGACTAGAGCAAAACCGTTCAAACTGGAAAACCAACCGTCTAATCTATATGAAAAACGAGTTACACTTATGAAAGACATAAAAAAAAAAAAAAAACTACTACAGATCCGATTGGTTAATGGTTGGGATTTTATTAACCTTATTCAGCGGTTCTGAAGAAATGTATTACACATTTTTATCAAAATCAAAAGAAAGCCCGGTTCTAAAAAAAAACATGAAAGTACCCGAATGAAATAAATAGTAACCTTGCTTACCTAAGACAAAATATTTGGCCTTTTTACACACACACGCACACATTAGATATTTTTATTCACTTAATTAAGTACTTCGTTAACCTTTATTAAAATATTTTGTAAAAGAAATCATTAAAGGTCAAAGTACGGTTTTTAAGACGGAACCTCGGCTCACTGCGAACAGCACACTATAATAGACCCCAAAATGACTAGAGCAAAACCGTTCAAACTGGAAAACCAACCGTCTAATCTATATGAAAAACGAGTCATAGGGGCATCAGCTTTGAATTCATGTACAAACACTTGATTGAAATCTCACAAAGTATTCATTAAGTACTAAAACGTTTATCTAAATAACAAAAATTTATAAATATTAATCATTTAACAATGTATGCTTAATAATGTACGAACGTTTCCTACGAATTTTAGACTAGCCACCACCAACTGTTTTTGGAGATGACCTACGAAGACTGCAAAAGGTTATACATCTCAACCAAACTAGGTAGCGGTCACGTGCAATTGACTTCTCGAAGATGCATGTATAATTGATGAATATTCCCAAATATGTCCTTCCTGTGGAATAAAGAATTATTATAATTAACACGTATTGTTATTTCTACTTTAAAAATCACATTTTTGTCTAATTCACAGTAAACACCCCTTTAATGAACTATAAACACATATTTTAACTTACATGGAGAGAAACAGACGATTAAGTTAATCAAGTTTATTAATCGACAATCACTTTTCAAAAATGACCAAACATGCAACAAAACATACTCAAGTCATGTGACATTGTTTCCTGGTGAGGTCCAATACAGATTTAGTACTTTTAAATAAGAAACTAACCTGAGACTACTTTACAGTCCTCGTGCCATACGGAATCACAATAATATTTCGCTAGATTTTTAGTACGAATAAGGGATTTTTTTTTAGAATCACTGAGAGTTAAGCATTGATATGTTAGAAGAGATTCAGAAGTGACTATCTATTATTATTATTTCAAAACATATTTTCATCTTTGTGAAATCTTGAATAATAACTTCTAACAAAAAGCGCTCTACGTAAATCATTTGTATATGTTTTTAACCTGAGATTTATTCCGCAATCAATTTCTCATTACATTATCAAATGTATCCTTTTCCCATCAATGGAATTAGGTCTTTCCATTTTTCCGTCGAACGATCATTTGCTTTAATTCTGATTAATATTATTATTATTTTCTTCCGCCTTGTTTTTTTCTTGCGCAGTATTTTTGTTTCAAAATGCGAACAGTTTATCATGTTTATAAACAGCCCATTTTTTTCAAAAGTTGTAATTAGTCATTAGTGTTTTGACCATTGTCTTATAATTGATTATCTTGAGCAACAATATGTATAACATTGTCAGTAATTTTAACCGGTTGTATTTAATGTTTTGATTTGTTGAGTCAGTTAAACGTTCGGTAACATCAAGTGTATCTTGAAGGGGAACATCATCATATGATGAACCTCGATCTCGTCTTTGATATGGAGGTGTTATAACACCATTGTTACTAACTGTAACATTTTGTTACAATGGTATTTTTTCTAAAACTTGTGCAGAATTTATATTGGTAAAAAAAATTACTACGCACGAGTAACGTTTTATCCTGTCTAGTAGCACTTCAGTGAATATTTAAAAAAAACTTTTGTATTTGTAGCAAATATAATTAAAACAAAAAATAAACGAACAGTCTTATGAAACATTTAGATACGAATTTTATAGAACTCAATGCAAATATGATTTTGACTGTCTGAAGCTGGCAATTTTATTTTCATATTTCAAACGGAACAAATATAGTCTGTAACAAAAGAAATAACCACAATATGATTTTACGAATTAACTGCACTTGAACAATTTAATAATTTGATTGATTTACATATTTCACTAATTTTAAAAATGTTCAATAACAGTCAAGCATTTTTAAATGGTTTCTGTAACATGTCGGAAAGGGTGACTCTTAATTTACAGTTTGGAACCCTTGGTTCAATAGCTTCTCGATGTGAGGTATAACTAGGCCACTCTTTTTGACGTCTTCAATTTCAAAAGTAAACAGGAGGTATGATGTAACTATCAAATCAGGCCCCTCAGATTTGTAGAATTATCAACGCCATGATTAATAAAGACAAATAGACGAACGACAGTACACAAAACACAACATAGGAAACTAAAGAATCAGCAACACAAACCTCACTAGAAACTAGGGGAATCAACATAGTTCAGAAGGGTCCTGCTCCACTTATGCCACCCGTTGTGTTACTCATGTAAGTACATCCTCCTTAATAAGAATTTTTGCTAGGTGACAATTAAAGGGTGGTGGAGGGATTGAAGTTTTGACAACTTGAAAATATCCGCTGTAATTTGTGAAACGGATATTGTCAACAAACTGGTGATGGCGTCCGTAGAATTTAAAAAAAAAATAAAGCTACATGTAAGGGTTAATCCAAAAAATATTCTGTTACACAAAATATAGAAACAACACTTTATTTGAATTTTGCATTCGAAAGGGCTTTTCTAGATTAACCGTCATCAGGAACGCTCAATCCTAGTATTTGAATGACAAAGATGTATAGAATCCGAAACATTTAAAAGTATGAATTATTCTAAATAATAAGGATGTTCTTATCCCAGGCAGAAAACTGCAGCCGTATTTGTCACAACTTGTTGGAACTTTTGGTCCTCAGTGCTCTTCAACTTTGTACTTGTTTTGGCTTTCGAACTTTTTCATCTGAGCGTCACTTGTTAATCTTATGTGGACAAAACACACGTCTGGCGTATTAAATTGTAAACCTGGTACCTTTTCTTACCTATTATTCATGTGTGTCTCTGTCCTAATCTCGTTAGAGGTTTATTATAATAAAATCATAAAATATATGAAAAGAAAATGTATATGTTGTGATGTTGTTTCAGATAAGGTTTTAGGTAGGTTCTTATTAAAACATTTTAAACCTGCTGCATTTGTTTGCACCTGTCCTAAGACAGGAACCTGATGTTCAGTGGTTTGCGTCTGTTGGGGTTCATAAATGTTTCTCGTTTCTCGTTTTCATATGGATTAGACCGTTGGTTTTCCCGTTTGCATTGTTTTACACAAGTCATTGAAAGGGCCCTTTATAGGTTCTGATCGGTATGAACCAAGACTCCGAGTTGAAGACCGTACTTTGACCTATATGGTTTACTTTTACAAATTGTGACTTTGATTACGCATACCACATCTTCTTATATCTAATAATCCGTATCATGCAAACTGGTTTAATAATAAATGTGTTTATTTCCGATGAAAAAAACCCTATGAGTGAATCAATACTAATACCAACATATTCAATTCTAAATGACCTGACAGCAGTATCGTAACTTTATCACATCCGAATAAGTCTGTTTAAAGGATTGGTTAGCTTTTGAGGAGAAGGCTTTTTTGTGCTTTGTAAAGAATATGAGCATTTTTTTTTTTTTATATCAAACTGATATCAAGACCACCAAATGTATATCAAAATGATACCTGACTAAACATCCTTTTTGATCGATATACAGGTTATCTGTCGAATTAGATTACGATTGAAACTTTGATAGAATGACAAATTTATGTCTAAGGTACAACCGTCGTTTGCGTTTTGAAGGTTATTACAAAAATATTAATGTTAACTATCAGAAGATATTGATTCAAATGTTTGCGAAATGAACCTGCCAAATTCATAAAAGAATACATCAACAAAAGTGCCTAACACTTCTGATATGTTTGAATGAGTAATTGGCAACCCTAAATAATGTTAAAATGGCATAATTCCGGCTATCGAATCGTTGATATAAAATTCTCAATATATTAAAGCAAGTTGGCAACATGTGAATTATAGTCTTAAAACGTTTTACTTAAATGTAGATAACGTTTGAAATCATGCATGTACTTGTGGGAAAGTGAACTTGGATATAAATAATTTACTTGGTTTTTAAATTTATTGTTACCTTTCAACAGGGAAACAACCTTCCTTAATTATCATAACACATTACATTTTTAGGAATATATACATCTGACAACTGTTGTGGTTATGTTTTAATTAGAATTGGTGCACAACAACACAACTTTGTCATACGCAGGTTGGTTTGATACACGACAACTATACATAAGTATTTTAAAATCCGGTTCATTGTTATATTTATAAACGATGTCATGTTAAGACTTGGATTTAATATTCATTGTTAGCAAGGGAAAATAGCTGTTGTCTTCACTATCAGTAAGAAATGTGTTTTATATTTTCCGGACTTTTGAACTTTTCCTTAATATGTTGTTACACCCTTTATTTAACATTGAAGTATGTTTATTATAAACTTTCAATATGTCGCTTCTTACTTTATCATTATAATTTTACAAACATTTACACATCTCGATTTGATTTCTTTCTACATATTCACATTATATCTTCTGTACGTGTCATAAAGTTGATTCCTTTTTGAAATAGATCTTCGCCATAACTAATCAGTAGTCATCCTAAAAAAATTTGATAATATATTGAAGATTTAATCGGCTGGTTATCCTTATTATCTAAATGGCACTCTTTCAACTGCTTAACAGCTTTTTAGCTCACCTGGCCCAAAGGGCCAAGTGAGCTTTTCTCATCACTTGACGTCCGTCGTCCGTCGTCCGGCGTCGTCGTCCGTCGTTAGCTTTTACAAAAATCTTCTCCTCTGAAACTACTGGACCAAATTAAACCAAACTTGGCCACAATCATCATTGGGGTATCTAATTTAAAAAATGTGTCCGGTGAGCCGTCCAACAAACCATTGGTAATTTTAAGGAAATTTTGTTGTTTTTGGTTATTATCTTGAATATTATTATAGATAGCTATAAACTGTAAATAGCAATAATGTTCATCAAAGTAAGATTTACAAATAAGTCAACATGACTGAAATGATCAATTGACCCCTTAAGGAGTTATTGTCCTTTATAGTCAATTTTTAACAATTTTCATAAAAGGAGTAGGTCCGGTAAGGACCGATTTTGGCCTCAAATTTCAGGTTCATCTTGCGAAAGATTTTGACCACTTTTTAAACACTTAAGTGTCTATTTCATTTGAATCAATTAATTTATTTGAAAGATTTTAACTGATTTAGTCATTAAAAACAACCCGATTCAAGCTCAAATATGAAAAATCTACCAAATATGCCGAAAAATGTCACTTTTCAGATGTTTTTTGTCAAAAATGAAAGTGGCCGCATCCGTGTTCATCCTCAACCTTTATATATGTTATGTATTATCATAAAATACAACTTACATTTCAATATTAAGGATGAACACGAATGCGGATTTCAGTAATTTAGCACGACTTAATGGTGCTAGTACCCGATATATGTGCATTGTATTGTCAAAAACAGCCCATATTTATGTAGCAGAAGCATTCTTCTGTCCAATAAATAACTAAAAGTTTACATTTTAACAATTTTGTAAAACTGCTATATTTTGGGGCCAAAAAGGGGTCTTACTGGACCTACTCCTTTGTAAAAGGCCAAGTTCATTATATATAGAGATAATTGTAAGTAGCAAGAATGGTCATTAAAGTAAGATGTACAAACACATCACCATCACCAAAACACAATTTTCTCATGAATCCATCTGCTTCCTTTGTTTAATATTCACATAGACCAAGGTGAGCGACACAGGCTCTTTAGAGCCTCTAGTTTGTTATTCAACTTAAACTTATGCATAAGTTTCAATTGTCAAGTCTTTTTGACAAGATTTTAGAGCACATTTACCTACGAAAAAGTAAAATCATGAAAATACTGAACTCCGAGGAAAATTCAAAAAGGAGTATCCCTTATAAAAGGCAAAATCAAAAGCTTAAAACACATCAAACGAACGGATAACAACTGTCATATTCCTGACGTAGTACAGGCATTTTCCTATGCAGAAAATGGTGGATTGAAACTGGTAATATGTCTGTGCTTCTTTCTTGACAGATATCATTATATTATACACGACCTTACATTAGTTATTCTGTAAGTTCTCTGGTAAGTTTCAGGACAGTTAAAACTCTTTTTCTTATTTAATACTAACTAGCAAAAGAGGATAAGAAGGATACCTTAGGGATATTACTAAAACCGTGGTGATCTCAGGTGATACCTAGGGTGAGGAGATTCTGTTTAACGTGTGGGAACAGTCGAACACTTACTCTTATAGCTAGAAAAACATCAATAATATACTTCAGAACCAAAATTGCTGTTTTCTGTTCATTGCATAGTCGGGTTGTTGTACTTTTTGACACATTCCCAATTTCCATTCTCAATTTTAAGTAAAACAACTCTAATTTGATATTAAATATAACCTACCAATGACCGAATATTTATATTACATATTTAACATTGTTTAAGTCCACCGAAAATGTTTTCCAACCTGTTGATATCGATCGTTATGTATTAAAAACCATGCAGCTCGCGTTTTCATTTTTAATACGTGTTCTTGTATCTATAAGTTATTTATAACTCATAATACCACGTAATATCATTGTTCATATTGTGACTTAGGGATCAGAAACCCCTTATTGATGAACTCTTATGAAATGCCAATTGTGAGGTATTTATTTATTTATTGAACGTTTGTTTAACAGTTTAACGTTCATATTCACGTCAGTGTTGTCTACATATATTGTAAAATAAAATTTTAAAAGCTTTTGTTTTACATCTTAAAATCTTACTTAAATAGACCCGACGGACAAATTCAAATATTAATAAAGCTGTAAACAACATCTTACTTTATTTTCTGATAATACCTTGTAAAAAGACTGTTAGATTAAAGAATGGATTATTATTGATTGTGCAGCAAATAATTTAGAAGCCAGATCTTTTTGTACCTTACTTTTCTGCTTAAATAATAGTAAAAGAAGTGTAATGCTTGAACTTATAATCTTCAGTAAGCACAAGATATGCAAGTCAGATGAGAATATCTGCATGATCCGTGAGCAATGAAATACATGAACTACGATGAGAAGGTTTTCGATGTTTAATTTTTCTCAAAAAACTGTTAACAAACAATTTTATTTCTTCTTTCAGGTAAACCATGAATACAGCAATAGTGACTATTTTTTGTCTGATGTTGATTAACATAAATTCTGAGGCGAATGGATGTAAATGTGATCCATCACAAAGAAATGCTTTCTGTAGAGCTGATTTCGGTAAGATTAAATAGTGTATGGATTTTATAATTAATTTTATAAGATTTAAAAAATACTCATTCTTTACAAAGGATGACAACGCTATAACTTGAAGATTTAAAACACTTTATATGGGGACGAAGTCCCCAATTACGGTAGAAAAAAAAAAAAAAAAGGAAAAAAATCGGGAAAATTTACCGAATTTTCATTCTTCTAATGAACTCAAAATCGTTAACTTTTTTTTCAGACTTTTTTAAATCCCCGCATCTGCGCAGAAATCTACTTCCTTTTCCGGTCTTGTTGGCATGAGAATTTGAATAATATATATATTTATCAGTTAACTAAGATATAAGAAAGGAACTCAATACCAATTCATCTTTAATAATTGTTTGATACATAAAAAACGTTATCTGATGACAGCATTTCTTTTTTTACATTGAATATGACGTCATAACTTAAATAACGTCACAATTAAATCCCTAACCACAGAACCAAAATCGGAAACGTTACGGTATTTCCGTTTTTTTTATGAACATGTTTGCATTAAAAAAAAAACATACAGACTTCGTTCCCATTATTAAGTAATGCCTGCCTCATATTAAATGTCATCTGTTGGACATTGTTGGATGCGCTCTTTTGAAAGAAATCTTCATCATTAAGCCCGGATAGATATATACAAAAATATTAAAAGCTATCAAACCAAATAACAGCAATGAACAAGAGATTTCCGCAAATGAAAAATGGCCAAAAGAATAACAATTAATTGAACATTTACATTTTACAACTTGCTGTTTGATTATAGGTTTATTCTGAATTGAAACATATTTATAGATTGAAAACAATTCTTGCATCTTTTTGGGGATATCAATCCAGGAAAGTGGGAGGACATCATGTTTACTGGAAGTGGTGCGGCCTAGTTAAAACAGCAAACAGAAAGTAGACAAAAAATGTTTTGACTTCAGCGTTACGTACCTTTTTATTCTTCGTGGCATGACCCATTTTGTTTCTCGATTAAATCACAATTTCACATTAGTACATACATGATATGAACATGATTTATTTTTTATGTAGCATTTTGTTTTATTTTCAAAGATCAGCTGTTTTGCATGTAAGCTTATGGAGCAGTCAACTACAAGACTGCAACCTAAAGATTTATCAGTACATGTATTACCATCTTACATATGATTATGTACCTTGACAAGCCTTAGTCAAACTGAATTTATTCACCTCTTATGATGATTTTTAACTCACACTTTCTTCAATGTTCTCCAAATTGAAAATCTCACAAAATGTGTCAGACTTTTGAAATACAAATATGTTTTTTTCCCGATAAATATGGATTTTAGGAATATCATTTGGATGTATCTGCATATATTATGTTGATTAAACTACAATGCTGTATGTTTATACGCAAATCATATCTTTTGAGCAAATGCTTTTATTTTCATTGAAGTATCACGCGGAATTGTCAAACAGAAGAGGACATTTGCAAGTGGTGGAATTGAGTATGAAGTGGACGTGAAAGATAATTTTAAGGTAGACAATTTGACATAATGTTATTAAATGTAATACTATACGTTATGGGTGCTATAACTGTTTGAGACCCGCCTTGGTTAAACATTCCCTTAAACCTATAGTTGTTTACATCTGCGACATATGCTATATGGGGAATAGTTGTGTTGTTGGCAGTAATACAACATGATCCCACGAATTTGGATGTCTAGCAGAATCTATCAAATTACTATCTTCATATATTCACAATGACATATCTATATTAATTGTTTTGCATTTATTTATCAATATTGATGTCTGAGTAACTATAAATAACATAAAAAAAATTAATACAGGGTCAGATATAATACCAAAATACAAAATTCTATAAACTGTACATTTGATTTATACCAGTTACTTGCAAACTTTATAATCCATGTGTGTCAATTGAATTATGTTAATCCCCAAAACTTTAAAAGATTGGGCCAACACAGCTGCCACGTGCGGTTGGAAATTAAAAACTCAGTGTTGGCATGCTAGTCATACATTAGGTTTGTTACCTCCGTATCTTCAGTATGCCTTCGTAATATACAAATATTGTCAATAATTTTAATAACGGCCGGGAAACAGACTAGTCATACATTGGTTTGACTGCGTCAGCCAATCAGCCAGTGAGGGCACTCTGGTGAATAATTAATCACCCTAAATCATTACATATCACTATATTTGAATTTATGGATAGGCTGTTTTAACTATGTTCAAATGTCGCAAATAAATAAGTGAAAGACAGGCCAATATAACAAAAAACATATATGGCGGGAACCCAATAATTTCCAAAAAAGATCGAGACTAATTTGCCGACGGGGTTTAACGTCTCCTGTTAAAATTGAATGTAATCTGTTTTCGGAGAGTCTCTTAGTATACTGACAAAGTTTTTAAGTTTAAGTTTTATAAATGTATATACTGTGGGTGTATTTACTCCTGTAGGAACCCATTTTTTAATATTTAGGTAACTTCGTATTTATCGTGAATATTTGAGTTCGCTTTTCGGTTAAAGCCTACAAGCCTCTAAAGATGTGTATTTAATTGAACATTGATATAAGTGTTTAATTTACGCAAGGAATCCTATACATTTTTATTCATCTGATAATTGACTCATCCGTAATCGTGAAAGTTTAATAACAATTACCATAAGATTCTTCTAGAAAATGCTATACCGAATGATTTTTTTAAACTTTGCCAAGAAGATTAAATCAAAAATAATAATCAGGAATATAACAATATCAACATGCGTACATGTAAAAATAAACGTTTGGAAAATGAATGATTAATTTACATACCAAAGAGATATTCAAAATCTGAAATACATTAATTCCAGTATAATCTGGTGTAAATACATATCAGATGCTCTCGATAGATTAACAGAACTTATACATTCCTTAAGGTTTTCAATATTGAGAAAAAGGAAGAAAAGGTGAGTTAAAAATCATCATATGAGGTTAAGTAATCCAGGTTGACGCAAATACTATTATGTTTTTTGTTAAGGTACGTAATCATATACAAGATGGTTTTATATTTCAAAAACGTGTGAATAAACAGTTACTGATGAATCTTTAAGGCGTAAATCCTACTAAAGCAGACAAATTAACCATTCGTATTTTTTATGCTCGTTTTTTAAAAGAATCAGAGATAGAAGGTTCCCTACGATGTACATTATGAGATGTAAATCTAAGAAAAAGGAAGTACATTTAGAAGGTCGATTTTAATTGGATGTTAATGACAAAAAACTACAACTATTTGATATCTTTGTTCTAAATTACAGATCAAAGTCAAGAACCCAATGAGACTTCGGTCTAATACAAATACATGTGGAGTGAGTCTAACGACAGGAACTGAATATTTAATTTCGGGTGAGTCATTCTATCAAATCTGTTTTCTCCTTTCTACAAATCATATCTGGATGTGACTATAGAATGGGAGCAGCTCGTGCGTATTATTTCTTGGATTTATGAATATGTTGGCCTCATGCATCGACTGCAAATGATATATCAATTGTCCATATGTGCGTTTGGTGCAGTCAAATCGTCCAAGTATCACTTTAAATGACAATTTCGTTTTCTAAAACAGTGTTATTTTTTTATCATTTCATTTTGATATGGTTGTACAGAAACAGTTCAGGTTATGACCCTTTTAAATAAATATCCCTTATGGATGTTTAATCTTCTTGTTTTTGAGTTTTTGTCAGTTATTCAGAATCAGTTTCAAAATTTAGAGTGAATTGTTTCTCGCGCTATTTGCAATGGTTAATATCACGAAAACAAGCTCATACTTCCTTTATTTTCTGCTTTTTAGTTACATTATTTACATACTACCAATTTATAACAGTCTTTCAAAAAGCTTGGTATTATGAAACAGGGAAGCGAACATCCTTAAACATTTGAAACTCATTTATATTTATAAAAGTGCAATTTGTAAGCTACATCTATCAGATCAACCAATTAATATCGTTTTTCCTGCTGGCTTTGCATTGTGTTTTTAAAATACAAAACAATGTGTCAGATAATTAAACGGATTAAATCGTTTATAACAAAAGTACCAGGTGTATTATCTAATACGCCATTTTCGTCAACATGCGACTCATCAGTGACGCTCAGATCAAAATAGTAAGAAATCTAAACAAGTACAGCAATGACGAGCGTTTAGGACTAAAAATTTTAAAATGTTGTGCCAAATACAGCTAATGTAATATATGACTGGGATTAGAAAATCCTTAGTCTTTCGAATAAATCATACTCTTGCAAACAGTATATTTATAAAAATGACCCTACAATTTATATATTAATGTCAATACCGAAGTGCTGACTACTGGTCTATGGATTCCTTTGGGGACGAAACGTCGACCAGTAGTGGCATCGACCCAGGAATGTAAATTATTATCAAAGATACCTGGCTCATTAAGATGTCTATCCGTAAGACAATACATATACCATATAAAGAAACATTAAGACATATATAGCATTGTTATGTTTTCTTATTTCAGGGGAAGAAAGGAAAAGCCCATTCCTTACATTTTACAAAACAAATGCCTGCTTTTGGATACAAAATTGGAGGGACGTACCAATTACAACACAAATAGCACTTGCAACAAAAAAGTTTCCTAATTGTTAAAAGAAATAAAGCACATCACTATTTATAGACTGTATTGGTTAATTTGGCATAAAAGAAATGATTACAGTTAAACAATTATCTAAAATGTAGAAATTGAGATGACAATATGACAATGACAAAATTAAGTCTGTATCTGTATTAGTTTGTACACTCGCCATATATTAAAACACCTGACTGAATATTTGAAAGAAACTGCAATTTGACCACAAACAAAAAAAAAAACACCCACACAACAGTCAACAAAATCACATATAAAATGAAAAAAATAGAAACCAAGTACCACCAACAAACTGTAGTTGGATGTACTTAGGTCAAGTGCTACGAAAGAATGAACGGTTTGTTTCAATAATTAATTGATTTTATCAATACGAAAAATGTCGGAAAACGTTGAAATGAATATTTTGATTATATTGAACATATGTCAGAACTATTTGTGAGACAATTTTATCGTATCGATTTGGACTCTTGTTTTTTCTTAGTTACAATAAGAAATGAAATTCGATTAAGACTTGATAAGACCGAAATCACCGTTTAAGACCGAAATCCTGCTATAAGTTAAAAATGGTAACACTTATAACAGGATTTCGGTCTTTAAAAAAAGGAGAAAGTATCTTGATTTTGGATATGTTCACACGAATCTTTATATCAAGATGAATGTGTTTACCTATTTCTATGGCTGTGCTTTCTAACATGTAACTGAGTTAGATACTTATTTAGTTGACCATTCATAAAAAGTAACACAAAAAGGGAATATTAAGGTGGTACCTAACACTACAGGGAGATAACTCTGTAAAATCAGCTGAATGTTTTAATTACGTTGTGTTGTTAAGGGAATGTTAAGCTTCTCAATGATCAAAATTAGTGTTTGTCAAACTGCTATATAACCAGTGTAATTTTTCTGATTAATTGGTTGGTTCAAATTTTTTCAAATTTTTATATTTTTCTCAAAAGGTCAAAGTAAATACTTTGTCAAATTTTATAAAAATTAAACGAGTCAAATTAATTTTAGTGCAGGTGTAGGGTACACCCTTAAGAAGCGGATTTGAAATATCATTTGAACAGGGATCTTTAAGAAACATGATGGAAAAGAGACAAGTATACGCTGATTTCTCATATGAATAAAGGCAACAGTAGTATACCGATGTTCAAACTCATAAATCCATGGACAAAAAACAAAATCGGGGTAACAAACTAAAACTAAGGGAAACGCATTAAATATAAGAGGAGAACAACGACACAACACTACAATGTAACACACACAGAAACGGACCAAGAATCAGACAAAATCCCACGAGAATAACAAATATAACAGTAATGAAACAGCATTATATTAACAACCTGTTCCACTAACACATTTTCAAAAATTCTTCAAGCAAAACACTCATATGCTCCCTTCATTACACACATAAACAATGAAAATCATTGGCTTACATCCACATCATTTTGGACAATTGAAAATTATCACAATTTGGCAATCTTACCACATTTCCTTACTTCATCAGTGTATGTAAAACAGTCTTTAGAACGATACAATATTGAGAAGAGGAAAACAAAGCAGGATTCATAGCGTTTAATTAAGATCTGCTTAGACGGTTATTTCACACCTGGTCATCTATACATGTTTTATTATATGTTGACGAAATAAAGATTTTACAAAGCTTCGTTAAAAAATATAATTCAATTATGGGTCACAGTGCTATTTTTTCTAGCTTTGAGTCGTTGAAAATTGCCCAAATTTGGTTAGATTGTTACTAAAAAAAACAGATTTGTGTGCATAAAAAGAAATGTATAAGATATAATTTTGAAAGTAATTATGAGAAGATAGGTTTTTTAATACAAATGAATGTTTTCAGATAAGCAAACTAAAACAAGTGTAACCGAACTTGTTTTCCGGCTACACGTACAAATAAAATCAATCCAGTATATATTTGTTTTACTAAAAGATGTATCTCCTATTAAATGGTTAATTTGAAAAAATATATTTTAAAAACGCAAAAATTGAGATTTGTTTATATATTATGAATTATATAATAAATCATCAAGTTTTCTTTGTATAGATAAACAGTCACAGCAAACAACAGACTATTTGCCAATTCCCGTAATTGACCCTGTAATTAGAGATCCCTAAAAAAGTTGTCTCCCTTATGAGAGACATTAATTTTTATTTACAACGGAGAGCTAGCAGAAAGAGAAAATCTACCTGTGCGTAATGTGAGTAATTTATAACGTTTTCAAATCTTTTAATAACATTAATTTGTTGTTTAAGTAAATACTTTTGACATCAGAAATTATTTTTCGTGAAAAATTATTTGGACCGCCGATAAATCAGTTTCAATTCATGATGCTTTGCATTTGCTAAAGCCAATTTTGTCCTGTATGGATCCAGTCTACGATTGACAAAGGGAAGTAATTTGTTTAAAAAGTGTGTAATAACAGAATCAAATCGGTAATTGGCAAATGGACTATTGCAAAATTATCTCCGAATTTGCAGATTTGGGCAAATAACTATACCGATTATGTACTACCATTGTACAATCAAAGATATTTGTGTACAATGAATCAACCTTAACCATGAGTTGGGCATTTGTATTCAATTATTTTACCCTGAGCGTTAGCGAGGGTTAAAATACGAATATAAATGTCCAACCAATGGTAAAATAAAAACAAATCTTCGGCTGCCATGAACTATTTCGATACTAATGGGACAAATTCTGTACTTTTGGTAACAGTGAAAAACTTAAACACATGATACTGTTTTGGCTGTTCCGTTGTACACCCATATGATAATGTCATTTAGCAATATTATATTATTCAATAATATTTTTCTGTGATTTAGATAGCTATATTGTATCTATGTCTTTTGTCATTTTCTGACCTATATACGTTCTTCTTATGTAATTTTATTGCATTCTATAGCTTGATAACGTCAGGTGTTTACATCTGATTTTTATATTTACGGAAACATATTTATGACGTTACTTTGTTTTATTACCTTGCAAAAACGATAACATCATTTCGCGGAATTTTCGTTTTATAAAATTTTACTATGAAAATAAGTTGAAATAGACTGATTTGGATAGCTATATTGTATCTATGTTTTGGCCTATGTAAACTGTTCAGTTTAATTCAGTTAGGCGTTACGCGGAACAGACAGTTTAGTGTATTTATGCGCTTGCGCTGAAAGCAAATATACTGTGACTATACTGGTTGACCATAATAGGTCTTCATATAAGAATCACCAGTCACAATATTACAATAGGATAAAAAAGTATGATTATCTTAAAACTCAATTTGTTAGATAAATATCATTGTTATTGACTAGCAATGTTAATAGAATTAGTGAAGACATGATAGTTGGTAAAGCGTATAAATAAGTATACAAATATGGTAATTGTTGTATTACAAAAATTACCGTTTTGGTGTCACATCATTCGTCGTTTTTTCACTACTGAATTTAACATATTAATCTATTGCAATAAAAAATCATAATATCTAATAAAATTTCTAGATTTAGCTAACAGAGTAACATTCGTTTATAGTGGAAAATTGTTTTAACGTTTAATAAGCTACAATTAAAAATAGTTTGATAGTCCCTCTCTGTGATTAATATTAGATAACTCTGGTTAATTTCCCAATCCATCTATCATGAAGGGGAGAAAAATAATTCGACTTTCATTTATAGTCTTTTTCAAAAATGATGAACAGTTCTTTATATTGGTATGTAAACATTTAAACGTTTCAAATTTATGAAATTATATTCGTACATCAATGTTTTTATACAACAATTACAAAAACGGATATATATTGAATTGATATTGAATGCTAACCCACTGTTCAAAATATTTCTTTGACATGTTTTAAAACTTCCTCAGAAAAATGCTCGAGCCACTTGACTTTCTTAGCCAATAATTATTGTTTTTAAACAATATTTTGATAAAGTAGTTAAAGATTATTTGCTTTGCAAAGTATAAGACGCAATAAAAATCGTATGCGTGTATTATCTTACTCAAATATAGATTTAATTAAATCCTGACGTTTCGACATTTGTTTGTTTATTTTTATCATTACTGAATTGTAAACAAATCACAAGTACATTTTAAGATCCGACTAAATACAGATATCCCGATATCGTCAGGTAAATATGCTTCTTAATTTTATTTGGGTTTTCTCGAGGACCGTTGTGAGAGTGATATTTACATAAAAGAGCTATCTTGTGATTTTTTATTGCTATTTGTATTTAGTCTTGTGTTTTGAATTTGATGTTTTGCTAACATAACGGTCGAGATAGACCAAGTCGTTTGTGACATATCTGGTTAAGATTATCAAATGATGGAACTTATTGAATAAAACAAATCAATTAACAATTTCTCCTAATTGTACACTCCTACTAGCCGGCCTTTTTTGTGTATCAATAGGAAGAACAATTAATGGAATCTTTCTCAAAGTAAAAAAAAAACCATCTTGGAACCTTCTGTTAGTTCGAGTAATTTGATTACGTTATAATGAAGAAATATGGAGTAAGAACTGACACAGTTGTGATACTAATTACCATTAACTGTTTCACTTATACTATGTGTCTATGTCTCAACTCGTGATGGCTGGTAATGTATGCTGATGCCCAACGTCGGGTTCTGGATTTCCTCGCTGCGTTGAAGATCCATTTGTGGACTTCGCCTGTTTCCTGCTCTTTGGTCGGGGTGTTGTCTCTTTGACATATTCCTATTCTCAATTTTTATCTTGTTATTACATGTACTTTAAGACGCATACGCTGTTGAAACATCGGTTTTGTTTAGTGTTAATTGAATGGGATGCCATCAGGTTATTTCTATCGGTTTGTATATGCAAAGAGAATTTACATGTTTTTTCTCCTTTTATCTCAGTTTGGTAAAATAAAAAATAAAATGAATGATTTGAAGGCTAATTTCTAAATTGACATATGGCATTTGAATTTATTAATTTACTATATATTAGTTAATCTCCTCAGTCTTTAAAACTGTGCATTTTAATTGGATGGCTGCTGTCTTTTGTGTAAGATAAGAAAACCAAAAAACAAAAAACAAAAAAAAAACAATGTCTGCTTTTTAATTTATAAGGATGATGTCGTTTGTGTTAGATGCTTTTACTTTTATTATAAATTATCAATCGTGAATGATTAGAGAAACAAATAGTCAGGGTAACCTTTTATACATGTTCAAATTTCATATCCAGACGACATTAATCTTACAAATTTTACTTATTATTTAATACTGTTTTGCTTAAACTATTGATCATATTTGAGTTAATACATTTGGAGTGAATTATTTGTAATACGTAGTATTTGCACTTTACGGTCACTAAACAAATCTTCTTTATAACGATTAAAAATTTGAAAACAACACGTTTAATATATTTTTTTTTTTGTGTCCGAAGCGCTTTTCTGGTTAACATGTAGTAAAAGTTCTGGTTTTTAAAGCTGTTTGTGTATTTTTTGGAATATTCTGCCAATTGTTAACCCAAAAACAGAGATGTGTATAGAAAACTCTCCCATTTGGTGAAGCCTTCCTAACTCCTCCTGAAATTTGAAAATATAACACATCTATAGGTATATATGTATCTGTGTGTATCCCTTCATTTCTATCTGCGTTGTTTAGAAGTCCGTTAAATTCGATTTAATTGATATTTTGAACAGAAATATTGAACAAGCGGAAAACAAACATTACATGGTATATCTATTTAGCTGAGCGATAACATTTTTACAAATGTTGTTCAAATGTCGAAGAAATTTATTGTATGATGACAAAGTCATAGCTTTAATTGTTTCTGTATTAACATATTTTAGCTGAGTTTGTTGCACAAAATATTTAAAATAAATTGTGTTTGCAAATGTCAAAAATGCATTCCACAGTGAAAATTAATGAGAAGTAATTGAAATACTCACCTGAAATCAAATATTCAGATCCTGTATTTAGAATCACTCCACATGAATCTGTCGATGAACGGAGTTTCATCAAACTATTTACAAATAATAGGGTCATCTGTAATTTTGCAAATAGAATGGGAAAAATGCGAATTATGGAATTAAACAAATATGTTTTATCATAACTAATTTTGGTCCTGCTTACAAATGACGTATATTTCATTGACCTATGCATATCTAAGAAAAACTTATCAACCTTGGATGTCCGTTTTTACAAAAATAGTGTGTTGTTGAAGTGGTTTTTATGTGTTTCGTTTGCCCATGACTTTTTCGTCAACTTCCACTTTTTGGGGCTTTTTTCCAAATATATATGTAAGCGGAACTATATTAGTGATGGCTATTTCATCATTTATTTTCCGAAATTTAATTTCCCCAATTACATCTATCAATCTGAATATAATTGTATATGCTATATCCGTTGTATTTTTGGTATTGATTAAAATTATTCTGGTCACCCTTCACCCAATATGGTGATAATAGTCTAGTGAAATATCCTTTATTTCAATGTTGTTGGCAGTTTTAATTGAATAATTATTGCTTTTTGTACTAGTCTATACAATTCATAGTATATAAACTATAAACCAGCGTCTGATACATTTGTTTCTTATCTCATAAATATTAAAAGTTTTATTTGTGTTGGTGTTGGTGTTCAATAAGCTTCCAGTATCCGCAAGTACTCTCAGTACTACCTCAGGCAAAGTTGACTTCAGATGAATTTGGCTTTTTAGTTTAGGTATTTTTGTCATATAGCTCGTCAACGGTTTCGGTACTTATACATCTTCGTATTTCAAATGTTTAGCTTGGAGCGTTCCTGATAAAGGTAATTGTTGTGATGATACTTTTAAGGTTTTTGTTGGTGGGTCCTTCACATGGAGATCACTTGTTGATGTTGGTACTATGTTTGTCTTTGAGGGTTTCCTACATTGATGAACATGATGTTGATTTCCCTTCTCTCGTTTGCATAGTTTACGTTTTATGGAGGTAGAATGATGTCTGGACATCTGGGGACTACTGGGGATTATAATGTAGGGGCAGTAGACTTATATTTGCTTTTATAGTCACTATTCATTACCCGACATTCCTGTTCTCAGCCGAGATTGAGCTTCTTTGCAAACTATGGAATTTGTTGCCAAAACATTTTTGCTTCATAATATGCAAAATGTATTTATTTATTTCTGAAAAGCATTAGGATTATTATTTCTTAAATCAAATAGAAGAATATTTTTGGAAGAATTTCAATTTCGGATTTTTATAATAAATAATAATTAAAGATTTGTTAAATTTTAATTATTATCTTGTATACGTCAATCTTCGTATCTCAGTCTTTTGATTGGTTATTAATAACAAAATTGTGTGCCTAAATTTATTACTGAATATTCATGATTCTGTAGTATCTACAAATTTTGTGAATATGGCTATAATATAAAAAAAGAAGATGTGGTATGATTACCAATGAGATAACTGTCAACAAGTGACCAAAATGACACAGACAGTAACAACTACAGGTTACCGTACGGCCTTCACCAATGAGTAAAGCCCATACCGCATAGTCAGCTATAAAAGCCCCGATAAGACAATGTAATTATAATTCAAACGAGAAAACAAAAGGCCTTCTTTATATAAAAAATAAACGAAAAACAAATATGTAACACATAAAAAAAAAAACCGACAAACACTGAATTACAGGCTCCATACATAAATAATGTGACGGGGTTAAATATGTAAGCGGGATCCCAACCCTCCCCCTAACATGGGACAGTGGTATAACAGTACAACATAAGAACGAACTATAAAAATCAGTTGAAAAAGCATTAACTCATCAGATGGACAAAAAATACAAGTGGACGTGGCCGGGTACTTATTCATCCCGACACAAAAAGACACAATGAACAGATCTGAGAGTACTCGCAGTTATCTGACAGCTAGTTCAAAGCCACTAATAACCTTGGATTTCATAGCAATTCATCATACCTCCGGCCGACAATTTACTGACCTCATAATTTTCATTTATCGTGCCAAATAATTTATTTAATAAGGTACTTGACTTGTACTATTATTGATTATCTTGCGTCTAAGATAAAGTTCGTTATTCTTACGAATCTGTATTAATTTTACTTGTGTATTTTCTTCTGATTTATTTGAAATTTATATCCCATTTACTTTTAATTATCATAATAAACTATAAACATATACTATTGTTTTACTCAGATGTACGTTATTTCAATTTCTAATTATTTCTAAAAACGTCCTTAATCCTTTCATAACATTATCACAGATTTTTGTTTGGATTTTTTATGGATTTGTTTGCTTGAAACCTTTCTGATTAGTGTCGTTTGTTCTTACGATTTCTATCACACAACTATCCCAAGTAAAGGGGAAGTTTAAGAGCTTTTAAACATGTTAAACCCCGCCACTTTGGTATGCATCTTTCCCAAGGTATGAGCCTGTAATTCGGAAGTTGCCTTTCTTTGATTTATAAAAAAGTTGTTTTTGTTTATTGCTTTTTACATAAATCATACCGCTAGGTTTTCCTTTAAATCGTTTTATTATATTTTTTGAGTGAGGCCTTTATAACTTACTATGCTGGTTAAAGAGATTTTAATGTTAAGTTTAAGTTGAAATACAGGATTTCGTGTTTACAACTGATTTATCAATACATGTAGTTAAGATCATAACATATCACCAGGTTACCCAATTAGAGCGACTACCAGTTTCAGTTGGTTGATGACTAAGAAAATGGCCAACATCTTATGTGTGTTGATCCTACTAAATAGCCCCCATTCAATGATGAACATAGCAGGTGACTGAGATTGATCATATTATGTCACCTCCAAAAATGAATTGAGGACCAACCAATCAGAAGCTTAGTTGAGACTGTGTAATAAAGTCTGCTGGTTTTCATTCATTTTTGGACTTGCAAGACAATATAATCTGTTGAACTGTTATTGTAACAACAATGCATGAATCCCACTGGAATTTGGGAATCCTTCATATTTTTTTTACTCAGTCTTTTTGTTTTTATGTTGAGTTTTAAGGGCGGTTGTTTCCCTTTTGATCTTGTTCAAACATATAATGAGTCGAACCAGTGTTGTTCCTGCTTTTATAAACATTGTTTTTATTTATAGGTCTCTGATGAATAAGTTTAAATTACACTGGAGACTGATTTCCTTCGGAATATTCCCATAAAAATTATCATTTCTTTTAAACTTGCGATACTACAAGCATGTTCTACTAATTAGTAATTATAAAAGAGAAGATAAGTTATGCATGTTATGATTAATGAAACTGTCAAAAGACAATTGGTTCCCTAGAAACCTAATACATGTAATGGCGATGGAAACAACTGCAGGTCACTCTACTTCAATTAAGGATGAGCAACTCTAGCTCCTTATAATCATTGTATAGTAAACAGAGTATCATATTGTATAATACCTTAAAGTTGTCTTCCACTTTCACATCATACTCAATATCACCGTTTGCAAGGATCCTGTTGTTTTGAACAGTTCCTCTTATAACTGAATAAGCCAAAACTATACAAATAAATTGGTTCAAAAAGTAAACACAAAATCATAGTGTAATAATTTCTAACAAACAGGAATCTACCAGTGCTTGTGATACTTTCCAAAACACATGTGATATTATAGATTATTTTTCAACTATATTATTGTGTAGCTCAGGTTTGACGTTTCGTCAACCTGGGTATTCCCAATTCCAGTAGTCGGTTCCAATTGTAATTTGGCACACGTAATGCTGGGTAATAACATTGAAATGGTCAATACATTTTTAAATGTTTTATAATTGTTATTTTAACATCAAGGTCTTTAACATCGGGTTATGACTGTCCTAATCGCATTCGGCATAAAATAGTTTTGTTTTTCCCTTTTTCTTTTTTAAATTTTAATGTTTTTAATGTTTTTTGATCCCTGTTTTTTTTTCAAATGCAACTGATGAGTATATGGTACAGTATATTGTATATGTAGAAGAAACGCACAAATGACGTATTAAATACTACGCCTAGTATCTTTGAAGAAGTTTTACGATTGAAAATTGGAAACTTGATTTAAAAGAGGGGCGAAAGATACCAGATGGACAGTCAAACTCTTAGATCGAAAACTTACTGGCAATGTCATGGCTAATAAATAAAGGCAACAGTAGTATACCGCTGTTCGCTAAATATTAAAAAGATAAGCAAATAACAGTATACAAGACACACACATAGAAAACTAAAGACTAAGCAACACGAACCCCACCCAAAAACTGGTGATGATCTCAGTTGCTCTGGACAGGTTTGCAAATACCGCTCAACATTTGGCACCCGTCGTGTTGATTTAACATTCCAAAACAAGGAATAAACAAGGAGTAGATGCTCCGAATTAGTACATTGTCATACATTTAGAAGAAAAAAGTATCACTATTTCCTATAGAGTCACAAGATACAATATAAACTTTTATTCTTTAAACTTACCAAAATAAGCACCACAGAATATTTTTTAGGTGAAAAGTCTACACAACTACATCCATACGCTTCAGAAATGAAGTTAATAAACACAATGCACAAGAAAGTCACTCTGGCTATCTTCATGGTTATTCTAAAAGACATACACAATGGGTTTTTTATCCTTCTATTGACCTTTCTACTATACAAATACAGGGTGGCAGATAACTTAAACAGTAAAAAAATCTACACATTTGAATTTGAAGTCGGTTGTTATTCTGCCTCTGTTGCGAGTAAATGTTTATGTACAAATTATCGTTGTTATAAGTCAATTTGGAGTTCTAGTCAAATCGATTTCAAACAACGATTTGAATAGTGGAAAACTATACGTTTACTAGAACTACTAATATAATAAAGCAGGATAAACACAAAATGCGTAACGTGTATGAACATATATAGTTTATTTGTACTTGCTTCGAATTTAGGAGAAAGGATCGACCAACCACTCTTTCTCTGTTTTTTAACGCTCGTCATATGCATTTATTATTTTCCTGCATAGTACCAAATTGTATATATAAACCATGATGTTAATAAGATCGAAACAAGTTAACTTGATAAAACTACAAAACGATCTTGGTGACTAATGGGATCGCTATATTATAGGACGTGTATTTAGTTCATATTTTGAAGGTAATATCCGATAAAAAAATAAGTAAACATGAAATATATATTGTCGGAAGACAGATGTGGGTTGTAAAATAATTGATAAAGTTCTATAATAAGAAACAATTTTCTAATTACCACGCCATGACGTTTTTCTTTGTTTGTTACTATATATTTTTTTATGCTTCTTTTAAGAAATTTCATGTTTAAATAATTAGTCAAACATTGTATGTTTTCCCAAATATGAACTTGCTTTTGGAATATAGTATTATTATAATTAATGCGAAATGTTATTTCCATATTTCGCCAAGATAAATGTTTGATACGAAAAAAAAATTTTTTGGGGTGTATTTCTTTATTCGTAGTAAACACCCCTTCAATGAATTATAAACAAATATTGTTACTTACCTGAAGATAAACATACGATAAAGGTAATCAAGCTTATGAATCGAAGGTCACTTTGCAAATGACTACAAATGCCACAAAACATACTAAAGTCATGTGACTTTGTTTCCAGATGAGGTACAATACAGATAGAAAATGACTAAAAATCATGGGACCCCTTTCCAGTCCTCGTGCCATACGAGATTACAAAAAATATTTCGCTTCATTTTTAGTACGATTCAGCGATTTTTGAAATGACTGAAGGTTAATCATTATTACGTAAAAAAAGATTAAAAATTATGTTCAGCTGTGACTATCTATGATTATCAAAAAAAGTATAATGTTAAAACATATTTTCTTCTTTGTAAAAATAAGTTGACTCGTAAAAGTAATTTCAGGCACTTAACGTTTTACATACACAAATCTGTAAATATTAATAACAAGAGATTTATTTTCAATATTGTTGCCATTAAGTTATCAAATATATTCTTTTGCCATCAATGTAAATAGTTCTGCTCGCATTTTTGTAGAAAAAACCTGAAGCGTTTTTCTGATTATAAATTATATTTTAGTTTTTGTCGCCCAGTTTATTTCTTGCGCAGTACTTTTGTTTCAAAAGATGTCGCTTAGACAATTGATAAACGATCTCAAAGAGTTTATACACTTTTGAATCTGACACTGTGTAATCATCATACACGTTTTCTTGTAAGAATTATAACACTGTATATTTTGTGTTCACTTTTGTTTCGCAATCGTCAAAGACACCGACACACTAATTTTACCAAATTGCGTGGTATATCTTTAGGATTAGTAAGATCATTTGCATCGAAGCTATTCGGAGACTCCATGGAAGTGTTATTTTCCCTTATGAAATAAATGACCTAAAGATCTGGGGTCTTTTGATTTGAGCCAGGTCCTGCGTTAATGACCTTGTAACTGAAGGAAAAGGTCGAACTTACAGGAGTTAGTTCATTAATTCCTTTTTTCCCTATACATTTTTTTGTGCTTTGATTATGTAGTGAAAACTTGATTTAAAACATATGTTTAAATGTCTAATTGTTTCATTTAAAACATATTTTGATCAATTTCGTCATCAGTGAGACAGTTGTGACAATTTTCTGAAAATTTAATAGTGGAACCACCTTATGCCCATAAATTATTTTTGCTTAAATTTTCTTAAAATATCGTTTGCCTTACTTTCCATAAAAAAAAAAATCATGGGCGGGGGGTGGGGCTGCATACAAAATCATTAAAAAAGGGAAACATTGTCTAATTTCTTTACCATGAACGAAAAGTGAATTAATTCCAATTTCAGTCTAATATATCTAGTGACAAGAAGCATATACACAGTTTTCGTTATATATTTCATTATATACTTCTTAATATCATCATTTATTAATGGCTACCTATACGGTTTTTTTTTTATAATTGAGGTTGAACAAAAAAATCTTCACAGGGTCGTTTTATATGGTTCCTTGCTCTTCTTTTTTTACGTTCAAGATTTCGGCATTTGCTTAAGCTTCTTTTTGAACATAATGAAGTCATATGGTCCTATATATTAGGTTTCAGACTTACAACCAGAGGCTACCAAATGTAAACTGGTTGTTGTTTTGTGTTGCATAATTTTACGAGAAAGTTACGATTTACAATTTTCGGAATCAGTGTGAAGTCATATTCAAGTGAAAGCGTAAGTGAAATTTGTAAACCAATAAATATTTTCTTTTTTACCTAAGTTTTAGCAAATGAATATTAAAATCATATAATGTTTTGGAACAAGCATGAAACGAGCTCGTATCTGACACCAACAGTTTATCTGAATATTTTATAATCAATATATGATCATTGTAGGTAGAAAGACCTTAAATTGTTTTTTGAACAATGAGTTTTGGATTGAAATTATAAAAACTGATGTAAACTGGTATCCTCTAAGATATATCCCTCCTGAGATTATTAGTTTATTTCTGAAATAATATGTCCAAATCGTTGATCTGTCGTATACATATTGGATGAATGCATTTCATCATGATCATTCATTGATTTTGTTAATTTATTACTTTTGTGCGAAAAAAAATGTGTATATGACGTTTTGGCAAATATCATCTTCAAATGTGGCAGTTCAAAATACAGTTTTCTAAATGCAATCAATAACAACTTCACCCTTCACTTATGCGATTAACATTGATGTACTTAGACATGTAATATTAAAGCAAAAAGTGAAACATCTTAACACAGTGCTAATGATTTCAATTTACGTCGTTTCAACACAGAAAAGGTATATTAGTTATAATCCTAAATAAGCTAGTATTGTCCATCTATGCTTATTTGAAGTGCAAAGACAATTTTCTATGATTTTGACCATTAAAGCCGCATTTTGTAGAAATTGCCGAATGTTTCGCTGAAAATAGGCTACCTTAACTTGCAATCACTATCACTTGGTATAGTATCTGATTCCAATAACAGGCGTGCTAATGATCATTAAAGATGTACAATTCAGACGATGCGGACAATCATGCCCTTTTGATGATTGTGGTACTCTTTTAAATCTTATCAAATAATGAGAAGAATTAAATCGGAAAACAATTTCATAAATAACGGCTTAATGTAGAATTCAAATTTTCAAAAACAATACTAATCTGAATAATTTGTTAATTTTGTATGACTTTGTGTTAAAAGTTGTTTACACATTTTTATAGAAACCACTGTCAACATGACTGTATGAATTTAAGATTAACAACGATTAAATTGTCCACAAAGGAGCTCTATTTGTGTTTCAGACCGAATGTTTAACCATTCTTCATTCCAGTAGCAACTGACTGTCTCGTATGTGTCTCCATATTTTGATTTGTTGAGAGTTCCTGGAATGTAAATATTAAGCAATCATAAATGACTGTTTGTTGTTTTTTAATATGTTTCTTAAAGTTGTACAATATTAATGTTATATAATCGCTCTTCTATGTCCAATCTATACTATCATTCCTGTTGCAAATGTTTTGGGTTTCTAACACAAAACCATACTTTCGAACGTGACAAAAATCTTTACCAGAACAGTACTAAAACAGCTGCAAATCAAATTGAAATTACAATGAGAAATACAGGAATGTGATATAACTGTCAACACAATATCCTTTTTCTTTTGTAATCTTCGATAGGTTTTGATATACGCCGCTGCAACACAGAAAAGCAATATAGAGGTGAATTTTAATCTAAGAACTGGACTAAGAGAATACCTTAATACGAACATGACGATACCGACAACAACAAATAAAGAAAGAAACTATCAGGCTATGTGAAGTAATTGTTGTCTCAATATGTGGAGAGTATTTTTCCAAATTTCAATGTTTTTTTTTGTAAAAATGGTTAAAGGTTTTAAAATATTTTAAAGTACATTGTTTATACCTTTTAACTATCAACAATATTGAACATGTCATTTATGCACTCAACCAACAATGAACATTGTATAAGCAATTATAGAAATTAACTTTCGATAACGGTGATTACGATAAAGTCATTTAATGAAAAAAAATAACATAGTTTCTTGCTACTAAAATTCATGACTATCTGTATTTCATTGGGGTATGCAATGCGCATTTCATTGACAGACAGACGTGAAAGTAGAACGATGTGGCGATAGATAATCGAAAAACTCACCTGAGATAAAATAGTCCACTCATGTACGTAAACTGACCCCACAAGCAGCTAAATCCTTAGTGTATTTGCCACCTTCGTTTGTCACATGCAATAAAAATATCGATTAGGTGGGAGTGTTTTCCTTTAGGTTTAGAATGGACTTGTTAATGAATAAAATCTTGGTAATTGATTAATACATATTAATCTTTGGTTTGAATTCGAATGATATGATGTATAAGTACCGAAAATCGTTGAAGAGCTATATGTAAAAACTACCTAAAATAAATAGCAAATTCATCTAAAGCCAACTTTGCCTGAGGGAGTTGAAACCTTAGTTGCATAATAATTTCAAAATTTATAAACAGACAATTTAAGTAAAGTTTGTTAAATCATGTCAGTACCGAAGCACTGACTACTGAGCTGATGATACCCTCGGGGACTGATAGTCCATCAGCAGAGGTATCGAACCAGTGATGTAAAATATTCAAAACAGCACGTTCAATAATGTCTTGCGTCTGAAGCGCTTACCGGGACTTACCTTCAGCAGGAACGCTCAAAGCCAAACATTTGAAATCCGAAGATGTATAAGTACCAAAAATCGTTGAAGAGCTATATGTCAAAAGTACCTAAAATAAATAGTCAAATTCATCTAAAGCCTACTTTGCCTGAGGGAGTTGAAACCTTAGTTTCAAAATATTTTCATAATTTATAAACGGACTTACAGTACTTCGGTTTTAACCTAAAAATTGTATTTTTTGAAATTTGCAGCAGTAATTTTTGAATCATTTCAGATTGAGGAATATATATCTACAATGCGTATATTTGTTTTCCTTTTATGGGTTTTGTATTTGTAATTTTTCAAATTGTAGCAGCTCTCTAACATTTTACTAAGGTATTGACGTTTCATATATTTTGAACACAAGCATCACTGAAATGATAAAAAGGTTCTGGTGCAGTATACTTTAAAACAGTTTAATTGAAATTTGTTAGTGTCCTAAATTTATGTTGTCAAGAAAATACATTATAAGTAATACTTTCATGTATAAATAAGACGGACATATGTAGTTTGATTTTCAAATAACACTGTAAACATCAATTTTAGTTTAACACAAAGATCAACCAATTTGTTTCAACTCTCCCGTTGTAACTTCACAACTCTGTCACTTGTATTTTAACATTTTTTTCTATAGTGTTTGATATTCAACTCTCTATCATGTAGAAAAAAAATAAAATCACAACAATACCAAACTCCAACAATTCAAAACGGAAAGTCCCAAATCAAATTGCAAAATCAAATATTCAAACACCACAAAAACATATCTCAAACGGATGATTGACAACTGTCATATTCCTGACTTGGTACAGACTTTTTCTCATAAAAAAATTGAACTAAACCTGGTTTTATACAAAGCTAAACCTCTCACTTGTATGACAGTCGCGTACATTTCCATTATATTGACAACGATGTGTCAACAAAACAAACAGTTTTTCTGATGTCGTATCTGAATAAATATCAATACGAAAATAAGAATATGTGACATAATTTTCAATGAGATGACTCTCATCTAGAGACCAAATAACATAGAAGTTAACAACTATTGGTGACAATACCCTCTTCAAAAAAGCGCAAAACGCAAAACGCATAGTCAGCAAAAAAAGCCCCGATGTAAAATATCAAACTAGAAAACAAACAGCCTAATTAGAGTAAAAACTGCAGGCTTGGTACAGGCACATACATAATATCAAAGACGAGCGAGAAAATTTTGCACCGGAAGGCGGTTTTCAGCATGCCCTAAAACAAATGTGTACTAGTTCAGTAAAATGTTGCGTCATACTAAACTCCAAAACTTATATAACTGAACTTAATTTAAAAAAAATCATACAATACTAACAAACGGCAGAAGCCTCTGACATAAGACAACCGCCAAAATTAGGCGTAGTTTAACATGTTTAGTGAGATCTCAATCGTACCTATAGCCAATGTAAAAAAAACAACAAGCGGCAAAACGCAAAGTAAAACTCAGTTTAAAGGTAGTCCAAGTTCGATTTCAAAAAAGTTTTTTTCACGAAAAGAAGTGAAAAATTTCAACAAAAACAAAATGTTCTCATAAATCGTTCAAAACGTTTTTCTGGTTTAAATACCAATGCTTTTAACAAAGTTTAGAGTTAAATACAATAACAAAATATTTCAAATTATGTTATATGACATGTAAGCTGTAACGATATTTATTTTTAGCTTTCAGTTACCTTAAATTGTTCTTAACTTCCACAGTGTATTCAACTTGTCGTGTTCAAAAGTTCTGCTATCTTTTGACTGTTCCTCGCAAGACTTTAATTAAAAAGTGAAGTTTATAAACTAGTTGTGCTCTTCTCAGCAGATTTCATAAATTTTAATTGTTATTAGGCTCGTGATACTCAGTCTGAATTTTCTATGACGTGTGTTGTAGACTGTTGTCTGTCACGTCGTGATCAGTTATCGCTAGTTTGTATCATGGAAATGCCGGTTCCTTTTTCAATATAGGAATTGTTATTGTCATTTTGACTTCTTTTGTTATTTTTCGTTATGAATTTGCGAATTTGTTTCGATGTTCTTTCTTATGGAAACGTTAAAAAGACAAATACAATACGTTACACTTGACACGTTTAAATTGTACAAAACATACGGTGTTTCTAAAAGAACATTATTATACACTAAAATAGATTATATTTAATACAAATTTAAAACACTTCAAACGAGAAAATTAACACATTCTTAGCTGCTGTGTCGGCCGGTACAAACACAAAGTTTTTGAAAATTTTGGAAGCTAGTTCTTATTATGAAAATTGGCGTATGATGTTTTCTTGTTTTTATTCATAATTGATTTCAAAATGTGCTATTCTATTATCTACAACATTCATTCATTGTTTAAATAAGAATCACGATATTTTTGCTAAGATTTTTCCTGTTTACATCAACTTTAACATAATGAGGAAAGAACGTCTTTGGTGACCTGATGACGCCAATATAATTTAGATGGAGGACGATAGTGTGGTCCTTTATAAAAAAAAAAACCATCAACACATCTGTCTAGGACGATGCTGATTTCTTCTGTAATTACATGGTCATAAGGACCATATCTAAACTTCGACAATTCACAGTATCAATTTAAAGGAGTATTTTTTTCTATATTGACGTCTGATGTTACCGATGTATAATTAAAAAAAACTAAATTATTGCTGTTGGCTTTGTATGTGTAAGAAATAATAGTTGGTTCTGTTTTATCAAAATAGGGAGGTATAAAGTTTTAAACGGTAGAGTCATAAAATATACTTGATAAATTTATTTAATCAAAACCTCGGTTAATATATTTTCAATTTTCAGAAAGTGCCGTTTATGATCTTCAGGTTTGTCAATACGTGGGAACAGCCTATGGTGACAAAAAGCTGCAATTATACGTAAATATTCATAGAGTGGGCTGAAGAAAGAGATGCTGTCACACTCCTTAAAAATATCATGTGACTAATTGCTATTTGACCCAGTTTGCATAATAATTGATGACTACCATTGTTTAAAAAAAATAAAAATAAGAAATTATCACGTGTATCATTTATGCAATGTTTAATTCGTTAATTCCGAGTGATACGTTTACCATGAGACCTACTATTTCGTTGTCCATTTTCATAATATTCATTTTATCAATAGAAGAAGTTGTAGATAGTTCTCTTGGTCAAGTATATTGTCATTTGGACCAAGGGGATTAGCTTTCTAAAGTCGTTTAATCAAATACAGTTCGATAATTTTACGGAAATCTTGAAATTGTTTATGCGATTGCCCTTGTTGTTTCTGGACCGTTTTTGAGCGGTTGAAATCATATAAATTTAATATTGTTGTTGTGTTTACCTAAATGTTAGTTAATTATACTTTAGAATTTCTTAGGTTTTTGGAAGTGGTTTAGATATTCCTGTGTTCGTTTAAAAGAAACTCCCGTCCTGTTTGTCCTACATATTGTATACCACACTTTGTCTTTGTTCATGTAACCATATAAATGAGGCTTTGGGGTTTTCATGTTATGTCACAGAAAAAGGAAAGTGAAAAAGCTATCCCTGTTGCGATTACAGTATTATCAGTAGTAAATGCGATGAGGTTTGTCATTTTCTGGCATTGTGCCGTAATATTTGTGGATATCCACGTCCATTGTATTTAATAGTCTGGCTGCAGCAGAATTGCTACCTTTTACACGATTACAAAATGTGCTAAATTTAGAAGAGGAACTTCGATGGACAGCGGTTGAATACATTTTTTGAGTGATTTTTTTTAGCACGTGAATATCCTGGAAGTTTTGATGAATAATATTTTGTGCCATTTCGTAAAATCATAATTCATTGAAATAAGGTCGAAAGTCATAACAGATCTTAACATTGAATAGGAATTACAACAACGGAATAAATGAACAATTTATAAAACAATCGAAGAATTTTTCTAAAAACAATTTCAATAGCCCGATAAAATGACGTAAATAAAACAAGACAGACATATCACAAACATCCGAACAACAAAAAGACTAATAGAATAACCAAAAGACTAAATGAAAATGTCCACGTTGTCATGCAATCTTGATTAAGACGTTATTGTATGTTGTTAAATTTTGAATAAAGTAGTTGAGTGGTTCTTTTATTACTGTTTAATCTAAATAAGCATACATAATTCTTATTCATGAAGTTTCATAGTAAATGTGCATATATTGAGAAGTGAAATAATCGACTAAATGTAAAATGTAAGATGTAAGATTGTAATAAATACAATAATAAACCAGTACATAAAAACATTACTGAAATTTATAATCATGTTCTGTTTATTCTATTATATAAACATAGTATTTTTGTACTTATACAGTGTTTACACATGTAATTCGATAACTTTGTTTCTATTAGAAGTATTATTTTGTAAATTATTCACAGTCATACTTCATAAAATCATGATTTTATTTAATTGATTTTTCAATATTATCTGTATACTAATATTTGACCTAACTTACCGTAAGTAGCTCCACCAAACTTTTGTTTATCTGTTTCATTTTTACATTTGCATCCATGGGTCTCAGAAATAAAACAAATCAGCACGAGACAACATATGGTCATTATTGTTAGCATTGTTTCATGAGTTTAATAACTTTGGTTTATAGGTATACTTATAGCTTTTATTTCCTGTCGAGGAATCCGAAATTTCTATGTTTGGAGTTTATTCGATACCATGAGTGTTTTGCGTGTTCGCTTGAACTGTCTCATACTCGATTTGTTAGATATGAACATTGATAGACTTCTGGTGCCTGCTCTTAAACATTTAGCTGATACAATAATAAAATAGTATGTAATGCTTAAAAACTAGGAATACATTAATGACAATTTGACACAAACAAACCATCTACTTTTATCTAGTTCAACTATTTCAACACTTAAAAATATAGACGCCATATATGATTGTTATATTTAAAATATGTATTTATTAACTAAATAGTTAGATGTCCCAAATATGAAACTATATCATATGTAAAAAGATAACTAAACATATGTCAAAATCAAAAGCTTTAGGTGTCAGACCACCAATTACTCCCTACAATTTAGAACGTATGTAAAAGTAGCCCTACTCTGACACAAAATACTGCTTTTGATGTCCTTGTTTACTTAAACTAACCAACAAATTTGCAGAAATGAAACTTTTGGTGAAAGAGAAATATATCTAGATCATTTTGAGCCAAAATTTACTTGTCTATGAGTTTGCATTAAAAATGAGGATTAATGCGCTCCATAGTATACTAATTTTAGATTTCCAGAAAACCAGGTTTTTGTTTTGGAGTACCTCTGTTTGATGGTCAGTTATTTTGTTAGAAGGCTTTAAAGGTATGGTGAAAATTGGCATGTAGAAAGCTGATACATGTACAATTAAGGATATACCTGGTTTCTATGAAGTTAAACTTAAGGTAAAATATTTAGAAAGCTGTGAAAATTGCAAAATTTGGTTGAACAGATAGGGATTTTTAATTGGTGGTCTGACACCTTTAACACTTCAAACGAATAGAAAACAACTGTCATATTTTCTGCATAGGTGCAGTCCATATGTTAAACAAATGTTGATTAAACCTGTTTTTATTAACTAGCTAGCTAATATTGTGTTCAAATCTGTAAAGCTATGAACCAGACCATTATGTTCACAAAGATTGTATTGTATTCTGTTTGGTCCATTCATATCTCAAAATAAATAATGAAGATACTGATATCTGAATTGCGCTCTACAACATATCTTACCTTATTCACGACGAAAATGTTTCCTTGATTTTAAATTAAAAGTCGTAAATGTACATGTTAACAAACCGGATACTGTAAAAATGACTCCCAATTTATCATTTCAAAAAACCACAATTTTATGACGAACTAGTTTTTTAATAAAAAAAAAAAAAGCAATGCTTGTAAGGTGCATTTTTGAATACTTCATTGGTTAAAACGTATTAGTTTGCTTTTGTAAATTGAAATGTTATTTTCTGGTTATGTTTCTTTTAATTATTTAAAAGGCATCGTGATCATTAATATTTTAGGATGAACAATTATAACGATTTAAAGCATATAAGTAGTTCACCGCTGTTCGAAATTCATAAATCGATTGAGAAAGAAATCCAGGTTACAAACTAAAACTGAGGGAAACGCATAAAATATAAGAGGAGAACTACGACACAACAG
Source organism: Mytilus galloprovincialis (assembly GCA_037788925.1). NCBI lineage: Eukaryota > Metazoa > Mollusca > Bivalvia > Mytilida > Mytilidae > Mytilus > Mytilus galloprovincialis. Next base: position 83,473,326 of record CM075332.1, read on the forward strand.
AAACACAACACTAAAAAGCAACACACACAGAAACGAACAATAATATAACAATGGCCATGTTCCTGACTTGGTACAGGACATTTTAAGAAGAACAAAAAAAACACAAAAAAACACGTTTGTAATAACAAACCGAACACTCATGAATTAATATCATTTGCATGTGGAATATAAGTAGTTTTTGATTAAAATGACAAATCTTATAAACTCTTTATTAATACAAAAGAGGATATGTTGGTAACCTGGAAAAAATATGAAAAAAGAACTTATGATTTTGTGCGTCCAAGTTGATTTCTTATTAGCCTAGCTATACCAAGAAACTTTCACAACCCAAACTAATACTATGAATATTGCAGAAATACGCGCGAGGCAATACGAACAAGAGAAATCATAAAAAGAAAAAAGTAAAACCGCACGTGGACTTCAGTTGGGAACGTTTGAACCGTTGTTACAACATAACTTCTATAGATCAGTTTTTGGTCGGGTTCGTGTTGCTTATTCTATAGTTTTATGTGTTGTGTTATGTGTACTATTGTTTGTCTGTTTATCTTTTTTCGTTTTTAGCCATGGCGTTGTATTTTCGATTTATGAGTTTGACTGTCCCTCTGGTATCTTTCGGTTCTCTTCTATATCCATCATTGGAAGACGTGCGTTTTACAAATAAAGTACTTGCTCAGCCTCTTATGAAAGATATGAATATATTGATGATATATGCATGGTTATTTGGAAACTACATGTTGTTTGATAATTATCAAAACTATTGATATCCGATGTACACTCCAGTCGGCTAATATCAAGCATAATTGATGCAAACCTTTCTCAAAGATAAGACACACCTTTGGCAAGATTCCGTAATTGCATGTTTACATATTTTGATATATTTTAATATATTTAGTCAAAAATGAATTTAATAAAATTGAGAATGGAAATGGGGAATGTGTCAAAGAGACAACAATCCGACCAAATCTACTTACATAACTTTTAAATTATGCTGACTACGTGAACTTATTCATTAATTCAGTGCCTCAACGACCATATATATTTTGAGACGCTTCTGTTGAAGCAACTGGTTTTTATTGTTAAGTGCGAAGTTAATGGGATTATATCAAGTTATTTTATCAGTTTGTATTTCAAGGAGGATTTTAAGTTTGATGCCAATGAACAACCTTTGTCTTTTTTGTAAGATGTAGAAAACAAATAACTATTTAAAGACATATGTCTGACAGTGACTTACTGTACAGCAATATTTGAATGTATTTACTAAATATAAGTTCACCTTCTTAATCTTCAAATCTTCAAATCTTTATCTGCATTTTAATTTTTTTTTAAATGATTTTTTTTTTAAATAAATCGTCGCAGTATTTTGCTGTTCATTTTCAAAAATTCTTAATCACATTTTCCCGACGACAGTTCTCTTATAAGTTAGTATTTGCAGTACAATTACTTTTTCTGTTTTGTTTGCATTATTGATCCTAATTTTTGGATGTAAATAACATTTTAAATGATTTATGTATCAATTGGATTTAACAGTCACATAACAACTCTGCGTCATAGCGATTAACATGTAGTGAAAGTTCCTGTTTTTAGAGCTGTTTGTGTATCCTTTGAAATATTCTGCCATAAAATTTGAACCCAAACACAAAGTCTTGTATAATAAAATCTCCCATATAGTGAATCACTCCTTACTTCTCCTGAAATTAGAATATATAGCACATATATATATCTTATGTATCTGTGTTGTTTAAGATCCGTTAAATATGATTTAGAACAAGGACTTTATTCATATTGTGAACAGAATTATAGATCAAGCAGGCACCCATACATTACGTGTTATATCTACTTAGAAGAGAGATAACATTTTTATGAAAGAGGTTTAAGTATCGAAATAATTCATTGTATGATGACAAAGTCACCTGTTTTTACCAAAATTCATTAAAAAAAATGTGTTTGCAAATGAAAAAAAAGTGCATACATAATGAATCTTAATACAGAAGTAATTTAAACACTTACCTGTAATTAAATATTCAGACCCTGTTGTAAGACGAACTCCACATGAATTTTTCGGAGAACGTACTTTTATCATATTATTCACTTTGTTCTGTAATTTTACAAAAAAAAGAAGAACCAATAACAATAATTTAATTTTTTTTTTATCACAATTCATCATCGACCTGCTAACAAATGGCGTATATTTTACAGACGTATTTGTATCTCAAAAGTTTAACCCATCTTGCATATTTGTTTTTACAACAAAGATGTTAATTCGACTTCTTTTCTGTAGTAGTGTTTAGTGTTCCGGATTTTCACTAGCTCACTTTCCATAGCTTCTCGTTAGATTTTACATTTCGCGTCTGTTTATTTTGTGATGCCTTTCTTTCAATTATATGCGAGCTTGATATCAGTGATGGATATTTCGTCATTTATTTTCTAAAAGTTTATTTCTCCAAGTATATACATATATTAGGCTTTCTAAATTGCTTGATTGATACTGATTGAAAATCAATTAGTCACGCTCCACCGAGTTAGGCGATGATGGTCTAGTGAAATAACTTTTGTTTCAATGTTGTTAACAGTTTAATTGTGATTTATTGAATAATTATTGAAATCTAGAAATAGCTTATCTATAGTCATAGAAGAATGATTAGACGATTTGATATAAACAACTGCATGTCACTACGTCATTTACCGATGATCAATTCTATCTCCTTACAGAATAATAACAATATTATCACACTGTTAATTACCTTAAAATTGTCCTTCACTTCCACGTCAAATTCAACCCAACTGCTTGCGAGGGTCCTGCTGTTTTTAACAATTCCTCGTATTACTTAAAAGTAGAACAAAGGCAGACAAAAACATTATTGGATTCAAAAGGTTTCCAGTATGCAGACACAAAAAATAGTGTAGTTAATTCAAACACTATCAATGATGTTTTCCGATAATACAGGTAATATCAAGAATAGCTATTATTGCTTTTTATTCCCCGGTATGATTGTGAAACTAATAGGCAACGTTTCAAACCATTTAAATGATCAGACGAGTAGTCAGTTCCGTTGGCATTGCAACATAAAAGATCATTGATATGCTTGTCTTTAAAATTTACTTTTTTTTAATAAACTGTTGAATTATTCTAGCTATTTAAGTTTTTCTAACACCAAGTTTAGGCTTCCTGACCGTATTCGTCACAGATTCCTGGGATTATTAGTTTTAAAATGCCTGATATATTTGATTTGGGTTTATCACTGTTTAGATTTTAGCGTCACTGATGACTCTGATGTACATGAAGACGAAACGTGCAATGTGGTTGTCAAATTATAAGCCTGGGATCCTTGATGAAGGTAAACGAGTCTAAATAGAAAATTCCTAAAAATAAAAGCAAGGAGTATATGCTCAGGGTTTATGCCACGTCAGATATTTGAAAGAAAACATATATCAATATTTTCATTAGAATAACAAGATCCCTAATAAAGTCAATAATTAAATTCTTTAAACTTACCAAAAGCAGCCCGACAGAATGCCTCTTCCCTGAAAAGTATAAACATCTACATCCGTACGCCTCAGAAATGAAGTTAGTCAACATAAGACAACACAAAGTCACTCTGTCTGTCTTCATGGTTATTCTAAAAGACATACACAATGCTTTCTATTGGCCTGCACTGTACCATAATTGTATATATAAACCATGTTGTTAATACGATCGAACCCAGTTATCATAGTAAAACTACAAAAAGATCTTTGTGGATTTGTGGAATACAATCGGACGTGTATTTTGTAATAGAAAAAAAATCTTTTGTTATGGCAAAAACTACCGAACGCAACCTCAAATACTTATCTTTAACTATCTTTGTGATACAAATATTACATATGTCTTATATCTCCTTTAGTTCATATTTTCAAAGTAATATCATATAAACAATAAAAAAAACATTAAGTATATATTTTCGATAGACAGTGCGGGTATTAAAATAAATGCTTAAGCTTGAAGTATATGACAGCTTTTTTTAAACATTAACGTTTTCGAACAACGGTATACTACTGTTGCCTTTATTAACGTCAACGAAATACCGCATTAAAAATGAAAAATAAGTAATATATTCTTAATTCAGCTCAGTAGTCAGTATTTCGGTACTGACATGATTTAACAAACTTTACTAAAATTGTCCGTTTATAAATTTATAAATTATTAAGAAACTAAGGTTTCAACTCCCTCAGGCAAAGTTGGCTTTAGATGAATTTGGCTATTTATTTTAGGTAATTTTTTTTATATATAGCTCTTCAACGGTTTCGGTACTTATACATCTTCGGATTTCAAATGTTTGGCTTTGAGCGTTACTGATGAAGGTAAATCCAGAAAAGCGCTTCGGACGCAAAAAATTAATAACGTGTTGTTTTCAATATTTTAATGTCATGTGATACTCTGTTTTATGTACTTCAATGACTAAGTTTTACTATGAAAACGTGGACATATCAAGGATAAGATAAGAACGTGAGTAGTGATAAATTTTGAAATTAGAAACAATTTAAACAACAAGATGTAACACATCTCATGTTTATTTAATATGGAAACACAAGTATAATAAAACAGTGAAAAAACCATTACTCTTACCTTATGTTATTGAATAAATGGGTGTGCCTTTGTCTGAATTAATAAATTATATATACATTTGTAAACAGGATTTTATAATAATAACTTAATATTAATCACTCTTTCAAAACCTTCATATGACAGAGTTGTGGTTGTTGCGTATAAATTAATTGTCCAAATCTGAAAAAAAGATTTGTTGTAATTTGTTGAGGGTTATTTACCTTATACTGTTTTTAATTAAATAAAACTCACTCTAAATTTCTGCATCTATTTCCTTACAGAATATTTAGAAAATAAACATAGCTACATCAATATAATTTATGATGCATATTTTACAACGGACTGGTAAATACATTCTATTATCCATACTTCCTCATTACAAACTTAACATTTCTAAGTTCCAAGTTGACATTTCTCAATTCCAATATAATATTTATTAAGGCAACATTATAGTTTACCTATGCTCAAATATTGCATTTCGATAAGAAAGCGAAAAATCAAACTTAACATTTCTAAGTTCCAAGTTGACATTTCTCAATTCCAATATAGTATTTAGTAAGGCGACAATAGCTTCCCTATGCTTAAATATTGCATCTCGACAAGAATGAGGCAAATCAAAGTAACAAACAACAACTGAGGAAATTTCATGAATGCAGAATATACCTAAACCTAGTGCGTCGACAGGGTAAGTTTTTTCTGCTATCTATTTTGAGGTTCAAGTGACATTTCCCAGTTTCAAGTTGATATTTTTCTTAACAAATTGCTGATGTTGCTATGTTTCATTTAGAAATCAATTTTTCTCAATTCCAAGTTGACATTACTTACCTCAAACTCGAAAATTAAAAAAAAAAGTCGGCTTAAAAGAGAAAATTTTAACTTCGAACTGAAAAATATTATTTTGGCATTAAACAATGTCAATTTAAGAGTTATAAATGTTATTTTGGTAATCAAAAATTATTAAACATATATATTTCATGAAATCTTGTATTATATTTCACTTGTTGCTTTAGGGGAAAAAATCTGTGTCATTACCTATATATATATATTGTAACTTTGCGCAACTGTTAGATATGGGTGAAGTTCTTACCTGTGCAAAAGTTTAAATCAATTTGACGACTTTCAAAGAGAACTTTATTTTTTTTTATAGCAGACTTGCAAATTAACTTTGTTCTCATCAGCCCATACCTACAAAATGTTTTGTTTCGTTTTTTGCAGGACTGCTGCAGACCTGTCCTCTAACGAAGCAAATCTGTAATGGGGACATGTCAGGTGGACCAGACCAGACCTGTGGACAAGGTCAGGTGGACCAGTGAATTCCCATGTACAGGAAAGCTAGACCAGACGTGACCTGTGGAAGGTCTGATTGACTGGACTAGACATGTGAACAAGTCTGCTGTAAACCTGTCAGGTGGAGAAATTTACAGACCACTCATGACAGTCATGGCAACTGAACTACTTTTTAAACGGATCTTTGTTTGTACTGATCAACATTTCTGTTCTGGACCGTCATAAATCCTGTCTCAAGTTACTAGTAACTTACAGTCATAAAGACTGGTCATCAAGTTAACTATCTATTCATGTGAGGTCTGTATCCATCTATATTTTCCCCCGCCTTCTTATTGTAAGATAATACTGAAACTCATTCTAAATGCACTGGTGATTTCTAAATATCTGATAACTATTTTACCATGCTACTTACGCAATTTCATTTGTCGATTCGATTCCATTGACTGAATATAAGGAAAAGACAGCTATGCATTTTAAAGTCATCCACTCCGAAGCTAAACGATGTAGGTCCAATAAATCAGCTTTTGAGCTTCAATTATAGGTAATATATTTTTTTGGCTCAAAACACAAATCGAATTGTTTAATCGATTAATTAATGCCGTGTTGCATGTCTTGTGTGTTACACGCTATACTTTATTAAATTGATTGATACACGCCTCAATACTTAGGAAATGTCTTAAATATAAGAAAATATTGACATATATTAATCTACTATTTTGGTATAGCCATCCAGTAACCTACAGAAGAGGGGCGAAATATACCAGAGTTTTAGTCAAACTGACAACCCATCGACTAAAAGAGAAAAAAGACAAACAGACAAATTACAATAAACAAAACACAACAATCTGTACCCACATCTTAGAAAATGTAGACAGACGTTAATAAGTTACATCTGATAACTGTTTTAATGTCAGCCTTTATCGTATTGCTCATTCGTGAAAATAATGCATTTTGTTTCATATTCGAGGCCTTAAACGCAAAATGTTAATGGTTAATTCCTAAAACATGTCTATGGGAAACCGCTCGCCTACACGATTTCAGCAAAGTTTTACTTTTATTCTAATGAAAACACACTCGGAAGCCGCCGCAGCATTCATATCGTACTAACATATATACAAAGAAAAACAAAGAAACATAATTTGTTCATATCTATAAAACAATATCTACATAAAAGATCTGCAAAAAAACCCAACCTGTATTGCTTTTACAATAAATATAAACATAATACCAAAATATTTAACATTGGTAGGAGGGAGTGGAAATTTTATCTCACTAAGATTGAATTTCGATTGGGTAAAGCGTATTTAAATTTAAACTTTTATTTGTACCGATTGCCTTGCAAGCTATAAAATGTTAGATAATTCTAAAATAAAAAAAAAGTAATCTCTTCAAACAAGTTTTGTGTAAAAGTATCTTTGAATCAAACTAGTATGGCGACTTATCATTAACAAAGTATTGAAGTTTTTAGTCTTCAATTGGAAGTTTTTCCGGACACTGTGATACTAAAATCTCATATTAACTTTTGTTTCGGAGATGAGTTTATCGCTTCGTTCAAAGAATTCACGATAAAGGCTTAAAAGGGACTAGTTAATCAAAACCAGTATTTCATAAATCAGAAATAGCTTCATCAAAAATTGTCTTATTCAACAAAGAAGATTTGTTATTCTGACAGTGCGTCTGTTCTGGTGTTTCTGAAAACGAAATTGTGGTCAATTAAACAAAATAAGTTTAAAATAAAAACAAAATCATTAGCGCCCATTTTTTTTCAAGAATATATCTTTTGGAATAACGACTGTAATGCTAAGCATAAGAAGGATTTGGCACTTGTATAAGAGGCTCATTTTTGGTACCTGGTATTATTATACAGAATTTGGCGAGGTTTGCTCCTCTTTTAAATTTACCTAGCTATCTGTACAATGTTAAGCCTGTCTTATTTTCTTTTTTATCATTGGAGTTATTGGCGATAGAATCTACCTCATATTCATGTACTGCAGATCTGTCGGTAATCCTTATCTTTAATTTTACTCATAAGCTTATACAACTCTGTCAGTCAGAGAATATGAAGAGGGGCCTTCTTTTGTAGGTTAAGAAGCCGGTAAAAAAATGTCGTTGGAATGGTACTGAAAACTGTTCCTTTCTTTCTTATATTTAATCTCGACTACTTTTATCATTTTTTTCAAGACTCACATCTATCATGCACATTAGTTGCAATCTTGTCCGTCACACCAATATCAGAGATAGCTTGATATTAATCGAACTTTACTGCACTAAGACTGAGCTTCGAATCGTCAAAATATGAAAATTTATTTTAAATGTAAACTTTTATCGCGAATGACCAGTCAATGATATCGTACCTGCATGGGGAAAGAAAAGTGTGTTGAATAATTTCATCATTTTAATCTAGGGTTTAGTCCCATTTGAAATTTTACCACGTCTTTTTTTTAAACCGTTTATTATAAAATATATGACCCGGATTATATAATGATTACACTCTATTTGTCACACGTCGTGAAGAAGGTTTATTCCTGTCATAAAAAAATAATATGACAGCATATGTTGCGCACTGTTCCTTTTGAATACAAAACATAAACACCGTGGAATCCGAAATAGTCCTACTTAATGTTGGATACTTCAATTCAAGTGGTTTACATCCTACACTTTGTAGTATTTTGTGTGCCAAATCGGACTGAACACTTGTCAAAAAGGAGTATTTTAGTCAGTGTTCAGCGTTCGTGAAACAACAGAGAAGTATGGAACGCCACAACTGTCTTATGTGGAACTCTGATATTACGTTATTCTGTTCTATTATAACTTGATGATAGTTTGTTTTCACATAATATGGTTTCGACATTACGTAACGATGTTTTGATATAACTCTATATAGAATAGTCATTACATAATGGTATTTCGATCTTAGATGATATGGTTTCTTATTGACTTGATATAGTTTTGTCATTATCTGATATGGTTCAGTCATTACTCAATGTGGTTTCAGTATTATTTAATGTGGTAATGTCATTAGGCAATGTTGTTTTAACATTACTTTAATGTTTATGTGACATAACGTAATGTAGATAATTGTTTCATTATTAGATGCTGTGGTATTGTTATTTCGTAATGATGATTTGTCTATTCTTTATATGACTTTCATATAACGGAATTATGTTTCAAAATTTGACGATTTTACACTGCATGATGTGTTTGTTTCAGTATGTGATGTGCTCGTGTCATTCTTTGATGTGGTTATCCCATTGCTCATACAAGGGTAAAACCACGTGACTTGGATGAGCACCGCTTTCCATAAAGTTTAAGTTCAAATTAAAGTTCAAGTTGTTGTTCATAGTTATTTGGTAATAAAAAGGGGAACGACAGAAAAAATTAAGAAAAAAAACCTGAAAGATAAATTTAACAGTAATTCGGACAGAAGCGGGACATCCCAAAACCACTTGCCGATTTTTATCTTAGTTCTCAAATGGAAGCAGTATTATAATAATTTCGTAAATGATTCCAAAGAACACCGCTTTATCTTGGTCTTGGTGAATAACTCCTATACAAGCTTTTAACATTTCATGGAGGTTTACAAATTAATCATGTCAAAATAGTGTAATGTAATATTCAATGCATAAAAAAAAACTGTGGTATAATTGCCAATGAGACAACTCTCAACCACACACCAAAATGACGAAGAAGTTTATATACATGTGTGACTGTTATGGTCTTTAATAATGAGCAAAACTAATACCACATAGTAAGCTAAAAAAAGGTCTCGAAATAAAAGAAAATTAAACATTTCAAACTAGAAACCTAACAATCTAAATGATGAAGACGCCGACGATACTACCGACGACGGAATATAGGTTTGTTGTATCTCACCATCGCTACATTAATGTCGCAGGTACGGAACAAATCAGAAGACTTGTACTGTATTTCAACCAAGGAGACACTTTAAATCAACTCGCACTCAAGTTAAAGGGAAATAGGTAGGGGGGTTTCTAAGCGACAAAGCATCAATTCTATAAAACAGATAGGTTCCAGTTCTCGTAACCACGATCTCGTCATCTTTTCCTCGAATGTAAAACCAAATCACTGAATTTGTACTTTCATGAATCACACGACGGGTGCCACAAGTTGAGCAGAACCCGCTTACCCTTTCGAAGCACCCGAGATCACGCTGATGAATGTATGTGACTCAGTCATACTGACCTATTGATCAGTTGAGCCAATCAAAACGATCATTATATTTTCTTCTTATGCTGTGCTATTATACACTAGGCTATGTTAGGGTTTAGAGCTAACATACATGTTAAACAAGTCAGGAGCCTGTAGTTCAATGGTTGTCGTTGTTTCATGTGTGTCATATTTGTTTTTTAAAGATTCTTATTCATGAAATGTTATAAAACTTGTATAGGAGTTACTCTTCAAGATCAAGATCAACGCAACCACAGAAAACAATGTATTCCCCCGTTAAGTGAAACGGTTAATGTACAGTCAATCAACATTACGCTTTTACACTGACAGCAGAATTATCAGGCGAGACACAGGGTTAATAAGAATCTTTAATTTTCATATTAATTTACACCTTCCATTTCAGAACTAAGGAAAAACTGCGGGACCAACTGGTTTGAGAATATCACCCTTATGACCGAATTACTGTTAATTTGTACATTTTTTCTTACTTTTGTCTGTCCTTCCTCTTTTTCATACCAAATGACAATGAACAACAATTGAACTTTAATTTGAACTTTAACTTAATGGATAGCGGTACTCATCCAAAGCGAATTATACAAACGACATATGGAAATCGGTCTTAAAATAGAACATATTTTTCCGAAATGGTCACGTGGTTTTACCTCATCAAGTAATGGGATAACCACGTCAAAGAATGACAGACCCACATCAAATACTGAAACAAACACACCAAGTAGTGTTTGATCGTCAAATTTTAAAATATCATTTCGTAATGTCAAAGCCATATAAAGAATTAGCAAATCGTCATTACGACACAACAAAAACCAAATAATGTAATGAAACAACTACATTACGTCAAGTCTCATACACATCAAGTAATGTTAAAACAACATTGCCTAATGACACAACAACATTAAATAATGGTGAATACACATCGAGTAATGACAACACCATATTAAATAATGACAAAACTATATCAAGTCAATACGAAACCATATCATGCAATATCGAAATATCATTAAGTTATGCCTATTCCAGATTAAGTTATACCAAGACATCATTACGTAATGTCAAAACCATATTATGTGAAGACAAACTATCATCAAGTAATAATAGAACAGCATAACATAAAATGTTCCATGAATGAGGATAAAATGCTTCTCTACTCCGCGATTATAACATTGTTGCCCTTTTGTATCTGCTTTCTATCTGTACTGAAAACAAGTTTTTCAAACGAATGAAACTGAAAGATAGAAGGGTCAATTAACATAAACAAATCAAATATTAATAATTAATAAATAGTTAGGATACAGAAAAAAACCAACTGATTATTACTTATTTAGGATACAAAAAAACCTGAATATTTGTTATGAACGATGCTAAAAGGAAATAAAACTATGATTGTTTATCCCATAACATTAACATTTAAGCGTGAATATTCATATTGCATGATACAAAATGTATATGCTTATATTCCAGGAATGTATAAAGGCTAGAATTTAGTCAATTTACTCTTAGTTTTATGAAATTTGAGTAGAGCTTAAGCTCTTTAATACCGAATGAGTTAGAAAATATATATCCCTTATACAGGTGCAGTTAGTATATTGCTGCTAGGGTGAAGGAAATTAAAATCGTCTCGATTATCATAGCTCCTGTGACTGAGCTGACCGCTTATTTCAAATTCAAGGTTTAAGTGTAAAATTGAGGATTGGGAGGATGTGTATGTTGTTTCCTTAATTTCTAGTAATTGATAATATATAAATGGAACCAAATAAGTTTGAATGTTATCATAAAGAACATCATCAATATATCTAAAAGTGAAATAAAATAGATCTGAATAAACTCAGATTATATGAAAATAAATAGAGGTCGACAAGGAGTGACGCACAGTTCGTTCCAATGCTAGAATTTGTTGAAAAATTCTTCTTCCAAATTCAACAAATATGTTGACACTCAGAATTCCAAGCTCTCTGATCGCTTTTTTGGCGGTGTTGCATGTTTTATTTCTTGTTCACTATTAAGGAAATATGCCGTTCGGTATCCCGAAGCGATACATTTATAGCGTATGTTACCATTGTTGTACTGGAAAGCATTGTGGACTATTTGTTTGAAAAAAAAAAATCAATTTGACAAAGGTAATGGTTTTATAAAGGGATAAACAAAAAAGAGTTCACTGTTCACGTCAGCTCCCCTAAATGATCGGGTATCGAGTAATGATTGTCTCCATTTGCCATTTATAATGATGTGGTCAATTTAATTTTTGTCCCAGTTGTTTGGAGAATTTCATGTAATTTTGTGTTTTTCTTTTCGTTTAAATAAAAAAAATCCATTATTTGAACACATATTTGCCAGTCTCTCTCCATTCTCATTCATTACACAATGACCTTTTTTTGCCATAGCTCCTTCGTGTTATGTATTTCCGATCCCAAACTTAGCATTTTTGTCTCCTATAATAAGGAGGACATCATGTTGTGGTGTTTTGCTAACCTGAACCTGAAGAGCTTTTTAATAATCCTCTTTGATTTCTTCTTCCGCAATGTTGTAGGCGAGTAGCACTGAAAATGGTTGTCGTGTCATAGCTGGAATTAAAGCTAGCTCTGAGCAATTGCTCATTTATAGGTTCTCATTCTATCAAGCTCTTTGTACATTCCTTATCCATAATGATTGCCATTCCTTCTGTATGTTGGTTTTCTTTTCTGATTATATGATGGCATGTCTATGTGTGATATTCATAGCTTGTATCTTTCCATCTCTCTAATGATTGCTCAGTTTTTGAGACCTGGAACATAGTTCTCACATTCCATGCACCGACCTTAATTATCTTTTTGGATCCATGAGATTCCAGTCCATGTCCAAGGTCTCCCGAGTTGGGCTTTCTTCTTATAATATCAAATTGCTGCCTGAGTAGCCCGACATATGATGGGTACCTGCTGTTTGTTACTTTTTTTTTGTGTGCTGATTTCTGTAATAAGTTGTTGTTTTATGAGAAGAGGTTTTTAGCCTTATGCTCAACCCAAAACTTGGAGGACCAGACCTTAAAGTCATAAAATTTTGCTCAGTACTTGGAGCTCGCAAAATGAAGTTTTATAACTTCAAGGCCTTTGGTTTTGTTGTTGAGGTTCCCGTCCTCTAGATCAGTTGCCTTTAGTGGTGATTTACCCACTTTGTGTAGAGTTTTCGCTCCTTGACAGGTTACCTTATTGTTATTGCTGATTATTTAACCATACATGGGGCAAGGTTGTTTATTTTAAAAGAGCCATATTTAAAATTATGCCAAAGTTTTGTATAGTTTTTTAGAATCCAAATATTCTTAATACCCCTATGCGAGTAAAAAATTTCACAATTTTGCTAAAGAAATTTTTTCACTGATAACATATTTTTTGTCTATCTGATGGGCAATTTCTTTGTAGAACATGCAGGTGATACGGCAATGTACCATTTGTAAATAACATTTTTCAAATTTTAGTGTATGAAGGTTGAGCAGCTGTTCAAATCTGCTTGAGTTGAAAACGGGTTTTTGGGCAAGATCCATATATAACTGTTTTAGTTCAAGTAAATCACCAAAAAAGGGATACTTTATTGTTGGTTTTCTGATCAATTTGTGCATATTATATCTGTTGGCTAAATGAGTTAGAGATGATAAAGGTTTAAATACACTTTTAAAAATTATGGATGATGTATTAAATTGATAAATTCTCATTGAAAGCCACCTATGTTTGGTTAGACCATAAAACGTTTCTGTTTCAATAATCCCCAAATCAATATTATCGATCTTTAATATCTCAAAAAGCCAAACCGTTCAAATGCCTTGCTTCCGAGGAAAAATATATTGTTATAACTGAGATCAAGCTCAGTGGCAAATGTTTTTGCATATCATATTATCCCATCCTTGTGCAGTCGGCCACAAATTTCTTCTTTATTTCTTTTATAGGACATGTTTGGACGATCCCATATAACAACACAACATGAGCAAATATAATATCAGTATATCAAAATTCCTCATGACGTGAGCGGGTTTTCTATTGTGTGTAATATTAATGTTTGCAACGTAGAAAAAGATAGCAGCTTATCCAAGATCTGTCAAAATAAAAATAGTATAATACAGTTGAATATCAAGAACTGGGTTTGATTTGTTTTATGATTGTAAAGGTTGCTTCTAAATCGCTAAACAAAGCAACAAATAAAAATATGAAAAAAACCGCGTGGCTTACGAGACATTTAATATTATAGTTATGAAGACGAAGTCTTCATTAAAGGCAAACAATCCAATTAAAAGAGATAGAAACATAACAATCAATACACAAATAAAACCAACACAATTGTGCTTGCGCATTACCCTGTCGCTGTTCCGTTGATCCCCACTGCCATGTTGTAAATCAAATTATTTTTCACAATTGTTTATCTGATAACCAAAAAGAATAATGTCAACATTACAAACGAAAGAGGAATTCGTAATACGGAATTGATAAATTGTTGATAGCGAATATATCATGTGAACATAGTGATATGTTTTTTTAATTACAATAGAAAGAAAAACTGGGAATAGAAATTGTAATTAATGGGAATATGTCAAGAAGACAACAACAACAAGCAGATAACAGCATAAGGCCGCAGTGGGTCTTCAACACAGCGACATATCTATGCACCTGTCCTGAGGCAGGAGCCTGTTGTTCAGTAGTTGTCGTTTGTTCGTATGGTTCAAAGATATTTCTTGGTTTGTATACAGATTTTGTCGTTGGTTTTCCTGTTTGAAATGTTTTACACTGTAGTCGCCGTCAGCTGAAATTCGTAGCGGTTATAGGTAAAAATAATCTACACTATCAACCATGTTCACTCATGGTATAGTTTTTAACATTCCATTCATAAATCGCCAAAAGAAAAACCACTACTGACCTACCTTTTAAGTGATCACACTTTAATAATTCTGACCTTCACATTTTCCAAGACAATTTTCAATGGTGGAATCAGCCATTGTTTTTTCCGAAAGTGTTTCCATGGAGTTCAAGTTCTGAAAATTTGCATAAAGACCGGAAAACTTTATCACACCAATGACAAGAATATTACAGGAAACTCCGAAAGTGACATGTAAAAAAAGAATCCTCATAGAAACAAAGATGACGGAATTACAATGGAAAACATTCTGGAAAATGTGAAGGACAGGGATGTGAACAATTTGAAGTTATCTTTCAATTTTCTGTGAAACAGATTATTCATAATGGTAAACCAACTGTGATGGCGTCCGTAAATTAACGAAGGGATGTATTAAATTTACTACTTGAAATGCTTGGTTTTTTACCTTCCTCATGAGCATTAACCTTCTATCAAGAAAATCATTAGAAAACATTCTGGATATTGTATCAACTCGGAGGTATGTATTCCATTGGCAGGCACTGCTAGAATGTTGCTATTTATAAATTCAAAAACCACAATTGCGAAGCTGAAATCGTTTCTTTTTGTCGTACAGTTTTGTTCCCAATCAACTTATATTGTCAGTCTCTAGATGAACGTTACATTAAGAGTCAGACTTAAATGTATTGATTGTATTCGTTTACACAAGTTCGAATGGACAGACGTGTTTACACAGTCACCAAACTCAAACAATTGGCTACTAGAAAGATTAAAAAGTATAAATTCTTTATTAAAATATAAATCACTTTAAAAAGAACAGCTGTTATCTCAAACATACCAAACGATAGGGAGGTCCCAGTTGTTAGGGTTTTTTTTAATTTTTTTTTGGGGGGGGGGGGGGGTAAATAAATATTTACCTTTGTAGGTATATCAACATTGTTAGTTTCATTTGCTTTATGAACTTAGTTCATGCAAT
The DNA here is from genome assembly GCA_037788925.1 of Mytilus galloprovincialis. Taxonomy (NCBI): domain Eukaryota; kingdom Metazoa; phylum Mollusca; class Bivalvia; order Mytilida; family Mytilidae; genus Mytilus; species Mytilus galloprovincialis. The sequence goes on from CM075332.1 coordinate 83,489,207, forward strand.
TCAATTTTTGATACCACCAATAGATTATTTCGTATAATTTATTATAATAAGATTTAACTTCATGAATTAACATGTTTTTTTAGGATGTGTGAATCAGCAACGAAATAAACATGTCTATAAATATGAAACTGAATTTGTGAGGAAGTCACGAATTGTTTATTTCAACAACATTATTATCTGTTACATATAATTGATTTTAACAGATTATATCTTTTTTTAAACTTTTCATGCAAATTAAAGGTCGTATGATTTGATGGTCATATCTGAATACCACCAATGGTTTAAAAGTTATAATAGCTCAAAGTTATATTTTTTTTTAACAAACTGTCAACAGATCTCAACATTTCCCCTACTCAAGACTTCTATTTATATATGAATAAAATCATCATAGATTCAGGACTTAATTTTATATATACGCCAGACGCGCGTTTCGTCTACAAAAGACTCATCAGTGACGCTCGAATCTTAAAAAGTTGAAAAAAGCCAAATAAAGTACGAAGTTGAAGAGCATTGAGATCCAAAAGTCCTAAAAGTGTTGCCAAATACAGCTAAGGTAATCTATGCCTGAGGTAGAAAATCCTTAGTATTTCTAAAAATTCAATATTTTGTAAACAGTTAATTTATAAATATAACAATATCAATGATAATTCATGTCAGCACAAAAAGTGCCTAGTTTTTAAGGTCACATTTGATAATTATCAGAAATCTCCTAGGTGTATACAACTTACGGTTTCTGAGTTTAAAAGGCAACAGATATCGGTTAATTTTCAAAAGCATAACACTAATAAGGATTATTTTGAATGTGCTATGTCCCAAAGGGGCACTAGCTACGAGCTATATAACAAAAATTGAAACATGATTCCGTTTTGTTTAATCAAATATGGAAGTGAAATAGTGAAATAATAATTCGCTTTTAGCAGCCAATACAGTTCAGTTTATATGTCAAAATATGTTTCGAAATATCGATGATGAATTATTTACTTGCAGGTGAATAATTCAACCTCATTGGATCTGTATTCATGTGAACTTTAACCCTTAGCAAATGATGGATTGCATGAATTGTGCATATTCTGTTAGAAAAAAGGAAAGAATGTCAACATTGATAAAGTGAAACACAGGTACATCATTTGATTGACTTACTCGATCAACAAAACTCATATCTATACAAGTAAAAACGATTATTAAAATATATTTTCAACCTATAGTATGAAATTAAAAAGCCCTACAAACATCAATGAGATCTCTTTCTATTTATATATATGTTTATGTTTTTATTACTTATATTACCATCGACAGTATTCGGAGAACAACTCGAAAGTTAATTATATTGTGTCTAGACTAAAAAACACACGATACGCTGAGACATATTATCGACCACGTCTATTGTGTATTGTTTGTTTGTGACTTTCTATAATTTGAATAAAAGTTTTAATATTATGGTAAAAATCAAATATAAGAATTTGAGTCATTTCGGTGACTATGAATTTGACAACTAGTGCCCCTTTTATGTAACAACGTACCTTTATAAAGTCCTAAATAAAAACCTCTTTTCTGTTTGGTGTGCCTATTACGGTTACTGTGTTTCCATTAACGGGGATTTTAGGTTTCGGATTGATAACTTCGTAGTGACATCGTAAGACTCTCATTTCGCGAACTCTCATACCTGAAAATAACACTATCAATTTCGTTCGTCTAGAGAGCTTTTCTTCATCAATAATTAATCATCTTTAATACCTGAAGGACTATATGGTCAAAAGTTCCCTAACAAAATAGCCAAATTTATCTGAGGTCAACTAAGGTATTTAGAACCTAAGTTTCTCCTTAACTTTTTAATATATTAACGGAAACAGTTTCTAATAAATGAATTCACTACCGGATCCGGAGCACTGACAACTGAGTTGGATGATACGAACAAGTACTACCAAAGTGTTTCCAAAAAGAGAATGCACGACATTTCCTATAGAAGCAGAAATGGAATAGAATATTTGGAAACTGTGATGTCAATCGAAAATGCATTCTCAATTCTGTTTGATAAGCACAAACCAAACCCTGAATCATATAAATGACCTTTATGCATTGCCTATAAATGTCTAAAATAAATTTTGCGTTTAAATTTTTTATCAGCCTAATAATTTCCGTTATACACCGTTTTATTCTAATAAGTATATAAAGAGATGTAATTTTTTATGATTTGGACATAACAAGTTCTAGATTTTATTGATATTTGGCAACAATGAATTTGACATTTACCGTCAAAAAGTTATATATACGAACTTAGTTGAAAACTTGTTTTATAATATTTTAATACACAGATGGTAAGTTAATACAATTTTGTAAATCTTTTGTTCAAAACCTCATTGCTAACGTTATGGCTATTGACAATTCTTTAGTGTGTTCTTAAAACGTTTGCTTTACATGCACAATCATGGTCATCACTAAAAACAAAAAACAAAAAACCCATTTAATTTTCATTCCTATCGTTAATTATCCATTTTTAGATGGTGGCGTTCCATTGTCACCATCTTACGGTGTTTATATATCTCAACTTGTATGATTCGCTCGTGTATGTAACAATGTTTTAGATTTTAACGAGAGAAATTTATGTATTACTGAAAAATTATTACACCAGGGTTTTCGATATCACAAACTAGTCAAAACGTTTACTAAATTTTATCATCGGTATAAGGACATCATTCGTAAATATAGCTCAACATGCAGACTTCTTATACGTTCAGGTATTTCACATCCAATTTTTTATGGAAATATTCTTTATAAAGCACAAAAATGTCAGTATTCACCTCAGAAACTAACAAAACCTTTAAATAGACTTATCAAGAAGGGATATAGTTACGATACTGTTGTCAGGTCACTAAAGATTGCTTATTTTGGCGTTAATATTGATTCACTTATAGGGTCTTTGCATCGGAACTAAACACATTTATTAAAAAACAAGTTGTTGGCATGACACGGGTTATGTTCTTCTCATATATGTTATGATGGTATGATACTAAACCCCTAACGGGAAGGATTGTGCCTGATATTCATATGATGAAATCATAATCTTTCAATCAGTTTAATTGAAGTCTGGAGCTGGCATGTCAGTTAACTGCTAGTAGTCTGTTGTTATTTATGTATTATTGTCATTTTGTTTATTTTCTTTGGTTACATCTTCTGACATCCGACTCGGACTTCTCTTGAATTGAATTTTAAATGTGCGTATTGTTATGCATTTACTTTTCTACATTGGCTAGAGGTATAGGGGGAGGGTTGAGATCTCATAAACATGTTTAACCCCGCCGCATTTTTTGCGCCTGTCCCAAGTCAGGAGCCTCTGGCCTTTGTTAGTCTTGTATTTTTTAAATTTTAGTTTCTTGTGTACCATTCGGAAATTAGTATGGCGTTCATTATCACTGAACTAGTATATATTTGTTTGGGGGCCAGCTGAGGGACGCCTCCGGGTGCGGGAATGTCTCGCTACATTGAAGACCTGTTGGTGACCTTCTTCTGCTGTTGTTTTTTTCTATGATCGGGTTGTTGTCTCTTTGGCACATTCCCCATTTCCATTCTCAATTTTATAGTATGTGAAAATTGACACGTCCATTTATTGATATGCTCTGACTTTTCTTTATTCTGTTTACTGATGACCCATAATCAAAGTTTCAATTGTTTTTAATGTTCTAGTTTCTGCTAGTATAATTATTTTCATATTAGCTACCTTGTTTTAAAAATGAACACTGGTACATGTTGAACAAATTCAAAATATCTTTATTCTACATTCACTAACTAAAGGTTTTTTTTCAAACATTCCTTTTAAAAAATTATCTAGAAATTAATAAAATGAGAACAAGTTTATCACATTGACCTTGGGATTTTATCCTATATGTTTACCAATTAAATTAGTCAAACAAAAAAGAAAAAAGAACAAAAATTCCGATTTCAGAGGGAAATTCTAAACGGAAAGTTCCAATTCAAATGATCAAATCAAACGCTTAATGATAACAATTGTCACATTCCTGACTTGGTAAAATGTGGGATAATTTGCTAATTTGCATAGCGGCCATTTTGCCTTATCATGACGGCAGCCATTACAATTGGATTATATAAGCCCCTTAAATAAAAATGCCAATATGCCAATACCTGTGTCGAATGAACAATTTGTTCGCATATAGGTGAATTGTACATTGTTTTTAGCTTCTGTCCGTATACAAATTGACATTGTCTATTCTGAAATCTTTTGGCCTTTTTATTTTAAAAATCGGAAGCATAACCATAGTATGATTGCTATACAAGATCATATAAAATGACGGAAAATCGTAAAATAGTAAGATTCAAAACAGAAATACATATGCAAGAAGATGTCGTTCATCATGATTTGTTCGCATATAGGGAAACATCTTGTAGGTTGAATTATAAAGTTAAATAATTTTTAATTTACCTGCTTTCTTAGGTTTTCGCCCATTTTTTTTTTAAACATGATGCTTTCAACCTTCCCATTTCGTAAAAAGTCAAATTGTAAGCATTTTCACTTAGGATTTCTCTGCATTTTTGTAAATTTTCAAAGATACATTAGTTTTAGATACATGACAAAAAAGAACTGGATTATCCGCAAATATAAAATAAATTATATTTTCAATCTTAAGCTAAGGGAAGTAATTTGATCAAACGGGACAAAGTCACTTGGTGCAAATCATTTGAATTAAGTACCTTTGATTTTGCGATATGTTTTCTGATGTAGAAAATGGTGTGTTGAACCTTGTTTTACAGCTAGCTGAACCTCTCAAAAGGGCGTAAATAGACACCTTACAATATGGATATAGATAAAACTGAACATATGCAATCCCTTTTGAATTTTGTTTTAGCTAAAGAATGATCCTCATGTATATAAAAGTGGTCTTAGCAATAGGGTGTTTAACAGTTGTCTCAGTAGTTACAGTTGTACACGGAACAAGGTCCATGAAAGGTAACAAATGTGATATGTTCATTGTTCAATTGATATCCATGTGATTAATAGTCATCAAATGTACCAGGGTTATAATTTAGTACGCCAGACGCGCGTTTCGTCTACATAAGACTCATCAGTGACGCTCATATCAAAATTTTTATAGAGCCAAACAAGTACAAAGTTGAAGAGCATTGAGGATCCAAAATTCCAAAAAGTGGTGCTAAATACGGCTAAGGTAAACTATGCCTGGAATAAGAAAATCCTTAGTTTTTCGAAAAATTCAAAGTTTTGTAGCAGGAAATTTATAAAAATGACCACATTATTGATATTCATGCCAACACCGAAGTGTTGACTACTGGGCTGGTGATACCCTCGGGGACGAAACGTCCACCAGCAGTGGCATCGAACCAGTGGTGTAAATAGTTATCAAAGGTACCAGGATTATAATTTAGTACGCCAGACGCGCGTTTCGTCTACATAAGACTCATCAGTGACGCTCATATTAAAATTTTTATAAAGCCAAACAAGTACAAAGTTGAAGAGCATTGAGGATCCAAAATTCCAAAAAGTGGTGCTAAATACGGCTAAGGTAAACTATGCCTGGAATAAGAAAATCCTTAGTTTTTCGAAAAATTCAAAGTTTTGTAGCAGGAAATTTATAAAAATGACCACATTATTGATATTCATGCCAACACCGAAGTGTTGACTACTGGGCTGGACAGACTGCAGAAATCGATATTAAAATTGTTACCAAATTGACGTGAGGTAAGCAGAGTGCGATGAAAAATTCTAGTTTCTTTAGTCGCTCTTTTAACTTAAAATTCAACAATACTGTATTAGTATATTATTGTAAAATTTAAATATATTTAATCCATCATGTTCATACACGGGTTTCTTTCATGTTTTAGTATATGCGAATGTGCTAATGTTCCCTCTTATCTATCTGTTTATAAACGTGTACGAATGAGACGTTATTGACCATCGATGTTTTAATGTTTCCTCTAATCAATCTGTTTATAAACGTGTACGAATGAGACGTTATTAACCATCGATGTTTTAGCATTCAACTCAATATATTAAGTATTATACTAAATGAAATATCTTGTCTTGTATAAATGAAATGTATGCTTTCTAGTGGTTTATTACACTTAACTACAGATTGCCACCTAAGGTTATCAGACGACATTGTTACTTCCTGTGATCTATGTTTGCCGTGTTCTGATGGTTCGGGTATTCGAGGTTACATTTGCCGTACATCATTTTGTGACGGAAAGGAAGATTGCAACAATGGTGAAGATGAATTCGGATTATTATGTCAAAGTAGGTACACAAGAAGGAACTTTCCAAATGTTAGAACACACATACCATATCTTTAGGTTGAAACCTTGTACTTTTACATCTTGTCATTGTGTTATTATTCTGTGATAATTCTTGTATTCTTGCCATTCATTTGTGGCTAAATGTGCTTTGTCTGTATGCCTTTTTATGTTTCTTTGATACATATGACGTGGCTCTGTACTTATACATCCCGTTATTGTGCTATTGTAAAACATTTTTGTATTCTTGTCTTTCATGTTTGCCAATGTACTTTGTCTATAAGTCTAAGTTATGTTTCTTTGATACATATATGATGTGACTCTGTAACATCCCGTCTTTGTGTTTATGCTATGTTAAATTTGTGTATTATTGTCTTTTATTTTTGATAATATGCTTTGTAGAGATACCTTTTTTAGCTTCTTTGTTACATATTTGTTTGTTTTAAAAGTGATTAAGATTATAATACATAGTCGACTGCAATATCCCTATTTTTGACATTTTTATGTACTAGTATTGTGTCTGTACGGTTTTGTTCACAAATTTGTCAATATAATGGAATTTGATGCGAGTGAGAGGTTTAGCTAGTTTTTAAACCAGGTTTAATCCACAACTTTCTATTTAAGAAATGCCTGTACCAAGCCAGGAACATGATAGTTGTTATCGCTTCCTTTGATGTGTTTGAGCTTTTGAGTTTGTCAGTTGATTAGGGAGCTACGTATTTTCTTGATTTTACTTGTTGATTATATGAGGTTTTATTGACTTTCCTCTTTTGTGAATATACCTTGGAGTTTGGTACTGTTTTCTTAATAAAGTTATATCAAATATAAAAAAGGAACTTACATAACCAATATTCTAATTTTATTTAAGCATATTCAATGTTGTATAAAAGAAACAGCATCAATGATCAAATATAAATAATGTATCTTAATAGTGGAACCTTGTGCAAATACCCAATGGCGATGTAGCGATGACAAGCAATGCATCCATTCATCTGCACGGTGTGATGGAAGAACAAATTGTATAGACGGGTCGGATGAGGATCCTGACGCATGTAGAGGTAAACGAATTTCGTTAAAACAGATAATCGACGCATTTAGATTTAAAAGAGTATTTCACACAATCCATTGTATGATCTCTTTGTCATTTGACAAATCTATGAATTAAGATAAAATAATATATGAGATACAATGCGTACACATTGGCTAGAGGTATAGGGGGAAGGTTGAGATCTCATAAACATTTTTAACCCCGCCGTAATTTCGCGCCTGTCCCAAGTCAGAAGTATTTGGCCTTTCTTAGTCTTGTATGATTTTTAATTTTAGTTTCTTGTGTATAAATCGGAGTTTATTATGACGTCCATTGTCTTATGAACTAGTATATATATTTTGAAGGGGCCAGCTGAAAGACGACTCCGGTTGCGGGAGTTTCTCGCTACATTGAAGACCCATTGGTGGCCTTCTGCTGTTGTCTGCTCTATGGTCGGGTTGTTGTCGCTTTGACACATTCCCCATTTCCTTTCTCAATTTTATTACATTAAACATTAAAATATGATGGTTTAGAACCATCAATAAAAAGTACTCATGAAGTAATGAATACAAATTGTACTCACACATATTATTGTTTTTAATCTTTAATTGTGCCTGCAAAGACTGCTCTTACAAATACATAAATATAACAAAAAGTAAAGAATATAAAAAGTAACATCTCTCTTGAGTATGCAATTGGTAGATATTTGAATAGCACTCGAAAAATTACTGTTTTCTTTTTCATGTTGTGTATATAAAATAAGATATTATATACTATATGTCATCGTACGGCATTTAACAATAAGCAAAGCCCAAACCGCATAGTTAGCCATAAATGGCCCAGAAATTAGAATTCAAAACAATTAAACGAGAAAACTAACGGCCAAATATATGTACAAAAAATGAACGAAAAACATATGTGCAACATATAAACAAACGAAAACCACTGAATTACAAGCTCCTGACTTGGGACATGCACATACATCGACAATGTTAAACATATAAGCGGGATCCCAATCTCCTCCTTACCTGGGACATTGGTGTAACAGTACAACATAAGAAAGACTGTTTATGTTGGACGAAATAATTATTTTTTCATAAACCCTGCAACATGAAAAAACATGGATGGGTGCGTTTTAAATTCATTTGATATTTGTACAGTATAGTTTGTCTTAAAACAATTACAATTTTGCATCACACATCTCTTGTATTCTAGAATGAAGCTTTATATCAAAGATACTTTTTTAATTGTACCATTCTTATAAGATAAAGTGTATCTCTGATATCTCTAAAACAAATCGAATACGAAGGTTAAGGGTATTATATAAAAGGGCGAATGTATCAACTACGGGTGAGGCAATATATGCATTAGAGTATATAAGACTTAGTGCCCCGCAAATTGAAAACTCTATGCAGCAATCTGGTGGGCTGTTGATACCTTGAGGAACAATTCAACAATCAACGTTGACATATGCATCTACCTAATGATTATAAAAGTCATCAAAGATACCAGTTTTAATATTTTTAAGCTAGACGTATTTTTGAGTATCAACATTGACACAATATCTCCTAATTACAGAATAGATTATAGACAAGGCATTTTGTATCAGTATAGTGTAGTATAACATGTGTCGGGTAAAACAACGCAGAACAGGCGTAACATTCCAACATTGAGTTTTAAAAATATTAGGACTTAAAATGAAGGATGACTAAATGAAGAAGTTAAAACCCTTACAATTTCGTATTCTGCCAATGAACTGACTGTACCTGAAAAACATTTACATTATGTGACGTTATATTTCAAATCACTCGAACGTCTACTCACTTTAAGTTTAAAACGCGACAGAAATATTTGTTTTGATTTCCCTTTTATATTTAAATTGTTTACACAACTTTTCGAGACAAGATCGTTTAGTTTAGCACTTTTATAAAATTATGGTGCAACTATTTTAAAAGGACAGCTGTCGATATACGAGTAGATGATGATTTAAGATTTTTGTAGTCTTTATTCATAATTTATTGTTTGTATTTAAAAGCACAACAATGCTCGGAAGGAGAATTGAAATGTGCCAACAAACTGGAATGCTTCCATGAGAATGGACGTTGTGACGGTTACCCTGTTTGTTACGACAATTCAGACGAGGCTAATTGTACAGGTATTGAAAACTATATTTTTGAACAGATACTAATGGTACGATGAATCGTATGCCGATTGATTTTCATTTGTTCTTATATATAAATTAAATGAAATACGACAGTTCCTGATATCTTTTAGAACAAAACGATTAAGCAACAGGAAGCTACAACCCCTCATCGTTACTTTTTTTAATTGTGGAGCTCAAACTGATAAACGTTCCATTTCAATCTATCTGGTTGATCAAAATAGCAACAATTTTGTTCTATTTACTTTTGAATATTCTAACAATTTTGTCTTTCACTTTGAAATAAAACATCCAACAGATAGATATATATAAAATGTGGTATTCGTGCTAATGTGCAAATGAAACAACCTCCATCCAAGTAACAGACAGAAAAAAGTCTACTTCATATATCAAAAAAAAAAGGACAATGAGATTCGGTCGATATCAAAACTGTAAGTTAAATCATTTCTTTGAAAATGTTACGATCCTCAATGCTCTTCAACTTTGAACTTGTTTGTATTTATAAATATTTTGATTTGAACGTCACTGATGAGTCTTATGTAGACGAAACGTGCGTCTGGAGTACTAAATTATAATCCTGGTACCTTTGATAACTATTTACGAGCGGCATCACAAATTAGTTGATAGTTTTGAAAAGTTTGATTTATGATGATAATGAATATGTTGCAATCGTCGCAACCACGACCCGTTCTCTTTTTCTCACATGTGATCTACACAAGGGAATTGCAATCACAAGAAGTTGACGTGAATCAAAATGACAAATTTAGTTTCCTTTTTTGTGTTCACAAAACACAAAATAATGTCAACAGTTAACTTCAATATCAACAACCTTAATATAACAATATTAAACAGATCATTTAATATATTTAATTAATAAAAGAGTGTCAAAGTCGTAACTCAACAATTAACCGTGTATTGAAATAAGCCCCGCCTCCCTAATAGCCTAATATGTAATATACACGGTCTCCGATGGTATCCGGTCAAGAAATGTATAGGAGTTAAGATAACGTCCTTATCTTGCGGTATTCTATGAAATATTGAAAATGGTTGAAAAGTCGTATTTAAGCATTTATGAATGTATTTTCTACGACATTCATTTCTATGTATACATAGTGTTACGTGTATACCAGGTAAGCATGCCTGTATAAATATCTACAAGGTTAGTTACCTGTTTAATAATGAATCCAAAATGTTCTATTTAAAAAAAGAAAATTATCTAATAATTAATATGTATCAATAAAATAATATCAATGAACAAAACATGTACAACTGCACTTTACGTTCTTTAATGTACTGTCTTTAGATATCCTTCTTCAAGTACATATAAAACAGATGCAAAATTGTACAGTTACAAACTTTTCCTAGGTCAGGATCAAACTTTTCCTACTAGTAAAATTATGTTCCTTACACGCATTCACACTTGTTCAGTACAGTACAACATTGCAAGGCTTCTTCACGTCCGTAATTTTCCTTATAGACATCAACCCATTTACGAGACTTCAATTAATCTCAAATATCCACGTACCATACCTTTGTCGTATGTCTACTGAGATTTTTTCGAATGACCGTAAGTGAAAATCCAGGCTTGCTTATAAACGACTTTGGAAGTCGTACACTTATTGAATATATGGACTTTTTAACTTGTTTTAATTGGGTATTATAGTTTCGTTTACCTCCTTACTAAACATGTTATATCGCAATATCTTCTTCCTTTCTACGTTTTATCTCAGTATATACAAATACTTCAAATAAATATTCTACCGAACAGTAACTACTCTTATTTACAAAATCATCACAATAGTATACTCTTATGTCGTATTAACATGTAAACTTATGAATGTCTACTGGCGGAATTATAAACTTCTTTTTCGTATATTTTGTTTATAATATAGACTACATGTGTTCCAAAGGACATTGGAAGTGTTCGAATAGACTGCAGTGTATCTCTGAAAAAAGATTATGTGATGGTTATATCGACTGTAAGGACAAATCAGACGAATCGATACAAGTTTGCAAAGGTAAAGTACAGTATATCTATAGTAATAAAGGGAACAAATTTGGTGGACTTGAAAAAAAAACATGTGGGCTCCAAATGCAGACATGGTACCCGTTAGTTATGTACAAGTTGTGCTGGCGTTAAAAATCCTAACTAGACGCTGAAAAAGACCGAAATCAATTATTGTACACAAAAATATCGACAGACTGCAGACATTTAAGACTAAACAAATATTTGGGATATAAAAACTTTGTAGATAAAAGATAGTTGAAACAAATCAACACAACGAAATGTTTCTTTTCAAATAACAATTAACTTTGAGCATTTTAAAAAGTATGTGATGATTAAGTGTGATACTATATTTTAGATTTTTTCATATTTTTTAGCAGCTGATATAATCAACATTGATATAAATGTACTAAAAACAAACAATAGGATCATCGGTTCTTTTTTGTGTGTGCGTTATTTTGTTATTTCTTATAAATTGTTATTGTGATTGCTTATTTTGCTATAATTAATAATATATAAATCAGGTTTGCAAAGTTGTGTTCCTTTTTTCAGATTACACCTGTCCGTCAGGGAAATGGAAATGTAAAGACAATGAAAATTGCATACATGATGAACTGGTTTGTGATGGTAATAACGACTGTACAGACGAGTCAGAGGAGAATGAGGCTTTTTGCAGAGGTATTTCTATGCCCCATTGATGGGCATTATGTTTTCGTTCGTCTGTTCGTTCGTTCGTTCGTCCGTCCGTACGACTGTTCGTTCCGTCGTTCGTTTATCCGTCCCGCTTCACGTGATTCTTATGAAATGATCTTTCTAATTTTAAGGCCAAATTAGAGATTTTATCCCATTTTCACGGTCCACTGAACATAGAAAAAGATAGTGTACTTCGGACACATTCTTGTTCGTTATATTTCGTGAATCAAATCTTAAATGTTTGTCAGATTTTTTTCTTTTTCGATTTCAGAAACGTTTATAAACTAAACGTTTAAGAATAAGTCCTGTTTGTTTTGAAATATCTTAATATGCCGTGTTCTTATCCTTTCTCTTTTTTATCAACCAAATTCTTCTATTTTATTAAACATGTTATCATGGTTAAATATTGTATTCAAACTCAACGGTATAGGTTTAGGTGGCAATGGAACAAAATGCGGAGAAACATTCATTATCTGCATTCGATTTATCTAAACACCATAACGTTGGTAGTATTAAAGTAATAACATTTCCTACAAGATAGCCAATTCGAAATAATTCGTTGAATATTCTATGGAAACTGAGTGACTCATGAATTGTGCTTTGGTTGCTTTTTATATAATGTATGTGAATGCTTAAATAAATGAATTGTGCTTTGGTTGATTTTTATATAATGTATGTGAATGCTTAAATAAATGAATTTTATTATTCTGTAAGATTACCAGTGTCTTGGAGACAAGACTAAATGTGCCGATGGATTACAATGTGTTTCACAGACTGCTGCATGTAGGTGTATGGTGCCCGGATGTAAAGACGGCAGTGGATGTGTAGGCTTATCGGGTAAGTAAACAGACTTCATTGCGAATCTTACATAGACGCTAAAAAATAAACTCATTATAGATACCAGGACTAAATTTTGTATATACGCCAGACGCGCGTTTCGTCCACAAAAGACTCATCTGTGACGCTCGAATCAAAAACAGTTAAAAAGGCTAAATAAAGTACTAAGTTGAAGATCATTGAGGACCAAAATTTCTAAAAGTTTTGCCAAATTCAGCTAAGGTAATCTATGCCTGAGGTAGAAAAGCCTTAGTATTTCAAAAATTCTAAATTTTGTAAACAGTTAATTTATAAATAAAATATAGCCATATCAAATCGAAATCGATTATTTTACTGAAAAATATCACCAGGCTAGACAATTGTGGCTAAATTAACGTGTGTGTGTGTGTGTGGGGGGGGGGGGGGGTGAGTAGACATTTTAAAAAGCATTTGGCCCTAGATTCTAGATTATTTCATCTAATTCATATATATGCTTTTAAAAAATCGATATCTTATTCACTACTTTATTGTTGTGTGTGCTTTTTTTGAAATATTGTTTTATAATATTCTTTTATTCTTATATGTTTGGAATCTTCGTTTAACCAGAAATATGTCGTTATTTTTTGGCGTAAACGTACATATATAAAAAAAAGTATTATTTACTATTTACGATTGAGTGTGAGCATGGGAACACAATTTAGTTAATCAGTAATATAAAAGTTGTAAATAACGTATTAACCTTTTAATTGCATATATAGAACATAGTTTTCTTTTAACAGATCCGTGTGTTTATCCAAGTTGCTATATACCTGTTTCATCGATGCCGGGTGTTGCTGGTCCTCCAGGATTATCTCAATGGTGTCCTTGACTTCAAACTTAAAGAACATATTCACAAAATAACTTGACATAAATACATATAGCTGTATATATAATTTTATCTTACTTGCAATTTTTAGAATATCATTGATTTAAAGCAAACAATTGAAAACAGTGTTAACAGGTAAGGTCGGATGTTTGTCGCAACTTTTCTATTCCTTTGTAGACGAAACGCGCATCTGGCTTAAATACAAAATATAATCCTGGTATCTATGATTAGTTCATTTCCTATTATTTGTATCATGCTATAAAAAGTAAAATGACAAATATACCCATTTACAAGAAATATTAAAACGGGAAGTCAACAATTAAAAATCAAAAGCTAGAAACAACGAATGAATAACAACTGTCATATTCCTTACGTGGAACATGCATTTTCTTGTGTAGGAAATGGTGGATTTAACCTGATAAACTGAACTGGCTCAACTCTAAAATTCCAGTTGAGCCAGTTCATATCGCAAATTACTATTCTTATTGTTGTGCCAGTTCATATCGCAAATTACTATTTTCATTTTGGCATATATTGGCAGTCTTTGTGTCGTGTTTGGAAATTTTAATATTGTACCAGCTTTAGCTGGTTTTTTTTTTGTATGAATTTAAAGATTGTGATAGTTTTATAATTAGAATAGAGTGACATGATTCATTTCACATCGTGATCATGCTGATGAAGGATATCTGTTCTCCGAAATATCCTATTGTTCGTTTTATTGTTATTCTATGGTGATGTTGTACCCTCTTAGACTTGTTATATATTATATTATATAGTGTACTTTATCAAAATTCTATAAATCATCGCCCCGTAAGAGTTATCGTTGACTATTATTTAGTCAATAGACAAACATTGGCCATTGCACAAAATCAATGACAGGATGTATAAGTACTTTGTAACAAGGAAACACTACAAGGAATATAGACAAAGCATATAAGCAATAATGAAAAACAAGAATACAAAATTGTCCTAGAACAATAACCTAATGACGGGATGTATAAGTACAGAACCACGTCAAATCGATCCTACAAAAAAGATTTAACAGTAAAAGTAATGGTCATACAGACAAATAAAAGAATACTATAATAGTTATCAAAAGTACCAGGATTATAACTTGGTACGCCAGACGCGCGTTTCGTCTACATAAAGACTCATCAGTGACGCTCAAATCGAAATATTGATAAAGCCAAACATGTACAAAGTTGAAGAGCATTGAGGATCCAAAATTCCAAAAAGTTGTGCCAAATACGGCTAAGGTAATCTATGCCTTGCCTGGAATAAGAAAATCCTTAGTTTTTCGAAAAATTCAAAGTTTTGTAAACAGGAAATTTATAATGACCACAGTATTGATATTCATGTCAACACCGAAATGTTGACTACTGGGCTGGTGATACTCTCGGGGACGAAACGTCCACCAGCAGTGGCATCGCCAATACACGTTATTAAGATGATAAACAAAGTCAGTATCTAGAATCTATACTTCATGAACCCCGTGCATTATTTGTGAAGGTGATACGGCATATTTATCAATAAGGTCTTGGTATCGTCCAATGATATTATTAGAATTAAGACGAGACGTTATTTTACAAATCCCTGGTTTATCAACTTTCTACTCAGACACTAGTGCCGTTTTACAAAGTCTGGATAGTTGATGCATGTTATACGTTGGAAATGTATATCTTATGACATTAATGACAAAAATGTTAGATCAAAAATATCATACGAACTGGTAAACAACTGTAATATTCCTTACTTTTGACAGGCATTTCCCTCTGCAGTTAACTATGTCAATAATGGAAAACAAAATGGCATATAGACAAAGCAAATAACGTCGCTGGGCTGTAATAAGTAATTATGTAGTAGATCACCCTTTTTTTAAATTCCCACAAACACACTAAATTAACACTTTGTTATCGGTCCTCTTAAAATATTTCATGTCTTTGTCGCATCTTCAAATTTGAAGGAAAGTTTCCACTCATCATTATATCAAATGAAGTTGATTACTAGACCTCCAGCGCATAGACCATGTCAGCATTCGTTTCAACTCATTCATTCACAAAATGTACTTTTTTCATGAAGTCGCAAAGACAAAAACTCTTTTCTATGGAAATTAGCTTTATCTAAAAATAAAAAGACACAGCAAGATTGTACAAAGTATTAAAATTCTAGATTTTAACAGACTTATTAAGGTGAAAACTATTCTTCTATTTTATTTGTATATAAACGTTTTCGTTGTTTCCTCCTCGTTGTAACTAGATCGGGCTTTGGTCCGGTCGCTATGTGTCTTGAGCTTTAATTTGGGTGTCGTTAGTTTTTCAATACCAAGGAACTTCACTAAGGAACAATACAAGAGCAATATTAGCCTATACAAAATTATGCTTCATCACAAAATTTGTGAAAACACCATATGTAGCGGTCTGTGTTGATTGAAATACATAAGCTTGTATCAATTTTACTATATTATGTATATGGTCTGCAGAATTCCAATTCTTTGTATGTTTTAAATTACTATAGACATTCCCTGCTTGGGAATCAAAACTGACAATTAGTTTATTTCCGGATTCTACGATTGGTCAATTACAATTTGGTCTATTTTCTAAAACAGTTTGGATGGTGATAGTTTGACTTATTTAGAGTACTTTGTGGGGTATTTGCTGATGTGTTACAAATAAAGACGTTTTCCTTTGTTTGTAATATGCGTTGTCATATATGTCAAGACCATCCAGAATTAAAGCATAATATGATCGGATTTTATAGCATTTTGTGGCAATTACATTTAACCTGTGATAGTAAGTTGATATTTCCTAAAACACCATGTTACTTTGTAAACAGAGAAAGCATTTGTTCTCAATCATTTATTTTAATAAATCGTTGTCAAAGCCTATAGCAGCACCCCAATTCCATAGATTATAAGGTTTTTCGAACATCTATTTAGATCAATTAAAATTAACTAATTGACCATGGCCATGTCCATCGTCAGCAGCACAAGCCATTGCATAGTGACACTTATTGTAAAAATAATGTAATTTTTATTAGGGGCTCGACACCTCATGATCTGTTTGACTAATATTTTTTTATAATCTTTATCTGCTTAACCTTGTTTATCAATTTAACAAACAAAGTATAGAACCTATTTTCATAATCGGCAACTTGTTAATTAGTTGCTGATGTAACTGTGCCTTTCATGTTTGTATGCCTACGGAAAGCAAAAAGAGGTCTGTTATCAAATAAAGGTTTTGCCTCTCCGTCTTCCTTTAATTTATCCCAGTGTTTTAAGATATTGTTCTTCCTGTGTGATTTCTGTCTTGAAAACACTGTAAAGAATACCCATGAAGGCGACTGTAATACATATTTGTGTCTTTTCTTTGTTTTGCAGTCACTTCCTGTATAACAGTTTTAATTTCATTTTTTGGATATTCAAAAAATAACGCATATCGTGTTTGCAAATCGACTGGAACGTTCTTACATCTCTTAAAGCGAAGCATTTCTCCTTTAATTATGCATCTGAAAGTAGAGGATGGGTGGAATGAGGACCTCTCTAAGTACTAAGGTTTCTGTTTCTCTAAATCGTGGGCCTTTGAATACCAACACATCTAA
Source organism: Mytilus galloprovincialis (assembly GCA_037788925.1). Classification (NCBI taxonomy): domain Eukaryota; kingdom Metazoa; phylum Mollusca; class Bivalvia; order Mytilida; family Mytilidae; genus Mytilus; species Mytilus galloprovincialis. The sequence continues at coordinate 83,506,629 of CM075332.1, forward strand.
AAACTGCATTTGAGTTTGTGATTGCTCGTGTGTAAATTTTAGTAGTGCATGTTGTCTGTTAGCATGTTAAAAAATTGTGCTATTTTATCATATGTACCTTCATTGTAAATAAAAAAGCTATCGTCCCTTAACCTATAGAGGCTTGATATTGTCTGTTTATGTTTGAAAGTCCTTAAAATACTATTTAAGACTTCATAAACTCTCAGATCTGTAGTTTCAGGTGATAAGCTATTTCCCATTGGAACTCAAGTTGAGGTTTTATAAAATTTACCGTTGATCATAAATTCATTATTTTCAAGAACTATCTTTAGAAGTTCCAATGTATATCGCAGTGGAGGCAATACTAACATATGTTGACTTTAATTATCGTAGGCCAAGCATGCTTGACTGCGTCAATCATTTCTACATGGAACATATTATTGTACATTTCTTTTATGTCAAAACTGACTAAGTAAGCGTCAGGTTTTACCTGCAATTTCTCAATAATATTGATGAATTCTAATGAGTCTCTTAAATGTGTTTCTTGTTTTACTTCTGATGGGAGCATGAATGTATCCAAATACTTCCCTATTCTATCTAAAACAGTACCCGATAATGAAACAATAGCCCTTCCTTGAATTCTGACATTTTCATACAGCGTAGGATTCTGTTAAACCCTTTTTATTAGTTCAGAATCAAGTTTGTGTAATTTAGGCAGAAGATACAACCTTCCTGGTTTGAGATCTCGCTTAGCAGAAAGATAATTAAACGTAATTTCATCCATGATCCCTTTTCTATGCATTTCAAACATATAAGTATTGATTTTCTGGTTGGTCTCTATTATGTTTAATTTTGCAATTTCTATGAAGTGAGAAGCACTACTCAATTGCCTCAGTCCTTCATTAATATATTCTGTTTATCCCAGATCACTGCGGTGTTATTTTATCTGCTTTTCGAATAAAAGATGGACGAAAGATACCAGAGAGACAATCAAACTCATTAATCGAAAATAAACTGATAACACCATGGCTTAAAATGAAACAGACAAACAGATAAACAATAGTACACATGACACAACATAGAAAACTAAAGAATAAACAAAACGAACCCCACCAACAAAAAACTAGGGGTGATCTCATGTGCTCCGAAAGGGTAAGTAGATCCTGCTCCACATGCGGCACTCGTCGTGTTGCTTATGTGATAACAAATCCGGTAAATAGTCTAATGCGATAGTTGACATTCATGAAATAACAATTTTTCGTTTCGTTTTAAGGGGAAAATTGCATTTGTGTCAAGCGTAGTGAGATTATAGATGATAGTATTACTGATGCTTTATCGTCTGGCGTATATACAACATTTAGTCTTGGTATCTATGATGAGTTTATTTATCAATTGACCGTACTGTTTTATTACAAAAAAATAAATCAAAAGAAAAACAAACTATTCCGTTTGTTTTAATGACTAAATATCATCCATATAATTATCATTGATATCGTTATATTTATAAATTAACTGTTTACAAGATTTAGAATTTTTGAAATACTAAGACTTTTCTACCTCAGGTGTAGATTACCTTAGCTGGATTTGGCAAAACTTTTCGGAATTTTGGTTCTCAATGCTCTTCAACTTCGTACTTTACTTGGCCTTTTTAACTTTTTTGGATTCGAGCGTCACTGATGAGTCTTTAGTAGACGAAACGCGCGTCTGGCGTATATACAAAATTTTGTCCTGGTATCTATGATGAGTTTATGTACGTAAAATAAAGAAACGTATAATGAAACACTGGCATTTATTACAGTTTAACGAAGATTGTGCACAAATATTCAATACATGTACAGCACCAATAGTTGCGTATAGCAAACATAAAAGTATTGGATATATGCTTAGTAGATCAAAGTTAAAGACGTTAACATCAAATTCACAGTTGGACCCCTCATGATGGCAGATCTGTCATAATATCTAGATCTATTGAAGAAGAATTAAAATACAAATATATCAATATAAACATGAATAATGTTCATATTTGATCATATTCAAATAATGCATCTTAAAATGACCATTCCAAGCTGAACAGCCTAAACACTAAAGTAGTTTCGGGTCCTATCATGCAATATGGGACCGTGGTGGCATGGGTGTTTTATTATAACAAAATGTTAGCATGTCCATGCAAATAACAAATTATTGCTTTTTTTGGGAAAGTGGGCAAAATCTCTGCACATAGATCGTCGACAATCGGTAAACTACTACGATGATCAAAATTTTACGTGATAGGTACATCCAATTAAAATGTACTTGTATATTCACCCTTCGTGTGATTCAGTGAAATTGAGTGAAGTTAAGTGTTCAATAGTTTTGATAACATTCTGGCGTATCACAAAAAAACCAACTTGTTACGTCTCATTTCATTGGCTGAAAGATTCAAATTCAACAACAATGTTAGTGTACACGTGAATTTACACAAGTGACGACTGACAATGGAATGTACTACGTTACTACGAACGTCAAAACAATGACTTGTATAGTTTACAAATCTTTGGTAAAAATAATTAAATAAATGTTTTATGAATTTCAAATAGTGGTGTCGAAATATTATACATTTATTACTGCAACAACACAATTATCTTCAGTGTACATCATTATGAAAAATATCAGGATAAAATAAAATTCATGGGCCGCTTTTATACGGATGAAAAAGGAACCACTTTCACAAGTTACTTATAATAAGGATATCACAATACTGATCCATTAATTACAATAAGGTTGCTCATTCCTCTTTTTTGGGTTTTCATGCTATCATAAACGGAGCAAATTGTCCCCGAAATGAAGAAACAATACAACAACAATCGTATCATTTGTGTACGTGAATGAAGACGTAGTGTCCTATGTACTATCATGGTCACCACGAAATTCAAATGAATTCAGTGAAGGCATTTTGGTGTAAAAAGGATTGAAATGTTACATCGGCGAAGATTTTCCTTTTGCATGTGTGGAACTATATATATAAAAAAAAGGAATACTTGTAAGAAATATAGGGAACAATATAAATGTTATGTAACGTTTTCGATTTTAATTGGATGCAAAGTTATCTTTTAATTTCATACCATAAGAATAGTGATATGCATAACATTGTTGAACTATCCGCCAAAGTAACGTGTAGTATTGTGAACATATTTTTGTTCCGCATAATACTTGTTCCCCCTGGAACAAAACTATAGATAACGAAAGGTCTAGGGAAAAAACATTACATAATATTAATTCCACCTGCATAAGATATTTTCCTGGAACTAAAACATATGGTTTCATAATATTTGTTCCTTTAAAAAAAAAGAGTGTCATTTGATTTTTTTACACCTGATTAGATCTTGATAAATTTTCACCTCAAATGACATTTACCTGTTCATGTAGTACATACAAAGAATGGAGTCTGAGGAATACAATTTTACATGTTTAAACAATGGCTCTTATTCTAGACGATGTACGAATACATTTTTTATATATATTTTTATTATTTTATGATCTTTTATAATATAATAAATATTCCTAGAACTTTTATAATATAACAAATATTCCTAGAACTTTTATAATATAACAAATATTTCTAGAACTTTTATGATCTTTTATGATATATCACATATTTCTAGAACTTTTATGATCTTTTATAATATAATAAATATTCCTAGAACTTTTATAATATAACAAATATTCCTAGAACTTTTATAATATAACAAATATTTCTAGAACTTTTATGATCTTTTATGATATATCACATATTTCTAGAACTTTTATGATCTTTTATAATATAATAAATATTCCTAGAACTTTTATAACATAACAAATATTCCTAGAACTTTTATAATATAACAAATATTTCTAGAACTTTTATGATCTTTTATGATATATCACATATTTCTAGAACTTTTATGATCTTTTATAATATAATAAATATTTCTAGAACTTTTATAATATAACAAATATTCCTAGAACTTTTATGATCTTTTATGATATATCACATATTTCTAGAACTTTTATGATCTTTTATAATAAAATAAATATTCCTAGAACTTTTATAATATAACAAATATTCCTAGAACTTTTATAATATAATAAATATTCCTAGAACTTTTATAATATAACAAATATTCCTAGAACTTTTATGATCTTTTATGATATATCACATATTTCTAGAACTTTTATGATCTTTTATAATATAATAAATATTCCTAGAACTTTTATAATATAACAAATATTCCTAGAACTTTTATAATATAACAAATATTTCTAGAACTTTTATGATCTTTTATGATATATCACATATTTCTAGAACTTTTATGATCTTTTATAATATAATAAATATTCCTAGAACTTTTATAATATAACAAATATTCCTAGAACTTTTATAATATAACAAATATTTCTAGAACTTTTATGATCTTTTATGATATATCACATATTTCTAGAACTTTTATGATCTTTTATAATATTATAAATATTCCTAGAACTTTTATAATATAACAAATATTCCTAGAACTTTTATAATATAACAAATATTTCTAGAACTTTTATGATCTTTTATGATATATCACATATTTCTAGAATTTTTATGATCTTTTATAATATAATAAATATTCCTAGAACTTTTATAATATAACAAATATTCCTAGAACTTTTATAATATAACAAATATTTCTAGAACTTTTATGATCTTTTATGATATATCACATATTTCTAGAACTTTTATGATCTTTTATAATATAATAAATATTCCTAGAACTTTTATAATATAACAAATATTCCTAGAACTTTTATAATATAACAAATATTTCTAGAACTTTTATGATCTTTTATGATATATCACATATTTCTAGAACTTTTATGATCTTTTATAATATAATAAATATTCCTAGAACTTTTATAATATAACAAATATTCCTAGAACTTTTATGATCTTTTATGATATATCACATATTTCTAGAACTTTTATGATCTTTTATAATAAAATAAATATTCCTAGAACTTTTATAATATAACAAATATTCCTAGAACTTTTATAATATCATAAATATTCCTAGAACTTTTATAATATAACAAATATTCCTAGAACTTTTATGATCTTTTATGATATATCACATATTTCTAGAACTTTTATGATCTTTTATAATATAATAAATATTCCTAGAACTTTTATAATATAACAAATATTCCTAGAACTTTTATAATATAACAAATATTTCTAGAACTTTTATGATCTTTTATGATATATCACATATTTCTAGAACTTTTATGATCTTTTATAATATAATAAATATTCCTAGAACTTTTATAATATAACAAATATTCCTAGAACTTTTATGATCTTTTATGATATATCACATATTTCTAGAACTTTTATGATCTTTTATAATATAATAAATATTCCTAGAACTTTTATAATATAACAAATATTCCTAGAACTTTTATAATATAACAAATATTTCTAGAACTTTTATGATCTTTTATGATATATCACATATTTCTAGAACTTTTATGATCTTTTATAATATAATAAATATTCCTAGAACTTTTATAATATAACAAATATTCCTGGAGCTTTTTTAAATATAAAAATTTTCCATTGAACTTTTATAATATGACAAATATTCCTGGAACTTTTATTATAAATACAAAACATTGCCCATAATAATATTCCAAAGAACTTTTAGCATATGACAAAAGTTCCTATGAGAACTTTACTTATGTAATATTTTATCCTTTGTGAAGGAAATTTTCTTATAGCATTGGATAAAATATTATATAAGGAAAGTTCCCAATAGAACTGTTGTCATATGCTGAAAGTTCTTTGGAACAAATATAATGAGGGAACTTATATTCTGTCACAGTATGAAGAGTTTTTTATATCATTTGTAAGCATGCAAAAAAATTTACAATATAAACTGCAGAAAATTTATTTTCTTTATCTATAATGATTGATAAAATCAGGAAAGATAGGTAAAGATATTTTGTAGGTTGAAATTATATTCAGCTCTTGATTTATAGCAATATCAAAATATATCATTAAACGTTTTTTATCTTCATGTTTGTATTCATTCTGAATTCGACATAAATGAATATAAGTTTGTCTAAATTTGTTTTCTCGAATATTCTGCACTTTGCATCAAAATAATTATAAACATGATCAACACAGCGGATTCCGCATGTTGATTAGGATCTGCTTTCCCATCCGAAGCACCTGATTTTTTATGAGGTTCGTATTGCTAAGTCTTTATTTTTCTGTGTTGTTTTTTGTTTATTACTTTTGACTGTTGTTTTGTCATCCATGGCGTTGTCAGATTTTTTTTCAACTTATGGGTTTGAATACCCCTCTAGTATATTTTTCCTCTCTCTTCCAAACCTTCATTCAAATCTTAAAATGTTTATATTAAAACGAAAAGGAGCTGTGGGATGAGAGCCGATGAAAAAAAATCCAATCAATGCCGTCGGAATTTAGAATACAATAGTGTTATCTCCGTTCAAAAAAGCTTATATCATACATTTACATTCTGTGATACGTCTTCTGCACTCATGCGTACGTTTTATGTTATCAATTCTAAATTGATGCCATGAACATTGGAGACGTAGTCAGTCCAATTAAATGAACTTTACAGTAGTTTTATTTTGGTTTAATTGGCAAATTAGATACACGTAAACAACGCAAAAAAAACCGTCTAAATTGCGTACCGGTCTGAAAATATTGTAATGTTAATTACTAGATATTATATACAAAAACATAATTTAAGTGAAATGACAGGTATATGTCTTGTGGTTGAATTTAAATCCTTGATCGTAAATAGATAAACATTTTCTGCAAGAGAAATAATGATTATCAAAATTTATATAATGACCACGATATGTTTTGTTATTTTAATAATTTAGATTTTATTGTCAATAAAACTGTACAAATTATCTGTTCACATTCTCTTTCAGCTTTGCACCCTGTGATACGGAATTATTTTTCATTTTAGTTTACTTTGTCGTGTTACAAGTTTGTGCAGTAGGTAATTAAACTTTATCAAAGAATTCGTATATTTCATCATTAAATGGGTACATCAAGTAAATATGACATTTTGTTCAATAATTTAACAATTTATCAATTGATTGAAGTACTAATCAATATACATTTTAAAAAAATGCCTTTTGAGAGAAAACCGCCAAATATCCAGACCCCAATA